>JASDDO010000022.1:330384138-330984138 GCA_030015575.1 Agapanthus africanus
AAGCATCGACACAAAACATGTAAATCTCAAGTCTCAATAACTCATAATCTCAATGTCTCATAGTCTCAATATCTCGGGATCCGTCAGTCCGGATCGGCCCATATCATCAAATCTCACGACAACGGTCGGTATCCTCCGGATATCCGCCGCGCCAGACATCACCTGTAGGTAGTCCTCCCCTGCCAGGCTCATCGTCTACAACTCGATCTTCTTGCACCGGGGTACCATACCGGGCCCACCATGTACCCGAGACGGTTCATCCACTCCTCGAATCGGGTCTCGAAATCCAACAGAAAACATGAAATGTAACATCTTCAAAAATATAAAATATTAATTTTGGGAATTTTTATAATTTAATATTATTTTATTGATTATTTTAATATTAAATGCAAATAAATAGAAAAAATGTTAGAAAAATTATGGAAAATTCTAAAATAGGGTAAATTAGTGAATTATGACATTTTTAAGTTTTTGTGATTAGTTTGACACTAATTTAGTGCTAATCGCGATTAAAATCGCTAATTGGGTTTTTTGGCAATTTTGTGCAAAACTTGCACATACCACTTTTCTACACTTGTGTATTTTTCTAGCCATGGTTTTCATTTGGGTTTACTATTGGTGTGAGAAGGGTTGGGTTTTAAAAGAAAATGGAAAAGAAAAAGAAAAAGTGTAATGATGAGGGTAGGTGAGAGAGAGGGTTGAACCATTGACCAAACCCTTAGCCATTTTCATCATTTCTCTCCCTCTCCCTTTGCTTTGCTGCTGCTGCCCCTTCCTCCATCTCCCTCCCCTCCTCAAGCCATGAAACATCTCTAAAACTACACCAAAACCCCAATCTCCTTTCATTAAAAATGTCCAAAATCCCTAGATCTACACATGGAGCTAAAGAAGCATGGATTTGGCCACTAGAGGGCAACTCAAGAAAATTCTTGAGTTGCCAAATGAGGTATTTTCTGGATCATTAGTTTGGTTTATGCATTACTTATACCCCATGTTTAGTTTAGAATCGATATTGTGTGATATTATGGATTTGAGAGAAACCTAGTTAGGGTTTGAGTGAATTGGTGTTGCATTATGAAATTGAGCTCAGTTAAGATTATACCAACACCCTAGTGTTTGAATTGAGACCCTAACCTGATGCTAGAACCACAGAATACGGATTTTAGAAACCGATATCGGGGAAATTGTGAAATCTGTGAGGGTTAAATGGAATCTGCTTTCACCCCGAGACCCCTAAAATAATATTGAGTGGACAGTAGCATGTGCAGGCACCCAGGAAACTAACCCCAAAACCCTAGCCCCTACCTCTTCTTCCCAGCCGCCAAAACCTCCATTCTGGCCGCAATTTGCGGCCAGACCAGTGAGGAACTTCCTCGTTTTCTGTGCACAGCCCCAATTCCCCAATTCTTGGCCCTGGGTACTTCTAGTTTTGACAGATTCTTTCTAGGGTGAAATCTGGGACTTATATCCTAAGTTGTCGTTTTGGATTCGTGTTTCCGTATTCCGTATTTTTGGATTCTGAAATGGTGGAATGTGTTTTGCCTCGACTATTGTCGTTTATACGACGATATAGAGGATCATGGATGGTTTTGAAGGAGTGCCATAGGTTCTCACCTATAGGCCCCTTATCGTATCGTTCTGGAGTTTATGCGCCGTTTTAGATTGGATTTGGTTTTAATGCGCATATACGATATTTTGATTGTGTAGGTACCCATGAAGACTTCGGACGACAAGCAAATGCATGGTGATGTCCGCAAATGATGATGCAAGGTGAGTAGATTATATCTACGGGGGAAAGTCGGGTGGATGGCGTATAGCACCCCCGCAGTCCGTAGATAGTTTATTATATGGTATTGTGATATTAGGTGTATTTTGGATATGTAGGGTTAGAAGTGACTAGTGTAGTTCATAGTCGCGAACCCTAGGATAGAATTACACCTATACCTATACCCTTGCTTTTCACATGTACTTACACTGTGATTGATGATATGTGACGACTTTGGAGATGAGTTGATGATGTGGGCTTGGTGCCCGGAGATCGGTATTTTGATACGATTCATATGTGGGATACGACTTGTGATTCTTGCGGGCTTGGGATGTGTGTTTACCCCCGCATGCATACTTTACCGATGTTACCGTTTGTACTAGATATAGAGTTGTACACCCAGACTATATGATCTGATGATGGTGATATTTGTTATGTGATGAGATAGTGAGATGTTGACCTGTACCCAGCTTTTGGGAATGCCGTACGACGGCTTACCGTACGAGCTGATATTGATGATAGATCCGCACTCATAGCTAGAGGATATCTTACGATATGACATTGAGGCGGGGTCACCGACTATATATCTACATATATACTTAGATGTAGTTGCATAGTAGATACTTCACTGTGCTGCTGATTACTAGATTTCCGCATATTCATGCTATTCGCATTGCTGGCATATGTTCATTACCATGTTATTATCATGCTGTTAGGACACCAGCACCATTATCGATGATGCGTATGTTTCATGTACACTACTTGCCGGCTCACACACTTCATCATCGATAATTGCCATGTCACTACACTGTAGTACTATTGCATTCGTGATGTGATGCTTCCTTCGACGTATGCACATTCCTATTCCATGTTGCATGATTTCCGATATGGCTACTTTCTTTACATGTCGCATACATTATGGATTGATTGCATAGCACATCGCATTGGATTTACTTCTTGAGGTGGATTTTCATGTGATCTCGGGATTTGGGAACCGTGCTCTTTTCAAATAAGTAATCGTTTAAAAACCCGGTTCCCTTGATATGATATTTGGGGCGTCGCCCCGTGTTTTCTCGGTGCTTGAGGCACGGTTTGATAGAGGGCTGACCCGGACTGACGGATGCCCGATGGATTGATATAGGGCTGACCCGAACTGACGGATGCCCGATGGATTGATATAGGGCTGACCCGGACTGACGGATGCCCGATGGATCGATAGAGGGCAGACCCGGACTGACGGATGCCCGATGGATTGAGATAGGGCTGACCCGGAATGACGGATGCCCGATGTATTGAGAGAGGGATGACCCGGACTGACGGATTCCCGATATATGTATACTTGAGAGAGGGCTGACCCGGAATGACGGAAGCCCGATATAGGAGGATTTACGTGTCGATGCTTGGCACGGGTTTTCATGATGAGTTTCCATGATTTTGTTGTATCCTCATACTTGCATACATGATGCTTGCTGTCAGTGGGTGACAGGTGGACGGGTTCCACATACATACAGACTTGGATCATATACAGACTGGTTTTACATTGATCATACTTTATTTGTATATATAACAGGGTATGAGGGCGCTGTTATATATACCCTTACACCAATATTAGTGGTATGGGACGCTAATATATGTGTATTGATTTCATTGATATTTCATTATGGTTACTTCATGCAGACATACCTTATACTGATGACATGTTATTACCTGAGTACTTGGCACCACATACCTGTTTAGATGTTGATTTGCCACCTTATCACACTCAGATGTACTCTTGTGGATATATTACTGATTGTTGACTTAGGTTTATGTCTTGCATTCGATTTATCCTTGTAGATGTTTCTATTCACGAGTTGGCAACTCACCCCCGTTGTGCCACAGTTCTTGCAGGTTATGCCGTACAGGTTCTATTGCGGCATTTCTGGCACACTACCTTCTTGCGGGTGATTTGCTTTTGGTAGGTGGATTCTTTTGCATCAAGAATCCCCATTTTGTACTTATTTATTTATTGTATCTAGAAATGTCCATCAACCAAAACTTGTATATTCTTTCGGACCTAGACTTCTGTGTTGTATATTTCGACCTTAGAGTCGCGCTTAGTTGTATTGCGGATTTCCTTGTTGCTTTTGAGCTTTCTTTTGGTTTTGACCCTCGCCACTTGGCGTTGTATATTATCATATCTTGCGTGGTTGTGACCGTCGATTGACGAAGAGCTAGCTCCCGCTTGGGGATGCCTTTATCATTTGTATATATTGATATCCTTGTTTTACCCCATTTGGGGCCAGTTTTACAAAAGAGACTCTGCCGAAATTTTTAGAAAAGACTTATTGTTTCCAAAACGTACTTTCGGCTTAGTTATTTAAAAACCTTGATTTCAAACCTGTATTTCTTCACTGCTTTAAACCAGTTCTTTACTTTTTTCTTCAAAATGGTTTTAGATTTCTGGGCTTTTGGCTTACTTGGATCAGATGGAGTCCTATAGGCTTCATATGGTTCAAGGGCCAGTCACGTGCTCTTTCGGGTCGTGACATGAAATCTCATGGTGGACGACACATACATCACGAGAAAACCGCATTTATATTTTAAAAAGAGAGGAGGAGAGAGAGAGAAGTTTTTATATATTCTTGTGGTTTTCCCCCAAAAATCCAGAAATCTCATAGAAATCCAAAATCCCAAAATCATGAGTAAGTATATGATAAGTGTCGGCATATGCCCCATAATACTGCATGATAACATGAAAATGCGAATGCATGAAATGTCTAAGTAATAAATACCATATCTATACTAACACCAGAAAGTAATCACAATATTATATCGATCTAGCTGTTAGCTGATTGTATCAATAAAAGATAATATGATCTAAAGTGTAAGTGACATAGCAATTACCGATGATGATGTGTGTGAGCCCGCAAATAAGTGTGCGTGGAATATGCGCATCATCGGTAATGGTGCTGGTGTCCTAATAGGCAAAGTTTTATTCTGATTATAGAAACATATGAATGAACATGCACCATTATGATTACAGTATGAATGTAAAGACGGATGTGTAATAACCACTCATCTGTGATATACAAGTATAACTACAACTATATGACTCGAGCCTAAACTAGTGTCCATCTAACCTCCTAAAGAACTAAACCTAAGAAACTAGTCAATAAGAAATAAGAGTCCACCTAAGGTCTGAATCCATATCTCTAATAGTCGGCGATCCAGCCTCATGAGCGTCACGTACGTAGTACGGCTTCCTCGAATCAAGAGTACGGATCAATCATCATATCTATGCCTCGTACGGTAAAATCCATCGTACGGCATCCCAATATCGGGTTACGGGTCAAGTATCTCCTATGTGTCTCATCATTCGTATAATATCATCATCAACACATGTCAAGATCAAGGTGCTATACTGTAATCGCATACATCAATCATATATCATTGTCAGCATAAATATACATCGTTAATTTATCCTCAGAAATATCATGTCATATGTATCATATTGTGATTAAGTCACACTTAGATCATATCGTAATCAAGTCACACCTATATGATATCATAATCAAGTCACATATATATGATATCGAAATCAAGTCACACCTATATGATGTCGTAATCAAGTCACACCTATATGTTATCATATCAGAATTGCAGGCATAGGTTACGGTCCGGGTTCTATTTTAGAGTCCCATATACTTCAATATCATCACCACCCTTTATTATTGTTCAAGTATACAAATCCATTATCTCATTTTCTAATGATCCGCTAATATCATAACACGACTGTATAGCCAAGAATCACGGCATCAGCCCAGTTATATTGTTTCATCCCCGTGTATCATATCACATCCTTGTATCACACATACGTATTGTGTATATATATATATATACCTACACCTAATCCTATATATATATATATATACATACACGTATACACCACGTCGAGTCTCAGTGTGTGCGTGTGTGTGTATCTACCTGAAACCTACGAATCTCTTCAAAGGTATTCATCCTCTGGTATGGTCTTTCTAAATTAGTCTAGTCCAACTTAGGGTCATTACTAGGTTCCTACTCATCAAGAATCTAAGGTCACGTCTGGCTTCCTAATGACAATAAGTACTATCCCTATTCTACGTTTGCGGGGGTGCTAAACGCCATCCACCCGACTTCCCCCCGTAGATATACATCTACTCACCTGGTCCTTGTCTGCCGAAAATGATGTCGCCATCCTCTTCTTCATCGCCCGCAGTCCACGTGAGGGGTACCTATATGCAAACATATATATAGTATCGTAAACTGAATCACGGACAAAAGTCAAAACGACGCACGGAACGCGCATAGGTTAAAACCTATGTCCCGCTCATGCAAAAGAACCAAATATCGCTCGATGTCGGCGTACAAGCGCCGATTGATCGAGATAAACATCAGCAAACAACTTGTAGTTTAAAAACTCATTACTTATAATATAAAACATGATTTAATCCATCGAAACCCTAAAAATCGATCAAATCGTCCGATTCGGTAAAACCTGAAAACACCAATTTACCGTTTTACTTCAAAACTTGATGTTTAAAAGAAACTAATGGTCATAATATTCATTAATTAGCATAACTAGACTATATAAACCATCACTATATTTTTAACACCATAATTTATATTAGTTTGAAAATTCTAGTTTGCAAACTTACCCAATTTCGATACATTTAAGGAAAATTTCACAATATCACATCTAAACTGGATTTTGCATGAATTAATGCATTAAACTACAATTCATGATGATAATGATATAATGAAACCATAAATTATATTTTAAATTTCATTTATTTCAGAATTTCCAAAATCTAGTTAGCAAAATCGCATTTTTATTGGTATTTTTCAATTATCAATAGAAACTAGTAAGCAATTTAAGTTTTTCATTCCACCAACAAGTTAATATCCTCATTAAAACCACAATCTAGTGATACCAACATTAATTGGAATTTTATCTCACCAATATATACAATATATAGAAATCTAGTTTGCAAAATGGATTAATTTAAACAATTTTGGATAAACAATTTACAATATATCATCCATACAAGATTTTCCACTTCTAAAAATGTTAAACTAGTTATTATAACCCTACTTAATTAAAAAAAATGATAACTTAATTTTATAAGCCCTAACTTGAATTTTAAAATTTGTAGATAGAAATTATTTATTAAATCTAATTATGCTTAAATGAAACATCTAATAACAATAAATCAAATGAAGAAGATTTATACCTCCACAACATGAAACCCAAACATGAAAATAAGCCTCCAAAATGAATGCTTTCCATCTCCAAAATCCATATAAAGATGAGCAAAGAATAGAGGGTAGGAATTTATTAGGATTTTGTGGATTTTTTATTGATTTTTTGATGAATTTTGATGATTTTTAATGCAAAAATGATGGGGGAAAATTTTTGGGTCTGCCCATGGAAGTGAGGCCGGCCATGAGGTGAGGAAAAGAGTTGAGAGTGAGAAAAGGTGGAGAAAAGTGTAGAAGGTTTCACAAAAATATCACACAATTAAGTCTTTTCATGAATTTATTTAAAAATTCTTTATTTTCTTCACTCCATTTGACCTTGAATGGTCTAGAACCATTGTAAAATTTTGAAAATAAATTTTGCATGAAACACACTTGATTCTAAGTTGCAATGGTTCATTTTTGCAAATTTAACCCATTCAAATTTGTAATTTACACTAATTTAGTGTAAAAATAAAGCTTATGTTAATATTTATAATAATTAATTTAAGAAAAATATTTAATTAAAATAAAAATTTATAAGTGGCTAAATAAACACTATTTACTAGTAATAACATAATTAAAATAGGTATTTTTAAATTTATAGTGAAAAATAATTACGGTTTAGTTTTATGAAAACTACGTTTTACTTTACCGAAAATTTTAAAATTCACTTAAACGATTTTATTTATTTCATTAATTATTTAATTATTTTGAAAATGTTACAACAAACTAGTATGATACAATAATGGCCCCTAGGGCTTATACACTAACAATCTCCCACTTACACTAGGGCCATGTACTGGCATATCGAAGATCGATGATCTCGAGTAGCCTCTCGAACTGAATCTGAGGTAGGGCCTTCGTGAATGGATCAGCAATGTTCTCTTCCGAAGAAACTCTCCGGACCTCGATCTCCCGACGATCAATGATCTCCCTGATCAGGTGATACCGCCTTAAAATGTGTCTGGACTTCTGATGGGACCTTGGTTCCTTCGCTAAAGCTATATCTCCGTTGTTGTCGCAATATAGAGGTATTGGATCAACAATGGTAGGAACCACCTGAAGTTCTGTTAGGAACTTCTTCATCCAGACCGCTTCTTTTGTGGCATCGCAAGCAGCAATATACTCCGCTTCCATCGTCGAGTGAGCAACGGTGTCCAGCTTGGAACTCTTCCAGCACACCGCCCCTCCATTGAGGGTAAAGACATAACCTGACAAGGACTTGGAATCATCCTTTTCACTCTAGAAGCCGGAATCAGCAAAGGCCTCCATCTTGAGGTCTTTTTCGCCGTAAACCAAGAACATCTCCTTAGTCCTCCTCAGGTACTTGAGAATGTTCTTTACTGCTATCCAGTGCTTCTCCCCTGGGTCTGACTGATACCGGCTTACCACGCTCAGTGTGTAAGCTACATCTGGTCTGGTACACAACATCGCATACATTATAGAGCCTACCGCAGAAGCGTAGGGTATAATAGACATGCGTTCCCTTTCCAAATCAGTCTTAGGAGACATCTCTTTGGATAGGGTGATTCCGTGACAAGCCGGTAGATTACCGCGCTTAGAATCTTCCATACTGAATCTTTTCAGTATAGTGTTGATATACCTGGACTGCGAAAGTCCCAACGTCCTCTTGGATCTATCACGATAGATCCGGATCCTCAGAATGTAAGAGGCATCACCCAGGTCTTTCATGGAGAAACTCTGTGACATGAATCCTTTGACAGATTGTAGCATAGGAATGTCATTTCCTATCAATAGAATGTCATCCACGTACAAGACGAGGAATACGACAGTTCGTGCTACAACTTTACTATATATGCATGGTTCATCTGGATTTTTGATAAAGTCATATTCTTTGACTGTTTCATCAAAACAGATGTTCCAACTCCGCGATGCCTACTTCAGTCCATAAATGGACTTAAGCAACTTGCATACTTTCCCGCTGCTCCCACTCTGATTGAAATCATCTGGCTGATCCATATAGACGCACTCTTCTAAATTTCCATTCAGAAAAGCTGTCTTTACGTCCATCTGCCAGATTTCATAATCATAGAAGACAGCAATAGCAAGAAGGACCCGAATGGATTTGAGCATAGCCACTGGAGAAAAAGTTTCATCATAGTCCAAACCAGGTCTTTGACGAAAATCCTTTGCAACAAGTCTAGCCTTATAGGTTTCCACCTGTCCATCTACACCAATCTTTTTCTTGAAGATCCATTTGCATCCTATGGGTTTTACCGCATCTGGAGCAAAGTCCAAAGTCCATACTTTGTTAGTGCACATGGACTCCATTTCGGTCCGCATTGCATCTAGCCATCGTACCGAGTCGCCGCTCTGGATGGCCTGCTGGAAGCTAGTAGGTTCATCATCATCTATGATGCAATCCTCTCTATCCCCATCTATGAGAAAACCGTATTATCTGTCAGGCGGATGAGACGGCCTACTACTCCTGCGGAGGGGTGCGGGAATGTCCTGTTCTTCTTGAACTACCGGTTCTACCAAACTTTCAGTAATAGTTTGTGGTTCTGGAATTTCTTCCAGTTCTATTTCGCTCCCACTTATTTCCTTTTCTAAAAACTGATATTCTAGAAAATGGGCAATACGAGAAACAAAAACCTTTTGTTCCTATGCGTAATAGAATAGATACCCCTTGGAGTTCTTTGGATATCCCACAAACTTACACTGTACTGATCGTGCCTCGAGCTTGTCAATATGCTGCTTTTTAACAAAAGCTGGACATCCCTATATCTTCAGATACTAAAGATAGGGTTTCTTCCCACTCCACATCTGATATGGGGTGGTAGGCACTGTCTTGGTAGGAACCTTGTTCAAAAGATATGCCGCTGATTCTATCGCATAACCCCAGAAAGATCGCGGTAACTCAGCATTACTCATCATGGAACGTACCATATCCAATAGGGTTCGATTCCGTCTCTTCGATACACCGTTATGCTGTGGAGTGTATGGAGGAGTAAGCTGAGAGAGAATTCCTTTCTCTTTTAGGTAACATAGGAACTCGGCACTTTAGTATTCACCACCTCGATCAGTTCTTAGTGTCTTGATACTACTGCCGGTTTGGTTTTCTACTTCATTCTTATACTCTTGGAATTTCTCAAAAGCCTCGGATTTATATTTCATCAGATAAATGAATCCGTACCTTGAGTAATCATCCGTAAAAGTAATGAAATAGGAAAAACCACCTCTTGCATGTGTAGACATTGGACCACATACATCGCTGTGTATGAGTCCTAAGAGCTCGCTCGCTCTTACTCCATGTCCAGTAAATGGAGTCTTTGTCATCTTTCCTTTGAGACAAGATTGACAAGTGGCATAAGTTTGATATTCGAACGAGTCCAAATATCCTTCTCTATGTAACTTAGTCAACCTTCTCTCATTTATGTGACCCAGTCTACAATGCCATAAGAAAGCTTTATTTAAATCTGGAGACTTTCTTTTTATTGTGTTTTGGACATTGAAAATTTGGAGTTGGTTTAAGACATATATACCGTTATCCAGTGTACCGGACTAAATCAAACTATGATTAAGGTGGATGTTAACAACATCACTTACAAACGTGAAATCATAACCTTTATTTGATAACAAGGAAACTGATATGATATTACACGTTAAGCTAGGTACACAAAAACAGTTATGTAAAACCAAAATGTGTCCACTCGTCAATCCCAGGTGATAATCCCCTAGGGACACAGCTCCCACGCTAGCTCCGTTAGCAACCATTAGGGTCATATCACCATCCTTCAGCACTCTACGGTTTCTCAGTGCCTACAATGAATTGCATATATGAGATCCTGATCCGGTATCCAATACCCAGGAAGTCGAGTTGATTGACAGAAAATTCTCAATTACAAACACACCTGAAGTCGAAGCCACAGCTTGCTTCGGTTCCTGGTTCTTGGCGTTCCACGCCTTGCAATCTTTCTTCCAGTACCATTTCCTATGACAATGGAAACACTCATCCTGGGCCACTACTGGTACCGCAAACTTTTTCTTTCCCTTCGCTCCCACCTTACTTACACCTCCTCTAGGTTTGGTGGCGGCCTTCTTCTTCCTTCCTTTGGCCCTAGCCTTGGACCCGGAAGAAGAAGCACCGATAACAAACATAGCGGGTGTTTCCCTTGCTTTCTGCAAGGTGCCCTCTGCACTCCTCAACATGTTAAAAAGTTCTGGAAGTTCGACTTCTTTTCTTTGAATGTTGAAATTCAGAATAAAATGGGCGTAGGTGGAAGGAAGGGACTGGAGAATAAGGTCTGTATAGAGCTCATTATCCAAAGTCGTCCCAAGGTCTGCGAGCTCTTCTATATAGCCAATCATCTTTAGGACATGTTCTCCTATCGATGATCCGACGGCCAACATCGCTCGAAACAAGTTCTTAGAGGTCCCGTATCTTGCTATACGAGATTGCTCTCCATAAAGTTCTTTTGTATCGTGAAATATGGCATCAAGATCCATATCCTCGTACCTCCTCTGATGTTCATTGTTCATCGAGGCAAGCACGATGCACTTGGCCTTCGCGCAATCATACACCCAGGTTTTGCGGATTTCCTTATCCGCATTACTGGATTTGGGACCTGGGACTGCAGGTGCCTTAGCGGTGAGGACGTACTCCAATTTGTCATAGGTCAAAGCCATTTTGACATTTCGCAGCCAATCTTTATAGTTTGGCCCTGTCAGTATATTTTTCTCTAAAAGTAACTTAAGTCCAGTCATTTTCAGGGTCGCTGCAAGTAGGAGAGAGAGAAGAAACACTTTAGCTTGATGCTCTTGCATGTTTAGAGTGGTTTTTAATTTATCTAAACTTCATGGCTCCCACTGTTTCTCGAATCCTTCCTCAAACCATAAAAGAAGAATTTGCCAGGAATATTCTCACTGTACAATACTTGCTTAACCGTTCAGCCAGGCTTGTGTCGGTACTTCGAGAGAAGTTTTCCAACGCTTTCGCGAAATTCCTTAATTAAATAACCTCTTTTCTCTGGGGGCGTAACCCCGCTGACACCTTTCTTGACACCTACTTGGTTTATAGCATTGATCGTTAAGTGACGAATCTCCTGATGAGTAGTATATACTCACAGTAGGATCGGGATCCAAATATCATCGTATGATAATGTTGAAAGAATCCTACCAACATTCATCAAACTCAAAATGGTATGCATCTCTTTGCAAATTTCAGTTTCTTTAGAAATTCCCGATATATTTTTGCCCCATGCTCTTATGACCTTGGCGTTGGTCAAAATGTCATAAGTCACATGTCAAGTTCTACCCATCATTTAACTTGTTTAATTTGAACCCATCTATACATATCCTTGACGTTGGCCAAAATGATAATACGACTGTCCTAAACTAACTCATCAATCTATGCAACAAATGAATACCCAGCAGCTACTAAAAACTATGCCTTTGCGTTGGTCAAAATACATAGCTTGAATACTACTGAATACCCAAATGAAATGACGGAGGGCTACGAATGGTTTTGGCAAAACCGTGAACGTAGTGAACTTGATATGACCGAAGGAACCTGATAGCTTTTAAAAGGAGTGGTTAAAGCTCCGCTATTTAAAAATATCATCTGTTTTAAAATAACCGAGTGGTTTCTTTTAAATTGTTCCAACGATTCATCTTTTGGTTTATTTTCTTTGCATTAAAAATAATGTGTCCCATCATTAACCTATCATTGCAGAAAACAACGAAAATACAACGTCCTCTTATGCCATCCGCATTCGCCACTGGGTCCCGTCATCACCCGTTAGATTACTTAACTAACGGCAGAGCGGGGGCTGGGCTAGCGCGGGTGTAAAACATAAGTCACGTCTAAATAGCTATCATATATAGATATTGTACATTCGTTAGACGCAATAATAGGCATTCCAGATCATATATGAACATTATTGGATTTGCAAGCAATCCGCGTTTGTTTAAAGCCTGAAACAAAAGACGGATTACACAGTTGTGATGAATAGCCATTACCCCACCCTAGACCCCTATGGGTACGGCAAACTACCCGCCAAATACCCGAAGTGAAGCAGTCTCCCTCAACAACGTGAGTAGGCCACTAAACACTTCAAAGTACCCGTTAGTTTGTGCACCCCACCTAGGGTCTATCCTAGGAGCAAAAACAGTAAAAATGAAATAATACAACAGTGGCTACAACCGCAACCTGGATGTGCCCCGCAAAATAATATTACAACATATTACAATTTCTTTGAATGAATGAATATAACAACCCATCACAAACCCCGACTAATCATCACAACAGTCCAATACAGTTCACAACCACAAACAGTAAAAACCATTACAGAAATGTGCAACCCCCTACCAATCGACATACTAGCAGTTAGGGGAGGTTTACGAACACATTATACAATCACAGATATAATCAAATTAGCAAACATCGTAAGATTTCGATCGTGCAAACACTTTAGATTCTACTCCAAAACTTCTATGTGCACTTGAGACTTGAGCAGAAAAATAAACATTCCAGAAAAGACAAAATCATCACAGAAGAGCCACTGGAAAAACTTGGGCTGAATCGGCTCCAACCCGGCCGTGGATCTGCGGTTGATCGGTGGGATCGGCCGCGGTTCCGCGGCTGTATGGCCGATTCATGAACCCAATTTTTTTTCAGTGTTCTTAAATTTCTCTGTAGGTTATTCTCCAGGTCTCTGAAAAATTTTTAGAGCCTGTTTTAGATTCGACAGAAACTTAGTGACATTTGATGTCTTTTTCGGTTCGTTTTGCGTTCGAAATTCATACGACTTTGCTAATGAGTTAATTATTGTTTAGCGAGGCTCTGATACCACTGTAAGTTGATGTACAACACCCCACGACTTGCGGGGAGGCGGAATAATGAAAATCAATCTTGTTCTATGTGTAAACATCGACTAACCGAGAATCTTTGCTAAACTATAACTAACAAGAAACATAGAAGTTATGAACTACTATGATAAGTGATTATACCTAATGAACCGTGTCCTTCTCCTTTTCGTTATCCACGTCCTTCTCGGCCTCCTCCACGTAATAGATGATCCACCCGAGAGCTATACTCCAAGCTTCACCTCTAACTTGAGGTAACTAGGTTTCTGAAAGTGCTAATCTAAGTAACCTAGGTGATATAGAGAAGTGTTATGGATTAAATAGTCTTTACTAATCCTTGGTCTCAACACATGAGAGGGGAGGATTAAGGTTTGAAGAGAGAGAGCTTGAGGAGAGAGAAGGTGAGAATGATAATGAATTGAAATTGTTTCTTACTTCTAATATATCATGAAGCATATAAAATATCAAATAATATAAATCAAATGATTTATCATCATGCTTCATTTAATATGTGCAATGAATCATCAAGTGAGTCATTAAGCAATAAATGCTTCATTAACTCACTTGAATGATTCATCTCATGAGTCAAAAAATCAATTAATGCTAATGCCACCTTAACCCTCAAGTCACCATCCTTCTAGAAGCTTCCCGCGAAATTACGAGAACGCCCCTCCTATCCGTGAAAACACGGAAAAACATTAGACTGTATAAATCTAATAACCCGATACTAGAAACTGGCTTAAACCAATGCCGGCTAGTAAAAACTGTCCGAATGTCGTACGTACGTAAACACATGTATGCATCCGAACCCTTGTCGTAAAACCATACGACCTCTATATCGTTTCGCCCGGAGCAGGGAAACTCTCTGTGTGGGACTCTAAAGACTCGACTACTATGCTGGCAGTGGGTTTAACCACAGACCGCAAGCGGCACTCGCTATACGTAACGGTCCCCAGGTAGATGTCGATAAGATGGCCGATGAGGAAACCCATCCGAACTCCTACTGAGTCTGATGTGACAATCTCCGTACAGTCCGGTCTGTTCGTCTAAGACAATCGCATATCGGGCCTAGGGGCGGCAAGCTTCAGTCCTCTAATAGCGGTATAAGTCGTGTCGGAGCGTAGCCCATTACACCCTGAGAAACAACTGGAACCTACCGGTAAATCTCGCTTGCCCTGGCTAGGGACTTTGCGTAATGGCTCTCTGACACAGCGCGATATCAACTCCCAATAACGGGAGAGACGAATCTTGTCTAACCGCCACTGCCTCCAAGTGCTCGGGACTGCACCCAACTGCTACTTGTTTGCACGACTCCTTTGAGCCGTGGTAGGGTAGCAATCTAAGAACAGTGGGACACACTCGAGGCGATGTAGCAGTGTCAAGTCTGCAGATTATGTTGTACTCATGTCACCTGGGAACTGTTAACCGACGATGGGTATAATACCAACTAACAGTTCCCAGTGAGTCCTATCCGGTGTACCCATAACCCAACGAGCACATGCATACTATCTCCAGTACGACGTACTGACGGCTGTGGGACAGACCATCTCCCCAACTGGGATGAGAAGCGTACACACTAGTCTACTCCGGAGTATCGATGCCCTGTCTCGATAATCCTAAGACTAGGGACCTGTAAAAGGATGTTCTTGTAGACTACCCAGCCCCCACTAGTGTGACTGCCATTACAACGCTGGTAGTCAAGAAAGATCCTAAGAGCTCTATCAATACGTATACTCACATATTAAGATACATGAAACCAAGTAGCATACTACCATGTTTAGCAAGACTGTTATATAACTGTGAATATCCCAAGTTTCCATTAAGTAATCTACAAACTAGTATGATACAATGATGGCCCCTAGGGCATATACACTAACAGTTAATAGATGTCACGACCCAAAATTTGGCCCGTAACCGGCACATAAACTACGTAACGTCTACAGGCGTACGCAACTCATGTAAGCCGAAACCCAGAAATCTAAACCACCAAAATCTGGATCAACGGAGAAAAACATAGTTTTAACATTTGGAAAATCAGAAGTAAAATCTCTAACGCTAGTTTTCCTCCTTGAAAATTTCGGCAGCACCTCCTTTGTAAAAACTAGCCCCGAAAACGGGTACAATATAGATAATAAATAAAGCATCCCAAATGGGAGCAAAATCACGCCCAACGGCGGAGACAATCACCACAACAAGTATACGATGTCGAAGCGAAGAAATAACAAAGGAAAGACTGCAATAAGAAGTAAACTTTCCAACATAACCAGCTCCCACGAGCACGACACCCAAAGTCACCAAAATAATACAACACTGAATCCTTACTAGTCGTCTCTAAGTCATATACAAACAGTGGTAGATGGAGAATACTAGATCCAACAAAAAGATATACAATGTACAAGCAGATAACCGCAAACCCACCTAAAAGCAAAGGCCTCACTACCTAACGTAGCGGTATCCG
This sequence comes from Agapanthus africanus, assembly GCA_030015575.1. NCBI lineage: Eukaryota > Viridiplantae > Streptophyta > Magnoliopsida > Asparagales > Amaryllidaceae > Agapanthus > Agapanthus africanus. The sequence goes on from JASDDO010000022.1 coordinate 330,400,449, forward strand.
CAAAAGTAGAGATGATAAGACGCCCTGCCGCGACTACTGAGGGTAAGTCCTGCAAAACACTGTGGCACAATGGGGGTGAGTTGCCAACTCGTGAATAGTAAATAACATCATACTGTAATCACTGGTATGCACGAACAACGATCTATCTATCACATGTAATCCGATAGCATAAGTATGATAAGTGAATATGCAACAATCATGTAAAGGTACATCATCAGGGTACTACAACTATATGAAACAATGCATAACAACAATAATCCTGAGTGGGTGGGATGATACAATAAATCCCATGCAAAATCATCAGCATGGAAAACACCAGTGTCCCTCATTGACACATTAAATCCCAAATCCTCAGGCACCGCATCCACAGATCGGCCCTTACATCCTGTAAGTCTCATGGAACCTGAGTGTCAAACATCGACACCTGAAACATCATGAAAACATATTCCTGTGTGTATATATATATGTATATAAATATGAGTATATCAACCCCGAATGTCTACCGACAATACGTAAAAATCATGAAAACCCGAGTGTCTAACACCGACAATCGAAACATCATGAAACCCGTGTCTAGCATCGACACGTAAATCCTCATAACTCAGGCGCTGTCACCACGACCGGCCCTGACGATATGTCGTACATCACTCCGGTCGATATCCCCACGATAACCGCCGAGTCCAAATACAGTCACCGGTAGGTACTTGCCCACCTTCCAGGCTCATCGTCTGTACCACGAACATCTTGCCGAGGGGAACCGTACCGGTCCCCACCATGTACCCGGACACGGCCCACTCACTCCTCGCATCGGGTATATATCACAAATCTCAGAATTGAGAAATCTCATGGTGGACGCATCAAATATCATATCAAGAGAAACCGGGTTTTCAAACTATACAGTTTCTTGAAAATGCCCCCACGGTTCTCAAATCCATAAATCATATGAAATCCATATCTCAATGCGTAAAATTCATGTAAAACTGATATATGCAACCGAAAACATCAATATGAGCATATAAAGGGAAACCCGCTCTTTTAAATGAATCCAGCTTTAAAATATATCTTGCGGTTCCCAAAGTCCTCCGAAAACAAATACAGCATCATATGAGGGTTACTTGTAAGTGTAGCAAGGTTTAAGTATCTACATGTAAGCAAGTATGTATGATGCATTTCATAAGCGCAATGATCAACAACTCAATATCACATATCAAAACAATACCACTTGGGGTACATACAACTACAGCGAAAATATGCGGGTGTACATGTCAATATGAGTGCATGATATACATGTAATTGTAATAGACTATGTGGGTGTACATGTCAATATGTATGCAAGATGTACAAGTAGCTATAGTAAGGTATACGTGAAATGGAATAAGGGTCACTACCCCAACTATTCCTGCTCAATGCAATGTCACGTATGTAAGTGTCAATAATATCTCATATGCACAATAGGATAAGGGCTACTACCACAACTATCCCTATCCACTACCGTATCACGTATGTTGGTGGTTTATGCATATCATGGCAATTACTGATGATGTGGGTGTAGCATACAATTTGGTGGTCGTGCAACATGAACCGTTAGTAATGTGTTATATCTAAAGGTACGAGTCAAGTACAACAGATAATGCTAAGCACTGACATTCGTATATAATTAACTAATATGTAAATACATGCAATATCATGTCATATCCGCCCCGACGCATAACGCCATACGGGCGATTTCCCCGTAGATGTTAAATCTACTCACCAAAAGTCTCCAGCTATGAAAATCCGACCACCTGCTTCCCCTTGTTCGCAGCGTCCGAAGGCCCTGCTTGCGACGCTATATTTCTACAAACATAAGAAATAGTGCAAACATCTCAGAATCGATCAATATAACATAAAAATACGTATTAAATAACGCACCAACACTAAACTAACTCGCGAGTGTACGTCAAGTGGCTAACGTGCGTAACGATTCCACAAAACCTACCCAAGTGCAGCAGCTGCACAAGATCAGGAATCGTATCGCAACACATAACACGCGGACTCAAAACACTAGATTATAGGTAAACGATCCCAGATTTTGTATGCTGCAATTACTAAAAAAGTAAACAGTACCAAGCACACATAACCAACAACAGACAACTACCCACAAAAGCCAAACTCCAACATGTCCCTACATCGCCGGCGTCGCCGGAATTCGTCGAAGAGGTCGCCGGCCCCGGCCAGTGGGGTGGTCCTCGTGTCTCAGGTGGTGTCTCAGGTTCACCAGTACATCACTATAAATTTGTTTGGTCACTCACTAAATTTTCCAGAACACAGCAGGTATAAAAGCTCTAAAAAGACACTAAGAACCCGATATCGCACTAATCGATACTTTAAGTGTTCTAAACCATAACCGGCGAGCTATACAACATAAAAACTCCTATATAACAGTGTAGGGACTATACCTATCAACTTTAGCTCACAAGATCCAAGCTTTCCTAGCTCCAAGTGATCCAAGAGCAAAAACCAAGACTTTTAGAATTTTTGTTATATATTTGGGGATTTTGAGGATTTATTGTGCTAGAATTGATCAAGAATGGAAGGGAAATGGTCAAGGGCGGTAGGGGAAGAAGGAATCTCGGCCAAGAGAGGAGGTGGGGGTTTTGTGAGGGATTTCCTAGCAATTACCAACATTAAATGCAATTAAATGCATTCATACACACATATGCACACATGCATGCACCTCTTTCTTATCTTTTCTTTAAACCCAAAACCCAAGTCAACACAAGGAATTCTAGATATTATGTGGGTTTAGTTTACTCAAGAATAATTGAAGAAAAGATACAAAAGAGAAGTTTTCCCAAAATGTGAATACCGCATTAAAATAATATTAAAACTGGGGAAAAAATAAATTGAACCAAAACGTCCCATATACCCCCAATGCTTGCGCACTAGCTTTATTTTAGCTAAACTAGGTGCTGGCAAGTCTATGTTGGAGATAGTGCCCTCAGAGTCAATTATTGGATCACAGGCACGTGATTGCAATGATTGAGGGAGGACCTATACCGGTAGGACAGTCTAACTCAAGATGATAGTATGTTGTCTGGTTTATTTTTATCATCGTGTACTGCTTTAGGTGATCTTACAGGTCACTATTGCGCGTTGATAGAGCACCTAGGATTCTTGCTTGACGGCCAGCAGTATGATGGCGATCATATACGTGGGAGCTGGGGTCTATAAGTACATCCTTAAAAGGTCCCTAGTCGTGGGAGTTTTCGAGACAGGGCATCGATACTCCAGAGTAGACTAGTGTATACAGTCGAGACCCCGACGAGGGTCAGTGGCCGGTCTCACAAGACACTGGTGTCAGTTGGTTCACCTAAGATGTATACAGGTGCTCATTGGGTTATGAGTACACCGGGCAGGACTCGCCGGGAACATGCTAGTTGGTATTATACCTGACGTCAGATAGCAATTCCCTGGTGACATGTGTACAGGTTAGTTCATCGACCTGAGGATCATCATTTTTGTCGTGTGAGTTCCCACTGTACTTTGATTACTACCCTATCACGGCTCAAAGGAGTCGTGCAAACAGGTTTTAGTTGGGTACAGTCCCGAGCCACATGGAGGCAGTGAGCAGATCTGCAGGGGTTCGTCTCTCCCGGTATTGGGGGTGAGGTCGTGCTGTGTCTAGGAGAGCCATTACACGAAGTCCTTGGCCATGGCAGGAGATTTACTGGTAGGTATTCCAGTAGTATCTCAGGGTGTTCTAGGCTACACTCCGACACGACTTGTACCGCTTTTGGGGGTCTGACTTTTACCAACCCCCTAGGCCCGCCATGCGATACTCATAGAAAAACGGACCGGACTGTACGGATATTATCACTGACAGGATCAGTAGGGTGTTAGGATGATTTCCCTCATCGACGTCCCTTTTGGTCAATACCTGGTAGCCCGTTACGTATGGCTAATATCTCTGACGTTCTAGTGGTTAAATCCATAGCCAAAGTATTGACGAGTCTTTAGAGTCCCCCACAGACAGTTTCTTAAGTTTCGGGCGAAACGCTGTAGAGGCCATATGGATATATGGTAGGGTTCGATCATATCCGTGCGGTATTGCACGGATCATGATCGGACGGATAATACTAGCGGGCTTTGGTTTAAGCCGGATCCTAGTATTGTACTGTGTAGATTTTGTCTCATTGCATTTGTATTCAGTCGGAATACAAATGCGGGTATGTATATACAGTCGCGGAGTTTTCCTTTAATTTATTACGGGATCAGTTTTTTGAAGTTGTCAATTTGCTTTCCGTTTCGGCCATTTTCCTTTGTTTCTTTCATTGGCTGAAAATTGGTGGAAGGGAGCTTATTTGCAATTGTACAAATTAGCAATTTGGATGGTTGTTTTTCTGATGATTGTTTCATGATGTTTCTAACTTCCATTGACTTCTTTTTGTTCATCATTGCTTGCTATGATGGGTTGAGTGATGGGCTTTGGAGTTGGATTTTTTTTTGTGTGACTTATTTTCTCATCATCACTCATTATTCTACTTTGCATTATTGACCTCCCTCCTCTCTCCACATGATGGCCGGCCACAACTAGAGGGGCGGCTGTCCAAAAATTTTGGTGAGAGGTTTTCATCTCTTTTGCTTACACAAAAACCCCTTAGCTCATCTCCAAAGTTTATCTCCTTCCTCCATCCAAATGGAAACTTAATACAACCCCTTGAGACATAAAATTCTACATAGAGTCTACAGCATTCTTGGACACGTTGGCTCGCCAACTTCGTGCCCGAGTTGCCTCGGTCCAGAGGTGGGAGCCCATAAAAGAACCCGGCGATGTGGTGCCCTTTCCAACGAGGAGATGAAGACCGGAAATTCCACGAGGAGATCGGGATGGAGGCCGAAGACCGAAGGACACGGATCGCTCGGTATAGCTTTCTACCCATTCTCTAATTTGCTAGTAGTAGGTTAATGGCCCGATCCGGGTTAACTGTCCGCGGTAGCGTTGGTTTCTTGTTTAAAGAAAAGTTTTTATTTCCGCATTTTGGCCTCGTACAGACGGCCGGGGCGCTGCCGTGCACTTACATTGGTATGAGAGCCACGCCATTAACCTAGTCTAGCTTGCTCTAACGTGTTTACAAGTTCGACCGAACGGATTTTCCAAAAACCGCGTTTCCATGCATCAGTTTCTGTCGAATTTTAGCAGTGGTCAAAAAAATTATTTAGTGTATTGTAAAAATGCGTGCTGGGTTTTCTGAGAAGTCTGCAGAAAATTGGTGGCTTAAAGGCACTGTAGCACCGCGGAACCGCGGCCATAACCCACTTTCCGCCGCGGTTCCGCCGCCGCACAGTAGCTGCGCTGCACCAAATTTCTATAGTTCTCTTCTGACATGGAAATAGGGTTTCTGGTATATTCTTTTTGGGCCCAGATTTATTTTGAGTGCTACAGTAGTGCTTGGGGCCCACTTCGGGAAATTTAGTCTATCGAAAATTTTAAGCATGTTAGTTCACAGTATTTACATTATATCTGTGACCGTGAATGTCACTTGATCGGTAAATCCTGTCTGACTGCTATAGCCCTTTTAGACGAATTTGCCAAACTGACATTCACGTTGATGTTCTGTGTTGTGCTGTGATGTTGCGGATCTGTCGTGGTGGATAGCCTGGATGCAATGGTAATACAGTTTTGTTGTATATGTACATTTGATATTGCGGGGCGAGCGTCCGACATGTAGACTGACGTCACTGCCTGTTTGTATATTATTCTTTTGGGGCACGACCGGGCTGAGGTCGATGTACCCGTTGTATGTATATTTTACTTTCTGTACTAGGATTACCCCGCGGTGGGTTGCACGGATAGCCGGGTTCTAGAGGGCAACGGGCCCGCATCTCATGGCTTTGCGACGGAGGGGGCTTCACTCTAGAATTGGCGGGCTATTCGCCGCACTCGTAGGGGGTACAGGTTGACCCATGGTGGGGTGCTCAAGTTACTGGATTCCGTGAAGTGATGGGTGGTCCATTCACGTTGCTGAAAGGGGCTGCCTCGCTTCAGGTTTTGGCGGGTAACTTTCCGTGCCCGTAAGGGTCTAGGATTTCATTGCACAGGCTATCCACACGACCAGGGGAATGTCGGGTTTCAGTAGCGGCTCTATGAAACCCGGGGATCCCAGATATCTGTATTGTTCTGTGATACTTTTTACATTTCTGTGATGTTGCATTTTATCACGCCTTGAGCGATTATTATATATTGATATATATACTAGTAAATGTTGTATATGTTTTGCATCCGCGCTAGTCCAGTCCCCGCTCTGTCGTTAGTTGAGTAACCTAACGGATAATGATGGGACCCAGTGACGAATGCGGATGGCATATACGTACATCATTATTTTCCTTCTTTATTGGTGTGATCAATTGATGGGACTGCGTTGATTCGGATCAATGCAAGCAAAACAAACCTATTCTGATGTTGTTGGAACAATTTTCAAAAAGCTGTTATTGCATGGACGTTCTCTTTTGTTTTGCACAATGGTATTCGGTTATGAATATCCAGCACCTCAGTCGACGAGGCAAGGGCCGAGATCCCATCACCGGGAGTGACCCCTTGGACAGAAGTTTACGTCAGGGCAATAACTTCACTATAGTCGATTACTTTTGCTTTGCATCGTGGTATTCAGTTGGAATATCCTGCACCTCATTCTACGGGGAAAGAGCCAAGATCCCTTCACCGGGAGTGACCTCTTTAGCAAATGCGTTCGTCACTATATTTTTATAAAAAGCTATCCGGTTCCTTCAACGATATCAAGTTCATTACGTTAAAGGTTTTTCGCCAAAAACCATTCGTAGCCCTCCGTCATTTCAGACGAGTAGCACGTAGTATTCATGCTATGCTTGTTGGCCAAAGTCAAGGCATAGTGTATGGTAGCTATTTGTTACTTTTCTGTTGAATAGATAGATGCGTTGGTTTGGGACAGTCGTACAGCCTTGTTGGCCAATGTCAAAGGTTGGTACGGGTGGGTTCAAATTAACCTGGAAAATGACGGGTAGAACTTGACATGTGACTTATGATTTGTTGGCCAAAGTCAAGGTCATAAGAGCATGGGGTAAAAATCACATCGGGAGTTTCTAAAGAAACTGAAACTTACCAGATATGCGCATACCGTCTGGAGTGTGATAACGTTAGTGGATTCCATCACGTTATCATGCGATGATAGTTGGATACCGATTCCCACTGATGAGTTAGTTTATTCCACGGGTGATCCCGACTAATTCTTCTTTTAGGTTTGGAGGAGAATTTGACGTTACCGTAGGAGGTTTCCTGATTAGATAAATTGGTAACCATTCTGATCTAGGTTAGAGTGCACGCTGAGTGTTTCTTTTCTCTCTCTCTCTCTCTGGAAGCGACCATGGCCCGACCCATGACTATGACTCAGTGACCAAGTTGACCGAACCTTCTTAAAACACTGGCTTTTGGATTGTCAGAGTTTCAAATCTCATTGCCACTCCTACTTTTACCCTTTTCTCCAGGACACCCCGTATTACTACGAACGTCCACTTCCATTGGATAAAACCATCGTATGGTTATACACGAACATGAAGGAACTTGTTCCAGATTCGAAAATGGTTTCCGGTTCTGGAGAAAACGAATAGGACTATTCAGTTGTCTTTTCCTTTTACCTTCTCTTAGGTTGCGAGTGCTCCTTGGATTGGGGGATAGTACACCCGTTACGCCTATTGGATAGTCTTCTTCCAAACCTTTGGCTGGTGCCGAACGGTAGGGAATTATGAAAGTCGATTAGCCTAAGTGTGGTGTACAGAAGGTGTAAGAGCACGGCGGCGCCCCGGCCGTCAATCCGACGCCGGAATGCGGAAACGAAACTTTTTACGAACTTGTAAGCGGGCACCACCGCGCACAAAAATCCCGGATCAGGCCATTAATCTAGTCCTAGCTAACATGAGAAGGGGTAGAGAGATATACCGAGCGATCCGTGTCCTTCGGTCTTCTCGTCGTCATCCCGATCTCCCCGCGGAATCTCCGGTCTCCACCAAGTCGCCGGAAGGGCACCACGTCGCCGGCTTCTTTTACGGGCTCCCACCTCTGGATCGAGGCAACTCGGGCACGAAGTTGGCGAGTCGACGTGCCCAAGATTTGATGTAGAATAAGTGAAGATCTATATGTCTCATTTGGGGTTGTAGGGAATTGCCTTTTGGTGGAGGAAATAGATCAAAGCTTTTTGTGGATGAACTTGGGAATTTTGTAGCATGAAAAGAGCAAAAAATCCCCACTACAATTTTGGACAGCCCACCCCTTGGCTTGGCCGGCCACATGTGGTGATTGGAGAGCATATATGAGAGAGGGAGTGAGTGTGTATCAAAAGAATGAGAGTCTCCCATAATCCAAGAGAGAGAAAAGGTGATGATGTAAAGAAATGATCACAAGCCAAACCCAACACTCCACCAACCTCATCATAACCCATCACTATCACAAAAGTCAAGCAATGATGAGAAGAAGAAGTCAAATGGTGGTAGAATTATCATGATACAATAATATGCAAAGACCACCCTCCAAAATGCTTATTTGCACAAATGCAAATAAGCCCTCCTCCACCAATCTTCAGCCAATTAAAGATACAAAGAAAATTGCCCGAAACGGAAAACAAACTGGCAACTCCAAAAACTGATCCCGTAATAAATTACAGGAAAACCCTGCTACTGTATATACATACCCGCATTTGTATCCGACCGAAATACAAATGCAATGAGACAAAATCTACACAGTACAATACTAGGATCCGGCTTAAACCAAAGCCTGCTAGTATTAACCGTCCGATCCTGATCCATGCAATGCCGCACGTATCTGATCGAACCCTGCCATATCTCCATACGGCCTCTACAGCGTTTCGACCAAAACTTGAGCAACTGTCTGTGGGGGACTCTAAAGACTCGTCAATACTTTGGTTGTGGATTTAACCACTAGCACGTCAGAGGTATTAGCCTATACGTAACGGGCTACCAGGATTGACCAAAAGGGACGTCGATGAGCGAACTCATCCTGACACCCTACCGAGCCTGTCAGTGACAATATCCGTACAGTCCGGTCCGTTCGTCTATGAGCATCGCATGGCGGGCCTAGGGGGTTGGTAAAAGTCAGACCCCCAAAAGCGGTACAAGTCGTGTCGGAGTGTAGCCCAGAACACCCTGAGATACTACTGGAATGCCTACCAGTAAATCTCCTGCCTCGGCCGAGTGCTTTGTGTAATGGCTCTCCTAGACACAGCGCGACCTCACCCCCAATACCGGGAGAGACGAACCCCTGAAGATCCGCTCACTGCCTCCATGTGGCTCGGGACTGTACCCAACTAAAACCTGTTTGCACGTCTCCTTTGAGCGTGGTAGGGTAGTAATCAGAGTACAGTGGGAACACACACGAGACAAATGACGATCCTCAGGTCGATGAACTAACCTGTACACATGTCACTAGGGAACTGCTATCTGACGTCAGGTATAAGACCAACTAGCATGTTCCCGGCGAGTCCTGTCCGGTGTAATCATAACCCAATGAGCACCTGTATACATCTTAAGTGAACCAACTGACACCAGCGGCTTGTGAGACCGGCCACCACCCCTCGTCGGGGTACGACTGTACACACTAGTTTACTCTGGAGTATCGATGCCCTGTCTCGAAACTCCCACGACTAGGGACCTTTTAAGGATGTGCTTATAGACTACCAGCTCCCACGTATATGATCGCCCTCATACTGCTGGCAGTCAAGCAAGAATCCTAGGGGCTCTATCAACGTGCAATAGTGACCTGTAAGGTCACCTAAAGCAGTACACGATGATAAACGTAAACCAGATAGCATACTATCATCTTGAGTAAGACTGTCCTACCGGGATAAGTCCTCCCTCAATCATTGCAATCACGTGCCTATGATCCAATAATTGACTCTGTGGGCACTATCTCCAACAATCTCCCACTAGCACTCAAGGCTAATTATTGCGATGTCTCATACTCACTGCCCGTGTGATACCGAACACCCAGCTCCTCTACTAGTCAGTCTCACAAAGCTCGTTTGCGAAACTATTGTGTTCGAGGAATAGCCTCAGCGAGTGGATCCACTTTGATGTTTCTTTCTATGTCTCTCTATATCTCAAGTTCGCGGAGAAAGCCATCTCCCGAAATAAGCAATACCTGTCTTAGAATGTGTATGGATTTCTGATGGGACCTATCTCATAAATGAACTCCAAATCCAAACTTCTTAGACTGTATCGTCAACTGAACTTAATCAGTATCATGGGCCATGCCTCCCTCAGTATCGCCTTGGACCACCTGTCCAAAATACTGCCCCTTATCAGAAAGAAAACTATAACTCTGACAACCTCCCTGTCGTCCAGGTCACCTTGGAAGCCTGGAATGATAACTGTCTCCCGAATGAGGCTGTCGTTATCATATCCCTAGAACATCCACTTTTGTTCTATAACTGCTTCCGATCGTTTCTCCAGGATTGGATTAATATTAATTTATTGCATCTACCCCAAAAACAACATCTGGTGTGGTACTTGACATCTCATAATTGACTCAATTGCCTAGCAAGTGATCTGCCAATCATGCACATCCCTCTCCCCTTTAGTCTGTAAGACACCTTTAGAGAGGGTGACTCCATCACCTGCAGGTACACTACCGTGCCAGGAGTCATCCATTCTAAAGTACCTGTAGAATGCTGTTTAAGTACCCTGATTGGGAAACCACCCAAATCTAGATCTAAAACAATAGATCCAATTACCAGAATGTCTGATTTAATGTCCAAGTCCCATGTGGAGAAACCACTGTGTGACGACCAAAGTATAACCGATCGTAGTATAGGAATATCACTTCCTACTCTGTGTATGTCATCCAAATACCAGGACATTACACCCTACTACCTTCTCAATAGATCCATTCCCTATTCTGATGAAGTCAAACCTATGACTTTCATATCAGAAATAGATGATCTATCTCCGCTATATCAGCTTTAGTCCATAAAAAGACAAAAGCTACATGTCCAACAATGCTTCCGCTGCTCCACTGACTATGACAACCCTCTGGCAGAGTCAAATACACGTACACTTCTAAAGCTTGTTTAGAACGATGCTATACTCATCCTCCTGCCGGGTCTCACAGTCTGGAACAACAGCAATGGAAAGTCTGGGTAAACAAGAACCTCCCTGCCACCGTCCTTGAGGCTACCGGAGTACCTCTCGGGTGCCTGAGGTTACCCATCTTATCTGCGGAGTGGCCATTGGAATGTCAAGCCAGATTGAATCTTTAGGTTCCTTATCAAATCTTCAGTAATCGTTTGCGGTTCTGGAATCACTTCCAGTTCTACCATACTCCCACTACTGTTTTCTGAAAAAATCCATTTTTATTAAAACTGTGGCGAGTCTAGAACAATATCTCTATTGATCTTCCAGATGGTAGAATGTCAACCCTCGTCATAGCCTGGGTCAACCCACAAACAGACATTACAGAAACGTGCTTTGAGGTATCTAGAGTCTGGTTTTAAGCATAAGCCGGACAACTCCCCGTACCTTAACATCGTTAAGATATGAATTGTTCTATATCCAATATAGAACCAGAGGCACTGATTTAATTGAACCAGATTCAAATCATGAAACTGTTTCCAGTGCATGTCAACTAAATGGAAAGAGGCCGATCAGTGTTACTCAACTTAGGAATGCTTCCAATTATGAGTAACCTGACAGAGAGGCAAGTTCTCTTAATCATTACTATCAACTGAACACCATACACAAGTATCTACATCTTCGATCAACTTGAAGAATCCCGATACTTGCAACACCTGGTTCTCTACTTTATCCATATACCTATAACTTCTCAAAATTCGGACCTTGCGTTTCCACGAAACACCTGTCTAAAAACTAGAGAAGTCATAAGTAAACCGAATATAGTACGAGGACCAACCCCTCTGTCCTCATGGACTGTAACGTTTTGAAAATCGTTTCGGTGAAATTTCGAAAAAAAACGGTAAAATAAGGGGGTTTTTCTGTAAAAAGTCAAAATGCAAATATCTTTATTATAAAATTAAATATACATATTCTAGCTATGTAATTGCTAGTATTTGGTGTTTATAGAGCCACTGGTGAAATTTCAAATTTTCTGAAAAAAATATTATTTTAATATTATTTTAAGCCGTCACTAATACATTTAATTAGGGAAAATTACAAATTGGAATGAGTTGAAACAAATTTTGTGCATCATAAAACATTAAATAAAATTTTATCATGTGGTTTTTGAAACGAAATCGTTTGCCAAAACGGTTTAGAAATTATTGAAGGAAAAAAGGCTTTTTTTTAGTGTAAATGGATGTTTGGGGTATTGTATTTATCATTTTTCATCACCCCACACCCATACCCACACTCACACACCCCCATTTATTTCCTCTCTTGGCTGAATTCAGCAGCCCCATCAATTTTCCCGACTTGAAGATTTGAAAAGAAAAGAATAAAGAGAGAAGAAGTTAATTGAAGTATAGGCTTTGACTTTTGTGTTGACTTTGAACTTTCCTCACTTGCTTTTCCCCACCTCACTCTCACTCCTCTCCTCCTCATGATGCAGCCGAGCCTCCCTCATGCTGTCCTCCCCTTTTTCTCATCTCATTTCACTCAAAACCCTTCAAAAAAATCTCCAAAATTCCATCTAAAATCAAGCTAAAACTCAAATCCAATTCTTACCCATTTTTCCTTTACCTATTCTAGTATGGATCATGGTGAAAGAAGCAAGTTTGTGGGGCTAGGTTTCAAGTTTGATTCAAGTTTTGTGAGGTATAAATATTTGTCTCATGGTTTGATTTTTGATTAGTTACTTAATTGTTGCTATAATACTTCCTTATTATCTAATTAGATGCTTAATTAGGTTTTAATTTGAAAGCTTGGGAATTCTAGAATGGGGTTAATTGTTAGTTAGGGTTTTATGTTATGAGATTATGCTTGTGTGATGTTTTGACATATTAATTAGTTGCTAAATCAAAGTAAGTTGCTAGGTTGCATTTTTGTTGATTTAAACTGTGACAATTACGCTAATTTGCTAACTAGGTTTTGAAAACTATGAATATAATTAAGAGAAAAATCTAAATATGTTTTTCATGACTTCTTTAACATTATTAAGTGTAGTTTAATACTTTTGTTCATGAAAATCCAAGCTAGATTGTGTTTTGTGCATTTTTTGCTATAAAATTGTTAAAATTTAGGTATTTTGTAAACTAGAATTTTAGGGATTTTGGAAATTAACGAGATTAAATTATGGGAATTGTTTTTATGACTTATTTAAGATATTTAGTGAATATTGTGGCCGCTAGATTCGTTTATACCTCGAGTTTTGTACTAAAACGGGTAATTTTGCTTGCTAGTTTTTCGGAAAAACGGCTTTTAAAGTGAATTTGGGATTTTTGTGAGTTTTAATCTATTTTATATTTAAATTTGTGTTCGTGAATGTGCAAATGAGTGTATTTGGGTTTTTCTCGATGATCTGACGTTTGTACGACGACATCGAGGGTTGGTGGTGGTTTTGAAAGCGTGGTCCATAGGTTCTAACCTATAGGCCTTTGGCGTGTCGATTTGGTTTTCCGATGTGATTTTCATGCGCATTTGCGATTATGTATATGTGTAGGTATCCCATGTGATGTCGAGACGTTGAAGATGAAGAGGGTGACATCGGCATCGGCACACAAGGAGCAGGTGAGTAGATTTATATCTACGGGGAGAAGTCGGGTGGATGGCGAATAGCACCCCCGCAGTTCGTGGTGATGTATACGAACACGTATATACACACATAAATATTGTTTATATATTGTTGAGTTTATTAATGATAAATATGGATGGTTTAGTATCGCGAAACCCTAGAGTAGTGGTCGCACCATACATGCACACACCCACCCATACTTGCATACATTCTTCTTCCATTTGTGTTTACGGGAATATATATAGTTATGTGTTCACATGGGTATGGGACTATGTGTTCACATAGGGATTTGAGGATGATACTTGGGATTGAGCTGAGTCGTTGAGATTTGTTTTGTGGTTGTGATATCGGTGATATGACAGGATTCGTGCTTGAGGTACGTTCTGGTGTTATAGCGGATCTTGGGGCGGCGATACGGGTGAATAGTATTATAAATAAAATGGTCGACATGTGATCGTGATATAAGGCATGATATGCTAGGATATTGATATTAGGCCGTATCGGGCGATGTATACCCCTTGATGATGATATGTGCTGACGATATCGGTTTGTACGAGATTGTCGATCAGTAGTCAGATCATGAGTATATTGAGGATATTAGTATTGTACTAGACGTAGACCAGTACCCCGATCATGATATTTGATAAAGTGGATACCATGTGAATAGTGTGATGAATGTAATATTGACCCGTACCCAGATTTGGGATGCCGTACGACGGATTTACGTACGAGCTATATATTGATGATTGATCCGCACTCTTGACTTGGGATTCCTGGTTATAGATATGGTATCGAATATGATATTATTGAGGCGGGATCACCGACTATACATATACAGGTATGTATATGTATCGACTCAGATGATAGGCGGTTTCCTTACCTGTAGTTCAGCTTGTTAGTTCAGCCGTATAGTTTAGTGTAGTTGTTAGATTAGATTAGACTCCTACCTATTTCAAAACTAGCGGATCGTGGGTATTTTAAAAGACAGGTCAAGGGATCTTACGGATATTTCAAAAGACGTATCTTTTCATAAAAATACCGTAGCCCCTATTTTCAAAACCCCATGATTCGTGTTATTTCAAAATGCACCATTTGTAGGACTTATATTAGATTAATGCAGATTAGTTATAGTTGTGTCTAGTATTCAGCTCCCGCTCATTATTGTGGTTCGCTTTGCATCCCATGCTTATATTATGTTTCATACTCCATTATTGATATCATGCTGTTAGGACACCAGCACCATTACCGATGATGCGTATGTACCACGTACACTTACTTGCCGGCTCACACACATCTTCATCGGTAATTGCCATGTCATGTACACCTTAGAAAATATTATTGCTTAACTCAGCTTGATAGCTAGTAGTTTGACATAATATTAGTGTACTTGTCTTATATGTTAGTTTAGACATTGTAGTTATTATCTGCTACTTCATGCATACTGTTATTCATTGTTATGCCGCATTCATGGATTCTCATGCCTATATTCACTGTTTATATGCTATTGATGACTTGGATTCGGATTTCATGAGATTTCTTGGATTTGGAGGAAAACCGCAAAAACAAAAATAAACATTTTCTCTCTTTTAAAATAAAAAGTGCGGTTTTACCATGATGTATGAGTCGTCCACCATGAGTTTGCTGATGGATTTCAAGACCCAATTTGAGGAGTGGAGGAACCGTTTCGGGTACATGGTGGGCCCGGTGCGGTACCCCGGGGCAAGAGGATCGTGTTGTTGACGTTGAGCCTGGCAGGGGAGCACTACCGACCGGTGATATTACCCGACGCGTCGGATATCCGGAGGATACCGTCGTGGTCTTGAGATGGAAGGTAGGGGCCGGTCTGGATTGACGGCGCCCTAGATATTGAGATTTTGAGATATTGAGGTACAGAGATTGTGATACAGAGATATCGAGATATTTGGACACTTGTTTTGTGTCGATGCTGTGCACTGTTTTATGCTGATTTTATTTATGATACCTCACTTTTAAAATACAGAAATCTCACTGATTTATGAAAGCAGTTTTCGTCAGTACATGCATTCTGTTCCATGCATTCATACCTCATTCATATGATATATTGCTATCTGAGGCACTGACACGGGCACATGAGTTCACACTCGGGTTAGATATTACCCTAGCCATTGTTATAGGCTGCATGTTATTCATATATTTGAGGATATATTATGATCATTAACCTAGGTTGCGTTATTTATGCGATTTCTTTCCGTAGATGTTTTTCTATTCACGAGTTGGCAACTCACCCCCGTTGTGCCCCAGTTTCTTACAGGTTTGCCGTACAGGTTTCATTACGGCTTGCGGGCATAGTTTCCTTCGGGTGATTTTCTAGTAGGTGGGTTTACTTGTATCATACCCCCCATTATATAACTTGTATATTATTACTGTTGTATCTAGAAATTCCATCAACCAAACATGTATTTATTTGAGATAGAGACCAGTGATGTTTATTCTTTCGACCTTAGAGTCGCGCGTTATATTTCTGTGGTTTTCTTGTGGTTTTGAGTTTCCTTTTGAATTTTGATCCTCGCCGTTGGCGTTGTATATTATATTGCTTGTGTGGTTGTGACCGTCGATTGACGAAGAGCTAGCTCCTGCTTGGGGATACCTTTTTATTGATTTCGTATACTATTCATGTTGTATCCCGTTTGGGAGCCAGTATTTACAAAGGAGGCTCTGGCGAAATTTCCAGGAAATTTTTGATGTTTTTAGAAACCCGCATAATTCGGCTTATGCTATTAAAACTACTTATTTAAATTGGTTTTCCTTCACTCTACTACTTTTCTTGGTTTGTATTTCTGGGTTTTCGGCTCACTTAGATTACGTACGCCTCGAGACGTTCGTAGTTTAAATGCCGGTCATGTTCCGTACTTTCGGGTCGTGACATGGACGCTGGAAAACATACAATACTCTGTATAAGTCCCTTGAGTCTGATAACTCAATCCAAGTGTGTCGTAGGTTGAAAACTATACTTATGGTTAACAAGAATTACACCGCTGTTTAAAGCTCCTTACTTAACCATCCACTGATATAGGTAAATGTCATAGACATAATTTCAAAAAGGTATATCTCACTCTATGAAAATAGACGTACAGATATATCAATTTGAAATTGGTGCATAACAGCGGATATTCAAAACCAAATATTTGTAAGTCCATGCAACCTCTCCCGGTACTTTCGGGCATACGGAATTTGGTGAAAAACAATTTTCTAGAGGTGGTAACATGGACTCAAAACCGGATCTTTGTTAAACATCTAACTAACAACCTAACTAGGAGTTGTTAACTACTCGGTTAGGGGGTTATACCTTTCTTTCTTGAACTCCTTCGTCTTCAAGCCTCGATGGTTGTCCGGATCGGCTTCACCGCGTCGTCTCCTTGCGCCGAAGATCGATCCACCTCGAAAGCTTCTACCTTTGGCTTCTTCTTCGATCTTTGAAGAAACTAGTTCACTTGGTATGCTAAACCTTATGAACTAGAGTGAGTAGAGAAGAGTGTGTTAGTATTTTCTCTATGGTTCTTGGTTCTCAACACATGAGACAAGTGAACCAAAGACTAAAAAGAGGGAGAGCAAGAGGAAGAAGATGAGAGCTCAAGAACACAAGAGAGAGAATGAAAATGATAGAATGAGAAAGACTTTTCTCTCTTGGCTCTCATAATCCAAAGCTATCATCACAAATCATAGCAATCAAGTATTATGTGATGGTTTAAGCTACAATAGCCATATCATTTCATGCACTCATTTTGCACAAGAGAACAAGCAAGCAAAAGTCTTTGCCATGAAATGATAGCCATTGTCATCATGATGGTCAACTAGTTCAATCTAGTCAACCGGTCTACAAAGTCAACAAGTCAACAAAGTCAACCCATCAACAACCATGTCACTATAATACTTAATTAATATTATTGTTAATTACATATCATATTCTCATTAGGGTTGAGCAAAAAGTCAATGGTCAACAATCAACAGTCAACAACCCTAATGAGAATCCTCTGCCTCTGTCTCTCTGTCAACTGTGCATACGCACCCGCATCCGCGTTCCGAGGAACACGAATACATACTGGATAAAACCAATCCCAAAACGTACACTAGGATCTGGCTTAAACCAAAGCCCGCTAGTGTTAACTGTCCGGACACTGTACGTGCACAAGTGCACGGATGTGACCGAACCCTGTCGCAAAACCATGCGACCTGTCGCAAAACCATGCGACCTCTACTCTTTTGCCTAAAGGCAAATAGCTTTCTGTGTGGGACTCTAAAGACTCGACACTACGCTGGCAAAGGGTTTAACCACAGACCGCAAGCGGCACTAGCTGTGCATAACGGTCCCCAGGTATAAGCCGACAAGAAGACTGACGAGGTGAAACCCATCTGAACTCCTACTGAGCCTGAATGTGACAGTCTCCGTACAGTCCGGTCTGTTCATCTGATACATCGCATGGCGGGCCTAGGGGGCGGTAAACATCAGTTTCCTAATAGCGGTACAAGTCGTGTCGGAGTGAAGCCCAAAACACCCTTAGATAACACTGGAAGCCTACCAGTATATCTCGATAGCCCTGGCAAGGGACTACTCGTGTAATGGCTCTCCTAGACACAGTGCGATGTCAACCCCCAATACCGGGAGAGAAGAATCTTGTGTAACCGTCACTGCCTCCATGTGCTTCGGGACTGCACCCAACTACTACCTGTTTGCACGACTCAATTGAGCCGTGGTAGGGTAGTAATCAAAGTACAGTGGGAACACACTCGAGGCGAAGTGACAGTGTCAAGTCAGCGGACTAAGCTGTACTCATGTCACCTGGGAACTGATAACTGACGATAGGTATAATACCAACCGGTCAGTTCCCGACGAGTCCTGTCCAGTGTACTCATAACCTAACGAGCACCCGCATACTATCTCCAGTACGACGTACTGATGGCTGTGGGATAGACCATCTCCCACTCTGGGATGAGAAGCGCATGCGCTAGTCTACTCCGTAGTATCGATGCCCTGTTTCGATAGCCCTGCGACTAGGGACCTGCATAAGGATGTGCTTATAGATTACCCAGCCCCCACTAGTGTGACTGCCATCACAACGCTGGTAATCAAGAAAAGATCCTAAGGGCTCCACTAATGCGTATAGGTGATATACTAAAATAAACACATGTACACATTGAAGTAGAAACAAACCAAGTAGCATACTACTATATTGAGCAAGATTGTTTATACAAGGTGAATATCCCAAGCTTCCATTAAGTAATATATAAACTAGTATGATACAGTAATGGCCTCTAGGGAATATACACTAACAATCTCCCACTTGCACTAAGGCCATGTACTGGCGTATCGAAGACCTATCATCTTGATCAGCCGCTCGAACTGAGTCTGGGGAAAGGCCTTGGTGAATGGATCTGCAGTGTTATCTTCTGAAGCAACCCTCCTGACCTCGATCTCCTGGCGATCCACGATCTCCCTGATCAGGTGATACCGCCTCAAGATGTGTCTGGATCTCTGATGGGACCTGGGTTCCTTCGCTAAAGCTATAGCCCCGTTGTTGTCGCAATACAGAGGTATTGGATCAACAATGGACGGAACCACCTGAAGTTCTTTCAAGAACTTCCTCATCCAGACAGATTCTTTTGCGGCATCAGATGCAGCGATGTATTCCGCTTCCATCGTCGAGTCTGCAACGGTTTCCTGTTTGGAACTCTTCCAACACACCGCCTCTCCATTGAGGGTAAAGACAAAACCCGACATGGACTTGGAATCATCCTTGTCACTCTGGAAGCTGGAGTCAGCAAAGGCCTCGATCTGGAGGTCTTTTCCACCATACACCAAGAACATCTCATTAGTCCTTCTCAGGTACTTGAGAATGTTCTTTACCGCTATCCAGTGTTTCTCCCCAGGGTTTGACTGATACCGGCTTACCACACTCAGTGCATAAGCTACATCCGGTCTGGTACACAACATCGCATACATTATAGAGCCTACCGTAGAAGCGTAGGGTATAATAGACATGCGATCCCTCTCCAAATCAGTCTTGGGAGACATCTCTTTGGAGAGGGTGATCCCATGACAAGCCGGTAGGTTACCGCGCTTGGAATCTTCCATACTGAATCTTTTCAGTATGGTGTCGATGTACCTGGACTGTGAAAGTCCTAATATCCTCTTAGATCTATCATGATGGATCCGGATCCCCAGGATGTATGAGGCATCACCCAGGTCTTTCATGGAGAACCTGTTTGACAAGAACCCCTTGACAGATTGTAGCATAGGAATGTCATTTCCTATTAAGAGAATGTTATCCACGTATAAAACGAGGAATACTACAGTTCTCGCTACAAATCTACTATAGATGCATGGTTCATCTGGATTTTTGATAAAGCCAAATTCCTTGACCGTCTCATCAAAACAGATGTTCCAACTCCGCGATGCCTGCTTTAGTCCATAGATGGACTTAAGCAACTTGCACACCTTTCCGCTGCTCCCACTCTGAATGAAACCCTCTGGCTGGTCCATATAAACACACTCCTCTAAATTTCCATTTAGAAAAGCAGTCTTTACGTCCATCTACCAAATCTCATAATCATGGAAGGCAGCAATGGCAAGAAGGATCCGAATGGATTTCAGTATAGCCACTGGAGAAAAGGTCTCGTCATAGTCCAAACCAGGTCTTTGACGAAAACCCTTTTCTACCAGTCTAGCTTTATAGGTCTCAACCTGTCCATCTACACCAATCTTCCTTTTGAAGATCCACTTGCATCCTATGGGTTTTACCCCGTTTGGAGCAATGTCCAACGTCCATACTTTGTTGGTGTACATGGACTCCATTTCGGTCCGCATTGCATCCAGCCATTTTACCGAGTCAACGCTCTGAACGGCCTGCTGGAAGCTAGTAGGCTCATCATAATCTATGATGCAATCCTCTCTATCCCCGTCTATGAGAAAACCATAATATCTCTCGGGCGGATGAGACTGCCGACTACTCCTGCGGAGCGGCGTAGGAATGTCCTGTTCTTTTGAACCCTCTGGTTCTACTAAGCTTTCAGTAATAGTCTGTGGTTCTGGAATCTCTTCCAGTTCTATTTCGCTCCCACTTGTTTCCTTTTCTAAGAACTGGTGTTCCAGAAAATGGGCCTTACGAGAAACAATGATCTTTTGTTCCTCTGCGTAATAGAAGAGATACCCCCTGGAGTTCTTTGGGCATCCCACAAACTTGCACAGTACTGAGCGTACCTCGAGTTTGTCTGCATGCTGCTTTTTGACAAAAGACGGATATCCCCAGATCTTCAGATATTGAAGATAGGGTTTCTTCCTACTCCATATTTCGTATGGTGTGGTAGGCACAGTCTTAGTTGGAACTCGGTTCAAAAGGTATGCAGTTGATTATAGCGCATACCCCCAGAATTATCGTGGTAACTCAGTGTTACTCATCATGGACCGTACCATATCCAATAGGGTTCGGTTCCGTCTCTCCGATACACCGTTATGTTGCGGAGTGTATGGAGGAGTAAGCTGAGAGAGAATTCCGTTCTCTTTTAAATAGTCCAGGAACTCGGCACTCAAGTATTCACCACCTCGATCCGATCTTAGAATCTTGATACTTTTTTCGGTTTGTTTTTCTACTTCATTCTTATATTCCTGGAACTTTCCAAAGGCTTCGGATTTATGTTTATTTAAGAAGACATAACCGTACCTTGAAAAGTCATCCGTAAAAGTAATGAAGTAAGAATAACCTCTTCGCGTATGTGTAGACATTGGACCGCACACGTCGCTGTGTACGAGTCCCAAGAGCTCGCTCGCTCTTACTCCGTGTCCAGTAAACGGAGTCTTTGTCATCTTTCCTTTGAGACAGGATTGACAAGTGGCATACGATTGATATTCGAACGGATTCAAGTATCCTTCTGTATGTAACTTCGTCAACCTTCTCTCATTGATGTGACCAAGTCTACAATGCCATAAGAAAGTCTGATTTATTTCCGGAGACTTTCTTTTGTACGTATTCTGGACATTGAAAATCTGTGGTTGGTTTAATACGTATATACCATTGCTTAATGTACCTGACCCAATCAGAACTTGATTAAGGTGAATGTTTACAACATTGCTTACAAACGCAAATTCATAACCTTCTTTAGAAACCAAAGATACAGAAATGATATTACAAGTTACGTTGGGTACAAAAAAGCAATTACGTAAAACCAAAACATGTCCATCTAACATTCCCAGGTGATAGTCCCCCACGGCCTTAGCATCCATGCTAGCTCCGTTTGCAACTTTGAGGGTCATGTCACCTGCCTTCAAAACCCTACGGTTTCTCAACGCCTGCAAAGAATTACAGATATGAGATCCTGATCCGGTATCCAATACCCAGGAAGTAGAGTTTATTGAAAGACAGTTTTCAATAACATACACACCTGAAGCTGAAGCCGCAACCTGCTTCAATTCCTGTGTCCTGGCTTTCCAAGCCCTGCAATCATTCTTCCAGTGTCCTTTCTTATGACAATAGAAGCATTCTTCTTTATCCACAAGCTGCCCCGCTTTCTTTGTTGCCTTTGCCTTTCCCTTCGTATCCACTTTACCAACACCGCCCCTTGGTTTGGCGGGGGCTTTCTTCTTCTTTCCCTTGGCTTTCGCCTTGGACCTAAAAGAGGAAGATCCTCCTACAAACAAAGTGGATGTTTCCCTACCTTTCTGTAGGGTGCCCTCTGCACTCCTCAGCATGTTGAGGAGTTCTGAAAGTTCAACTTCTTTTTCTTGTAAGTTGAAGTTCAGGATAAACTGGGCGTAAGTGGAAGGAAGGGACAGGAGAATCAAGTCCGTATAGATCTCATTCTCCAACGTGGTCCCAAGTTCCGCGAGCTCCTCAATGAAGCCAATCATCTTAAGCACTGTTCCGCTACCGATGATCCGATGGCCAACCTTGCCGAAAATAACTTCTTCGACACTTCGTATCTTGCGATACGAGATTCCTCTCCAAACAGTTCTTTTGTATGGAGAAATATGGATTCGAGGTCCATATTCTCGTGCCGCCTCTGATGTTCGTTGTCCATAGAGGCAAGTACGAGGCACTTGGCTTTCGCGCTATCAATCTCCCAAGTCTTACGGATTTCCTTATCCGCGACGCTGGAGGTGGGACCTGGGACAGGGGGAGCTTTGGTGGTAAGAAGATACCCCAGCTTGTCGTAAGTGATTGCCATTTTAATATTCCTAAGCCAATCTTTGTAGTTTGGCCCTGTCAGTATGTTTTTATCTAGAAGTAACTTAAGTCCAGTCATGTCGATTGGTCGCTGCAATTAGGAGAGAGAAGAAGAAACACTCAGCAAGATGCTCTTGCAAGTTTAGAGTGGTTTTTAGTTTGTCTCAACAGGATGGCTCCCACTGTTTCTCGAATCCCTCCTCAAACCAAAAAGGAAGAATTAGTCAGGATCAATCTCACCGTACAATACTTGCTTAACCGTTCGGCTAGGCTGGTGTCGGTACTTCGAGGGAGGTTTTCCAACGCTTTCGCGAAGTTCCTTAATTTAAGAACCTCTTTTCCCTGGGGGCGTAGCCCCGCTAACACCTTTCTAGACACCTACTAGGTTTATAGCATTGATCGTTAAGTGAGAAATTTCCCGAGGAGTAGCATATACTCACAGTAGGATCGGGATCCAAATATCATCGCGTGACGGAACTGAAGGAATCCTACCAGAATCATCACACTCCAAATGGTATGCAACACTAGCAAGTTTCAGTTCTTTTGAAATTCCCGATGTGGATTTTTGCCCCATGCTCTTATGACCTTGGCGTGAGGTCAAAATGTCATAAGTCACATGTCAAGTTCTTCCCATCATTATCCAGGTTAATTTGAACCCATCCGTACATACCCTTGACGTAGGCCAAAATGGCAGTACGACTATCTCAAACCAACGCATTCTATCTATGCAACAGATAAATATCCGGCAGCTACCAATCACTATGCCTTGGCGTGAGGTCAAAATACATAGCTTGAATACTACCGAATATTTAACTGAAATGATGGAGGGCTACGAATGGTTTTGGCAAAACCGTGAACGTAGTGAACTTGATATAATCGATGGAACGAGATAGCTTTTAAAAGGAGTGGCTCAAGCTCCGCATTTAAAAGTTAGTTTTGAAAAGAACCGAGTGGTTTTTCGAAAGTGTTCCAACGACTTTTACTTGGTTTATTTTCTTGCATTAGTTCTTTTAATGCGTGATATTCTTGCATTGGTTCTTTTAATGCGTCCCATCATTTAATCCTACCATTACAGAAAACAACCAAAATATGACGTACTCTTATGCCATTCGCATTCGCCACGGGGCCCCGTCATTACCCGTTAGGTTACTTAACTAACGACAGAGCGGGGGCTGGGCTAGCGCGGCTGTAAAACATAAGCAACGCCTAAATAATATCATATATAGATATATTGCAATGATAGCCATTTCAGATCACAGATGAACACATTGGATATACTAGGAATCCGCAATCGTACGAGCCTGTAACGAAAAGCAGATTACACGGTCGCGGTGAATAGCCAAAACCCCACCCAAGACCCCTACGGGTGCTGCAAACTACCCGCCAAGTACCCGAAGCGAAGCAACCTCCCTCAACCCCGTGAGTAGGCCACTCGGCACTTTGGCATACCCGGTAGTTTGTGCACCCCCTCCATGGGTCTATCCTTGGAGCATAAACAGTAAAAAGAAATTATACAATGACGGCTACAACCCCGACCCGGTTGTGCGGCCATACAAATAATTATTACATCAATTTACAAATTTACATGAATTGAAAGAGAAGAAAACTCTCGTCTCACAACCCCCGGCTATTCACCCGCGACAATCCAATGAATTCATATACACATTCCAATGACATTACAGATCAAAGATTTGTATAACCCCCACTAATCGACATATAGCGATTAGCAGACGTTCAATACAAATATCACATCACAGATAAAACCCGTCAGCAAAAGTCTTTAGAAGTTCGATCAAAAATACGGATTTTTAGGCCCCAAGCACAAAATTTTCGTTCTGGAAAATCTAGACAGAAAACACATATTCCAAAAATCCCAAAACAACCCAAGAAAAACACTGCACAAAATTTGGAACTCGGCCGAGTCAACTCGGCCGCGGAACCGCGGCGGGACCGTGCTCCCGCCGCATTTCCGAGGCGCTTTGACCGGTTCGTTGGACCAAATTTCGTGGGTGTTTAATAAAAACCCTGAGCCGATTTTTAAGATGAAATTTATCATTTTTACGGAACTTTAAAAATCGACAGCAACTTTGAATTTCGGGTTTATTTCGGGACTTTTTCTCCGATCGAATTTCTAGCTACTATGCTAACATGTTAGATAGAGTTTAACTAGGCACTGATACTACTGTAAGTCCATGCTACCTCTCCCGGTACTTTCGAGCATGCGGAATTTGGTGAAAAACAATTTTCTAGAGGTGGTAACATGGACTCAAAACCAGATCTTTGTTAAACTTCTAACTAACAACCTAACTAGGAGTTGTTAACTACTCGGTTAGGGGGTTATACCTTTCTTTCTTGAACTCCTTCGTCTTTAAGCCTCGATGGTTGTCCGGATCGGCTTCACCCCGTCGTCTCCTTGCGCCGAAGATCGATCCACCTCGAAAGCTTCTACCTTTGGCTTCTTCTTCGATCTTTGAAGAAACTAGTTCACTTGGTTTGCTAAACCTTGTGAACTAGAGTGAGTAGAGAAGAGTATGTTGGGATTTTCTCTATGGTTCTTGGTTCTCAACACATGAGACAAGTGAACCACAGAATAAAGAGAGGGAGAGCAAGAGGAAGAAGATGAGAGCTCAAGAACACAAGAGAGAGAATGAAAATGATAGAATGAGAAAGACTTTTCTCTCGTGGCTCTCATAATCCAAAGCCATCATCATAAATCATAGCAATCAAGTATTAGGTGATGGTTTAAGCTACAATAGCCATATCATTTCATGCACTCATTTTGCACAAAAGAACAAGCAAGCAAAAGTATTTGCCATGAAATGATAGCC
Source organism: Agapanthus africanus (assembly GCA_030015575.1). Lineage (NCBI taxonomy): Eukaryota > Viridiplantae > Streptophyta > Magnoliopsida > Asparagales > Amaryllidaceae > Agapanthus > Agapanthus africanus. The sequence continues at coordinate 330,426,179 of JASDDO010000022.1, forward strand.
ATTGTCATCATGATGGTCAACTAGTCCAACCAAGTTAACCGGTCAACAAAGTCAACAAGTCAACAAAGTCAACCCCTCAACAACCATGTCACCATAATACTTAATTAATATTATTGTTAATTACATATCATATTCTCATTAGGGTTGAGCAAAAAGTCAATGGTCAACAGTCAACAGTCAACAACCCTAATGAGAATCCTCTGCCTCTGTCTCTCTGTCAACTGTGCATACACACCCGCATCCGCGTTCCGAGGAACACGAATACATACTGGATAAAACCAATCCCAAAAGGTACACTAGGATCTGGCTTAAACCAAAGCCCGCTAGTGTTAACTGTCCGGACACTGTACGTGCACAAGTGCACGGATGTGACCGAACCCTGTCGCAAAACCATGCGACCTGTCGCAAAACCATGCGACCTCTACTCTTTTGCCTAAAGGCGAATAGCTTTCTGTGTGGGACTCTAAAGACTCGACACTACGCTGGCAGTGGGTTTAACCACAGACCGCATGCTGCACTAGCTGTGCGTAACGGTCCCCAGGTAGAAGCCGACAAGAAGACTGACGAGGTGAAACCCATCTGAACTCCTACTGAGCCTGAATGTGACAGTCTCCGTACAGTCCGGTCTGTTCGTCTGATACATCGCATGGCGGGCCTAGGGGGCAGTAAACGTCAGTCCCCTAATAGCGGTACAAGTCGTGTCGGAGTGAAGCCCAAAACACCCTGAGATAACACTGGAAGCCTACCAGTATATCTCGATTGCCCTGGCCAGGGACTACTCGTGTAATGGCTCTCTTAGACACAGAACGATGTCAACCCCCAATACCGGGAGAGTCGAATCCTTTCTAACCGTCACTGCCTCCAAGTGCTTCGGGACTGCACCCAACTACTACCTGTTTGCACGACTCCTTTGAGCCGTGGTAGGGTAGTAATCAAAGTACAGTGGGAACACACTCGAGGTGAAGTGACAGTGTCAAGTCAGCGGACTAAGCCGTACTCATGTCACCTGGGAACTGATAACTGACGATAGGTATAATACCAACCGGTCAGTTCCCGACGAGTCCTGTTCAGTGTACTCGTAACCTAACGAGCACCCGCATACTATCTCCAGTACGACGTACTGATGGCTGTGGGACAGACCATCTCCCACTCTGGGATGAGAAGCGCATGCGCTAGTCTACTCCGGAGTATCGATGCCCTGTCTCGATAGTCCTACGACTAGGGACCTATATAAGGATGTGCTTATAGATTACCCAGCCCCCACTAGTGTGACTGCCATCACAACGCTGGTAATCAAGCAAAGATCCTAAGGGCTCCACTAATGCGTATAAGTGATATACTAAAATAAACACATGTACACATTGAAGTAGAAACAAACCAAGTAGCATACTACTATATTGAGCAAGATTGTTTATACAAGGTGAATATCCCAAGCTTCCATTAAGTAATATACAAACTAGTATGATACAGTAATGGCCTCTATGGCATATACACTAACAATATTTGCCGTCCGGCAAACAGCCCAGGCGATTTCCTCAGATATCACCGATTACAACGAATCCCGATATAATGAGGATGATCACCTAATTCCCAATAACTTACTCCCACTCATCATCTGTAAAACCATACAGATGTAAGAATCATACCTGGTAAATACATACCCTGGAGTAAGTATCTAATCAGGAAATCAGTTTTCTTTTAACAGTACACAGTGAAACTGAAACATTGAAATGTTTCGATAGGGTATCCCGGTATTCCTAGTAATGCATCTTCCATTATCCAGATTCACAACTGCAACCTTGTAATTCTTTGCTATCTTTCCAAATCCCTTTATATGTCTTTAGTCATTACCTTCTGCACACCCTCTTAGGCTAAATGGTTTTCTTCCTTCCCTACCGTTCGGCACCAGCCTATAGTTTGGAAGAAGACTATCCAATAAGCATAAAGGGTATACTGTCCTAATCCTAGGAGCACTCGTAATGCGAGAGAAGGTGAAGATAAAAGAAAACTGAATAAACCTTATTCCTATTTCTCCTGAACCAGAATCCATCCCCGAACTGGAACAAGTTCCTTTCGAGTTCGTATAATCATACGATGGAGTATCCAATAAACTGTGGATCTTCGTAGTGATAAGGAGCGTCCAGGAGAAATACAAAGATGATTTAGGATTGGCGAAGAAATACTTGGCTTGATCGTGAATAGAAGTCGCAATTTACTTTGCCCTCTTACTAATCCCTTGATATGTCTTTACTTAATAACTTCTGTACACCATCGTTATGCTAATTGGTTTTCTTCATTCCCCACCGTTCGGCACCAACATAAGGTTTGGAAGAAGACTATCCAATTTGCATAATAGGTGTACTATCTCCTAAACCAAGGATTACTCGCAACCTGAGAGAAGGAAAAAGGAAAAGACTACTGAATAGTCCTATTCGTTTTCTCCAGAACCGGAAACCATCCTCGAATAAATTCCTTCGAGTTCGTACATAACCATACGATGGTTTTATCCAATGGAAGTGGATGTTCGTAGTAATACGGGGTGTCCTGGAGAAAAGGGTAAAAGTAGGAGTGGCAATAAGGTAAGCAACTCTGACAATTCAAAAGTCAGTGTTTAAGAAGGTTCGGTTAATTTTGGTCTCTAAGTCATAGTCTTAGGGTCGGGTTAATGGTCGCTGCCAAAAAGAGAGAGAAAAGAAACACTCAGCGTGCACTCTAACCTAGATCAGAATGGTCATCACTTTATCTAATCTTGAAACCTCCCACTGTAACCTCAAATTCTCCTCCAAACCTGAAAGAAGAATTAGTCGGGGTCACCCGAGGAGTAAGCTAATTCATCAGTGGGAATCGGGATCCAACTATCATCGCATGATAACGTGACGGAATCCGCTCACGTCATCACACTCCAGAAGGTTTGCGCATATCTGGAAAGTTTCAGTTTCTTTAGAAACTCCCGATGTGATTTTTTCCCCATGCTCTTATGACCATGGCGTGAGGTCAAAATATCATAAGTCACATGTCAAGTTCTGCCCATCATTATCCAGGTTAATTTGAACCCACCCGTACATACCCTTGACGTAGGCCAAAATAGTAGTACGACTGTTCCAAACCAACGCATCTATCTATACTACAGATAAATATCCGGCAGCTACCAATCACTATGCCTTGGCATGAGGTCAAAATACATAGCTTGAATACTACCGAATATTTAACCGAAATGATGGAGGGCTACGAATGGTTTCTGGCGAAAACCTTTAACGTAATGAACTTGATATCGTTGAAGGAACTGGATAGTTTTATAAAAATATAGTGACGAAAACCTTTGCCAAAGAGGTCACTCCCGGTGAAGGGATCTCGGCTCTTTCCCCGTAGAATGAGGTGCAGGATATTCCAACTGAATACCACGATGCAAAGAAAAAGTAATCGGCTATAGTGAAGTTATTGCCCTGACGCAAACTTCTGTCCAAGGGGTCACTCCCGGTGAAAGGATCTCGGCCCTTGCCTTGTCGACTGAGGAGCAGGATATTCCAACTGAATATCACTGTGCAAAACAAAAGTGAACGTCCTTGCAATAACAGCTTTTTGAAAAGTGTTCCAACAACATCATAAATGGTTTGTTTAGCTTGCATTGATCCGAATCAACGCAATCCCATCAATTGATCACACCAATAAAGAACGAATATAATGATGTACGTATATGCCATCCGCATTTGCCACTGGGTCCCGTCATTACCCGTTAGGTTACTTAACTAACGACAGAGCGGGGACTGGACTAGCGCGGATGCAAAACATATACAGCATCTACTAGTATATATATCAATATATAATATTTTCGCTCAAGGCGTGATAAAATGCAACATCACAGAAATGTACAGCATCACAGAACAATACAGATATCTGGGATCCCCGGGTTTCATAGAGCCGCTACTGAAACCCGACGTTCCCCTGGTCGTGTGGATAGCCTGTGCAATGAAATCCTAGACCCCTACGGGCGCGGCAAGTTACCCGCCAAAACCTGAAGCGAGGCAGCCCCTTCAGCAACGTGAATGGACCACCCGGCACTTCACGGAATCCGGTAACTTGGGCACCCCTCCTGGGTCAACCTGTACCCCCTACGAGTGCGGCGAACAGCCCGCCAATTCTAGAATGAAGCCCCCTCCGTCTCAATGCCATGAGATGCGGGCCCGTTGCCCTCTAGAATCCGGCTATCCGTGCACCCCACCTTGGGGTAAACCTAGTACAGAAAGTAAAATATACATACAACGGGTACATCGACCTCGACCCGGTCGTGCCCTAAAAGAATATTACAAACAGGCAGTGACGGCAGTCCACATGTCGGACGCTCGCCCCGCAATATCAAATGTACATAATACAATCAAAACTGTACTAGCATTGCACCCAGGCTATCCCCCACGACCAATCCGCAACATCACAGCACAACACAGAACATTAACGTGAATGTCACGTTCGCAAATCCGTCTAACCGGGCTATAGCAGTTAGACAGGATTTACCGATCAAGTGACATTCACGGTCGCAGATATAATGTAAATACTGTGAACTAATGTGTTTAAAATTTTCGATCGATCAAATTTACCTAAGTGGGCCCCCAAGTACTACTGTAGCACTTAAAGAAATTCTGGGCCCAAAAAGAATATTCCAAAACCCTTATTTTCAAGTCCAAGAGCCTCTGTAAAATTTTGATACGCTGAACATTGAATATTGCGGCGGAACCGCGGCCCAAGCATGGGTTTGGCCGCGGTTCCGCGGTGGGGTAATGGGTTCAGGCGACCAAATTTTACCAGAGTTCTTATACTTCCCTGAATATCATTCTGCAACTACCTGAAAAATTTTTGGAGCCAAAAAAAATTCGACAAAAACTGATGCACAAGAAAACGCGGTTTTTGGAATTTTTGTTCGATCGGAAATGTAAACATATTAGACCAAGCTAGACTAGGTTAATGGCGTAGCTCTGATACCATTGTAAGTGCACGGCGGCGCCCCGGCCGTCAATCCTACGCCGGAATGCGGAAACGAAACTTTTTACGAACTTGTAAACCGGCACCACCGCGCACAAAAATCCCGGATCGGGCCATTAATCTAGTCCTAGCTAACATGAGAAGGGGTAGAGAGATATAACGAGCGATCCATGTCCTTCGGTATTCTCGTCGTCATCCCGATCTCCCCGCGGAATCTCCGGTCTCTACCAAGTCGCCGGAAAGGCACCACGTCGCCGGCTTTTTTTACGGGCTCCCACCTCTGGACCGAGGCAACTCGGGCACGAAGTTGGCGAGTCGACGTGCCCAAGATTTGATGTAGAATAAGTGAAGATCTATATGTCTCATTTGGGGTTGTATGGAGTTGCCTTTTGGTGGAGGAAATAGATCAATGCTTTTTGTAGATGAACTTGGGAATTTTGTAGCATGAAAAGAGCAAAAAATCCCCACTACAATTTTGGACAGCCCACCCCTTGGCTTGGCCGGCCACATGTGGTGATTGGAGAGCATATATGAGAGAGGGAGTGAGTGTGTATCAAAAGAATGAGAGTCTCCCATAATCCAAGAGAGTGAAAAGGTGATTATGTAAATAAATGATCACAAGCCAAACCCAACACTCCACCAACCTCATCATAACCCATCACCATCACAAAAGTCAAGCAATGATGAGAAGAAGAAGTCAAATGGTGGTAGAATTATCATGACACAATAATATGCAAAGACCACCCTCCAAAATGCTTATTTGTATAAATGCAAATAAGCCCTCCTCCACCAATCTTCAGCCAATGAAAGATACAAAGAAAATTGGCCGAAACAGAAAACAAACTGGCAACTCCAAAAACTGATCCCGTAATAAATTACAGGAAAACCCCGCTACTGTATATACATACCTGCATTTGTATTCCGACCGAAATACAAATGCAATGAGACAAAATCTACACTGTACAATACTGGGATCCGGCTTAAACCAAAGCCTGCTAGTATTAACCGTCCGATCCTGATCCGTGCAATTCCGCACGTATCTGATCGAACCCTGTCATATCTCCATACGGCCTCTACAACGTTTCGCCCGAAACTTGAGCAACTGTCTGTGGGGGACTCTAAAGACTCGTCAATATTTTGGTTGTGGATTTAACCACTAGCACGTAAGAGGTATTAGCCTATACGTAACGGGCTACCAGGATTGACCAAAAGGGACGTCGATGAGCGAACTCATCCTGACACCCTACTGAGCCTGTCAGTGACAATATCCGTACAGTCCGGTCCGTTCGTCTATAAGCATCGCATGGCGGGCCTAAGGGGTTGGTAAAAGTCAGACCGCCAAAAGCGGTACAAGTCGTGTCAGAGTGTAGCCCAGAACACCCTGAGATACTACTGGAATACCTACCAGTAAATCTCCTGCCTCGGCCGAGTGCTTTGTGTAATGGCTCTCCAAGACACAGCGCGACCTCACCCCCAATACCGGGAGAGACGAACCCCTGAAGATCCGCTCACTGCCTCCATGTGGCTCGGGACTCTACCCAACTAAAACCTGTTTGCACGTCTCCTTTGAGCGTGTAGGGTAGTAATCAAAGTACAGTGGGAACTCACACGAGACAAATGACGATCCTCAGGTCGATGAACTAACCTGTACACATGTCACCAGGGAACTGCTATCTGACGTCAGGTATAAGACCAACTAGCATGTTTCCGGCGAGTCCTGTCCGGTGTACTCATAACCCAATGAGCACCTGTATACATCTTAGGTGAACCAACTGACACAAGTGGCTTGTGAGACCGGTCACCGCCCCTCGTCGGGGTCTCGATTGTACACACTAGTCTACTCTGGAGTATCGATGCCCTGTCTCGAAACTCCCACGACTAGGGACCTTTTAAGGATGTACTTATAGACTACCAGCTCCCACGTATATGATCGCCCTCATTCTGCTGGCAGTCAAACAAGAATCATAGGGGCTCTATCAACGTGTAATAGTGACCTGTAAGGTCACCTAAAGCAGTACACGATGATAAAGGTAAACCAGATAGCATACTATCATCTTGAGTAAGACTGACATACCGGGATAAGTCCTCCCTCAATCATTGCAATCACGTGCCTGTGATCCAATAATTGACTCTGAGGGAACTTTCTCTAACAGAAGGTATTAAGTAAAGACAAATAAAGGGATTAGAAGGAGGGCCCAGTAAATTGGGACTGCTATTCACGACCAAACCAAGTATTTCATTACCACTCCCACTTCACCATTGTATTTCTCTAGGACACTCCGTATCACTACGAAGACGCACAGTTATTTGGATACTCCATCGTATGGTTATATACGAACTCGAAAGGAACTTGTTCCAGTTCGGGGATGGATTCTGGTTCAGGAGAAATAGGAATAAGGTTTATTCGGTTGTCTTTTATCGTCACCTTCTCTCGCATTGGGAGTGCTCCTAGGATAAGGACAGTACACCTGTTACGCTTATTGGATAGTCTTCTTCCAAACCATAGGTAGGTGTCGAACGGTACGGAAGGAAGAAAATCATTTAGCCTAAGAGGGTGTACAGAAGGTAATGACTAAAGACATATGAAGGGATTTGGCGAGACGGCAAAGAAATATACGGTTAAAGTTATGAATATGGATAATGGTAGAGGCATTATTAGGAATACCCGGATACCCCTACGAAACATTTCAATGTTTAAGTTTCACTGTGTACTGTTAAAAGAAAACTGATTTCCCAATTAGCCCTTGCTCCAGGGTATGTATTTACCAGGTATGATTCTCACATCTGTATGTTTTACAGATGATGAGTGGGAGTAAATTATTGGGAATTAGGTGATCATCCTCATTATTTCGGAATTCGTTGTAATTGGTGATATTTGAGGAAATCACCTGGGCTGTTTGCCGGACGACAAGTATTTGGTTTTGAATATCCGTTGCTATGCACCAATTTCAAATTGATATATCTGTACGTCTATTTTTATAGAGTGAGATATAACTTTTTAGAATTATGTCCATGACATTTACCTATATCAGTGGATGGTTAGGTAAGGAGTATTAAACAGCGGTGTAATTCTTCTTAACCATAAGTACAGTTTTCAACCTACGACACACAGGGAATGAGTTATTAGACTCAGGGGACTTATACAGAGTATTGTATGTTGTCCAGTGTCCAGGAGGACAGAGGGGTTGATACTCGTAATATATTCTGTTTACTTGTGACTTCTCGAGTTCTTAGACATGTGTTTCGTAGAAACATAAGGTCCAAGTTTTGAGAAGTTATAGGTATATGAATAAAGTAGAGAACCAGGTGTTGCAAATATCAGGATTCTTCAAGGTGATCGAAGATGTAGATACTTGTGTATGGTATTCAGTTGATAGTAATGATAAAGAGAACTTGCTTCTCTTTCAGGTTACTCATAATTGGAAGCACTCCTAAGTTGAGTAATGCTGATCGTCCTCTTCCATTTAGTTGACAAGCACTGGAGACAGTTGCAATATTTGAATCTGGTTCCAATTAAATTAGTGCCTCTGTTTCTATATTGGATATAAAACAGTTCATATCTTAACGATGTTAAGGTACGGGGAGTTGTCCGGCATATGCTTAAAACCAGACTCTGGATAACTCAAGGCACGTTTCTGTAATGGCTGTTTGTGGGTTGACCCGGGCTATGACGAGGGTTGACTTTCTACCATCTGGAAGATCAATGGTGATATTGTTCTTGACTCGCCACAGTTTTAAAAGAAATGGATTTTTTTCAGAAAACAGTAGTGGGAGTATGGTAGAACTGGAAGTGAATCCATAACCGCAAACGATTACTGAAAATTTGATAAGAACCTAAAGATTCAATCTGGTTTGACATTCCATTGGCCACTCCGCAGATATGGTGGGTAACCTCAGGCACTCGAGAGGTACTTTGGTATGCTCAAAGACGGTGGCAGGGAGGTTCTTGTTTACCCAGACTTTCTATTGCCGTTGTTCCAGACTATGAGACCCGGCAGGAGGATGAGTATAGCGTTGATCTGAACTGGCTTTAAAAGCATACGAGTATATGACTCTGCCAGAGGGTAGTCGTAGTTAGTGGGAGCAGCGGAAGCATAGTGAACAGATAGCTTATGTCTATTTATGGACTAAAGCAAATATAGCGGAGATAGATCATCTATTTCTGATATGACAGTCATAGGTTTGACTCCATCAGAATAGGGATGGATCTGTTAAGAAGGTAGTAGGGTGTGATGTCCTGGTATTTGGATGACATACACAGAGTAGGAAGTGATATTCCTATACTATGATCGGTTATACTTTGGTTGTCACACAGTGGTTTTTCCACATAAAGCTTGGATATTATATCAGACATTCTGGTTACTAGATCTATGGTTTTAGATCTAGATTCGGGTAGTGTCCCAATCTGGGTACTTAGATAGTATTCTAAAGGTCTTTTAGAATGGACGACTCCAGGCATGGTAGTGTACCTGCAGGTGATGGAGTCACTCTCTCTAAAGGTGTTTTACAGACTAAAGGGGAGAGGGATGTGCATGATTGGCAGATCACTTGCTTAGGCAATTGAGTCAACCATTAGATGTCAAGTACCACACCAGATATTGTTTTTGCATGAAATGCAATAAGATGATATTGATCCAATCCTAGAGAAAAGATCGGAAGCAGTTTTAGAACACAAGTGTATGTTCTATGGATCTGATAACGGTAGCCTCTTTCAGGAGACGGTTATCATTCCAGGCTTCCAAGGTGACCTTGATGACAGAGTGCCTGTGAGAGTTGTAGTTTTTCACTCCGACGAGGGGCAGTAGTTTGGACAGGTGGTCCAAGGGGATACTGAGGGAGGCATGGCGCATGATACTGATTAAGTTTAGTTGACGATACAGTCTAAGAAGTTTGGATTTGGAATTCATTTATGAGCTAGGTCCCATCAGATATCCAGACATATTCTGAGACAGGTATTACTCATTTCGGGAGATGGCTTTCTCCGTGAACTTGAGATAAAGAGAGACATAGAAAGAAACATCAGAGCGGATCCACTCACTGAGGCTATTCTTCGAACGCAATAGTTTCGCAAACAGGCTTTGTGAGACTGATTAGTAGAGGAGTTGGGTGTTCGGTATCACACGGGCTGTGAGTATACGACATCGCAATAATAAGCCTTGAGTGCAAGTGGGAGATTGTTGGAGATAGTGCCCTCACAGTCAATTATTGGATCACAGGCACGTGATTGTAATGATTGAGGGGGGACATATACCGATAGGACAGTCTCACTCAAGATGATAGTATGCTATCTGGTTTATCTTTATCATCGTGTACTGCTTTATGAGACCTTACAGGTCACTATTGCGCGTTGATAGAGCCCCTAGGATTCTTGCTTGACGGCCAGCAGTATGATGGCGATCATATACGTGGGAGATGGGGTCTATAAGCACATCTTTAAAAGGTCCCTAGTCGTAGGAGTTTTCGAGACAGGGCATCGATACTCCAGAGTAGACTAGTGTATACAGTCGAGACCCTAACGAGGGGCGGTGGCCGGTCTCACAAGCCACTGGTGTCAGTTGGTTCACCTAAGATGTATACAGGTGCTCATTGGGTAATGATTACACCGGACAGGACTCGCCGAGAACATGCTAGTTGGTATTAGACCTGACGTCAGATAGCACTTCCCTGGTGACATGTGTACAGGTTAGTTCATCGACCTGAGATCATCATTTGTCTCGTGTGAGTTCCCACTATACTTTGATTACTACCCTACCATGGCTCAAAGGAGTCGTGCAAACAGGTTTTAGTTGGGTACAGTCCCGAGCCACATGAAGGCAATGAGCGGATCATCAGGGGTTCGTCTCTCCCGGTATTGGGGGTGGGGTCGCACTGTGTCTGTTAGTGTTTATGCCCTAGAAGGCCATTACTGTATCATACTAGCTTGTATATTACTTAATGGAAGCTTGGGATATTCACATGTATATAACAGTCTTGCTAAACATGGTAGTATGCTACTTGGTTTTTCTATCTTAATATGTGAGTATACGTATTGATAGAGCTCTTAGGATCTTGCTTGTCTACCAGCGTTGTGATGGCAGTCACACTAGTGGGGGCTGGGTAGTCAACAAGCACATCCTTATTGAGGTCCCTGGTCGTTGGATTATCGAGACAGAGCATCGATACTCCGGAGTAGACTGGTGTGTACGCTTCTCATCCCAGTTGGGGAGATGGTCTGTCCCACAGCCGTCAGTACGTTGTACTGGAGATAGTATACAGGTGCTCGTTAGGTTACGGGTACACCGGACAGGACTCACAGGGAACTGTTGGTTGGTTTGATACCAGTCGTCAGTGAACAGTTCCCAGGTGACATGAGTACAGCGTAGTCCGCAGACTTGACACTGCTACTTCGCCTCGAGTGTGTCCCACTGTTCTTAGATTGCTACCCTACCACGGCTCAAAGGAGTCGTGCAAACAGGTAGCAGTTGGGTGCAGTCCCGAGCACTTGGAGGCAGTGGCGGTTAGACAGGATTCGTCCCTCCCGGTATTGGGAGTAGATATCGTGTTGTGTCAGAGAGCCATTACGCAAAGTCCCTGGCCAGGGCAAGCGAGATTTGCTGGTAGGTTCCAGCAGTTTCTCAGGGTGTAATGGGCTTTACTCCGACACGACTTATACCGCTATTAGGGGACTGACGCTTGCCGCCCCCCTAGGCCCGATATGCGATAGTCTTGGACGAACGGACCGGACTGTATGGAGATTGTCACATCAGACTCAGTAGGAGTTCGGATGGGTTTACTCATCGGCCTTCTTATCGACAACTACCTGGGGACCGTTACGTACAGCTAGTGCCGCTTGCGGTCTGTGGTTAAACCCACTGCCAGCGTAGTAGTCGAGTCTCTAGAGTCCCACACAGAGAGTTTCCTACTCCAGGAGAAACGATATAGAGGTTGCATGGTTTTGCGACAAAGGGTTCGGACGCATACGTGCGTTTACGCGCGTACGACTTTCGGACAGTTTTTACCAGTCGGCTTTGGTTTAAGCCAGTTACTGGTATCCGGTTATTGGATTTATACAGTCTAAAGTTTTTCCGTATTTTTACGGATCGGAGGGGCGTTCTCGTAATTACTCGAGAAGCTTCTAGAAGATGTGACTAAGGAGGTTTCTTTTGGATAAGAAAGTGAGTCATGGTGGTGATTCATTCATTTCATTAATGCACATTTATTGCTTAATGACTCATGCTAATGAATCACCACTAGATATTTTATGAAGCATGCTTATTCATTTCCTTTATTCATTATTGTTAAAAAGGAATGCTTCATAATATATTATGATACACTCTCTCTCCTCTCATTATCTTATCTCACATTCTCTCTCCTCAAGCTCTCATCTTCAAACCCTAATCCTTAATCCTCATGTGTTGAGATCAAAGGATTAGTTAGACTAAACAATCCATAACCTTTACTCTACATCATCCTTTCATCTTTGATTAGAAATCAAAGTTGATTAGTTACCTCAAGTTAGAGGTTTAGCTTGGAGTTTCGCTCTCGGGTGGATCGTCTACTACCTAGAGAAGGTCAAGGAGAACAAAGGAGGACGTAAAGACGAAGGACTAGTTTCGATCGGTATAATCCCTTAACACTATAGTTTAGTTTAGCTATGTGTTTGGTTATTATTTGTTTAGCTTCGATTTAAGCGGTTAGTCGATGTTCGTTCCTTAAACTTGATCGTTTTTGTAAAATCCGCCTCCCCACAAGTACTGGGGTGTACTACATCGACTTACAGTGGTATCAGAGCCTCGCTAAACAATAAATAACTTAATTGCAAATTTGTACGAATTTCGAACGGAAAAACAAAGCCGCAAAACCCTAATTCTGTCAAGTTTCTGTCGAAGTTAAAATGAAGTCAGAAAATTTTTCAGGTATGTTCAGAGAGCTTGACATGACCACAGTAGAACACCCAAAAAATTTGGGCTTCTGATTCGTCTAAAGCGCCGCGGAAGGGCGGCGGATCCCACCGATCCGCCGCGCAACCACGGCCGAGTTGACGAGTCAGGAGCTCGTTTTTTTTGGGTAGGTCCCCTGTGGTGTTTTGGGTTTTCTGGAATGTTTAATTATTGCTCAGGTTACTGTTTAACAGAGCAGATTTTGGAGCAATATTGATGTTGTTTATTCGATCGAATTGTACAGTATTTGCGTATTGGATTATATCTGTCATTGTTTAATGTGTTCGTAAACCTTCCCCAACTGCTAGTATGTCGGTTGGCAGGGGGTTGCACATTTCTGAAATGGTTATATCTGTTTGTGCATATAAACTGTATTGGACTGTTGTGGTGTATAGCCGGGGTTCGCAATGGGTTATTGATTAATTCATTTGTTGTAAATGTAATTTGTTGTAATATTATTTTCGCGGGGCACTTCCAGGTTGCGGTTGTAGCCACCGTTGTATTATTTCATTTTACTGTTTTTGCTCCTAGGACTGACCCAAGGTGGGGTACACAGACTGCCGGGTGGGTAGTTTGCCGTACCCGTAGGGGTCGAGGGTGGGGTAACGGCTATTCATCACAACTGTGTAATCTGTCTTTTCTTGCAGGCTCAAAAGAAATACAGATTCCTTGCAAATCCAATATTGTTTATCTGTGTTCTGGAATGAATATCATTGCGTCAGACGAATGTAAAATATCTATATTTATGATAGCTATTTAGACGCCACTTATGTTTTACACCCGCGCTAGCCCAGCCCCCGCTCTGTCGTTAGTTAAGTAACCTAACGGGTGATGACGGGACCCCCGTGGCGAATGCGGATGGCATAAGAGGACGTTGTATTTTCGTTGTTTTCTGCAATGATAGGTTAATGATGGGACGCATTATCTATAATGCAAAGTAAAACAAACCAAAGTTTAAATCGTTGGAACAATTTAAAGAAACCACTCGGTTATTTTTAAAACAGATATTTTTAAATGCGGAGTCTTAACCACTCCTTTTAAAAGCTATCAGGTTCCTTCGGTTATATCAAGTTCACTACGTTCACGGTTTCGCCAAAACCAGTCGTAGCCCTCCGTCATTTCATTTTGGTATTCAGTAGTATTCAAGCTATGCAGTTTTGGCCAACGTCATGGCATAGTGTTTGGTAGCTGCTGGATATTCATTTGTTGCATAGATAGATGTGTTGGTTTGGGACAGTCGCATTACCTTGTTGGCATACGTCAAGGGTATATACGGGTGGGTTCAAATTAACAAGATAATGATGGGCAGAACTTGACATGTGACTTATGATTTGTTGGCATACGTCAAGGTCATAAGAGCATGGGGCAAAAACTTATATCGGGAATTTCTAAAGAAACTGAAATTTGCAATGAGATACATACCATTTGGAGTTTGATGAATGTTGGTAGGATTCCTTCAACATTATCATACGATGATATTTGGATCCCGATCCTACTGTGAGTATATGATACTTATCAGGATATTCGTCACTTAACGATCAATGCTATAAACCTAGTAGGTGTCCAGAAAAGTGTCAGCGGGGTTACGCCCCCAGAGAAAAGAGGTTATTTAATTAAGGAACTTCGCGAAAGCGTTGGAAAACCTCCCTCGAAGTATCGACACCGGCCTGGCTGAACGGTTAAGCAAGTATTGTACGGTGAGAATAGTCTTGGCTAATTCTTCTTTTATGGTTTGAGGAAGGATTCGAGAAACAGTGGGAGCCATCCAGTTTAGATAAACTAAAAACCATTCTAAACTTGCAAGAGCATCATGCTAAAGAGTTTTCTTCTCTCTCTCCTAATTGCAGCGACCCTGAAAATGACTGGACTTAAGTTACTTTTAGAGAAAAATATACTGACGGGGCCAAACTATAAAGATTGGCTGCGGAATGTCAAGATGGCTTTGACCTATGACAAACTGGGGTACGTCCTCACCGCTACAGCACCTGCTGTCCTTGGTCCCAAATCCAGCAATGCGGATAAGGAAATCCGCAAAACCTGGGATTTAGATTGCGCGAGAGCCAAGTGCATCGTGCTTGCCTCGATGAACAATGAACATCAGAGGAGGCACGAGGATATGTCCCTAGATGGCATATTTCTCCATACAAAGGAACTTTATGGAGAGCAATCTCGTATAGCAAGATACGAGACCTCTAAGAAATTGTTTTGAGCGAGGTTGGCTGTCGGGTCATCGGTAGGTGAACATGTCCTACAGATGATTGGCTACATAGAAGAGCTCGCAGACCTTGGGACGACTTTGGATAATGAGCTCTATACAGACCTTGTTCTCCAGTCCCTTCCTCCCACCTACGCCCAGTTTATCCTCAACTTCAATCTTCAAGGAAAAGAAGTTGAACTTGCGGAACTCCTGAACATGTTAAGGAGTGCAGAAGGCACCTTGCAGAAGGCAAGGGAAACACCCGCTATGTTTGTTGGCGGTGCATCTTCTTCCGGGTCCAAGGCTAGGGCCAAAGGAAGGAAGAAGAAGGCCGCACCCAGACCTAGAGGAGGTGTTAGTAAGGTGGGAAAGAAGGGAAAGAAAAAGTTTACAGCACCGGTAGTTGGCCTGGATGAGTGCTTCCATTGTCACAGGAAAGGGCACTGGAAGAAGGATTGCAAGGCGTGGAACGCCAAGAACCAGGAACCGAAGCAAGCTGTGGCTTCGACTTCAGGTGTGTTTGTAATTGAGAATTGTCTGTCAATCAACTCTGCTTCCTGGGTATTGGATACCGGATCAGGATCTCATATTTGCAATTCATTGCAGGCACTGAGAAACCGTAGAGTGCTGAAGGAAGGTGATATAATCCTCAGGGTTGCTAACGGAGCTAGCGTGGGAGCTGCGTCCGTCGGGGATTATCACCTAGGATTGACGAGTGGACACATTTTGGTTTTACATAACTGTTATTTTGTACCCAGCTTAACGTGTAATATCATATCAGTTTCCTTGTTATCAAATAAAGGTTATGATTTCACGTTTGTAAGAGATGTTGTCAACATCCACCTTAATCATGGTTTGATTGGGTCCGGTACTCTAAATAACGGCATATATGTGTTAAACCAACTCCAAATTTTCAATGTCCAGAACACACTAAAAAGAAAGTCTCCAGATTTGAATAAAGCTTTCTTATGGCATTGTAGACTGGGTCACATCAATGAGAGAAGGTTGACTAAGTTGCATAGAGAAGGATATTTGGACTCGTTCGAATATCAATCTTATGACACTTGTCAATCTTGTCTCAAAGGAAAGATGACAAAGACTCCATTTACTGGACAAGGAATAAGAGCGAGCGAGCTCTTAGGACTCATACACAGCGATGTATGCGGTCCAATGTCTACACATGCGAGAGGTGGTTATTCCTACTTCATTACTTTTACAGATGATTTCTCTAGGTATGGATATGTTTTCTTAATGAAGCATAAATCAGAGGCCTTTGAGAAATTCCTGGAATTCAAGAGTGAAGCGGAAAACCAAACAGGCAAAAGTATTAAGACACTAAGATCTGATCGAGGTGGAGAATACTTAAGTACCGAGTTCCTAGGTTACCTAAAAGAGAAAGGAATTCTCTCTCAGCTTACTCCTCCATACACTCCACAGCACAACGGTGTATCGGAGAGACGGAATCGAACCCTATTGGATATGGTACGATCCATGATGAGTAATACTGAGTTACCGCGATCTTTCTGGGGATATGCGCTAGAATCAGCGACATATATTTTGAACAGAGTTCCAACCAAAACTGTGCCTACCACACCATATCAGATGTGGAGTGGGAAGAAACCCTATCTTCAGTATATAAGGATTTGGGGATGTCCAGCTTTTGTAAAAAAGCAGTATGTGGACAAGCTCGAGGCACGATCAGTACTGTGTAAGCTTGTAGGATATCCAAAGAACTCCAAGGGATATTGCTTCTATTACGCAGAGGAACAAAAGGTTTTTGTTTCTCGTAATGCCCATTTTCTAGAACAACAAGTTTTAGAAAAGGATACAAATGGGAGCGAAATAGAACTGGAAGAAATTCCAGAACCACAAGCTGCTACTGAAATTTTGGTAGAACCAGAGGTTCAAGAAGAACAGAACATTCCCGCACCCCTCCGCAGGAGTAGTAGGCCGTCTCATCCGCCTGAGAGATACTACGGTTTTCTCATAGACGGGGATAGAGAGGATTGCATCATAGATGATGATGAACCTACTGACTTCCAGCATGCCATCCAGAGCGGCGACTCGGTACGATGGCTAGATGCAATGCGGACCGAAATGGAGTCCATGTACACCAACAAAGTATGGACTTTGGACTTTGCTCCAGATGGGGTAAAACCCATAGGATGCAAATGGATCTTCAAGAAAAAGATTGGTGTAGATGGACAGGTGGAAACCTATAAGGCTAGACTTGTTGCAAAGGGTTTTCGTCAAAGACCTGGTTTGGACTATGACGAAACTTTTTCTCCAGTGGCTATGCTCAAATCCATTCGGGTCCTTCTTGCTATTGCTGCCTTCCATGATTATGAAATCTGGCAGATGGACGTAAAGACGGCTTTTCTGAATGGAAATTTAGAAGAGAGCGTCTATATGGATCAGCCAGAGGGTTTCAATCAGAGTGGGAGCAGCGGGAAAGTGTGCAAGCTGCTTAAGTCTATTTATGGACTAAAGCAGGCATCGCGGAGTTGGAACATCTGTTTTGATGAGACAGTCAAAGAATATGACTTTATCAAAAATCCAGATGAACCGTGCATATATAGTAAAGTTGTGGCCAGAAGTGTCGTATTCCTCGTCTTGTACGTGGATGACATTCTATTGATAGGAAATGACATTCCTATGCTACAATCTGTCAAAGGATTCTTGTCACATAGGTTCTCCATGAAAGACCTGGGTGATGCCTCTTACATTCTGGGGATCCGGATCCATCGTGATAGATCCAAGAGGATGTTGGGACTTTCGCAGTCCAGGTATATCGACACTGTACTGAAAAGATTCAGTATGGAAGATTCTAAGCGCGGTAATCTACCGGCTTGTCACGGAATCACCCTCTCCAAAGAGATGTCTCCCAAGACTGATTTGGAAAGGGAACGCATGTCTATTATACCCTACGCTTCTGCGGTAGGCTCTATAATGTATGCAATGTTGTGTACCAGACCAGATGTAGCTTATGCACTGAGCGTGGTAAGCCGGTATCAGTCAGACCCAGGGGAGAAACACTGGATTGCAGTAAAGAACATTCTCAAGTACCTGAGGAGGACTAAGGAGATGTTCTTGGTTTACGGCGGAAAAGACCTCAGGTTGGAGGCCTTTGCTGATTCCGGCTTCCAGAGTGATAAGGACGATTCCAAGTCCATGTCAGGTTATGTCTTTACCCTCAATGGAGGGGCGGTGTGCTGGAAGAGCTCCAAGCAGGACACCGTTGCTGACTCGACGATGGAAGCGGAGTATATAGCTGCTTGCGATGCCGCAAAAGAAGCATTCTGGATGAAGAAGTTCCTAACAGAACTTCAGGTGGTTCCTACCATAGTTGATCCAATACCTCTGTATTGCGACAACAACGGAGTTATAGCTTTAGCGAAGGAACCAAGGTCCCATCAGAAGTCCAGACACATCTTGAGGCGGTATCACCTGATCAGGGAGATCATTGATCGTCAGGAGATCGAGGTTCGGAGAGTTGCTTCAGAAGAGAACATTGCTGATCCATTCACGAAGGCCCTTCCTCAGATTCAGTTCGAGAGGCTACTCGAGATCATTGGTCTACGATATGCCAGTACATGGCCCTAGTGCAAGTGGGAGATTGTTAGTGTTTATGCCCTAGAAGGCCATTACTGTATCATACTAGCTTGTATATTACTTAATGGAAGCTTGGGATATTCACATGTATATAACAGTCTTGCTAAACATGGTAGTATGCTACTTGGTTTTTCTATCTTAATATGTGAGTATACGTATTGATAGAGCTCTTAGGATCTTGCTTGTCTACCAGCGTTGTGATGGCAGTCACACTAGTGGGGGCTGGGTAGTCTACAAGCACATCCTTATTGAGGTCCCTGGTCGTTGGATTATCGAGACAGAGCATCGATACTCCGGAGTAGACTGGTGTGTATGCTTCTCATCCCAGTTGGGGAGATGGTCTGTCCCACAGCCGTCAGTACGTCGTACTGGAGATAGTATACAGGTGCTCGTTAGGTTACGGGTACACCGGACAGGACTCACAGGGAACTGTTGGTTGGTTTGATACCAGTCGTCAGTGAACAGTTCCCAGGTGACATGAGTACAGCGTAGTCCGCATACTTGACACTGCTACTTCGCCTCGAGTGTGTCCCACTGTTCTTAGATTGCTACCCTACCACGGCTCAAAGGAGTCGTGCAAACGGTAGCAGTTGGGTGCAGTCCCGAGCACTTGGAGGCAGTGGCGGTTAGACAGGATTCGTCCCTCCCGGTATTGGGAGTAGATATCGTGCTGTGTCAGAGAGCCATTACGCAAAGTCCCTGGCCAGGGCAAGCGAGATTTGCTGGTAGGTTCCAGCAGTTTCTCAGGGTGTAATGGGCTTTACTCCGACACGACTTATACCGCTATTAGGGGACTGACGCTTGCCGCCCCCCTAGGCCCGATATGCGATAGTCTTGGACGAACGGACCGGACTGTATGGAGATTGTCACATCAGACTCAGTAGGAGTTCGGATGGGTTTACTCATCGGCCTTCTTATCGACAACTACCTGGGGACCGTTACGTACAGCTAGTGCCGCTTGCGGTCTGTGGTTAAACCCACTGCCAGCGTAGTAGTCGAGTCTCTAGAGTCCCACACAGAGAGTTTCCTACTCCAGGCGAAACGATATAGAGGTTGCATGGTTTTGCGACAAAGGGTTCGGACGCATACGTGCGTTTACGCGCGTACGACTTTCGGACAGTTTTTACCAGTCGGCTTTGGTTTAAGCCAGTTACTGGTATCCGGTTAT
Source organism: Agapanthus africanus (assembly GCA_030015575.1). Taxonomy (NCBI): domain Eukaryota; kingdom Viridiplantae; phylum Streptophyta; class Magnoliopsida; order Asparagales; family Amaryllidaceae; genus Agapanthus; species Agapanthus africanus. The sequence goes on from JASDDO010000022.1 coordinate 330,446,049, forward strand.
TGGATTTATACAGTCTAAAGTTTTTCCGTATTTTTACGGATCGGAGGGGCGTTCTCGTAATTACTCGAGAAGCTTCTAGAAGATGTGACTAAGGAGGTTTCTTTTGGATAAGAAAGTGAGTCATGGTGGTGATTCATTCATTTCATTAATGCACATTTATTGCTTAATGACTCATGCTAATGAATCACCACTAGATATTTTATGAAGCATGCTTATTCATTTCCTTTATTCATTATTGTTAAAAAGGAATGCTTCATAATATATTATGATACACTCTCTCTCCTCTCATTATCTTATCTCACATTCTCTCTCCTCAAGCTCTCATCTTCAAACCCTAATCCTTAATCCTCATGTGTTGAGATCAAAGGATTAGTTAGACTAAACAATCCATAACCTTTACTCTACATCATCCTTTCATCTTTGATTAGCAATCAAAGTTGATTAGTTACCTCAAGTTAGAGGTTTAGCTTGGAGTTTCGCTCTCGGGTGGATCGTCTACTACCTAGAGAAGGTCGAGGAGAACAAAGGAGGACGTAAAGACGAAGGACTAGTTTCGATCGGTATAATCCCTTAACACTATAGTTTAGTTTAGCTATGTGTTTGGTTATTATTTGTTTAGCTTCGATTTAAGCGGTTAGTCGATGTTCGTTCCTTAAGCTTGATCGTTTTTGTAAAATCCGCCTCCCCACAAGTACTGGGGTGTACTACATCGACTTACAGTGTCTAGGAGAGCCATTACACGAAGTCCTTGGCCAAGGCAGGAGATTTACTGGTAGATATTCCAGTAGTATCTCAGGGTGTTCTGGGCTACACTCCGACATGACATGTACCGCTTTTGGGGGTCTGAATTTTACCAACCCCCTAGGCCCGCCATGCGATACTCATAGAGGAACGGACCGGACTGTACGGATATTGTCACTGACAGGCTCAGTAGGGTGTCAGGATGAGTTCGCTCATCGACGTCCCTTTTGGTGAATACCTGGTAGCCCGTTACGTATGGCTAATACCTCTGACGTGCTAGTGGTTAAATCCACAGCCAAAGTATTGACGAGTCTTTAGAGTCCCCCACAGACAGTTTCTCAAGTTTCGGGCGAAACCCTGTAGAGGCCGTATGGATATATTGCTGGGTTCGATCATATTCGTGCGGTATTGCACGGATCATGATCGGACGGATAATACTAGCGGGCTTTGGTTTAAGCCGGATCCTAGTATTGTACTGTGTAGATTTTGTCTCATTGCATTTGTATTAAGTCGGAATACAAATGCGTGTATGTATATACTGTAGGGTTGCTAGGCACGCGCACAAGGGTCTACGAGGCATCAACCATGCCCGATTAAAAATTTAGCCGTGCCGAACCACCCGAATACGGAACTTTAAACTAGAGATTAGGCGAAAACTTTCATGTTAACAACTTTAACGCTAAGTGAGAGGGATTACAACCTTTGTAGATCCGGTCCTTCACTTCATATGCTCCGTGTTGTGGTCCCTTCGCTGCGATCATCGGGATCCGGACTCTCGAGAGGTTCCACGAAGAGAAAGATGCAACCTTTGCTTCCGATCTTCGATACTAAGATGATCTACCTTGAACTTTCTTTGACACAAGCTAACACTCATGAAATGATGTGAACACCCTCATCTAAATGGCAAGGGAAGATGAGGATGATGAAGTAGGATTTTTGCTCTCTTTATTTATCTTTTTCTCATATTTATCCATCACTAAAATCAAAGCAAGAAAGCATTTCAAGCAAAGAAGAAGAAGGAAGAAGATGAACAATATTAAGAATCCTTTTGTGATGAATAGGAAATGAAATGATATGATGAATAATACAACCATGGTCAAACTAACCTTTGTAGAGAATTAACTAGGGTTAGGGTTTGGGTTTGGTTAAAGATGAGTCACACACAAATATCTTTATCATGACAAAATGAAAAGCTTCTAGAATCAACTAGAAGACATTAACCCAAATCAAACCCTAATCTTGATTAATCTTTACAAAACATGTTGCATTATTTATCATATCATGTTACAATATTATATATCACATATATAATATTTATTGTAACAAAATAAAATAATACAATTAACATATATCACATATATATATCAATGTATTACCCGATTGAGAAAAAGAATCTTTTAGTGAGCAAATATTAGTTAATGTAATTTAATATATCATATATATTATTATACATTAAATTATCGAATCAACACTTGATCCGATAATCCGGCTATATCGCATATAACCGACTAATATTTATCCGTACCGATTCATCGAATCAACACTTGATCCGATGACCCGGCTGATATCAAATATCGCGAGAATATAATACGGTATCACATATCGCATTATCCTCGGTCCCGCACATATCACATATGTGCCCCTACTCTGTTTTGCCTGAGTCAAGAAACCTCTGTGTAGGACTCTAAAGAATCGTCAATACGCTGGCAGTAGGTGATGTTCATATCAAACACCCACAAGCTGCAAGCGGTCAGCTAAATGTAACAGCTACCCAGGTATTGAGCGCTCAGAAAATCAACAAGCAAGCCTGTACATTCTCCTGTGAATCCAAACAGTAACACTCCCGTACAGTCCGGTCTCGTCGTCTGATATGTCGCATATCTCGCCTAGGGGTAGTAAACGTCAGACCCCAGTAGCTCGATAAGTCGTGTCGATATGAGCTCTATAACAGTTCGAGAAACTACTGATAACACTTACCAGTAAATCTCAGTAACCCTGGCCAGGGATTTTCGGTTATAGCCAATCGAACACAGCACAACATCAACTCCCTATACCGGGAGAGACGAATCCCCTCCTATCGCTCATTGCCTCCATATTATTCGGGACTGTACCCAAAAGCCACCTTTTTGCATGCCCTCTTAGACGTGGTATGATGGAAATCAAAGCACAGTAGGAATCACAAAAGACTCTATGACGATCTCGGGTCAACAGACTACTCTGTACCAGTGTCACCGGAGAACTGCCATCTGACGTATGGTATAATACCATCTGGGAGTTCTCGGCGAGTCCGTCCAGTGTACCCAGTCTCCACTGAGCACCCGTACACCATCCTTGATGTCAAACACCGATGGATATGGGATCATCCATCGCCCATCATATGGGTCAAGATGCGTATACGCTAGTCTACTCTGGTGCATCGATCCCCTGTCTCGATACACCCTCGACTAGGAACAATTATAGGATGTACTCGTCGACTACCATGGCCCCACTAGTATGATCTCATCATAGTCCCAGTAGTCGAGTACATATCCTAAGGGCTTTATCAACATGTAATATAGAGACAATCAGAGTACAAGTTAAGATAAAGTACAACCAGATAGTATACTATCATGTCGAGCAAGAAAGTCCTCCCTATATATGTCCTAGCATCCACTACAATATACATCGTATGTACAGTAATGGACTCTAGGGCATACGTATAACTAACATATACAGTCGCGGGGTTTTCCTGTAATTTATTACGGGATGAGTTTTTTGAAGTGACCAGTCGCGGTGTTTTCTTGTAATGTACAAATTAGCAATTTGGAGGGTTGTTTTTGTGATGATAGGTTCATGATGGTTCTAGCTTCCATTGACTTCTTTTTGTTCATCATTGCTTGCTATGATAGGTTGAGTGATGGGCTTTGGAGTTGGATTTTTTTTGGTGTGACTTATTTTCTCATCATCACTCATTATTCTCCTTTGCATTATTGACCTCCCTCCTCTCTCCACATGATGGACGGCCACAACTAGAGGGGGGGCTGTCCAAAAATTTTGCTGAGAGGTTTTCATCTCTTTTGGTTGCACAAAACCCCCTTAGCTCATCTCTAAAGTTTATCTCCTTCCTCTATCCAAATGGAAACTTAATACAATCCCTTGAGACATAACATTCTACATTGAGTCTACAGCATTCTTGGACACGTCGGCTCGCCAACTTCGTGCCCGAGTTGCCTCGGTCCAGAGGTGGGAGCCCGTAAAAGAACCCGGCGATGTGGTGCCCTTTGCAACGTGGAGATGAAGACCGGAGATTCCGCGAGCAGATCGGGATGGAGGCCGAAGACCCAAGGACACGGATCGCTCGTTATAGCTTTCTACCCATTCTCTAGTTTGCTAGTAGTAGGTTAATGGCCCGATCCGGGTTAACAGTCCGTGGTAGCGCCGGTTTCTTGTTTAAAGAAATGTTTTTATTTCCGCATTTTGTCCTCGTACAGACTGCCGGGGCGCTGCCGTGCACTTAGAGTCTATATGGTCGTTTGAACACAGTCGGGTCAAAACGGAAAATACCGACAATTTAACCCTAAACGGAAAAATTCGCATAACGATTTCTAAAACGTTACAATCTCCCCCTTATAGAAATTCGGTCCCCGAATTAAAATTTCATACTAAGCGTACCTTTAAAGAGATGAGGGAATTTCTTCAGCATCTCGCTCTCGGCCTCCCAAGTGATCTCCTCACTAGTAGGGCTACGCCATAGAACCTTCACAGACGGAAAGACCCTTGACCGAATTTTCTTCACCTGCCGATCCAAAATAACTACCGGCTGCTCGGTGAACGAAAGATCACGTTCAAGCTGAACGGTCTCGTGCTGAATCATGTGAGAAGGATCTTGAAGGTATCTACGAAGCATCGACACATGGAACACAGGGTGAACATCCGGAAAACTGGGCGGGAGCGCCAAGAGATAAGAAACAGAACCCACTCGTTCAAGGATCTCGAAAGGACCTATAAATCTGGGACTGAGCTTCCCCCTCTTCCCAAATCGCATAACGCCCTTCATCGGAGAAATCCTCAGGAATACTTGATCCCCCACTGCGAACTCAAGTCTGCGACGACGATGGTCGGCATAAGACTTCTGCCTGCACTGGGCTGCTCTCATCCTATCCTGAATCAGCTGGATCTTCTCCGTGGTCTCCTGAACTAGCTGGGGTCCCAAAACCAGACTCTTACTAAGTTCGGTCCAACAGACAGGCGATCGACAATTCCTACCATATAAATCCTCAATAGGTGCCATCTGAATAGTCTCCTGAAAGCTGTTGTTGAAGGAGAACTCAATCAACGGGAAGTGACGATCCCAACTGCTACCAAAATCTAGCACACATGCACGGAGCATATCCTCCAGAGTCTGAATAGACCGCTCCGACTGACCATCGGTCTGCGGATGAAAAGCGGTACTAAAACTCAACCGGGTACCCAAAGCTTCCTGATGCTTCTGCCAAAGACGGCTAGAAAACTGGGTGCCTCTGTCGGATACTATGAATGTGGGAATACATGCAAACGCACAATCTCATATATGTACAGCTAAGCATACTGAGCATAACCGAAAGTAGCCTTCACTGGAAGGAAGTGAACCGCTTTCGTCAACCGATCAACGATCACCCAAATGGAGTCATACCCCCTACTGGTCCTGGGTAGACCCACAATCAAGTCCATGGAAATCCGCTCCCATTTCCACTCCGGAATAGGTAAAGGCTGCAACTCTCCAGCCGGTCTCTGATGCTCAGCCTTGACTTGCTGACAAGTCAGGCACTTTGAAACGAAGTCCGAAATATCGCGTTTCATCCCTTCCCACCAGTAAAAGTCTATCAAATCACGGTACATCTTGGTGGAACCTTGATGAATGCTAAAGGCCGATTGATGTTCCTTCTTTAGGATATCGCGTCTCAACCCATCAGCATCTGGTACACACAAGCGAGTCCCGCATCGTAGCACACCCTGGTAATCAATCATGAACTCCGAAACTGTACCCTGTCGAACAAGCTCAAGAATCTCGGACAAACGGGCATCACTGGGTTGCGCCTCACGGATACGATCAAATAGCAGTGGACGAGCGCAGACATGAGGAAACTGTCCCCAAGTGGAAGTGAACTTGAACTGCACTCTACCATCACACAAGAGCTGCCAATCTGCAGACGACTCAAGCTGAACTGCGCTCAACTGGAACAAGCTACTCCCGGGCCTACAACTCAAAGCATCAGCCACCACATTCGCCTTGCCCGGGTGATAAAGGATCTCACAATCATAATCCTTCACTAACTCCATCCATCGGCGCTGTCTCAGGTTCAGATCCCGCTGCTGGAAGATATACTTTAAGCTCTTGTGATTCGTGAAGATCTGACACGACTCCCCGTACAAGTAGTGTCTCCAAATCTTCAACGCAATGACCACCGCGACCATCTCAAGATCGTGAGTGGGGTAATTCTGCTCGTGCTTCTTCAGCTGCCTAGAAGCATACACAATCACTGTATCATGCTGCATCAAAACACAGCCGAGCCGCACTCGAGAAGCATCACAATAAACAACATAGCCGCCTGATCCAGATGGTAAAGAAAGAACTGGTGCTGTCGTCAACCGAGTCTTCAACTGCTGAAAACTCTGCTCGCATGCATCAGTCCAGAGAAAAGGAACTCCCTCCTGGGTCAGTCCCGTCAGCGGTGCAGCGATACTCGAGAAATCCTGCACAAAACGGCGATACTAACCAGCTAAGCCCAAAAAGCTGCGGACCTCAGTTACCGATACAGGTCTGGGCCGAAGCTGTCCAGCCTCTATCTTCCTCGGGTCCACAAGAATACCGTCACCAGTCACCACATGACCCAGGAAGTCAACACTATCAAGCCAAAATGCGCACTTTGAGAATTTAGCATAGAGCTGGTGCTCTCTCAATATCTGCAAAGTAATCCTCAAGTGCTGCTCATGCTCCTCACGACTCCTAGAGTAGACCAGTATGTCATCAATAAACACTATAATAAACTGGTCGAGGAACGGCCTGAAAATCCAATTCATCAGATCCATGAACGCTACTTGCGTATTGGTGAGTCCGAACGACATCACCAAAAACTCACAGTGCCCATAGCGCGTAGAAAAAGCAATCTTGAGAATGTCATCATTCCGAACCCGCAACTGATGAAAACCCGAACGTAAATCAATCTTAGAAAAATGTCTCGCACCCTGGAGTTGATCAAATAAATCGTCAATGCAAGGTAAAGGATACCTGTTACGCACCGTAACTTGGTTCAACTGAGGATAATCCATACATAGCCTCAAACTGCCGTCCTTCTTCTTGACGAACAGAACAGGAGCTCCCCACGGCGAAACACTCGGACGCACAAGTCCCAAATCAAGCAACTCTTGCAATTGATCTTTAAGCTCTCTAAGCTCTGCCGGAGCCATCCGATAAGGCGGTATAGAAATAGGCTCCATGCCAGGAATCAGATCAATGCAGAACTCAATATCGCGCTCTGGCGGCAACCAAGGTAACTCATCGGGAAAGGCATCAGGAAACTCTCGCACGGTAGAAACCTGGTCCAATGACTCCACTGTGGCTCCAGTATCATGAATGAAAGCCAAGAATCCCCGACATCCCCTCCTCAAAAGCCGACTAGCGCATAGAACAGAAATCAAACTGTGAGGGGCGGCTCCACGGTCCCCCTACACAACAAACACTGACTCGCTGGGAAAACAAAATATAACTGTCTTCTCACGGCAGTTCACGGACGCATAGCAAGTAGCTAGCCAGTCCATGCCCAACAGAACGTCGAAGTCCAACATCTCAAGAAGGATCAAGTCGACGGACAGATCTCTGTCTCCTAAATGGACAGCACACGATCTGAAAATGTGTCGCGCAACAAACGACTCTCCCACAGGAGTAGTCACGACAAGCGGCTGATCTAGAAAACACGACTCTCGGCCTAACCTCGGCATGAAGTGCGTAGAAACATACGAATACGTAGATCCCGGATCAAAAAGAACATGTGCATCATAAGAACATACAGAAAGGGTACCTGAAACCACAGCATTGGACGCCTGAGCGTCCTGGTGAGTCAAGGCAAAAACTCGTGCCTGCCTTCTACCGGCTACTGGCTGTCCCCTGCCTCCGCCACCTCGTCCTCTCGGCACAAAACCCCGCGACCACGACCTCTCTGAATAGGAGTCTGACGCGGCGCAACAACAGGTATAAGAGGCAACGCTCTCTGAGGCGGAGAAGGTGGTAAGGTAACCTGGGGTACTGCTGGCCCTCTCTGACGCACCACGTTACAATCTCTCACTAGGTGCTGTAAACTGCCACATCCAAAACACCCATGTGTCGACGGCTGACCCTCTTGGGAAAAAGTATGGAACAACTGGCCACGTCCCATGTCTCTGCTGTAAGTCCATGCTACCTCTCCCGGTACTTTCGGGCATGCGGAATTTGATAAAAAACGATTTTCTTAGAGGTGGTAACATGGACTTAAAACCCGGATCTTTGTTAAACATCTAACTAACAACCTAACTACGAGTTGCTAACTACTCGGTTAGGAGGTTATACCTTTCTTTTTCTCGAACTCCTTCGTCTTCAAGCCTCGATGGATGTTCGGATCGCCTTCACTCCGTCGTCTCCTTACGCCGAAGATAGATCCACCTCGAAAGCTTCTACCTTTGGCTTCTTCTTCGGTCTTTGAAGAAACTAGTTCACTTGGTTTGCTAAACCTTGTGAACTAGAGTGAGTAGAGAAGAGTTTGTATGGGATTCTATCTATGGTTCTTGATTCTCAACTCATGAGACAAGTGAACCATAGAGTCAAGAGAGGGAGAGCAAGAGGAGGAAGATGAGAGCTCAAGAACAAGAGAGAGAATGAGCATGAAAGAAATGAGAGAAGACTTTTCTCATTTGGCTCTCATAATCCAAAATAATCATAACACATCATATCAATCATGTATTATGTGATGGCTTAAGCAACCATAGCCATATCATTTCATGCACTCATTTTGCACAAAAGAGCAAGCAAGCAAAAGTCTTTGCTATGAAATGATAGCTATAGTTATCATGATGGTCAACTAGTCAAGCCTAGTCAACCGGTCAATAAAGTCGAGAAGTCAACAAAAGTCAACAAGTCAACAAAGTCAACAAAGTCAACAAGTCAACAACCATGTCACCATAATACTTAATTATTATAATTGTTAATCACATATCATATTCTCATTAGGGTTGAGCAAAAAGTCAATAGTCAACGGTCAACGGTCAACAACCCTGATGAGAATCCTCTGCCTCTGTCTCTCCGTCAACTGTGCATACACACCCGCATCCGCGTTCCGAGGAACACGAATACAAACTGGATAAATCCAATCCCAATACGTACACTAGGATCTGGCTTAAACCAAAGCCCGCTAGTGCAAACTGTCCGGACACTGTACGTGCACAACTGCCCGGATGTGACCGAACCCTGTCGCAAAACCATGCGACCAGTCGCAAAACCATGCGACCTCTACTCTTTTGCCTAAAGGTGAATAGCTTTCTTTGTGGGACTCTAAAGACTCGACACTACGCTGGCAGTGGGTTTAACCACAGACCGCAAGCGGCACTAGCTGTGCGTAACGGTCCCCAGGTAGATGCCGACAAGAAGACTAACGAGGTGAAACCCATCTGAACTCCTACTGAGCCTGAATGTGACAATCTGCGTACAGTCCGGTCTGTTCGTCTGATACATCGCATGGCGGGCCTAGGGGGGCGGTAAACGTCAGTCCCCTAATAGCGGTACAAGTCGTGTAGGAGTGAAGCCCAAAACACCCTGAGATAACACTGGAAGCCTACCAGTATATCTCGATTGCCCGGGCCAGGGACTACTCGTGTAATGGCTCTCCTAGACACAGCGCGATGTCATCCCCCAATACCGGGAGAGACGAATCCTGTCTAACCGTCACTGCCTCCAAGTGCTTCGGGACTGCACCCAACTACCACCTGTTTGCACGACTCCTTTGAGCCGTGGTAGGGTAGTAATCAAAGTACAGTGGGAACACATTCGAGACGAAGTGACAGTGTCAAGTCAGCGGACTAAGCTGTACTCATGTCACCTGGGAACTTAAAACTGACGATAGGTATAATACCAACCGGTCAGTTCCCGACGAGTCCTGTCCAGTGTACTCGTAACCAAACGAGCACCCGCATACTATCTCCAGTATGACGTACTGACGGTTGTGGGACAGACCGTCTCCCACACTGGGATGAGAAGCGCATGCGCTAGTCTACTCCGGAGTATCGATGCCCTGTCTCGATAGTCCTGGTACTAGGGACCTGTATAAGGATGTGCTTATAGATTACCCAGCCCCCACTAGTATGACTGCCATCACAACGCTGGTAATCAAGCAAAGATCCTAAGGGCTCCACTAATGTGTATAGGTGATATACTGAAATAAACACAAGTACACATTGAAGTAGAAACAAACCAAGTAGCATACTACTATATTGAGCAAGATTGTTTATACAAGGTGAATATCCCAAGCTTCCATTAAGTAATATACAAACTAGTATGATACAGTAATGGCCTCTAGGGCATATACACTAACAATCTCCCACTTGCACTAAGGCCATGTACTGGCGTATCGAAGACCTATCATCTCGATCAGCCGCTCGAACTGAGTCTGGGGCAAAGCCTTGGTGAATGGATCTGCAGTGTTATCTTCTGAAGCGACTCTCCGAACCTCGATCTCCTGGCGATCGACGATCTCCCTGATCAGGTTATACCGCCTCAAGATGTGTCTGGATCTTTGATGGGACCTGGGTTCCTTCGCTAAAGCTATAGCCCCGTTTTTGTCGCAATATAGAGGTATTGGATCAACAATGGATGGAACCACCTGAAGTTCTTTCAAGAACTTCCTTATCCAGACAGCTTCTTTTGCGGCATCAGATGCAGCGATGTATTCCGCTTCCATCGTCGAGTCTGCAACGGTTTCCTGTTTGGAACTCTTCCAACACACCGCCCTCCATTGAGGGTAAAGACAAAACCCGACATGGACTTGGAATCATCCTTGTCACTCTGGAAGCTGGAGTCAGCAAAGGCCTCGATCTGGAAGTCTTTTCGGCCATACACCAAGAACATCTCCTTAGTCCTTCTCAGGTACTTGAGAATGTTCTTTACCGCTATCCAGTGTTTCTCCCCTGGGTCTGACTGATACCGGCTTATCATACTGAGTGCATAAGCTACATCCGGTCTGGTACACAACATCGCATACATTATAGAGCCTACCGCAGAAGCGTAGGGTATAATAGACATGCGATCCCTCTCCAAATCAGTCTTGGGAGACATCTCTTTAGAGAGGGTGATCCCGTGACAAGCCGGCAGGTTACCGCGCTTAGAATCTTCCATACTGAATCTTTTCAGTATGGTGTCGATGTACCTGGACTGTGAAAGTCCTAATATCCTCTAGGATCTGTCACGGTAGATCCGGATACCCAGAATGTACGAGGCATCACCCAGGTCTTTCATGGAGAACCTGTGTGACAAGAACCCCTTGACAGATTGTAGCATAGGAATGTCATTTCCTATTAAGAGAATGTCATCCACGTATAAAACGAGGAATACTACAGTTCTCGCTACAAATCTACTATAGATGTATGGTTCATCTGGATTTTTGATAAAGCCAAATTCCTTGACCGTCTCATCAAAACAGATGTTCCAACTCCGCGATGCCTGCTTTAGTCCGTAAATGGACTTAAGCAACTTGCACACCTTTCCGCTGCTCCCACTCTGAATGAAACCCTCTGGCTGGTCCATATAGACACACTCCTCTAAATTTCCATTTAGAAAAGCTGTCTTTACGTCCATCTGCCAAATCTCATAATCGTGGAAGGCAGCAATGGCAAGAAGGATCCGAATGGATTTCAGCATAGCTACTGGAGAAAAGGTCTCGTCATAGTCCAAACCAGGTCTTTGACGAAAACCCTTTGCAACCAGTCAAGCTTTATAGGTCTCAACCTGTCCATCTACACCAATCTTCCTTTTGAAGATCCACTTGCATCCTACGGGTTTTACCCCGTCTGGAGCAACGTCCAACGTCCATACTTTGTTGGTGTACATGGACTCCATTTCGGTCCGCATTGCATCCAGCCATTTTACCGAGTCGACGCTCTGAACGGCTTGCTGGAAGCTAGTAGGCTCATCATAATCTATGATGCAATCCTCTCTATCCCCGTCTATGAGAAAACCGTAGTATCTCTCGGGCGGATGAGACTGCCTACTCCTCCTGCGGAGCGGCGTAGGAATGTCTTGTTCTCTTGAACCCTCTGGTTCCACTAAGCTTTCAGTAATAGCTCGTGGTTCTGGAATTTCTTCCAGTTCTACTGTGCTCCCACTTATCTGGGTTTCCAAAAACTCAGTTTCCAAGAAGTAGGCATGACGAGAAACAAGAACTTTTTGTTCCTCTTCGTGGTAGGAAAGATACCCCCTGGTGTTCTTTGGGTATCCCACAAACTTGCACAATACTGAGCGTGCCTCGAGCTTGTCCGCATGCTGCTTTTTGACAAAAGCCGGACATCCCCAGATCTTCAGATATTGAAGATAGGGTTTCTTCCCACTCCATATTTCATATGGTGTGGTAGGCACAGTCTTATTCGGAACTCGGTTCAAAAGGTATGCAGCTGATTCTAGCGCATACCCCCAGAATGATCACGGTAAATCAGTGTTACTCATCATGGACCGAACCATATCCAATAGGGTTCGGTTCCGTCTCTCCGATACACCGTTATGTTGCGGAGTGTATGGAGGAGTAAGCTGAGAGAGAATTACGTTCTCTTTTAAATAGTCCAGGAACTCGGCACTTAAGTATTCTCCACCTCGATCCGTTCTTAGGATCTTGATACTTTTGCCGGTTTGTTTTTCTACTTCATTCTTATACTCCTGGAATTTTCCAAAGGCTTTAGACTTATGTTTCATTAAGAAGACATAACCGTACCTTGAGAAGTCATCCGTAAAAGTAATGAAGTAAGAATAACCGCTTCGCTCATGTGTAGACATTGGACCGCACACGTTGCTGTGTACGAGTCCCAAGAGCTCGCTCGCTCTTACTCCGTGTCCAGTGAACGGAGTCTTTGTCATCTTTCCTTTGAGACAGGATTGACAAGTGGCATACGATTGATATTCGAACGGATTCAAATATCCTTCTGTATGTAACTTCGTCAACCTTCTCTCATTGATGTGACCCAGTCTACAATGCCATAAGAAAGTCTGATTTATTTCCGGAGACTTTCTTTTGTGTGTATTCTGGACATTGAAAATCTGTGGTTGGTTTAATACGTATATACCATTACTCAATGTACCTGACCCAATCAAAACTTGATTAAGGTGAATGTTTACAACATTACTTACAAACGCAAATTCATAACCTTCTTTAGAAACTAAAGATACAGAAATGATATTACAAGTTGCGTTGGGTACAAAAAAGCAATTACGCAAAACCAAAACATGTCCATCTGACATTCCCAGGTGATAGTCCCCCACGGCCTTAGCATTCATGCTAGCTCCGTTTGCAACTCTGAGGGTCATGTCACCTGCTTTCAAAACACTACGGTTTCTCAACGCCTGCAAAGAATTACAGATATGAGATCCTGATCCGGTATCCAATACCCAGGAAGTAGAGTTTATTGAAAGACAGTTTTCAATAACATACACACCTGAAGCTGAAGCCGCAACCTGCTTCAATTCCTGTGTCCTGGCTTTCCAAGCCCTGCAATCATTTTTCCAGTGACCTTTCTTATGACAATAGAAGCATTCTTCCTTATCCACAAGCTTCCCCGCTATCTTTGTTGCTTTTTCTTTTCCCTTCGTATCCACTTTACTAACACCGCCCCTTGGTTTGGCGGAGGCTTTCTTCTTCTTTCCCTTGGCTTTCGCCTTGGACCTAGAAGAGGAAGATCCACCTACAAACAAAGTGGATGTTTCCCTACCTTTCTGTAGGGTGCCCTCTGTTGGAGATTGTGCCCTCATAGTCAATTATTGGATCGCAGGTACGTGATTGCAATGATTGCGGAGGACCTATACCGGTATGACAGTCTTACTCGAAATGATAGTATGCTATCTGGTTTGCCTTTATCAGTCTTGTACATGTTCAGGTGACTGATTACATGTTACACTTTGATAGAGCCCTTAGGATCTTGCTTTACCACCAACAGTATGATGGCGATCATATACGTGAGAGTTGGGTGGTTTATATGCATATCCTTAATTGTGGTCCCTAGTCGTGGGAGTTTCGAGACAGGGCATCGATACTCCGGAGTAGACTAGTGTGTACAGTCGAGACCCCGACGAGGGGCGGTGGCCGGTCTCACAAGCCACTGGTGTCAGTTGGATCACCTAAGATGTATACAGGTGCTCATTGGGTTATGAGTACATCGGACAGGACTCGCCGGGAATCTGCTAGTTAGTACTATATCTATCGTCAGATAGCAGTTCCCTGGTGACATGTGTACAGGTTAGTTCATCGACCTGAGGTCCTCATTTGTCTCGTGTGAGTTCCCACTGTGCTTTGATTTCTACCCTACCACGGCTCAAAGGAGTCGTGCAAATAGGTAGTTTTTGGGTACAGTCCCGAGCCATATGGAGGCACGTGAGCGGATCGGCAGGGGATTCGTCTCTCCCGGTATTGGGGGCGAGATCGTACTGTGTCTAGGAGAGCCATTACACAAAGCCCACGGCCGTGGCAGGAGATTTACTGGTAGGTACTCCAGTAGTATCTCAGGGTGTTATTGGGTTTCACTCCGACACGACTTATACTGCTATTGGGGGTCTGACGTTGCTAGCCCCCTAGGCAGATATGCGATACTCATAGACGAACGGACCGGACTGTATATACATTGTCACTGTTAGGCTCAGTAGGGTTTCTGGATGAGTTCGCTCATCAGCCTCCCTTGAGGTCAGTCCATGGGCAGCCGTTACGCATTGCTAGTGCCGCTGACGGTTTGTGGTTAAACCCACTGCCAGGGTACTGACGAGTCATTAGAGTCCCCCACAGACAGTTTCCCAAGTTCGGGCGAAACGTTGTAGAGGCCGTATGGTTTTATGGCAGGGTTCGGAAAATGCACGTGCGTTTACGCACGTGTTATTTTTCGGGCAGATGATACTGGTCGGCTTTGGTTTAAGCCGGATCCGAGTATTATATTGAGTAGGTATAATATCTTTGTCTCAGTTGCATTTGTATTCGGTCATAATACAAATGCGGGTATATTTATACAGTTTCGGGGTTATCCTGAAAGTCGTTTCAGGATCACTTTTGGAAGTTGCCAGTTTCCAGTTTTCTATCAGCCGTCTTTTAACATTTGGTTAAAGACGGGTTTATCTTTTCTTGAGATGATTGTGGAAGCTTCTAGATGATGACTAGGATGGTGACTTGACATGGTGAGTCATTAGTGCATTAATGTTGTCATTAATGCAATGATGACTAAGGGTTTTAAGGTTCATTGTTTCTAATGACTCATGGTTTTTGCATTTATTGTATTCATACATGATAGCTTTCTTGTGGTCACTCTCTCCCTCCTCCTACACTCACCCCCCATCTATATATGGCCGGCCCCCTCTCCCACTCTCACATATGAGTTTTCATTTGTAGAAAAGATTATGATAGTGTTAAGGGTGCATAGAAATTTCATTGCCTCATTTCATTCCATCACCCGATTCCCTCGGCAACTTCATTAACCGATCGTCCACGGATTTGGACGAAGTGAGACAAAGTCATCTACTCATTCTCTACATCATTCTTGGTCGTCTCTTTTAGCAAACTTGACGATCGAGTTGCCTCAAGTCAGAGGCGGGAGCCCGTTTAAAGAATCGTCGACGTGGTGCCACCTCGACGAAGAGATCGGAGATCGACGAGATCGGAGCAGCCGCAACGGAGCGTGGGATGATGGTTAAAGAGCAAAGGACTCGGATCGTTCGGTATAACCTTTCTACACTCTTTACAGTGTGTTAGTTTAGCAATAATGGAAGATCCGGGTTAAAGTATACGATAGCGCCAGTTAAAAGTTTTTTGTTCCGCATTTGGCGTCTGTAGACTGCCGGGGCGCTACCGTAGACTTACAGTGGTATCAGAGCCTCACCATTTTGCTATACTAACTTGTGCTAACGCGTTTAAAACATTGATCGAACCGGAAATCAAAAATTGCATTTTTCCAACTTGACAGTTTCTGTTGTTTTTAAATGGCCTCCTAAAATTTTTCTACATGTCTCAGAAAACTGTGCAGGCTTTTCTAAGAACCACGACAAAATTTAGGCACGTGACTCCACCAAACCGCCGCGGAAACGCGGTCAAACCCATGGTTTGACCACGCATCTGTCACGACCCGCAGGGTACGGAACGTGACTGGCACTTAAGTTTAGGAAACGTCTAAAGACGTCCGTAAAGTAAGTAGGCCAAAGCCCAGAAAACAAAACCAATTAAGCAAAAGAGTGAAGAAAACCCAATCAATTGAAAGCGAGTTTATCAAATAAGTCATGTAAAACCCTTTTTAAAAACAATACCAATTTTTCCAAAAATTTCGGCAGAGTCTCCTTTGTAAATACTGGCCCCCAAAATGGGTACAACAAGAATGTATATGAATCCAACAAATAAGGCATCCCCAAGCGTGAGCTAGCTCTTCGCCACAAGGCGGTCATAAATCCCACGCAATATAAAGCAACAACATGCGAAATAATCATAATGAAGCATAAGAAAACATCATGTCGACTCAAGTGAGCTCGACCCCAAAATACAGCATAAAAGTCTACAAACCTCACAGTCTCATCTCTAGGTCAATATACAATAATACTGGTAGAAACAGTAGATGGAGTGTACTAGATACAAAGAATATACAAGGTGGTACAAAAATAATAACATAACCCACCTATGAGAAAAATCTCGAGTCCAGGCAAAAGAGGCAAAAGAACAAGTGCGCCCGCCGCTACGGAACTGACGGAGCGGACCTGCAAAAGACTGTGGCACAACGGGGGTGGGTTGCCAACTCGTGAGTAATAAATAACACCTACAAAGTCTATCGTATGCATGCACACAAGCATCCTAGCATCTAAAATACAGGTATGAATGGGTGCACTAGCAGGTGTGTATACAACATCAGTGTACGAATATGTATGCAACATGAATATCTGAGGTCTCAATAGGTATATATAAGAAACATTTATCTCTTTTTGTTTTTGAAACTCTTTTAGAATGCCAGCATAATACTCAAAGAATCGACGAGAACCGGTGTCCAGCAACGACAGCCAAAAGCTGTCTCAAATCTCATAAATGTATCTCTGGCCTCAGCCGTCCGGCTGACCCATCTCAAATATCAATATCTCATCATCTAGCGGCAACGGTTGGTATCCTCTGGATATCCGCCGTCCCAAACAGTCACCGGTAGGTAATCCGTCCCCTGCCAGGCTCAACGTCAACACCACATTCCTCTTACCCCGGGGTACCTTACCGGGCCCACCATGTACCCGTGACGGTTCCTCCACTCCTCGACACGGATTTCCAAAACCACAGCAAACTCATGGTGGACGACACTTACATCACTAGAAAACCGCAATTTACATATTTTAAAAATATAATAAGTTTAGAAATTTTGCGGCTTTCCCCCGAAATCCAGAAATATCATAAAATCTCAAGAAATCCTCATAAGTGCATATATCAATGATAATGAATGCATATGGTATCAATAATAAAGTTGCGATGTGTGATTAATAGATTAAGCATGAACAATTAATATGATGAAGTACATGCACATGAATAGCAATCCTACGGTTTCATTTTAAGAAATTAAAGGCAATAGCACAAGTTTAAGTATCAATTAGTAAAAGGTTTAAATTTAAAGGTTATCTAGTGTGGTGGCATGGCAATTACCAGGGTGTGTGTGTAAGCATGAATAGTGCTCGTGCTGCATATAAAAACGTGGCAATGGTGCAGGTGTCCTATAAAATGGTTTCGCATAGGTATGTCAATATAATGCATGGATGCAGCAAATAATCATATACGTATTTCACCCCTAATTACTAACATCACTAAGAATCTTGTAAGTTACTAAAACTATCGGGCGGCTTGCGCCATCAACCGATAGTCCCCCGTAGATGTTACATCTACTCACCGGAATCCCTGGCTAGCTGTGTCCAATCACCGCTTTCCCCTTTCGCGCCGCGTCTGACGTCTCCGCGACCGAACCTGGAGTTTACATCAATACCAAACATAAGGTTACATATCAAGAACGACGCAAAACCCCAACGAAACTACTAATGTTCGCTAGCTAGGTACAACGTGCACAAAGTGCGCGGAACACACTTTGTGAAAATTGCAAAAACTGCCAAAAAACGCCGATTTGGTCGCCCGGCAAAACTGAAACCTGACTACTCAAAAATCCGCATTCACGCATCCTAAACGTCATAGGAGATGCTAAAAACATCCCCAAGGTATCACAAATAATTCACCAATTAATTTTAATAAAAACCTAGTAAGCACAAAACTAGCAATTTTGGTGCAAATATCGAAAATTAGCGATACGGTTAACACAATCCAACACAATATCCAACCACACAACTAGTTAGCCACAATCACATAAATTCAACTCATTTATCATTCTTCACAACCCAATTCCATACACAAACCCCCTTCTTGAATTTCCTAAAACAACAATTTACAACCAAAATCACACTTTTAAAATTAACTAAATTAGCATAATTTGAAGACCACAAAAACAAGGTAACTTCTTTGATTTGGTTGTGTAGGAAGTAGCAAGCAAAAAAAATTTAATTAACCAAATAATGGTGTGCTAAAAAAAAAACCTAGTTTAAAAACAAACTACTCTTTTATAAACTAGATTAGAAATTAGTTAAACTTTTAACACTAAAACCATATAATTAAAGGAATTTAGCCAAAAGAAATTAACTTGTTGGAAATTATACCTCAATTTGAGATCTAGCAAGAATAAATTTGCTCCAAATGATGGCTTCAAGCATCAAGATCCAAGCTAGGGAGGTGAAGGAAAAGAAAGATGAAGGATGGGTTTAATTTGTAAGCTTGAAATTGCAATTTTGATGAATTAAACATGAAGAATTTTGAATAAATGAAAAGAAAAGAGATGAAGAGGAGGGGGTGCAGGTTTCGGCCAGATGAGGAGGTAAGGGGAGGGGTGTGGGTGTGTGGGAAAGGTCAAGTGTCAACTCCCCAAAAGTCAATGCATCATACTTCAACAACTATATTTAAAATAAATTCCTAAACAAAACAATTCCACACATGAAAGAAAATCAATGTGAGGCCAGAAATTTCTGGACTTGATCAAGGTAGGGCTGTCCTAGGGCTGAGGGAAGAGAGAGAGGGGTTTTACAAAAGAAATTTTATGCAAAAAGACCCCCTACAAGTCAAAAATTGCAAGTTTTAGCTTAAAATTCAATAAATTCGTTTCCTATCATAAAATTTTGTTAAAAATCAAAATAAAATACTAAAAATTTATGTTACAACTAGATTTTAATTAACATAATTTTAAAGATTAAAATTAGCCCGGAAAAATTTGTATTTATCGCTAAATTAATGTATTTTCTTACCGGCTTAAAATAATATTAAAAAAATTGAAAAATTAGGGAAAATTTTTAAACGACCAGAATTTCATAATTAACTCATTAGCTACTAAAAACAAGCAATTACCTATCCATTTTAAGTATAATTAGCCCTAAACTGCAAAATAACGAGAAAGACGGTTTTCGGAAAAATACCGAATTTTCACCGAATTTCAGGAAAACACCAAAACGACTTTTCAAGACGCTACAATCTTCCCCACTTAAAGAAATTCGGTCCCCGAATTTAAAAATATAGCTACGCGTACCTTCAAAGAGATGGGGATATTTCTTCCTCATCTCGCCCTCGGTCTCCCAGGTAACCTCCTCGCTGCTCGGGCTACGCCAAAGGACCTTGACGGTTGGTATAATCTTCGACCTCAACTTCTTCACCTGCCGATCCACGATGGCCACCGGCTGCTCTGCAAAAGAAAGGTCGCGCTCTAGCTGGACTGTCGGGTGCTGAATCGCATGCGAAGGGTCGTGAAGGTACTTGCGGAGCATCGAAACATGGAAGACGGGGTGAACATCGGGAAAGCTGGGTGGAAGGGCCAAACGATATGCAACTGCGCTGACACGCTCGAGGATCTCGAAGGGACCTATGAATCTAGGGCTAAGCTTCCCCTTTCGTCCAAAATGCAACACGCCCTTCATCGGAGAGACTTTCAGAAAAACATGGTCTCCAACTGCGAACTCTAATCTGCGACGGCGCCTGTCTGCATAGGATTTCTGTCTGCTCTGTGCCGCTCTCATCCGGTCTCGGATCAACTGTATCTTCGCTGTCGTCTCCTCAACAAGCTGCGGCCCCAAAATGCTGCTCTCGCTGAGCTCTGTCCAACAGACGGGCGATCTGCATCTCCTCCCATACAATGCCTCGAAAGGTGCCATCTGAATAGTATCCTGGAAGCTGTTGTTGTAGGAGAACTCCACTAGAGGTAAATGACGATCCCAGCTACCACCAAAGTCTAAAACGCACGCTGTGAGCATGTCCTCGAGAGTCTGAATGGTCCGCTCTGACTGTCCGTCTGTCTGCGGATGAAACGCTGTGCTGAAGCTCAAACGAGTGCCCAAAGCCTCCTGAAGTCTCTGCCAAAGTCGGCTGGTGAACTGAGTGCCTCGATCTGACACGATACAAGTCGGTACGCCATGTAGTCGCACGATCTCGTCAATATAGAGCTGAGAATACTGAGCGAAGCAGAAAGTGGTCTTCACCGGTAGGAAGTGAGCCGCTTTCATCAATCTATCCACGATCACCCAGATGGAGTCGTACCCTCGACTGGTCCTGGGTAGACCCACAACGAAATCCATCGAAATCTGTTCCCATTTCCACTCTGGAAAGGGTAACGGCTATATCTCTCCTGCGGGCCTCTGGTGCTCGGCCTTGACTTGCTGACAAGTCAGGCATCTCGAAACGAACTCCGCAATGTCCCTCTTCATCCCGTCCCACAGTAGGTCTCTCTCATATCATGGTACATCTTGGTGGAACCGGGGTGGTCACTATACACTGATCGGTGTGCCTCCTCAAGAATGTCACGCCGCAATCCATCAGCATCTGTTACGCACAGTCTAGATCCATATCGTAAAATCACCTGATCGTCAACCACGAACTCAGAAAATCTGCCCTGTCCCATCTGTGCCATGATCTCTGAGCAACGGTTGTCACTGCGCTGTGCCTCACATATACGGTCAAGCAAGTGTGGGCGTGCACGAACATGCGCGAGCTGTCCCCCTGTCTGAGTGAACTCGAACTCAACCCGGCTGTCGCATAACATCTGCCAATCTACTGACGACTGCCTCTGCACTGCGCGCAAAAAGGATAGACTAGCCCCGGGCCTCCTACTCAACGCATCTGCCACCACATTCGCCTTGCCGGGGTGATATAAGATCTCACAGTCGTAGTCTTTCACCAACTCCATCCAACGACGCTGTCTGAGGTTCAGGTCTCGCTGCTGAAATATGTACTTTAAGCTCTTGTGATCGGTGAATATCTGACACGACTCGCCGTAAAGGTAATGTCGCCAAATCTTCAGTGCAAAGACCACTGCAGCCATCTCCAAATCATGAGTGGGGTAGTTCTGTTCATGCTTCTTCAACGGCCGAGAAGCATAAGCGATCACCCGGCCATGCTGCATCAATACGCATCCTAATCCTACTCGCGAAGCATCACAGTAGACAACAAATCTGCCTGATCCCGAAGGCAAAGATAATACCGGCGCCGTAGTCAAACAAGTCCGTAGCTGCTGAAAACTGCGCTCGCACTCCTCTGTCCAGACGAAAGGAACTCCCTTCCGGGTCAAACCGGTCAACGGTGCAGCTATACGGGAGAAGTCCTGAACAAAACGCCTGTAGTAGCCCGCCAGGCCTAGAAAACTACGGATCTCAGTAACCGATGTAGGTCGGGGCCACTGCTGAACAGCCTCAATCTTCTTCGGGTCCACACAAATGCCGTCTCTCGTAACCACGTGACCCAAGAATCCGACGCTGTCTAGCCAGAAAGCACACTTGGAGAACTTTGCGAACAGCTGGTGCTCCCTCAGAGTCTGTAATGTAATCCGCAAGTGCTGCTCGTGCTCCTCTCTGCTCCGGGAGTACACCAAGATATCGTCGATAAACACGATGATGAACAAGTCAAGATACAGCCTGAATGTACGGTTCATCAAATCCATGAATGCTGCTGGGGCGTTGGTGAGTCCGAACGACATCACCAAAAATTCGTAGTGGCCGTAGCGCGTGCGGAAAGCTGTCCTCGGTATATCCTCCTATCGAACTCGCAGCTGATGGTATCCTGATCGCAAGTCGATCCTCGAAAAGTACCCCGCACCCTGAAGCTGGTCGAACAAATCATCAATGTGCGGCAACGGATATCTGTTCCGAACGGTAACTTTGTTCAGCTGGCGGTAGTCGATACATAAGCGTAAACTTCCATCCTTCTTCTTGACAAACAGGACCGGAGCACCCCACGGAGAAACACTAGGTCGAATAAGCCCCATATCTAACAAATCCTGCAACTGATCCTTCAGCTCTCGAAGCTCTGCCGGGGCCATCCGATAAGGCGGTATGGAAATAGGCCCCGAGCCGGGAATCAAATCAACGCAGAACTCAACATCGCGCTCAGGCGGTAGCCCAGGTAGCTCATCAGGGAAAACATCAGGGAACTCACAAACTACCGGGACCCGGTCTAACGGAACCTCTGCAGCTCGAGTATCACAAATACACGCTAAGAATCCCTGACATCCCTTCCGCAAGAGCTGACCAGCGCGAAGAGACGAAATTAAGCTGGGAAGGGTGACACTGCGGTCTCCCCGAATAACAAGGACTGGCTCTCCCGGAAAGCTAAATCTGACTGCCTTCTCACGGCAGTCCACCGAAGCATAACAAGTGGCTAGCCAATCCATGCCCAGAAGCACATCAAAGTCCAACATATCGAGGAGAATCAAATCAACCGATGAACCCCTCTCCCCGATACGAACGGAACACAATCGAAAAACAAAACGAGCGACAAACGACTCGCCTATCGGAGTAACAACAATAAGCGGCTGATCTAACGACGACGACTCACGGCCCAACATCGGTGCAAAGTGTGTAGATACGTACGAATGTGTGGAACCTGGGTCGAATAATACCCGGGCGTCGAAAGAACAAACTGGCAAGGTACCTGTCACAACGGCATTGGACGCCTGCGCATCCTGCGGTGTCAAAGCAAAAACTCGGGCTTGTCCTCCACCGATAGCGGGCTGACCTCGACCTCGGCTTCTGCCTCCTCGTCCTCTCTGAACAGGACCGCCGCGTCCATGGCCTCTCGGTGCACCTAACTGGCGTGGAGCATCGCCTGGGGTAGGAAGTAGGGCTCTCTGAGGAGGGGGTGGTGATGGTGGTAGGGTCACATGCGGAACTGTCGCTGCCCCCAGTCGTCTCACCGGACAGTCTCTGACAAGATGGTGCGGACTCCCGCACCCAAAACACCCTGGCGACGGCTGCTGCCCCTGGGATAAGAACCATATAACTGTCCCTGCCCAAATCCTCTGCCAGGCCTATCTCTCGGAAAGAATCTGGCGCGCGGCCTCTGAGACGGTACCTCGGTGCGAATCTTCTTCGGCCCAGAAACGGCCGAAGTCTGTGATATGCGTACCTCCATCAGCAATGTCGTATCCATAGCAGCTGAATAAGTGTCGTAGTGCTGGGCGCCAATGGCAAGATATAGCTGGGCATCAAGTCCCTGTAAGAACCTCTTCACCATCTTCTCTTCGGTATCCACCAAATACTGAGCATATCAGGATAACTGTGTAAACTGGATGTCATACTCAGACACCGTCATCTCAGGTGTCTTGACTAAGGCCTCGAAGATACGAGCTCTGGCGTCACGAACGCTCTCTGGAAGGAAACGGGCTAGAAAGAACGCTGTAAACTCGACCCAAGTCATAGGCGGTAGACCTGCAGCTCGACCTCTCAAGACTGACTCCCACCATGTCTGCGCGAGACCCTCTAGTCGGAAACTCGCAAGCTCTACCCATCGATCATCCGAACATCTCAGCGAACGGCAGATCCTGGCTAAACTGTCAAGGAACATCTGTGGGTCCTCCGCTGCCTCGGTGCCGGTGAATACTGGAGGTCTCAGCCTCATGAAATCCTGTAGTGAAACCGGAATGGCCACGGTGGTAGTAGTAGGAGCAGGTATCATGGTCGTCTGTGATGTAGTAGGTACGTCATCCAGCCTCGGTGTACGACTGGCTGCAACTAGGGATCCTACCATCTGACGTAGCTCCTGCATGCCTCCCATCATCTGTCGCAACTCCTCCATACCGGTCTCAAGCCTATCCATACGGCCTGGGGAAGGTGGATCGGTCTGTCCCTGCGGCGTAGGCATACCACACTGCTCAGTCCTAGTCTCGGAAGAGCCAGCTCGAATCTCGTCTCTGGCGGCAGCCCTCTGTGCCCTCGTAGCCTTCGGCGGCATAGTGGCTGTTAGAGGAAAACGGATAGTAAAAACAGTGCAATAGGATCATAGGATACACGGAATTGAAGAAGAATTTCAAGCAAGTATCCTAAAGTCACTTAGGCGGAGTACCGTATCGCAAGTATGCCGCGGACATACACACGCTACGTTACCCTACTTAAGTCACTTACTCCATCTACCAAGGGTCATCCTACACTTAAAAAGGTAAAACCTATCGCTCTGATACCAACTTTGTCACGACCCACAGGGTACGGAACGTGACTGGCACTTAAGTTTACGAAACTTCTAAAGACGTCCGTAAAGTAAGTAAGCTAAAGACCAGAAAACAAAACCAATTAAGCAAAAGAGTGAAGAAAACCCAATCAATTGAAAGTGAGTTTATCAAATAAGTCATGTAAAACCCTTTTTAAAAACAATACCAATTTTTCCGAAAATTTCGGCAGAATCTCCTTTGTAAATACTGGCCCCCAAAATGGGTACAACAAGAATGTATATGAATCCAACAAATAAGGCATCCCCAAGCGGGAGCTAGCACTTCTCCACAAGGCGGTCACAAATCCCACGCAATATAAAGCAACAACATGCGAAATAATCATATTGAAGCATAAGAAAACATCATGTCGATTCAAGTGAGCTCGACCCCAAAATACAGCATAAAAGTCCACAAACCTCACAGTCTCATCTCAAGGTCAATATACAATAATACTGGTAGAAACAGTAGATGGAGTGTACTAGATACAAAGAATATACAAGGTAGTACAAAAATAATAACATAACCCACCTATAAGAAAAATCTCGAGTCCAGGCAAAAGAGGCAAAAGAACAAGTGCGCCCGCCGCTACTGAACTGACGGAGCGGACCTGCAAAAGACTGTGGCACAACGGGGGTGAGTTGCCAACTCGTGAGTAATAAATAACACCTACAAAGGCTATCGTATGCATGCACACAAGCATCCTAGCATCTAAAATACAGGTATGAATGGGTGCACTAGCAGGTGTGTATACAACATCAGTGTACGAATATGTATGCAACATGAATATCTGAGGTCTCAATAGGTATATATAAGAAACATTTATCTCTTTTTGTTTTTGAAACTCTTTTAGAATGCCAGCATAATACTCAAAGAATCGACGAGAACCGGTGTCCAACAACGACACCCAAAAGCTGTCTCAAATCTCATAAATGTATATCTGGCCTCAGCCGTCCGGCTGACCCATCTCAAATATCAATATCTCATCATCTAGCGGCCACGGTCGGTATCCTCTGGATATCCGCCGTCCCAAACAGTCACCGGTAGGTAATCCGTCCCCTGCCAGGCTCAACGTCAACACCACATTCCTCTTGCCCCAGGGTACCTTACCGGGCCCACCATGTACCCGTGAAGGTTCCTCCACTCCTCCACACGGATTTCCAAAATCACAGCAAACTCATGGTGGACGACACTTACATCACTAGAAAACCGCAATTTACATATTTTAAAAATATAATAAGTTTAGAAATTTTGCGGCTTTCCTCCGAAATCCAGAAATATCATAAAATCTCAAGAAATCCTCATATGTGCATTTATCAATGATAATGAATGCATATGGTATCAATAATCAAGTTGCGATGTGTGATTAATAGATTAAGCCTGAACAATTAATATGATGAAGTACATGCACATGAATAGCAATCCTACGGTTTCATTTTAAGGAATTAAAGGCAATAGCACAAGTTTAAGTATCAATTAGTAAAAGGTTTAAATTTAAAGGTTATCTAGTGTGGTGGCATGGCAATTACCAGGCTGTGTGTGTAAGCATGAATAGTGCTCGTGCTGCATATAAAAACCTGGCAATGGTGCAGGTGTCCTATAAAATGGTTTCGCATAGGTATGTCAATATAATGCATGGATGCAGCAAATAATCATATACGTATTTCACCCCTAATTACTAACATCACTAAGAATCTTGTAAGTTACTAAAACTATCGGGCGGCTTGCGCCATCCAACGATAGTCCCCCGTAGATGTTACATCTACTCACCGGAATCCCTGGCTAGCTGTGTCCAATCACCGCTTTCCCCTTTCGCGCCGCGTCTGACGTCTCCGCGACCGAACCTGGAGTTTACATCAATACCAAACATAAGGTTACATATCAAGAACGACGCAAAACCCCAACGAAAATACTAATGTTCGCTAGCTAGGTACAACACGCTCAAAGTGCGCGGAACACACGCGAAAATCGCAAAAACTGCCAAAAAACGCCGATTTGGTCGCCCGGCAAAACTAAAACCAGACTACTCAAAAATCCACGCTCACGCATCCTAAACGTCATAGGAGATGCTAAAAACATCCCCAAGGTATCACAAATAATTCACCAATTAATTTTAATAAAAACCTAGTAAGCACAAAACTAGCAATTTTGGTGCAAATATCGAAAATTAGCGATACGGTTAACACAATCCAACACAATATCCAACCACACAACTAGTTAGCCACAATCACAAAAATTCAACTCATTTATCATGCTTCACAACCCAATTCCATACACAAACCCCCTTCTTGAATTTCCTAAAACAACAATTTACAACCAAAAACACACTTTTAAAATTAACTAAATTAGCATAATTTGAAGACCACAAAAACAAGGTAACTTCTTTGATTTGGTTGTGTAGGAACTAGCAAGCAAAATAAATTTAATTAACCAAATAATGGTGTGCTAAAAAAAAACCTAGTTTAAAAACAAACTACTCTTTTATAAACTAGATTAGAAATTAGTTAAACTTTTAACACTAAAACCATATAATTAAAGGAATTTAGCCAAAAGAAATTAACTTGTTGGAAATTATACCTCAATTTGAGATCTAGCAAGAATAAATTTGCTCCAAATGATGGCCTCAAGCATCAAGATCCAAGCTAGGGAGGTGAAGGAAAAGAAAGATGAAGGATGGGTTTAATTTGTAAGCTTGAAATTGCAATTTTGATGAATTAAACATGAAGAATTATGAAGAAATGAAAAGAAAAGAGATGAAGAGGAGGGGGTGCAGGTTTCGGCCAGATGAGGAGGTAAGGGGAGGGGTGTGGGTGTGTGGGAAAGGTCAAGAGTCAATTCCCTAAAAGTCAATGCATCATACTTCAACAACTATATTTAAAATAAATTCCTAAACAAAACAATTCCACACATGAAAGAAAATCAATGTGAGGCCAGAAATTTCTGGACTTGATCAAGGTGGGGCTATCCTAGGGCAGAGGGGATAGAGAGAGGGGTTTTACAAAAGAAATTTTATGCAAAAAGACCCCCTACAAGTCAAAAATTGCAAGTTTTAGCTTAAAATTCAATAAATTCGTTTCCTCTCATAAAAATTTATTAAAAATCAAAATAAAATACTAAAAATTTATGTTACAACTAGATTTTAATTAACATAATTTTAAAGATTAAAATTAGCCCGGAAAAATTTGTATTTATCGCTAAATTAATGTATTTTCTTACCGGCTTAAAATAATATTAAAAAAATTGAAAAATTAGGGAAAATTTTTAAACGGCCAGAATTTCATAATTAACTCATTAGCTACTAAAAACAAGCAATTACCTATCCATTTTAAGTATAATTAGCCCTAAACTGCAAAATAACGAGAAAGACGGTTTTCGGAAAAATACCGAATTTTCACCGAATTTCAGGAAAACACCAAAACGAATTTTCAAGATGCTATAGCATTCGCGGCCACTTGGTGAGCTCATGCTCCCAAATTTGTACAGTGAGTTCTCTGTTGGATTTTGTGGTTTTTGGTAAATATCGTTTTGGCCCAGATTTTGTTACTGTTCACCAGTAAGTCGTGGGGCCCACTTTTTGATATTTGGTCGATCGAAATTTAAACACGTTAGTTTACAGTGCTTACATTATATCTCCGACCGGGAATGTCATTTGATCGGTAAACCGCGTCTGATTGCTATAGTTCTTTTAGACGGGTTTGCGAACGTGACATTCTCGTTGATGTTCTGTGTTGTGCTGTGATGTTGCGGATTTGTCGTGGTGGATAGCAGTGTGCAATAGTAGTACAGTTTGAGTTTATTTGTACATTTGATATTGCGGGGCGAGCGTCCAACTTGTGGACTTCCGTCACTGCCTGTTGTGTAATATTCTTTTGGGGCACGACCAAGTTGCGGTCGATGTACCTATTGTACTATTTTTCATTACTGTACAAGGTTTTGCCCCGCGACGGAGTGCACGGATAGCCGGGTTCTGGAGGGAAACGGGTCTGCATCTCATGGCTTTGAGAGGCAGAGGGGACCCACTCTAAAATTGGCAGACTATTCGCCGCACTCGTAGGGGGTACAGGTTGACCCAAGGAGGGGTGCTCAAGCTACCGGATTCCGTGAAGTGCTGGGTGGTCCATTCACTATGCTGTAGGGGGCTGCCTCGCTTCAGGTTTTGGCGGGTAACTTGCCGCACCCGTAGGGGTCTAGGTTTCATTGCACAGGCTATCCACACGATAGGGGAATGTCGAGTTTCAGCAGCGGCTCTGCGAAACTCGGGGATCCCAGATATCTGTATTGTTCTGTGATGCTTATTACTTTTCTGTAATGTTGCATATTATCACGCCTGGAGCGATTATTGTATATTGGTTTATATACTATTAGATGTTGTATATGTTTTACACCCGCGCTAGTCCAGTCCCCGCTCTGTCGTTAGTTAAGTAACCTAACGGGTGATGACGGGACCCAGTGACGAATGCGGATGGCATATACGTACATTTTATTTTCGTTCTTTTCTGGTGTGATTAAATGATTGGACTGCGTTGATTCTGCTCAATGCAAAGTAAAACAAACCTGCTTACAGTTGTTGGAACAAATTTAAAAGTTGTTATTGCAAAAATGTTTTCTTTTGTTATGCATAGCGGTATTCAGTGGAATATCCTACACCTCATTCGACGGGGCAAGGGCCGATATCCCTTCACCGGGACAGACCCCTTGGGCAGAAGTTTGCGTCAGCGTAATAACTTCACTATAGACGATTACAAGTTGCTTTGCATAGCGGTATTCAGTGGAATATCCTGCACCTCATTCCACGAGGAAAGAGCCGAGATCCCTTTACTGGGAGTGACCTCTTTAGCAAAAGGTTTTCGCCACTATATTTTAAAAAGCTATCAGGTTCCTTCAGCGATATCAAGTTTACTACGTTAAAGGTTTTTCGCCAAAAACCAGCCGTAGCCCTCCGTCACTTCTTTTGGGTATTTAGTTGTAAGTCCATGCTACCTCTCCCGGTACTTTCGGGAATGCGGAATTTGGTAAAAAACGATTTTTACGGAGGTGGTAACATAGACCTAAAACCCGGATCTTGGTTAAACTTCTATCTAACATCCTAACTATGAGTTTCTAGCTACTCGGTTAGGGGGTTATACCTTGCTTGTCTTGAACTCCTTCGTCATCAAACTCCGATGGTGGTCTGATTGGCTTCTTCTCGTCGTCTCCGTACGCCGAAGATAGATCCACCTGAAAGCTCCAACCTTTAGCTCCTTCTTTGTTCTTTGAAGAAACTAGTTCACTTGGTTTGCTAAACCTATTAAACTAGAATGAGTAGAGAAGAATTAGAATGGGATTTTATCTATGGTTCTTGATTCTCAACTCATGAGAGATATGAACCATAGAGTCAAGAGAGGGAGCAAGAGGTTCAGGGTGAGAGCAAAAACAAGAGAGCTCAAGAACAAGAGAGAGAATGAGCAAGAAAGAATGAGGCTCTCTTTTGTCTTTCACCCTCTCATAATCCAAAGCAATGATAACTCATCATATCAAAAAAGTCTTATGTGATGGTTGAAGCAACCATAACCATATCATATCATGCACTCATTTTACACAAATGAGCAAGCAAGTAAAAGTCTTTTCCATGAAATGATGGCTATGGTTATCATGATGGTCAACTAGTCAAGCCTAGTCAACCGGTCAACAAAGTCAACAAGTCAACAAAAGTCAACAAGTCAACAAAGTCAACAAAAGTCAACAACCATGTCACCATAATACTTAATTAATATAATAGTTAATCACATATCATATTCTCATTAGGGTTGAGCAAAAAGTCAAATAGTCAACGGTCAACTGTCAACAACCCTAATGAGAATCCGCTGCCTCTGCCTCTCTGTCAACTGTGCATACACACCCGCATCCGCGTTCCGAGGAACACGAATGCATACTGGATAAATCCAATCCCAAAAGGTACACTAGGATCTGGCTTAAACCAAAGTCCGCTAGTGTAAACTGTCCGGACACTGTACGTGCACAAGTGCACGGATGTGACCGAACCCTGTCGCAAAACCATGCGACCTGTCGCAATACCATGCGACCTCTACTCTTTTGCCGAAAGGCGAAAAGCTTTCTGTGTGGGACTCTAAAGACTCGACAGTACGCTGGCAGTGGGTTTAACCACAGACCGCAAGCGGCACTAGCTGTGCGTAACGGTCCCCAGGTAATGCCGACAAGAAGACCGACGAGGCGAAACCCATCTGAACTCCTACTGATCCTAAGTGTGACATTCTCCGTACAGTCCGGTCTGTTCGTCTGATACATCGCATGGCGGGCCTAGGGGGCGGTAAACGTCAGTCCCCCAATAGCGGTACAAGTCGTGCCGGAGCGAAGCCCAAAACACCCTGAGATAACACAGGAAGCCTACCAGTATATCTCGTTTGCCCTGGCCAGGGACTACTCGTGTAATGGCTCTCCTAGACACAGCGCGATGTCAACCCCTAATACCGGGAGAGACGAATCCTGTCTAACCGTCACTGCCTCCAAGTGCTTCGGGACTGCACCCAACCACTACCTGTTTGCACGACTCCTTTGAGCCGTGATAGGGTAGTGATCAAAGTACAGTGGGAACACACTCGAGGCGAAGTGACAGTGTGAAGTCAGCGGATTAAGCTGTACTCATGTCACCTGGGAACAGATAACTGAGGATAGGCATAATACCAACTAGTCAGTTCCCGACGAGTCCTGTCCAGTGTACCCGTAACCTAACGAGCACCCGCATACTATCTCAAGTACGACGTACTGACGGCTGTGGGACAGACCGTCTCCCACACTGGGATGAGAAGCGCTTGCGCCGGTCTACTCCGGAGTATCGATGCCCTGTCTCGATAGTCCTGCGACCAGGGACCTGCATAAGGATGTGCTTATAGATTACCCAGCCCCACTAGTGTGACGGCAATCACATCGCTGGTAATCAAGCAAAGATCCTAAGGGCTCCACTAATGTGTATAGGCGATATACAAAAATAAACACATGTACACATTGAAGTAGAAACAAACCAAGTAGCATACTACTATTTTGAGCAAGATTGTATATACAAGGTGAATATCCCAAACTTCCATTAAGTAATATACAAACTAGTATGATACAGTAATGGCCTCTAGGGCATATACACTAACAATGTCCCACTTGCACTAAGGCCATGTACTGGCGTATCGAAGACCTATCATCTCGATCAGCCGCTCGAACAGAGTCTGGGGCAGGGCCTTGGTGAATGGATCTGCAGTGTTATCTTCTGAAGCGACTCTCCGAACCTCGATCTCCTGGCGATCCACGATCTCCCTGATCAGGTGATACCGCCTGAAGATGTGCCTGGATCTCTGATGGGACCTGGGTTCCTTCGCTAAAGCTATAGCCCCGTTGTTGTCGCAATACAGAGGTATTGGATCAACAATGGACGGAACCACCTGAAGTTCTTTCAAGAACTTCCTCATCCAGACAGCTTCTTTTGCGGCATCAGATGCAGCGATGTATTCCGCTTCCATCGTCGAGTCTGCAACGGTTTCTTGTTTGGAACTCTTCCAACACACAGCCCCTCCATTGAGGGTAAAGACAAAGCCCGACATGGACTTGGAATCATCCTTGTCACTCTGGAAGCTGGAGTCAGCAAATGCCTCGATCTGGAGGTCTTTTCCGCCATACACCAAGAACATCTCCTTAGTCCTTCTCAGGTACTTGAGAATGTTCTTTACCGCTATCCAATGTTTCTCCCCAGGGTTTGACTGATACCGGCTTACCACACTCAGTGCATAAGCTACATCCGGTCTGGTACACAACATCGCATACATTATAGAGCCTACCGCAGAAGCGTAGGGTATAATAGACATGCGATCCCTCTCCAAATCAGTCTTGGGAGACATCTCTTTAGAGAGGGTGATCCCGTGACAAGCCGGTAGGTTACCGCGCTTGGAATCATCCATACTGAATCTATTCAGTATGGTGTCGATGTACTTGGACTGTGAAAGTCCTAATATCCTCTTGGATCTGTCACGGTAGATCCGGATACCCAGAATGTACGAGGCATCACCCAGGTCTTTCATGGAGAACCTGTGTGACAAGAACCCCTTGACAGATTGTAGCATAGGAATGTCATTTCCTATTAAGAGAATGTCATCCACGTATAAAACAAGGAATACTACAGTTCTCGCTACAAATCTACTATAGATGCATGGTTCATCTGGATTTTTGATAAAGCCAAATTTTTTGACCGTCTCATCAAAGCAGATGTTCCAACTCCGCGATGCCTGCTTTAGTCCATAGATGGACATAAGCAACTTGCACACCTTTCCGCTGCTCCCACTCTGAATGAAACCCTCTGGCTGGTCCATATAGACACACTCCTCTAAATTTCCATTTCGAAAAGCTGTCTTTACGTCCATTTGCCAAATCTCGTAATCGTGGAAGGCAGCAATGGCAAGAAGGATCCGAATGGATTTCAGCATGGCAACTGGAGAGAAGGTTTCGTCATAGTCCAAGCCAGGTCTTTGACGAAAACCCTTTGCTACCAGCCTAGCTTTATAGGTCTCAACCTGTCCATCTACACCAATCTTCCTTTTGAAGATCCACTTGCATCCTACGGGTTTCACCCCGTCTGGAGCAATGTCCAACGTCCATACCTTGTTGGTGTACATGGACTCCATTTCGGTCCGCATTGCATCCAGCCATTTCACTGAGTCAACGCTCTGAACGGCCTGCTGGAAGCTAGTAGGCTCATCATAGTCTATGATGCAATCCTTTCTATCCCCGTCTACGAGAAAACCGTAGTATCTCTCGGGCGGATGAGTCTGCCTACTACTCCTGCGGAGCGGCGTAGGAATGTCCGGTTCTTCCGAACCCTCAGGTTCCACTAATCTTTCACTAATAGTCCGTGGTTCTGGAATTTATTCCAGTTCTACTGCGCTCCCACTTATTTCCTTTTCCAAGAACTGGTGTTCTAGAAAGTGGGCATTACGAGAAACAAGGACTTTTTGTTCCTCTGCGTAATAGAAAAGATACCCCCTGGTGTTCTTTGGGTATCCCACAAACTTGCACAGTGCTGAGCGTGCCTCGAGCTTGTCCGCATGCTGCTTTTTGACAAAAGCCGGACATCCCCAGATCTTCAGATATTGAAGATAGGGTTTCTTCCCACTCCACATTTCATATGGTGTGGAAGGCACAGTCTTAGTCGGAACTCGGTTCAAAAGGTACGCAGCTGATTCTAGCGCAAACCCCCAGAATGATCGCGGTAACTCAGTGTTACTCATCATGGACCGCACCATATCCAATAGGGTGCGGTTCCGTCTCTCCGATACACCGTTATGTTGCGGGGTGTATGGAGGAGTAAGCTGAAAGAGAATTCCGTTCTCTTTTAAATAGTCCAGGAACTCGGTACTTAAGTATTCTCCACCTCGATCCGATCTTAGAATCTTAATACTTTTGCCGGTCTGTTTCTCTACTTCATTCTTATACTCCTGGAATTTTCCAAAGGCCTCGGACTTATGTTTCATTAAGAAGACATAACCGTACCTTGAGAAGTCATCCGTAAAAGTAATGAAGTAAGAATGTTCGCTTCGGGCATGTGTAGACATTGGACCGCACACGTCACTGTGTACGAGTCCCAAGAGCTCGCTCGCTCTTACTCCATGTCCAGTAAACGGAGTCTTTGTCATCTTTCCTTTGAGACAGGATTGACAAGTGGCATACGACTGATATTCGAACGCATTCAAATACCCTTCTGTATGTAACTTCGTCAACCTTCTCTCATTGATGTGACCCAGTCTACAATGCCATAAGAAAGTCTGATTTATTTCTGGAGACTTTCTTTTGTGTGTATTCTAGACATTAAAAATCTGTGGTTGGTTTAACACGTATATGCCATTACTCAATGTACCTGACCCAATCAAAACTTGATTAAGGTGAATCTTTACAACATTACTTACAAACGCAAATTCATAACCTTCTTTAGAAACTAAAGATACAGAAATGATATTACAAGTTGCGTTGGGTACAAAAAATCAATTACGCAAAACCAAAACATGTCCATCTGACATTCCCAGGTGATAGTCCCCCACGGCTTTAGCATCCATGCTAGCTCCGTTCGCAACTCTGAGGGTCATATCACCTGCTTTCAAAACACTACGGTTTCTCAACGCCTGCAAAGAATTACAGATATGAGATCCTGATCCGGTATCCAATACCCAGGAAGTAGAGTTTATTGAAAGACAGTTTTCAATAACATACACACCTGAAGCTGAAGCTGCAACCTGCTTCAATTCCTGTGTTCTGGCCTTCCAGGCCCTGCAATCATTCTTCCAGTGTCCTTTCTTATGACAATAGAAGCATTCTTCCTTATCCACAAGCTTTCCCGCCAACTTTGTTGCTTTTGCTTTTCCCTTCGTATCCACTTTACTAACACCGCCCCTTGGTTTGGCGGGGGCTTTCTTCTTCTTTCCCTTGGCTTTCGCCTTGGACCTAGAAGAAGATGATCCTCCTACAAACAAAGTGGATGTTTCCCTACCTTTCTGTAGGGTGCCCTCTGCGCTCCTCAGCATGTTGAGGAGCTCTGAAAGTTCAACATCTTTTTCTTGTAAGTTGAAGTTCAGTATAAACTGGGCGTAAGTGGAAGGAAGGGACTGGAGAAGTATACCCGTATATAGCTCACTCTCCAATATGATCCCTAGGTCCGCGAGCTCCTCAATGTAGCCGATCATCTTTAGCACGTGCTCGGCTACTGATGGTCCGACGGCCATTCTTGTCGAAAATAACTTTTTCGACGCTTCGTATCTTGCGATACGAGATTGCTCTCCATACAGTTCTTTTGTATGAAGCAATATGGATTCCAAGTCCATATTCTCGTGCCTCCTCTGATGTTCGTTGTCCATCGAGGCAAGCACGAGGCACTTGGCCTTCGCGCTATCAATCTCCCAAGTCTTGCGGATTTCCTTATCCGCGACGCTGGAAGTTGGACCAGGGACAGGGAGAGCTTTGGTGGTAAGAAGATACCCCAGCTTGTCGTAAGTGATTGCTATCTTGACATTCCTAAGCCAATCTTTGTAGTTTGGCCCTGTCAGTTTGTTTTTATCTAGGAGTAACTTAAGTCCAGTCATGTTGATTGGTCGCTGCAATTAGGAGAGAGAAGAAGAAACACACAGCATGATGCTCTTGCAAGTTTAGAGTGGTTTTTAATTTGTCTAAACAGGATGGCTCCCACTGTTTCTCGAATCCCTCCTCAAACCATAAAGGAAGAATTAGTCGGGATCAATCCCACCGCACAATACTTGCTTAACCGTTCAGTCAGGCCGGTGTCGGTACTTCGAGGGAGGTTTTCCAACGCGTTCACGAAGTTCCTTAATTAAAGAACCTCTTTTCCCTGGGGGCGTAGCCCCGCTAACACCTTTCTAGGAACCTACTAGGTTTATAGCATTGATCGTTTAGCGAGAAATTTCCCGAGGAGTAGCATATACTCACAGTAGGATCGGGATCCAAATATCATCGCGTGACGAAACTGAAGGAATCCTACCAGAATTATCACACTCCAAATGGTATGCAAATCTAGCAAGTTTCAGTACTTATGAAACTCCCGATGTGGATTTTTGCCCCATTCTCTTATGACCTTGGCGTGAGGTCAAAATGTCATAAGTCACATGTCAAGTTCGTCCCATCATTATCCAGGTTAATTTGAATCCACCCGTACATACCCTTGACGTAGGCCAAAATGGCAGTACGACTGTCTCAAACCAACGCATTCTATCTATGCAACAGATAAATATCCGGCAGCTACCAATCACTATGCCTTGGCGTGAGGTCAAAATACATAGCTTGAATACTACCGAATATTTAACTGAAACGATGGAGGGCTACGGATGGTTTTGGCAAAACCGTGAACGTAGTGAACTTGATTTAGTCGATGGAACGAGATAGCTTTTAAATGGAGTGGCTCAAACTCCGTATTTTAAAAGTTTGTTTTGAATAGAACCGAGTGGTTTTTCGAAAGTGTTCCAACGACTTTAACTTGGTTTATTATCTTGCATTAGTTCTTTTAATGCGTGATATTCTTGCATTAGTCCTTTTAATGCGTCCCATCATTTAATCCTACCATTGCAGAAAACAACCAAAATATGACGTACGCTTATGCCATTCGCATTCGCCATTGGGCCCCGTCATTACCCGTTAAGTTACTTAACTAACGACAGAGCGGGGGCTGGGCTAGCGCGTCTGTAAAACATAAGCAACGCCTAAATAATATCATATATAGATATACTGCAGTGATAAACATTTCAGATCACAGATGAATACATTGGATATACTAGGAATCTGTAATTCGTACGAGCCTGTAACGAAAGACAGATTACACGGTCGCGGTGAATAGCCAATACCCCACCCAAGACCCCTACGGGTGCGGCAAACTACCCGCCAAGTACCCGAAGCGTAGCAACCTCCCTCATCTCCATGAGTAGGCCACTCGACACTTCGGCATACCCGGTAGTTTGTGCACCCCTCCATGGGTCTATCCTAGGAGCAAAAACAGTAAAAAGAAATTATACAATGACGGCTACAACCCCGACCCGGTTGTGCGGCCATACAAATAATTATTACATCAATTTACAAATTTACAAGAATTGAAAGAAAAGAAAACTCTCGTCTCACAACCCCCGGCTATTCACCCGCGACAATCCAACATATTCATATACACATTCCAGCACATTACTGATCACAGATTTGTATAACCCCAACTAATCGACATATAGCGATTAGTAGACGTTCAATACAAATATCTCATTACAGAAAACCCGTTAGCTTAAGTCTTTTAGAAGTTCGATCAAAAATACGGATTTTCGGGACCCCAAAATAAAATTTTCGTTCTGGAAAATCTGGGTTGAAAATATATATTCCAAAAATCCAAAAATACCCCCAGAATAACACTGCATCAAAGATTGACCTCGGCCGAGTCAACTCGGCCGCGGATCCGCGGCGGGAGCGTGCTCCCGCCGCGCTTCCGCGGAGCTTTGACTCGATCGTGGGTCCATCTTTGGTGGTTATTCATAAAAAAGCCTGAGCCGATTTTAGGTGTTAAAATAATCAACTTTTGAACAGTAAAAAAATCGACAGAAACTTGAAATTCTTGGGGTTCGTTTTCGGGACTTTTCTTTGATCGATCTTCTAGTTACTTGCTAACATGCTAGATAGAGTTTAACTAGGCTCTGATACCACTGTAAGTCCATGCTACCTCTCCCGGTACTTTCGGGAATGCGGAATTTGGTAAAAAACGATTTTTACGGAGGTGGTAACATGGACCTAAAACCCGGATCTTGGTTAAACTTCTATCTAACATCCTAACTATGAGTTTCTAGCTACTCGGTTAAGGGGTTATACCTTGCTTGTCTTGAACTCCTTCGTCTTCAAACTCCGATGGTGGTCCGATTGGCTTCTTCTCGTCGTCTCCGTACGCCGAAGATAGATCCACCTGAAAGCTCCAACCTTTAGCTCCTTCTTCGTTCTTTGAAGAAACTAGTTCACTTGGTTTGCTAAACCTAGTGAACTAGAATGAGTAGAGAAGAATTAGAACGGGATTTTATCTATGCTTCTTGATTCTCAACTCATGAGAGATATGAACCATAGAGTCAAGAGAGGGAGCAAGAGGTTGAGGGTGAGAGCAAAAACAAGAGAGCTCAAGAACAAGAGAGAGAATGAGCAAGAAAGAATGAGGCTCTCTTTTGTCTTTCACCCTCTCATAATCCAAAGCAATGATAACTCATCATATCAAAAAAGTCTTATGTGATGGTTGAAGCAACCATAACCATATCATATCATGCACTCATTTTACACAAATGAGCAAGCAAGTAAAAGTCTTTGCCATGAAATGATGGCTATGGTTATCATGATGGTCAACTAGTAAAGCCTAGTCAACCGGTCAACAAAGTCAACAAGTCAACAAAAGTCAACAAGTCAACAAAAGTCAACAACCATGTCACCATAATACTTAATTAATATAATAGTTAATCACATATCATATTCTCATTAGGGTTGAGCAAAAAGTCAAATAGTCAACGGTCAACTGTCAACAACCCTAATGAGAATCCACTGCCTCTGCCTCCCTGTCAACTGTGCATACACACCCGCATCCGCGTTCCGAAGAACACGAATGCATACTGGATAAATCCAATCCCAAAAGGTACACTAGGATCTGGCTTAAACCAAAGCCCGCTAGTGTAAACTGTCCGGACACTGTACGTGCACAAGTGCACGGATGTGACCGAACCCTGTCGCAAAACCATGCGACCTGTCGCAATACCATGCGACCTCTACTCTTTTGCCTAAAGGCGAAAAGCTTTCTGTGTGGGACTCTAAAGACTCGACACTACGCTGGCAGTGGGTTTAACCACAGACCGCAAGCGGCACTAGCTGTGCGTAACGGTCCCCAGGTAATGCCGACAAGAAGACCGACGAGGCGAAACCCATCTGAACTCCTACTGAGCCTGAGTGTGACATTCTCCGTACAGTCCGGTCTGTTCGTCTGATACATCGCATGGCGGGCCTAGGGGGCGGTAAACGTCAGTCCCCCAATAGCGGTACAAGTCGTGCCGGAGCGAAGCCCAAAACACCCTGAGATAACACTGGAAGCCTACCAGTATATCTCGTTTGCCCTGGCCAGGGACTACTCGTGTAATTGCTCTCCTAGACACAGCGCGATGTCAACCCCCAATACCGGGAGAGACGAATCCTGTCTAATCGTCACTGCCTCCAAGTGCTTCGGGACTGCACCCAACCACTACCTGTTTGCACGACTCCTTTGAGCCGTGGTAGGGTAGTGATCAAAGTACAGTGGGAACACACTCGAGGCGAAGTGACAGTGTCAAGTCAGCGGACTAAGCTGTACTCATGTCACCTGGGAACTGATAACTGACGATAGGAATAATACCAACTAGTCAGTTCCCGACGAGTCCTGTCCAGTGTACCCGTAACCTAACGAGCACCCGCATACTATCTCAAGTACGACGTACTGACGGCTGTGGGACAGACCGTCTCCTACACGGGGATGAGAAGCGCATGCGCCGGTCTACTCCGGAGTATCGATGCCCTGTCTCGATAGTCCTGCGACCAGGGACCTGCATAAGGATGTGCTTATAGATTACCCAGCCCCACTAGTGTGACGGCCATCACATCGCTGGTAATCAAGCAAAGATCCTAAGGGCTCCACTAATGTGTATAGGCGATATACAAAAATAAACACATGTACACATTGAAGTAGAAACAAACCAAGTAGCATACTACTATTTTGAGCAAGATTGTATATACAAGGTGAATATCCCAAGCTTCCATTAAGTAATATACAAACTAGTATGATACAGTAATGGCCTCTAGGGCATATACACTAACATTAGTAGTATTCAAGCTATGCATTTTAGCCAAAGTTAAGGCATAGTGTTTGGTAGCTGCTGGGTATTCAATTGTTGCATAGATAGATGAGTTAGTTTGGGACAGTCGTTCTGCCGATTGGCCAAAGTCAGGGGCATGTGCGGGTGGGTTCAAATTGACAAGATAGTGACGGGTAGAACTTGGCATGTGACTTATGACACTTTGACCAAAGCCAAGGTTATAAGAGCATGGGGCAAAAATCATATCGGGAGTTTTCTAAAGAAACTGAAACTTGCCAAGTATGCGCATACCTTCTGGAGTATGAGTATCGTGGATGCATTCCATCACGTTATCATGCGATGAGAGTTGGATCCTGATTCCCACTGATGAGTTGGTTTACTCTTCGGGTGATCCCGATTGATTCTTCTTTAGGTTTGGAGGAGAATTTGACAGGACAGTGGGAGGTTTCCGGATTAGGTAAAGTGATGACCATTCTGATCTAGGTTAGAGTGCACGCAGAGTGTTTCTTTTCTCTCTCTCTCTTTGGCAGCGACCTTTGACCGTCCCTAGACTATGACTGAGTGACCAGGTTGACCGAACCTTCTTAAAATACTGGCTTTTGGATTGTCTGAGTTGCATAAGTCATTGCCACTCCTTCTTTTACCCTTTGAATTTCTCAGAACACCCGTATTACTACGGATATCCACTTCCATTGGATAGATCCATCGTATGGTTATATACGAACTCGAAGGGACTTCTTCGAGGATGGATCCAGGTTCAGGAGAAATAGAATTGGTTTATTCAGTTGTCTTTTATTATCACCTTCTCTCAGGTTGCGAGAGCTCCTTGGTTTAGGAGAGTACACCTATTACGCTTATTGGATAGTCTTATTCCAAACCATAGGCTGGTGCCGAAAGGAAGGGAATGAAGAAAACCAATTAGCCTAAGTAGGGTGTGCAGAAGGTAATATATAAAGACAAAATAAAGGGATTAGAAAGAGGGCAAAGTAAATTGCGACTGATATCATTCACGACCAAAACCGCGTACTTCATCGCCACTCCTATTTCACCTTTAAAAGAATAAGGTATTATTCAGTTGTCTTTTATCATCACCTTCTCTCGAGATGCGAGTACTCCTTGGTTTAGGAGGATACACCTATTATGCTTACTGGATAGTCTTCTTCCAAACCATAGGCTGGTGCCGAATGGTAGGGAAGGAAGAAAACCATTTAGCCTAACGATGGTGTACAGAAGGTAACGACTAAAGACAAATAAAAAGAATTTGGAGAGATAGCAAAGAGATATACGGTTGAAGTCATGAATTGGATTATGGAAGAGGCATTGCTATGAATACCAGAATACCCCTACGAAACATTTTCATGTTTCAGTGCATTGTTAAAGAAAAACTGTTTTCCCGGTTAGACACTTACTCCAAGGGTATGTATTTACCAGGTTTCATCCTCATATCTGTATGGTTTTACAGATGATGAGTGGGAGTAAGATATTGGGAATTAGGTGATCATCCTCATTATATCGGAATTCGTTGAAATTGGTGATATTTGAGGAAATCGCCAGGGTACAGTTTTCAACCTACGACGCACAGGTTTTGATTTGTTAACTCAGCGGACTTATACAGAGTATTGTATGTTGTCCAGTGTCCATCAGGACAAAGGGGTAGGTTATCGTACTATGTTCTGTTTACTTATGACTTCTCTAGTATTTAGACAAGTGTTTCGTAGAAATACAAGGTCTAAGTTTTGAGAAGTTGTGGGTATAAGAATAAAGTAGAGAACCAGGTGTCACAAGTATCGGGATTCTTCAAAGAGATCGAAGATGTAGATTCTTGTGATTGGTATTCAGATGATAGTGATGAATTTGAGAAACGTGTTTCTCTTTCAGGTTGTTAGTTATATGTATGCCCTAGAGGCCATTACTGTACATACGATGTATATTGTAGTGGATGCTAGGATATATATAGGGTGGACTTTCTTGCTCGACATGATAGTATGCTATCTGGTTGTACTTTATCTTAACATGTACTCTGATTGTCTCTATGATACATGTTGATAAAGCCCTTAGGATATGTACTCGACTACTGGGACTATGATGAGATCATACTAGTGGGGCCACGGTAGTCGATGAGTACATCCTATAACTGTTCCTAGTCGAGGGTGTATCGAGACAGGGCATCGATGCACCAGAGTAGACTAGCGTATATGCATCTTGACCCATATGATGGGCGATGGATGATCCCATATCCATCGGTGTTTGACATCAAGGATGGTGTACGGGTGCTCAGTGGAGACTGGGTACACTGGACGGACTCGCCGAGAACTCCCAGATGGTTTTATACCATACGTCAGATGTCAGTTCTCCGGTGACACTGGTACAGAGTAGTCTGTTGACCCGAGATCGTCATAGAGTCTTGTGTAATTCCCACAGTGCTTTGATTTCCATCATACAACGTCCAAGAGGGCGTGCAAAAAGGTGGCTTTTGGGTACAGTTCCGAATCACATGGAGGCAATGAGCGATAGGAGGGGATTCGTCTCTCCCGGTATAGGGAGTTGATGTTGTGCTGTGTTCGATTGGCTATAACCGGAAATCACTGGCCAGGGTTGCTGAGATTTACTGGTAAGTGTTATCAGTAGTTTCTCGAACTGTTATAGACCTCATATCGACACGACTTATCGAGCTACTGGGGTCTGACGTTTACCACCCCTAGGCGAGATATGCGACATATCAGACGACGAGACCGGACTGTACGGGAGTGTTACTGTTTGGATTCACAGGAGAAGTTACAGGCTTGCTTGTTGATCTTCTGAGCGCTCAATACCTGGGTAGCTGTTACGTTTAGCTGACCGCTTGCAGCTTGTGGGTGTTTGATATGATCATCACCTACTGCCGGCGTATTGATGATTCTTTAGAGTCCTACACAGAGGTTTCTTGACTCAGGCAAAACGGAGTAGGGGCACATATGTGATATGTGCGGGACCGAGGATAATGTGGTATGTGATACCGTATTGTATTCTCGTGATATTTGATATCAGCCGGGTCATCGGATCAAGTGTTGATTCGATGAAACGGTACGGGTAAATATTAGTCGGTTATATGCGATATAGCCGGATTGTCGGATCAAGTGTTGATTCGATAATTTAATGTATAATAATATATTTGATATATTAAATTGCATTAACTAATATTTGCTCACTAAAAGATTCTTTTTCTCACTCGGGTAATACATTGATATATATGCGATATATGTTAAATGTATTATTTTATTCTGTTACAATAAATATTGTATATGTGATATATAATATTGTAACATATTATAATTATTAATGCAACATGTTTAGAGGAGTTTAAAAATGATTAGGGTTTGGATTAGGGTTAAACCTTCTAGTTGATTCTAGAAGCTTTACTTTGTCTTTGTTAAGATATTATGATAGATATTTGTAAGTGACTCACCCTTTGACCTAACCCAAACCCTAACCCTAGTAAACTCTCTACAATGGTTACTACAACCATGGTTGCATAAATAATTATGATAACTTTTATTAATCATCACAATTCTATTATTGTTCATCTTCTTCTTCATTTTCTTTCTTGAAAAGTTTGCTTGATTTTTCAAAGGTGATGAATAAATATGAGAAAAAGATAAATAAAGAGAGCAAAAATCCTACTTCATCATCCTCATCTTCCCTTGCCATTTAGATGAGGGTGTTCACATCATTTCATGAGTGTTAGCTTGTGTTAAAGAAACTTCAAGGTAGATCATCTTAGTATCGAAGATCGGGAGCAAAGGTTGCGTCATTCTCTTTGTGGAACCTCTCGAGAGTCCGGATCCCGATGATCGCAGCGAAGGGACCACAACACGGAGCATATGAAGTGAAGGACCGGATCTACAAAGGTTGTAATCCTTCTCACTTAGTGTTAAATTGTTTAGCATGTTAGTTTTCGCCTAATCTCTAGTTTAAAGTTCCGTATTCGGGTTGTTCGGCACGGCTAAATTTTTATTCGGGCATGGTTGATGCCTCGTAGACCCTTGTGCCCGTGCC
The DNA here is from genome assembly GCA_030015575.1 of Agapanthus africanus. Lineage (NCBI taxonomy): Eukaryota > Viridiplantae > Streptophyta > Magnoliopsida > Asparagales > Amaryllidaceae > Agapanthus > Agapanthus africanus. The sequence goes on from JASDDO010000022.1 coordinate 330,489,980, forward strand.
TAGCAACCCTACAGTGGTATCAGAGCCAAGCTAGAGCTTTAGGCGAAGTCTAGACGAATTTTAAAGTCCGATCGAAACCCGAAACCCCGATAAAACCCGCTCTCTGGACTTTTTCTAAAAACTGGGATTTTTCCACATTAAAAATGCTTAAAAAATTCAGCAGGGAATTCTAAGAATTACGGTACAAAAATTATTTGATGAACAGTACAACACGCGGCGGAACCGCGGCAGAACCATGCCTTCTCCGGCGGTTCCGCGGCGCAATGACGACGTCATCAATTTCTGTTTGCATAGTAACTCCTATTTTATTATGCCGGATTTTCTGGGAATTTTTAATATTTATTCAAGAGTTGAATTTTCTGGGGTTGTTTTGGGGATTCGATGATTCGATCGGATTATCAGATTTTGTCTATGTGTGTTTTCCGGATAAATTTTAGAAACAGTTAAAAAGTTCGAACGGATATCAATAACTCACTTTTTCCCCTGTCGGAAAATTTTTCAAAAGTTGGATTTTTCCTGGTGTTTAAGAATGTTCTAAGTCGTGCAAGTAACTCGGTGGACCCTCTAGAAGACAACAAACCTTAACTCGATTATGTGACCGTCTTGAACTGCCCTTTGAACCTTAGGGTTTGGGGCAGTACGGCGTGCCACATGTGAGGCATTGGCTTGACCCTTCTATGGCTGGACCATTGGTACTGTGGCATGTGATGGATGTTTTTAAACTGATTTCAAGTGTTGAGATATATTGGGGAAATCTTGGGTGCTTGATGATTCGATCGGAAAGTTTAACTTTTTCTATTTATCTGGAATGTGATACAATATTTGGAATCCACAGGTAGTTATGAGATAACTGATTTGAATATTATAGACATAGCAGTTTAGTCTCAGATGATCGGTTGCCACGGAATTTTGATATGATAAAAAGTCCGTCGCAATCACGTAGTGTACGCGGATACTCGCCGGGTAAACTTAATAGACAGCTACGTCCCATAGCCCCGACCAAGTGACTGTAGGAGAACCCCGTCGCCGAAAGCATCCGTTCGGGTGCTCCCGGTAGCGGTGTTCCGCCTTGGTGCACTTCGTCGACGGTATCGGGGGTGCGGCCGTCTACTAAAGTTTGCGACGAGCATTCGATCAGGACGTCGGGAATCTTGTTGAATTGCCCGACTTGATATTGAAAAGAGTTTTCGATAATGAGACTAAAATGCGGGGTTTATAATTGTTAGGCATGTGATGTCTAAGGAATTCATTTGGTTAGGCATGCGATGTCTAAAGAGGTTGCGGATTCCAACTGTTGTAGTTTTACACTTTCTTTTCTGTGACCGTAAGCGTAGTATGTGGTGTATCGCCGGCTTCGTTGCTATACATCAACGACAATCGGGATACGCATACTTGCTTACGTTGATGATATGAGATATTATGTGTTGCTGTGATATGTTGTATTGGATCGTCGCTTTTGAATAGCCGGGGGTTTTATGTGAGATGAGAGTTTTTTCTTTTTCATTCATGTAAAATTCATTTGTATGTAATATTCTTTTATTGGGGCACTTCCAGGTAGCGGAAGAAGTCACCGTTGTATATTATTTACTTTTCCGCATTAGGTAGACCCAAGGTGGGGAGCACAAGTAACCGGGTTCTAGGGTCCAGTGGGAGACCATCTCGAGGAGTCAAGACCGGGTCTCCTAACCCTAGAATTGGCAGTGTTGCTTGCCGCTCTCGTAGGGGTCTAGGGATGTGGGTTTGGCTATTCATCGCGACCGTGGAATCCGTGTTTTATACAGGCTCGTATTGAAAACATGGACGTCCTAGTATATCCAATATTTCATATATGTTCTTCTGCTGCAATGTTCTGTGATGAGATCATATTACTGCCTGAGACGAATGTTTATATTATATATATATGAGATATATGTTATATTGCAGATTTCGTTTCAAAAGAGATGCTTATGAAGCATATTAAAATGGGACTTCATTAATGAGATTAATGAAATAAAAGAAACCTAAGATGTTGTAGAAACTTGTTTTAAAAACTGGTAGCTACGGTTCTTGCTTTGCATAGCGGTGTTCCTTGTAGAACATCCAGCACCTTATTCGATAAGGAATGGACCGAGATCCCTTCACCGGGAGTGACTCCTTTAGCAATAACTGGCAGATGCTACAAACTCGGTTTGTCTTTTGATTGCTTTTATAGTTCTTGCTTTGCACAGCGGTATATATGATATATCATGCACCTTATTCGATGAGGAAAGGGCCGACGATCCCTTCACCGGGAGTGACCCCTTTAGCAAAACTAGAAAAGCCTCAAAAACACTCCATTTAAAATCACTCGATTCTACAACGATATCAAGTTCATCACGCAATAGGTTTTCTTAAAAACCTGCGTAGCCCTCCGTCATTTCAGATAAGTACTAGTTAGTATTCGTGCTGCGGTAGTTTGGCCTTAGTCAAGGCGTAGTGTACGGTAGCTAACTAATGCTTATCTGCTAGCATACAATGCGATTGGATTAGGGTATTCGTACGGCGTAGTTTGGCCTTCGTCAAGGGTCGTACGGGTGGGTTTAATTCAATCAAGAAATGTACGGGTTGAACTTGACTAGCGGACTATGAGTAGTTTGGCCTTCGTCAAGGTCATAGGACGCTAGGGGTAAAATATTATTGGGAATTTCAAGAGTTGAAATTTGCAATGAGATTGCATACCTTCTATTAGATAGTTGGATCCCGATACCCGCTGCGAGTAAGAGTTACTCCTGAGAGAGTTTTACACATTACAATTAGCCGATCAAGTAGGTGTCTAGAAAGGTGTTAACGGGGTTACGCCTCTGGGAAAACGAGCTTTACATTAATTAGGTTCGTGCGAAAGCACGGGGGACCTCCCTCAAAGTACCGACACTGGCCTGGCTGAAAGATTGGCGAACTTGTAGCGTGTAATTAATCCCGGCTAGTCTTTCCTTTTAGGGTTTGAAGGAAGATTTTACTAAAACAGTGGGAGACATCCTGATTAGATATATTATATAACGAATCTAATCTTGCAAGAGCATACGCTGAGTGTTTTCTTCTCTCTCTCTCCAGATAGCGACCATATCACGCCTTAATCAAGATAATAAAATGGATATATTGACCGAACCCGCTTGTTATACTGGGATGGGGAACGTTGGTCCCGCTCCAACTTATAATTGTTATAAGACAGAGCAGGAAATTGGGGAATACCAGATTTCCCGTGCCGCCCAAACGAAGAAAGTGCATGTTGATGCATCATCTTCGGGTGTGTTCATTACACAGAACTGTTTCTCAGTATCCTTTACGTCCTGGGTATGCGATACCGGATCAGGATCCCGTATATGTAATCTGTTACATGGGCTACAGATAGGTAAAGAACTGAGAACGGGTGATAGGTTTCATGAGACAGAAAACGGTGCAAGTGTTGCAGCCAAGTCTGTTGGTCACTATCACCCTGTATTACCGGAATACATTGATTCTGAACAAATGTTATTAGATACCGAACCTGATATACAAAATCATATCAGTCTCTTTATTAGTAAAGAAAGGATATAATTTTGTATTGTTGGATAATGTTTTGAACATTTCCTATATCAAGAGTTGATCGGTTCAGGCACGTTATCTAAAAGCATTGACGTTCTAAATCAAACCACGGTTCTTAACGTACAGAACACACACAAGAGGAAGAGTTCAGAAATGAACGAATCCTTCTTGAGGAATTGTAGACTAGGTCATATCAATGCGACCCGACTAGCTGAAGTTACATATAGATGCATATTTAAATTAGTTTGAATTTACATCTTATGAAACTTGCTGGTCATGTCACAAAGATAAGATGACCATAGCTCTGTTTATTGGAAACAGAGAAAGAGTTAGTAAACTCTTGGGATTGATACATGTTGATGTATGTAAGGTCCCCTGTCTACACATGCCATGACTGGTTCTTTGTACTTCATTACATTCTCTGATGATCTCTCAAGATTCAGACATATGTTCCTGCTGAAACACAAGTCCGAACCTTTTGAGATATTCATAGAATATAAGTTATAAGTAGAGAACCAAAATACGGGTATAAGTATTATGTCCTTTGATGAGATCAAGGAGGAGAATACTTGAGCACGGAATTCCTGGACTATTCTAAAAGAGAATGAGATTCTCTCTCACCATTACTCCTTCGTATACACCATAGCACGATGGTATATCGGGGCGGAGCTATAGCACCCTATGTGATATGGTGTGCTCTATCATGAGTACTACTGAGTTTCCTATTACCTTTAGGGAGTTATGCACTTGTGAAGTTGCATACCTATTGAATAGGGTTCGAATCAAATCAGTTGCCTACCACTTCATATGTGATATGGAAATGGAAGAGCCCATATCTTAAGTTGGTTAAGATTTGGGGTTGTCCGGCCTATGTCTAAAAGCAAAATCCGGACAAGCTCAAGGCAATGTCTGTTATGTAGAACTGGAAAGGTTCCAGCTATACAAACTGCAGCTGATGATTTGGTAGAACCAAAGGATTCAATAGTTTCCAACGTACCTCAGCCTCTCCGCCGATCTAGTAGGTTTCCTCACCCACCTGAGAGATACTTCGGTTTCTCTATGACAGTGGGAGCGAGGATTACATCATGAGATGATGACCCAACTAGTTTCGAGCTGGCCATCAGGAATGGGACTCTGTAAGAATGGCTGGATGCTTATCGATCTGAGATGGAATCCTTATACACCAACAAAGTATGGACTTTGGTTGCTTTATCTGAAGGGTTAAATCCCCATCAGGAGCAAGTATATCTTGAGAAGATTACTTGGTGTACATGGAAAAGTTGAGACTTTCAAAGCTATACTTGTTAAAGGTTTGCTTCATAGACCAGATATGGATTATGTTGAAACCTTTTCTAAGAATCTATGCTTAAGTCCATCCAGATCCTACTTGCCATGGCTACATACCATGACTACGATATCTGGTGGTTGGGTGTCATGACTGCTTTTCTAAGTGATATTTTAGAAGAGAACGTCTATAAGTACACAGCCAGAGGGCTTCGTAGACAGTGGGAGCAGCGGAAACGTGTGCAAGATGTTTTATACGATAAAACAAGCATCGCGGAGTTGGAACATCTGTTTTGATGTGGTAGTCAAAGAGTTTGACTTCATCAAAATGGTAGATGAACCTTGTATATACAAAAAGGGTAGTAGGGAGTATGGTTGTGATCCTCGTAGAGTACGTGGATGACATACTCTTGATAGGGAAGGAGTTTCCTATGCTACGCTCGGTTAATCTCCGCTTATCACAAGGATTCTCCATATAGGATCAAAGTGATACCTCCTATATCCTGGGTTCTTGGATCTATGAGATAGATCTAATTGGATGTTAGGATACTCACTAGTTGTAGTGAGATGGTATCAATCGATCCTGGGGAGAATCACTGGAAAGGTTCCAGAGTGATAAGGACGACTGAATGTCAGTCGCAGACATTGTCTTTACCCTCAGTGGAGGGACGGTATGTTGGAAGAGTTCCAAGCTAGATACCGTGACATACTAGACGATTAAAGGCAAGATACATCGTTACCAAGGATGCTACCAAAGAGGCAGTCTGGATATATATAAGTTAATAAGATGAACTTCGTTCCTACCATTGTGTGACAATGGAGTTGTGGCTTCAGCCAAGGAACTACCGTCCCATCAAAAATCCAGATAAAATACTTAGGCAGTATCACCTGATCATGGAGATGGTTGATCTCCAGGGAGATCGAGGTTAGGAGAGTAGACACAGAGGACAACAGCGCGGATCCACTCACAAAGGCCTTTTTTCCTAGTAGAGACTTTTATGGGATGGTTGAGTATGAGATACTTCAACCGCAGCTAATTGTTTGGTATGCGATACCATAACAGAGGGCCCTAGTGCAAGTGGGAGATTGTTAGTTATATGTATGCCATAGAGGCCATTACTGTACATACGATGTATATTGTAGTGGATGCTAGGACATATATAGGGAGGACTTTCTTGCTCGACATGATAGTATGCTATCTGGTTGTACTTTATCTTAACATGTACTCTGATTGTCTCTATGTTACATGTTGATAAAGCCCTTAGGATATGTACTCGACTACTGGGACTATGATGAGATCATACTAGTGGGGCCACGGTTGTCGACGAGTACATCCTATAACTGTTCCTAGTCGAGGGTGTATCGAGACAGGGCATCGATGCACCAGAGTAGACTAGCGTATATGCATCTTGACCCATATGATGGGCGATGGATGATCCCATATCCATCAGTGTTTGACATCAAGGATGGTGTACGGGTGCTCAGTGGAGACTGGGTACAATGGACGGACTCGCCGAGAACTCCCAGATGGTATTATACCATACGTCCGATGGCAGTTCTCCGGTGACACTGGTACAGAGTAGTCTGTTAACCCGAGATCCTCATAGAGTCTTGTGTGATTCCCACTGTGCTTTGATTTCCATCATACCACGTTCAAGAGGGCGTGCAAAAAGGTGGCTTTTGGGTACAGTCCCGAATCACATGGAGGCAATGAGCGATAGGAGGGGATTCGTCTCTCCCGGTATAGGGAGTTGATGTTGTGCTGTGTTCGATTGGCTATAACCGGAAATACCTGGCCAGGGTTGCTGAGATTTACTGGTATGTGTTGTCGGTAGTTTCTCGAACTGTTATAGACCTCATATCGACACGACTTATCGAGCTACTGGGGTCTGACGTTTACAACCCCTAGGCGAGATATGCGACATATCAGACGACGAGACCGGACTGTACGGGATTGTTACTGTTTGGATTCACAGGAGAAGTTACAGGCTTGCTTGTTGATCTTCTGAACGCTCAATACCTGGGTAGCTGTTACGTTTAGCTGACCGCTTGCAGCTTGTGGGTGTTTGATATGATCATCACCTACTGCCGGCGTATTGACGATTCTTTAGAGTCCTACACAGAGGCTTCTTGACTCAGGCAAATCGGAGTAGGGGCACATATGTGATATGTGCGGGACCGAGGATAATGTGGTATGTGATACCGTATTGTATTCTCGTGATATTTGATATCAGCCGGGTCATCGGATCAAGTGTTGATTCGATGAATCGGTACGGATAAATATTAGTCGGTTATATGCGATATAGCCGGATTGTCGGATCAAGTGTTGATTCGATAATTTAATGTATAATAATATATTTGATATATTAAATTGCATTAACTAATATTTGCTCACTAAAAGATTCTTTTTCTCACTCGGATAATACATTGATATATATGCGATATATGTTAAATGTATTATTTTATTTTGTTACAATAAATATTGTATATGTGATATATAATATTGTAACATATTATAATTATTAATGCAACATGTTTAGAAGAGTCTAAACATGATTAGGTTTTGGATTAGGGTTAAACCTTCTAGTTGATTCTAGAAGCTTTACTTTGTCTTTGTTAAGATATTATGATAGATATTTGTAAGTGACTCACCCTTTGACCTAACCCAAACCCTAACCCTAGTAAACTCTCTACAATGGTTACTACAACCATGGTTGCATAAATAATTATGATAACTTTTATTAATCATCACAATTCTATTATTGTTCATCTTCTTTTTCATTTTCTTTCATGAAAAGCTTGCTTGATTTTTCAAAGGTGATGAATAAATATGAGAAAAAGATAAATAAAGAGAGCAAAAATCCTACTTCATCATCCTCATCTTCTTTTGCCATTTAGATGAGGGTGTTCACATCATTTCATGAGTGTTAGCATGTGTTAAAGAAACTTCAAGGTAGATCATCTTAGTATCGAAGATCGGGAGCAAAGGTTGCGTCATTCTCTTCGTGGAACCTCTCGAGAGTCTGGATCCCGATGATCGCAGCGAAGGGACCACAACACGGAGCATATGAAGTGAAGGACCGGATCTACAAAGGTTGTAATCCCTCTCACTTAGTGTTAAATTGTTTAGCATGTTAGTTTTCGCCTAATCTCTAGTTTAAAGTTCCGTATTCGGGTTGTTCGGCACGGCAAAATTTTTATTCGGGCATGGTTGATGCCTCGTAGACCCTTGTGCCCGTGCCTAGCAACCCTACAGTGGTATCAGAGCCAAGCTAGAGCTTTAGGCGAAGTCTAGACGAATTTTAAAGTCCGATCGAAACCCGAAACCCCGATAAAACCCGCTCTCTGGACTTTTTCTAAAAACTGGGATTTTTCCACATTAAAAATGCTTAAAAAATTCAGCAGGGAATTCTAAGAATTACGGTACAAAAATTATTTGATGAACAGTACAACACGCGGCGGAACCGCGGCAGAACCATGCCTTCTCCGGCGGTTCCGCGGCGCAATGACGACGTCATCAATTTCTGTTTGCATAGTAACTCCTATTTTATTATGCTGGATTTTCTGGGAATTTTTAATATTTATTCAAGAGTTGAATTTTCTGGGGTTGTTTTGGGGATTCGATGATTCGATCGGATTATCAGATTTTGTCTATGTGTGTTTTCCAGATAAATTTTAGAAACAGTTAAAAAGTTCGAACGGATATCAATAACTCACTTTTTCCCCTGTCGGAAAATTTTTCAAAAGTTGGATTTTTCCTGGTGTTTAAGAATGTTCTAAGTCGTGCAAGTAACTCGGTGGACCCTCTAGAAGACAACAAACCTTAACTCGATTATGTGACCGTCTTGAACTGCCCTTTGAACCTTAGGGTTTGGGGCAGTACGGCGTGCACATGTGAGGCATTGGCTTGACCCTTCTATGGCTGGACCATTGGTACTGTGGCATGTGATGGATGTTTTTAAACTGATTTCAAGTGTTGAGATATATTGGGGAAATCTTGGGTGCTTGATGATTCGATCGGAAAGTTTAACTTTTTCTATTTATCTGGAATGTGATACAATATTTGGAATCCACAGGTAGTTATGAGATAACTGATTTGAATATTATAGACATAGCAGTTTAGTCTCAGATGATCGGTTGCCACGGAATTTTGATATGATCAAAAGTCCGTCGCAATCACGTAGTGTACGCGGATACTCGCCGGGTAAACTTAATAGACAGCTACGCCCCATAGCCCCGACCAAGTGACTGTAGGAGAACCCCGTCGCCGAAAGCATCCGTTCGGGTGCTCCCGGTAGCGGTGTTCTGCCTTGGTGCACTTCGTCGACGGTATCGGGGGTGCGGCCGTCTACTAAAGTTTGCGACGAGCATTCGATCAGGACGTCGGGAATCTTGTTGAATTGCCCGACTTGATATTGAAAAGAGTTTTCGATAATGAGACTAAAATGCGGGGTTTATAATTGTTAGGCATGTGATGTCTAAGGAATTCATTTGGTTAGGCATGCGATGTCTAAAGAGGTTGCGGATTCCAACTGTTGTAGTTTTACACTTTCTTTTCTGTGACCGTAAGCGTAGTATGTGGTGTATCGCCGGCTTCGTTGCTATACATCAACGACAATCGGGATACGCATACTTGCTTACGTTGATGATATGAGATATTATGTGTTGCTGTGATATGTTGTATTGGATCGTCGCTTTTGAATAGCCGGGGGTTTTATGTGAGATGAGAGTTTTTTCTTTTTCATTCATGTAAAATTCATTTGTATGTAATATTCTTTTATTGGGGCACTTCCAGGTAGCGGAAGAAGTCACCGTTGTATATTATTTACTTTTCCGCATTAGGTAGACCCAAGGTGGGGAGCACAAGTAACCGGGTTCTAGGGTCCAGTGGGAGACCATCTCGAGGAGTCGAGACCGGGTCTCCTAACCCTAGAATTGGCAGTGTTGCTTGCCGCTCTCGTAGGGGTCTAGGGATGTGGGTTTGGCTATTCATCGCGACCATGGAATCCGTGTTTTATACAAGCTCGTATTGAAAACATGGACGTCCTAGTATATCCAATATTTCATATATGTTCTTCTGCTGCAATGTTCTGTGATGAGATCATATTACTGCCTGAGACGAATGTTTATATTATATATATATGAGATATATGTTATATTGCAGATTTCGTTTCAAAAGAGATGCTTATGAAGCATATTAAAATGGGACTTCATTAATGAGATTAATGAAATAAAAGAAAGCTAAGATGTTGTAGAAACTTGTTTTAAAAACTGGTAGCTACGGTTCTTGCTTTGCATAGCGGTGTTCCTTGTAGAACATCCAGCACCTTATTCGATAAGGAATGGACCGAGATCCCTTCACCGGGAGTGACTCCTTTAGCAATAACTGGCAGATGCTACAAACTCGGTTTGTCTTTTGATTGCTTTTATAGTTATTGCTTTGCACAGCGGTATATATGATATATCCTGCACCTTATTCGATGAGGAAAGGGCCGACGATCCCTTCACCGGGAGTGACCCCTTTAGCAAAACTAGAAAAGCCTCAAAAACACTCCATTTAAAATCACTCGATTCTACAACGATATCAAGTTCATCACGCAATAGGTTTTCTTAAAAACCTGCGTAGCCCTCCGTCATTTCAGATAAGTACTAGTTAGTATTCGTGCTGCGGTAGTTTGGCCTTAGTCAAGGCGTAGTGTACGGTAGCTAACTAATGCTTATCTGCTAGCATACGATGCGATTGGATTAGGGTATTCGTACGGCGTAGTTTGGCCTTCGTCAAGGGTCGTACGGGTGGGTTTAATTCAATCAAGAAATGTACGGGTTGAACTTGACTAGCGGACTATGAGTAGTTTGGCCTTCGTCAAGGTCATAGGACGCTAGGGGTAAAATATTATTGGGAATTTCAAGAGTTGAAATTTGCAATGAGATTGCATACCTTCTATTAGATAGTTGGATCCCGATACCCGCTGCGAGTAAGAGTTACTCCTGAGAGAGTTTTACACATTACAATTAGCCGATCAAGTAGGTGTCTAGAAAGGTGTTAACGGGGTTACGCCTCTGGGAAAACGAGCTTTACATTAATTAGGTTCGTGCAAAAGCACGGGGGACCTCCCTCAAAGTACCGACACTGACCTGGCTGAAAGATTGGCGAACTTGTAGCGTGTAATTAATCCCGGCTAGTCTTTCCTTTTAGGGTTTGAAGGAAGATTTGACTAAAACAGTGGGAGACATCCTGATTAGATATATTATATAACGAATCTAATCTTGCAAGAGCATACGCTGAGTGTTTTCTTCTCTCTCTCTCCAGATAGCGACCATATCACGCCTTAATCAAGATAATAAAATGGATATATTGACCGAACCCGCTTGTTATACTGGGATGGGGAACGTTGGTCCCGCTCCAACTTATAATTGTTATAAGACAGAGCAGGAAATTGGGGAATACCAGATTTCCCGTGCCGCCCAAACGAAGAAAGTGCATGTTGATGCATCATCTTCGGGTGTGTTCATTACACAGAACTGTTTCTCAGTATCCTTTACGTCCTGGGTATGTGATACCGGATCAGGATCCCGTATATGTAATCTGTTACATGGGCTACAGATAGGTAAAGAACTGAGAACGGGTGATAGGTTTCATGAGACAGAAAACGGTGCAAGTGTTGCAGCCAAGTCTGTTGGTCACTATCACCCTGTATTACCGGAATACATTGATTCTGAACAAATGTTATTAGATACCGAACCTGATATACAAAATCATATCAGTCTCTTTATTAGTAAAGAAAGGATATAATTTTGTATTGTTGGATAATGTTTTGAACATTTCCTATATCAAGAGTTGATCGGTTCAGGCACGTTATCTAAAAGAATTGACGTTCTAAATCAAACCACGGTTCTTAACGTACAAAACACACACAAGAGGAAGAGTTCAGAAATGAACGAATCCTTCTTGAGGAATTGTAGACTAGGTCATATCAATGCGACCCGACTAGCTGAAGTTACATATAGATGCATATTTAAATTAGTTTGAATTTACATCTTATGAAACTTGCTGGTCATGTCACAAAGATAAGATGACCATAGCTCTGTTTATTGGAAACAGAGAAAGAGTTAGTAAACTCTTGGGATTGATACATGTTGATGTATGTAAGGTCCCCTGTCTACACATGCCATGACTGGTTCTTTGTACTTCATTACATTCTCTGATGATCTCTCAAGATTCAGACATATGTTCCTGCTGAAATACAAGTCCGAACCTTTTGAGATATTCATAGAATATAAGTTATAAGTAGAGAACCAAAATACGGGTATAAGTATTATGTCCTTTGATGAGATCAAGGAGGAGAATACTTGAGCACGGAATTCCTGGACTATTCTAAAAGAGAATGAGATTCTCTCTCACCATTACTCCTTCGTATACACCATAGCACGATGGTATATCGGGGCGGAGCTATAGCACCCTATGTGATATGGTGTGCTCTATCATGAGTACTACTGAGTTTCCTATTACCTTTAGGGAGTTATGCACTTATGAAGTTGCATACCTATTGAATAGGGTTCGAATCAAATCAGTTGCCTACCACTTCATATGTGATATGGAAATGGAAGAGCCCATATCTTAAGTTGGTTAGATTTGGGGTTGTCCGGCCTATGTCTAAAAGCAAAATCCGGATAAGCTCGAGGCAATGTCTGTTATGTAGAACTGGAAAGGTTCCAGCTATACAAACTGCAGCTGATGATTTGGTAGAACCAAAGGATTCAATAGTTTCCAACGTACCTCAGCCTCTCCGCCGATCTAGTAAGTTTCCTCACCCACCTGAGAGATACTTCGGTTTCTCTATGACAGTGGGAGCGAGGATTACATCATGAGATGATGACCCAACTAGTTTCGAGCTGGCCATCAGGAATGGGACTCTGTAAGAATGGCTGGATGCTTATCGATCTAAGATGGAATCTTTATACACCAACAAAGTATGGACTTTGGTTGCTTTATCTGAAGGGTTAAATCCCCATCAGGAGCAAGTATATCTTGAGAAGATTACTTGGTGTACATGGAAAAGTTGAGACTTTCAAAGCTATACTTGTTAAAGGTTTGCTTCATAGACCAGGTATGGATTATGTTGAAACCTTTTCTAAGAATCTATGCTTAAGTCCATCCAGATCCTACTTGCCATGGCTACATACCATGACTACGATATCTGGTGGTTGGGTGTCATGACTGCTTTTCTAAGTGATGTTTTAGAAGAGAACGTCTATAAGTACACAGCCAGAGAGCTTCGTAGACAGTGGGAGCAGCGGAAATGTGTGCAAGATGTTTTATATGATAAAACAAGCATCGCGGAGTTGGAACATCTGTTTTGATGTGGTAGTCAAAGAGTTTGACTTCATCAAAATGGTAGATGAACCTTGTATATACAAAAAGGGTAGTAGGGAGTATGGTGGTGATCCTCGTAGAGTACGTGGATGACATACTCTTGATAGGGAAGGAGTTTCCTATGCTACGCTCGGTTAATCTCCGCTTATCACAAGGATTCTCCATATAGGATCAAAGTGATACCTCCTATATCCTGGGTTCTTGGATCTATGAGATAGATCTAATTGGATGTTAGGATACTCACTAGTTGTAGTGAGATGGTATCAATCGATCCTGGGGAGAATCACTGGAAAGGTTCCAGAGTGATAAGGACGACTGAATGTCAGTCGCAGGCATTGTCTTTACCCTCAGTGGAGGGACGGTATATTGGAAGAGTTCCAAGCTAGATACCGTGACATACTAGACGATTAAAGGCAAGATACATCGTTACCAAGGATGCTACCAAAGAGGCAGTCTGGATATATATAAGTTCATAAGATGAACTTCGTTCCTACCATTGTGTGACAATGGAGTTGTGGCTTCAGCCAAGGAACTACCGTCCCATCAAAAATCCAGATAAAATACTTAGGCAGTATCACCTGATCATGGAGATGGTTGATCTCTAGGGAGATCGAGGTTAGGAGAGTAGACACAGAGGACAACAGCGCGGATCCACTCACAAAGGCCTTTTTTCCTAGTAGAGACTTTTATGGGATGGTTGAGTATGAGATACTTCAACCGCAGCTAATTGTTTGGTATGCGATACCATAACAGATGGCCCTAGTGCAAGTGGGAGATTGTTAGTTATATGTATGCCCTAGAGGCCATTACTGTACATACGATGTATATTGTAGTGGATGCTAGGACATATATAGGGAGGACTTTCTTGCTCGACATGATAGTATGCTATCTGGTTGTACTTTATCTTAACATGTACTCTGATTGTCTCTATGTTACATGTTGATAAAGCCCTTAGGATATGTACTCGACTACTGGGACTATGATGAGATCATACTAGTGGGGCCACGGTAGTCGACGAGAACATCCTATAACTGTTCCTAGTCGAGGGTGTATCGAGACAGGGCATCGATGCACCAGAGTAGACTAGCGTATATGCATCTTGACCCATATGATGGGCGATGGATGATCCCATATCCATCGGTGTTTGACATCAAGGATGGTGTACGGGTGCTCAGTGGAGACTGGGTACAATGGACGGACTCGCCGAGAACTCCCAGATGGTATTATACCATACGTCCGATGGCAGTTCTCCGGTGACACTGGTACAGAGTAGTCTGTTAACCCGAGATCGTCATAGAGTCTTGTGTGATTCCCACTGTGCTTTGATTTCCATCATACCACGTCCAAGAGGGCGTGCAAAAAGGTGGCTTTTGGGTACAGTCCCGAATCACATGGAGGCAATGAGCGATAGGAGGGGATTCGTCTCTCTCGGTATAGGGAGTTGATGTTGTGCTGTGTTCGATTGGCTATAACCGGAAATCCCTGGCCAGGGTTGCTGAGATTTACTGGTATGTGTTGTCGGTAGTTTCTCGAACTGTTATAGACCTCATATCGACACGACTTATCGAGCTACTGGGGTCTGACGTTTACAACCCCTAGGCGAGATATGCGACATATCAGACGACGAGACCGGACTGTACGGGATTGTTACTGTTTGGATTCACAGGAGAAGTTACAGGCTTGCTTGTTGATCTTCTGAACGCTCAATACCTGGGTAGCTGTTACGTTTAGCTGACCGCTTGCAGCTTGTGGGTGTTTGATATGATCATCACCTACTGCCGGGGTATTGACGATTCTTTAGAGTCCTACACAGAGGCTTCTTGACTCAGGCAAAACGGAGTAGGGGCACATATGTGATATGTGCGGGACCGAGGATAATGTGGTATGTGATACCGTATTGTATTCTCGTGATATTTGATATCAGCCGGGTCATCGGATCAAGTGTTGATTCGATGAATCGGTACGGATAAATATTAGTCGGTTATATGCGATATAGCCGGATTGTCGGATCAAGTGTTGATTCGATAATTTAATGTATAATAATATATTTGATATATTAAATTGCATTAACTAATATTTGCTCACTAAAAGATTCTTTTTCTCAATCGGATAATACATTGATATATATGCGATATATGTTAAATGTATTATTTTATTTTGTTACAATAAATATTGTATATGTGATATATAATATTGTAACATATTATAATTATTAATGCAACATGTTTAGAAGAGTCTAAACATGATTAGGTTTTGGATTAGGGTTAAACCTTCTAGTTGATTCTAGAAGCTTTACTTTGTCTTTGTTAAGATATTATGATAGATATTTGTAAGTGACTCACCCTTTGACCTAACCCAAACCCTAACCCTAGTAAACTCTCTACAATGGTTACTACAACCATGGTTGCATAAATAATTATGATAACTTTTATTAATCATCACAATTCTATTATTGTTCATCTTCTTCTTCATTTTCTTTCATGAAAAGCTTGCTTGATTTTTCAAAGGTGATGAATAAATATGAGAAAAAGATAAATAAAGAGAGCAAAAATCCTTCTTCATCATCCTCATCTTCCCTTGCCATTTAGATGAGGGTGTTCACATCATTTCATGAGTGTTAGCTTGTGTTAAAGAAACTTCAAGGTAGATCATCTTAGTATCGAAGATCGGGAGCAAAGGTTGCGTCATTCTCTTCGTGGAACCTCTCGAGAGTCCGGATCCCGATGATCGCAGCGAAGGGACCACAACACGGAGCATATGAAGTGAAGGACCGGATCTACAAAGGTTGTAATCCCTCTCACTTAGTGTTAAATTGTTTAGCATGTTAGTTTTCGCCTAATCTCTAGTTTAAAGTTCCGTATTCGGGTTGTTCGGCACGGCTAAATTTTTATTCAGGCATGGTTGATGCCTCGTAGACCCTTGTGCGCGTGCCTAGCAACCCTACACAGGTTACTCATAATTGGATGGATTCCTAAGTTGAGTAATGCTGATTAGCCTCCTTCCATTAAGTTGATATGCACTGGAGACAGTTGCATGATTTGAATCTGGTTCCAATTAAATTAGTGCCAAAGTTTCTATATTGGATATAGAATAGTTCGTACCTTAAAAGATATTAAGGTACGGGGAGTTGTCCAGCTTATGCTTAAAACCATACTCTGGATAACTCAGGGCACGGTTCTGTAATGGCTGTTTGTGGGTTGACCCTGGCTATGACGAGGGTTGATATTCTACCATTTGGAAGATCAATAGTTATATTGTTCTTGACTCGCCACAGTTTTAGTAAAATAGATCTTTTTCAGAAAATAGTAGTGGGAGTATGGTAGAACTGGAAGTGATTCCAGAACCGCGAACGATTACGGAAAATTTAATAGGACCTATACATTCAATCAGGTTTGACATTCCAATAGCCACTCCGCAGATATGGTAGGTAACCTCAGACACCCGAGAGGTACTCCAGTAGCCTCAAGGACGGTGACAGGGAGGTTCTTATCTACCCAGACTTGACACTACTGTTGTTCCAGGATATGAGACCCGGTAGGAGGGTTGTCGTAGTCAGTGGGAGCAGCGGAAGCATAGTGGGCAAGATGCTTATATCTATTTATAGGCTTGAGCAGTTATAGCGGAGATAGATCATCTAATTTTGATATGACAGTCATGGTTTTGACTTCAATCAGAATAGGGGATGGATCTGTTAAGAAGGTAGTAGGGTGTGATGTCATGGTATCAGGATGACATACACAGAGTAGGAAGTAAAATTCCTATACTACGATCGGTTGAACTGTGGTCGTCACACAGTTGTTTCTCCAAACAGGATATGGATATAATATTTGACATTCTGGTTTCTAGATCTATAGTTTTAGATCTGGATTTGGGTAGTTTCCCAATGTGGGTACTTCGACAGTATTCTAATGGTTTTTAGAATAGATGACACCTAGCATGGTGGTGTACCTGCAGGTGATGGAGTCACCCTCTCTAGAGGTGTCGTGTAGACTAAAGGGGAGAGGGATGTGCATGATTGGCAGATCACTTGCTTAGGCAATTGAGTCAATCATGAGATGTCAAGTACCACACCAGATGTTGTTTTTGCACTAGATGCAATAAGTTTGTATTAATCCAATCCTGGAGAAACATAAGGAAGCAGTTTTAGAACATAAGTACATGTTCTACGGATTTGATGACGGCAGCCTCCTTCGGGAGATGGTTATCATTCCAGGCTTCAAAGGTGACATGGATGACAGAGTGATTGTCAGAGTTATAGTTTTTCCTCTGACGAAGAGGGACAGTATTATGGACAGGTGGTCCAAGAGGATACTGTGGGTGGCATGGTGCCGGATACTGATTAGGTTCAGTGATCGATACAGTCTAAGAAGTTTGGATTTGGAGTTCATTTATGAACTAGGTCCCATCAGACATCCAGATATATTCTACGACAGTTATTACTCGATTCAGGAGATGGCTTTCTCCGTGAATTTGAGATTAAGAGAGATATAGAGAGAAACTTCTAGGCGGATCCACTCACTAAGGCTATTTCTCGAACACAATAGTTTTACAAACGGGCTTTGTGAAACTGATTAGTAGAGGAGTTGGATGTTCGGTTTCACACGGGCTGTGAGTAGTCGACATCGCAATAATTAGCCTTGAGTGCAAGTGGGAGATTGTTGGAGATAGTGCCCTCATAGTCAATTATTGGATCGCAGGTACGTGATTGCAATGATTGTGGAGGACCTATACCGGTATGACAGTCTTACTCGAAATGATAGTATGCTATCCGGTTTGCCTTTATCAGTCATGTACATGTTCAGGTGACTGATTACATGTTACACTTTGATAGAGCCTTTAGGATCTTGCTTTACCACCAACAGTATGATGGCGATCATATACGTGAGAGTTGGGTGGTTTATATGCATATCCTTAATTCTGGTCCCTAGTCGTGGGAGTTTCGAGACAGGGCATCGATACTCCGGAGTAGACTAGTGTGTACAGTCGAGACCCCGACGAGGGGCGGTGGCCGGTCTCACAAGCCACTGGTGTCAGTTGGATCACCTAAGATGTATACAGGTGCTCATTGGGTTATGAGTACACCGGACAGGACTCGCCGGGAATCTGCTAGTTAGTACTATATCTATCGTCAGATAGCAGTTCCCTGGTGACATGTGTACAGGTTAGTTCATCGACCTGAGGTCGTCATTTGTCTCGTGTGAGTTCCAACTGTGCTTTGATTTCTACCCTACCACGGCTCAAAAGAGTCGTGCAAACAGGTAGTTTTTGGGTACAGTCCCGAGCCATATAGAGGCACGTGAGCGGATCGGCAGGGGATTCGTCTCTCCCGGTATTGGGGGCGAGATCGTGCTGTGTCTAGGAGAGCCATTACACAAAGCCCACGGCCGTGGCAGGAGATTTACTGGTAGGTACTCCTGTAGTATCTCAGGGTGTTATTGGGTTTCACTCCGACACGACTTATACTGCTATTGGGGGTCTGACGTTGCTATCCCCCTAGGCAGATATGCGATACTCATAGACGAACGGACCGGACTGTATATACATTGTCACTGTTAGGCTCAGTAGGGTTTCTGGATGAGTTCGCTCATCAGCCTCCCTTGAGGTCAGTCCATGGGCAGCCGTTACGCATTGCTAGTGCCGCTGACGGTTTGTGGTTAAACCCACTGCCAGGGTACTGACGAGTCATCAGAGTCCCCCACAGACAGTTTCCCAAGTTCGGGCGAAACGTTGTAGAGGCCGTATGGTTTTATTGCAGGGTTCGGAAAATGCACGTGCGTTTACGCACGTGTTATTTTTCGGGCAGATGATACTGGTCGGCTTTGGTTTAAGCCGGATCCGAGTATTATATTGAGTAGGTATAATATCTTTGTCTCAGTTGCATTTGTATTCGGTCGTAATACAAATGCGGGTATATTTATACAGTTTCGGGGTTATCCTGAAAGTCGTTTCAGGATCACTTTTGGAAGTTGCCAGTTTCCAGTTTTCTATCAGCCGTCTTTTAACATTTGGTTAAAGATGGGTTTATCTTTTCTTGAGATGATTGTGGAAGCTTCTAGATGATGACTAGGATGGTGACTTGACATGGTGAGTCATTAGTGCATTAATGGTGTCATTAATGCAATGATGACTAAGGGTTTTAAGGTTCATTGTTTCTAATGACTCATGGTTTTTGCATTTATTGTATTCATACATGATAGCTTTCTTTTGGTCACTCTCTCCCTCCTCCTACACTCACCCCCCCATCTATATATGGCCGGCCCCCTCTCCCACTCTCACATATGAGTTTTCATTTGTAGAAAAGATTATGATAGTGTTAAGGGTGCATGGAAATTTCATTGCCTCATTTCATTCCATCACCCGATTCCCTCGGCAACATCATTAACCGATCGTCCACAGATTTGGACGAAGTGAGACAAAGTCATCTACTCATTCTCTACATCATTCTTGGTCGTCTCTTTTAGCAAACTTGACGATCGAGTTGCCTCAAGTCAAAGGCGGGAGCCCGTTTAAAGAATCGTCGACGTGGTGTCACCTCGACGAAGAGATCGGAGATCGACGAGATCGGAGCAGCCGCAACGGAGCGTGGGATGATGGTTAAAGAACGAAGGACTCGGATCGTTCGGTATAACCTTTCTACACTCTTTACAGTTTGTTAGTTTAGCAATAATGGAAGATCCGGGTTAAAGTATACGATAGCGCCAGTTAAAAGTTTTTTGTTCCGCATTTGGCGTCTGTAGACTGCCGGGGCGCTACCGTAGACTTACACCCTCTGCACTCCTCAGCATGTTGAGGAGTTCTGAAAGTTCAACTTCTTTTTCTTGTAAGTTGAAGTTCAGTATAAACTGGGCGTAAGTGGAAGGAAGGGACTGGAGAATCAAGTCCGTATAGAGCTCGTTCTCTAACATGGTCCCAAGTTCCGCGTGCTCCTCAATGAAGCCAATCATCTTAAGCACGTGTTCCGCTACTGATGATCCGATGGCCAACCTTGCCGAAAATAACTTCTTCGACACTTCGTATCTTGCGATACGAGATTGCTCTCCATACAGTTCTTTTGTATGGAGAAATATGGATTCAAGGTCCATATTCTCGTGCCTCCTCTGATGTTCGTTGTCCATCGAGGCAAGTACGAGGCACTTGGCCTTCGCGCTATCAATCTCCCAGGACTTACGGATTTCCTTATCCGCGATGCTGGAAGTGGGACTTGGGACAGAGGGAGCTTTGGTGGTAAGAAGATACCCCAGCTTGTCGTAAGTGATTGCCATTTTGACATTCCTGAGCCAATCTTTGTAGTTTGGCCCTGTCAGTATGTTTTTATCTAGAAGTAACTTAAGTCCAGTCATTTCGATTGGTCGCTGCAATTAGGAGAGAGAAGAAGAAACACTTAGCATGATGCTCTTGCAAGTTTAGAGTGGTTTTTAATTTGTCTAAACAGGATGGCTCCCACTGTTTCTCGAATCCCTCCTCAAACCAAAAAGGAAGAATTAGTCAGGATCAATCTCACCGTACAATACTTGCTTAACCGTTCGGCCAGGCTATTGTCGGTACTTCGAGGGAGGTTTTCCAACGCTTTCGCGAAGTTCCTTAATTTAAGAACCTCTTTTCCCTGGGAGCGTATCCCTGCTAACACCTTTCTAGACACCTACTTGGTTTATAGCATTGATCGTTAAGTGAGAAATTTCCCGAGGAGTAGCATATACTCACAGTAGGATCGGGATCCAAGTATCATCGCGTGACGAAACTGAAGGAATCCTACCAGAATCATCACACTCCAAATGGTATGCAACACTAGCTAGTTTCAGTTCTTTTGAAACTCCCGAAGTGGATTTTTGCCCCATGCTCTTATGACCTTGACTTTGCCAACAAATCATATGTCACATGTCAAGTTCTACCCATCTTTCTCCAGGTTAATTTGAATCCACCCGTACCTACCCTTGACTTTGGCCAACAAGGCAGTACGACTGTTCCAAACCAACGCATCTATCTATGCTGCACATGAATACCCAATAGCTACCAATCACTATGCCTTGACTTTGGCCAACAAACACAGCTTGAATACTATTGGCTATTCATGTGAAACGACGGAGGGCTACGAATGGTTTTGGCGAAACCTTGAACGTAGTGAACTTGATTTAGTCGATGGAACGAGATAGCTTTTAAATGGAGTGGCTCAAACTCTGCATTTTAAAAGTTTGTTTTGAAAAGAACCGAGTTGTTTTTCGAAAGTGTTCCAACGACTTTTACATGGTTTATTTTCTTGCATTAGTTATTTTAATGCGTGATATTCTTACATTAGTTCTTTTAATGCGTCCCATCATTTAATCCTACCATTGCAGAAAACAACCAAAATATGACGTACGCTTATGCCATTCGCATTCGCCACGGGGCCCCGTCATTACCCGTTAGGTTACTTAACTAACGACAGAGCGGGGGCTGGGCTAGCGCGGCTGTAAAACATAAGCAACGCCTAAATAATATCATATATAGATATACTGCAATGATAGACATTTCAGATCACAGATGAACACATTGGATATACTAGGAACCTGCATTTCGTACGAGCCTGTAACGAAAAGCAGATTACACGGTCGCGGTGAATAGCCAATACCCCACCCAAGACCCCTACGGGTGCGGCAAACTACCCGCCAAGTACCCGAAGTGAACCAACCTCCCTCATCCCCGTGAGTAGGCAACTCGGCACTTCGGCATACCCGGTAGTTTGTGCACCCCCTCCATGGGTCTATCCTAGGAGCAAAAACAGTAAAAAGAAATTATACAATGACGGCTACAACTCCGACCCGGTTGTGCGGCCATACAAATAATTATTACATCAATTTACAAATTTACATGAATTGAAAGAAAAGAAAACTCTCGTCTCACAACCCCCGGCTATTCACCCGCGACAATCCAATGAATTCATATACACATTCCAATAACATTACAGATCACAGATTTGTATAACCCCCACTAATCGACATATAGCGATTAGTAGACGTTCAATACAAATATCACATTACAGAAAAACCCGTCAGCTTAAGTCTTTTAGAAGTTCGATAAAAAATACGGATTTTCAGGACCCCAAAAATAAAATTTTCGTTCTGGAAAATCTGGGCAGAAAATATATATTCCAAAAATACCAAAACAACCCCAGTAAAACACTTCACCAAACTTGGACCTCGGCCGAGTCAACTCAGCCGCGTTTCCGCGGCTCTTTCACTCGATCGTTGGACCAATTTTGGTGGGTGTTCACACAAAAGCCTGAGCCGATTTTTAAGATGAAAATTATCAACTTTTGAGCAGAATAAAAATCGGCAGAAACTTGGCGATTCGGGTTCGTTTCGTGATTTTTTCTTTGATCGATCTTCTAGCTACTTTGCTAACATGATAGATAGAGTTTAACTAGGCTCTGATACCACTGTAAGTCCATGCTACCTCTCCCGGTACTTTCGGGCATGCAGAATTTGATAAAAACGATTTTCTTAGAGGTGGTAACATGGACTTAAAATCCGGATCTTTGTTAAACATCTAATTAACAACCTAACTACGAGTTGCTAACTACTCGGTTAGGGGGTTATACCTTTCTTTTTCTCGAACTCCTTCGTCTTCAAGACTCGATGGATGTCCGGATCGCTTTCACTCCGTCGTCTCCTTGCGCCGAAGATAGATCCACCTCGAAAGCTTCTACCTTTGGCTTCTTTTTCGGTCTTTGAAGAAACTAGTTCACTTGGTTTGCTAAACCTTGTGAACTAGAGTGAGTAGAGAAGAGTTTGTATGGGATTCTATCTATGGTTCTTGATTCTCAACTCATGAGACAAGTGAACCATAGAGTCAAGAGAGGGAGAGCAAGAGGAGGAAGATGAGAGCTCAAGAACAAGAGAGAGAATGAGCATGAAAGAAATGAGAGAAGACTTTTCTCATTTGGCTCTCATAATCCAAAATAATCATAACACATCATATCAATCAAGTATTATGTGATGGCTTAAGCAACCATAGCCATATCATTTCATGCACTCATTTTGCACAAAAGAGCAAGCAAGCAAAAGTCTTTGCTATGAAATGATAGCTATAGTTATCATGATGGTCAACTAGTCAAGCCTAGTCAACCGGTCATCAAAGTCGAGAAGTCAACAAAAGTCAACAAGTCAACAAAGTCAACAAGTCTACAACCATGTCACCATAATACTTAATTAATATAATTGTTAATCACATATCATATTCTCATTAGGGTTGAGCAAAAAGTCAATAGTCAACGGTCAACGGTCAACAACCCTGATGAGAATCCTCTGCCTCTGTCTCTCCGTCAACTGTGCATACACACCCGCATCCGCGTTCCGAGGAACACGAATACAAACTGGATAAATCCAATCCCAATACGTACACTAGGATCTGGCTTAAACCAAAGCCCGCTAGTGCAAACTGTTCGGACACTGTACGTACACAAGTGCACGGATGTGACCGAACCCTGTCGCAAAACCATGCGACCTGTCGCAAAACCATGCGACCTGTCGCAAAACCATGCGACCTCTACTCTTTTGCCTAAAGGCGAATAACTTTCTGTGTGGGACTCTAAAGACTCGACACTACGCTGGCAGTGGGTTTAACCACAGACCGCAAGCGGCACTAGCTGTGCGTAACGGTCCCCAGGTAGATGCCGACAAGAAGACTGACGAGGTGAAACCCATCTGAACTCCTACTGAGCCTGAATGTGACAATCTGCGTATAGTCCGGTCTGTTCGTCTGATACATCGCATGGCGGGCCTAGGGGGCGGTAAACGTCAGTCCCCTAATAGCGGTACAAGTCGTGTCGGAGTGAAGCCCAAAACACCCTGAGATAACACTGGAAGCCTACCAGTATATCTCGATTGCCCTGGCCAGGGACTACTCGTGTAATGGCTCTCCTAGACACAGCGCGATGTCAACCCCCAATACCGGGAGAGACGAATCCTGTCTAACCGTCACTGCCTCCAAGTGCTTCGGGACTGCACCCAACTACCACCTGTTTGCACGACTCCTTTGAGCCGTGGTAGGGTAGTAATCAAAGTACAGTGGGAACACACTCGAGACGAAGTGACAGTGTCAAGTCAGCGGACTAAGCTGTACTCATGTCACCTGGGAACTGATAACTGACGATAGGTATAATACCAACCGGTCAGTTCCCGAAGAGTCCTGTCCAGTGTACTCGTAACCCAACGAGCACCCGCATACTATCTCCAGTACGACGTACTGACGGCTGTGGGACAGACCGTCTCCCACTCTGGGATGAGAAGCGCATGCGCTAGTCTACTCCGGAGTATCGATGCCCTGTCTCGATAGTCCTGCGACTAGGGACCTGCATAAGGATGTGCTTATAGATTACCCAGCCCCCACTAGTGTGACTGCCATCACAACGCTGGTAATCAAGCAAAGATCTTAAGGGCTCCACTAATGTGTATAGGTGATATACTGAAATAAACACAAGTACACATTGAAGTAGAAACAAACCAAGTAGCATACTACTATATTGAGCAAGATTGTTTATACAAGGTGAATATCCCAAGCTTCCATTAAGTAATATACAAACTAGTATGATACAGTTATGGCCTCTTGTCACGACCCGAAAGAGCACGTGACTGGCCCTCAAACCATATGAAATCTATAGCACTCCATCTGATCCAAGTAAGCCAAAGCCTAGAAATCTAAAACCATTTTAAGAGTAAGTGAAGAAAACTGGTTTAAAGAAGTGAAGGAAAATATGTTTGAAGTCGAGGTTTTTAAATAACTAAGCCGAAGGTGCATTTTTAAAAGGTAAAGTCTTTTCTAAAAATTTCGGCAGAGTTCTTTTGTAAATACTGGCCCCGAACGGGATACAACAAGCATAACATATATACAATGATAAAAGGCATCCCTAAGCGGGAGCTAGATCTTCGTCAATTGACGGTCACAACCATACATGAAATATAATATACAACGCCGAAAGACGAGGATCGATCCAAAAGAAACACAGTAAGCTTGAAAACCGCAATACTACTAAGCGCGACTCTAAGGCCAAATAAAACATCACTAAAGTCTGAGTCTGAAACAATAAACAAATTTGGTTGATGGAAATTCTAGATACAAAGAATAATATAAGTACAATGGTGGTTTTGATGCAAAAGGAACCACCTACCAAATGCAATTCACCCGCAAGGAAGCAATGTGCCAGAAATGCCGCAAAGGAACCTGTACGGCAAAACCTGCAAGAACTGTGGCACAACGGGGGTGAGTTGCCAACTCGTGAATAGAGAATAACTACAAGCAGAAACCGAACGCAAGACATAATCCTAGGTCAAAACGATCAGTACAAAATCCTCAATATAAAACATGCAGCCTATAACAAGGCTAGGGTAAATATCTAACCCGAGTGTAATCTCCTGTGCCTGTGTCAGTGCCTCAGGTAGCAATATAACATAAGAATGAGGTATGAATGCATGAGAACATAATACATGTAAATGAAGAAACTGTTTTCATACTTTAGTGAGATTTCCTTCGTATTTTTAAAATGAGGTATCATAATGAAATCAGCATAAAACAGTGCCTAACATCGGCACAAAACGTAATCCAAATATCCCGATATCTCTGTATCCCAATCACAAAATCTAGGGCGCCGTCAGTCCAGACCGGCCCCTACCATCAATCTCAAGACCACGACGGTATCCTCCGGATATCCGACGCGTCAGGTAAAATCACCGGTCGGTAGTGCTCCCCTGCCAGGCTCAACGTCATCACCACATTCATCTTGCCCCGGGGTACCGCACCGGGTCCACCATATACCCGAAACGGTTCATCCGTCTCCTCGAATCGGGTTTCCAAATCCATCAGCAAACTCATGGTGGACGACTCATACATCATGGGAAAACCGCACTTTTTATTTTAAAAGAGAGAAAATGTTTATCTATGTTTTTGCGGTTTTCCTCCAAATCCAGAAAATCTCACGGAAATCCAAATCCAAAACCTCAGTAACACGTAAAATAGTGAATATTTGCATGAGAATCCATGAATGCGGCATAACAATGAATATCAGTATGCATGAAGTAGCAGCTAATAACTACAATGTCTAAACTATTAGCTAATAGGTTATGTCAAGCAATAGTATTTTCTAAGGTGTACGTGACATGGCAATTACCGATGAAGATGTGTATGAGCCGGCAAGTAAGTGTACGTGGTACATACGCAACATCGGTAATGGTGCTGGTGTCCTAACAGCATGATATCATTAATGGAGTATGAAACATAATATAAGAATGCGATGCAAAGCGAACCACAAAAAAAGTGGGAGCTGAATCTAGACGCAACTATAACTAATCTGCATTAATCTAATATAAGTCCTACAAATGGTGCCTTTTGAAATATCACGAATCATGGGGTTTTGAAAAAAGGGCTACGGTGTTTTTATGAAAAGATACGCCTTTTGAAATGTCCGTAGATCTCTTGACCTGTCTTTTAAAATACCCACGACCCGCTGGTTTTGAAATAGGTAGGAGTCTAATCTAATCTAACAACTACACTAAACTATACAGCTGAACTAACAAGCTGAGCTACAGGTAAGGAAACCGCCTAACATCTGAGTCGATATATATATAGATATAATAGTCGGTGATTCTGCCTCAATAGTATCGCGTACGATGCAGTATATCATATGGCATCCTCAAGTCATGAGTGCGGATCTATCATCAATGTAAAGCTCATACGGTAAATCGTCGTACGGCATCCCAATAGCTGGGTACGGGTCAATATCACACTATCTCATCACACTTCAGGTATCACTATCAACATATCATATAATCTGGGGTACTATTCTATGTCTAGTATAAATCGATACCATCAATAAAGTATGCATGCGGGGGTAAAAACACATCCCCAGCCCGCAAGAATCACATTTTGTATCCCAAATACGAATCATATCACATCACCGATCTCGCGGCACAAAGCCCAATATCATTGACTCATCTCCAAAGTCATCCAATATCATCAACACAGTGCCAGTATAAGTAATATGCAAGGGTGTGCGTGTAGGCGTAATTCTATTCTAGGGTTCGCGACTATGAACTACACTAGTCACTTCTAACCCTACACTATCCATAATACACCTAACTATCATATATAATAACAACTACGGACTGCGGGGGTGGTATACGCCATCCACCCGACTTCCCCCAGTAGATATAATCTACTCACCTAGCGTCTTCATTTGTGGATGTCGCCACGCGCTTGCTTGTCGTCCCGAAGTCTTCATGGGGTACCTACACATCAAAATATCGTATATGCGCATTAAAACCAAATCAAAGCTAAAACGGCACATGAAATCCAAAATGATACGATAAGAGGCCTATAGGTTAAAACCCATGGCACGCCTTCAAAACCATCAACACATCCTCTATATCGTCGTATAAACGCCAAATAGTCGAGGCAAAACACAATCCACAATTGCAGAATTAAAAATACGGAATACGGAAACATGAATCTAAAACAGCAACTTAGGAAATATGTCCCAGATTTTACCCTAGGTCACTTTATACAAATCTATATATACCAGGGGTCTAACATGAACATGTAGGAGCTACAGAACCAATACGAGCCAAAATGGTGGGACCCAGGCCGCAATTTGCGGCCAATGGGGATAAATTGGCGGCCGGGAAGAAGAAGTGGGAGCTGGGGTCTTGGGGTTAGCTTCCTGGGTGCCTGCACGTGTCAGTGTCCAATCAATTTTAATTTAGGGTGTCTCGGGTGATAGCAGATTCAATATACCCTTCACAGATTTCATAAATTCCCCGATATCGGTTTCTAAAATCCGTATTATGGTTTAAGCTTCAGGTTTTGGGTTTCCAATTCATACACTAGGGTGATGGTATAACCTCTACTGACCTCAATTCCATATTACAAACCATAAATCATCACAACCCTAACTAGGTTATCCACAAGTCCACAATATCACACAATATCGATTCGATCTTAATATGAGGGTAAAGGAAATGCATAAACTAAGTTTAAGGTCCAGAAAATACCTCATTTGGCAACTCAAGAATTTTCTTGAGTTGCCCCTAGTGGCCAAAATCCTTGCTTCTTTAGCACCAAGTGTAGATCTAGGGATTGTGCACACATTTAATGAAATGGAGATTGGGTTTTGGGGTTGTTTTAGAGGTGTTTTGGAGCTTGAAGAGGGGAGGGAAAGGAGGTGCAGGAGCAGCAGCAGGAGAAGGGAGAAGAGGGAGGGAAATAAGGGGAGAAATGGTTAAGTCCTTAATCAATGAAGCCCATACCTCTCTCTCTCACCAACTACCCATTTCTTTATTCTTTTCCTTTTCTTTTTCCTTTTAAAACCCTTCTCACTCAATTAATAAACCCAAATGAAAAGCATGGCAAGAAAATGCACAAGTATGAAAAAGTGATATGTGCATGTGTTGCACAAAAAGCTAAAAACCGATTAGCGATTTTTAATCGCGATTAGCACTAAATTAGTGTCAAATTAATCACAAAAACTTTAAAATGTCATAATTCTCTAATTTACCCTATTTTAGAATTTTTCAAAATTTTTCCCCATTTATTTTTATTTAATAATTCCAAAATATTAAAATATTCAATAAAATAATATTAAATAATAAAAATTCCCAAAATTAACATTTTATCTTTTTTGAAATGTTACAATCTACCCCCCTTAAAGAAATTCGGTCCCCGAATTTAAATTTAAACCCCCAATACTAAAACAATTTTTGTAATACACCAATTTGTCGGGGCTCCGAAGACATCAATACATAGAGAATATCCTATGCGTCTGGTGCGCAAGGAATCAAAATCCATATATGTGTCATACAGGTGTACAAAACAACATCTAGGTGCAACGGATGTGCACGAAACATCTGTTATAGGCAACGTGTGTGCCTGACAGCAACCAAATCAAGTGCATGTAACATGCACGAAGAATCCCGATTTAGTGCATATGGCGTGCACCAAAATCGTATATCAAAACACTAAAGATGCATGAAAACTCTGCTGGAAGTGTAAATCAAATCACTGTATAAGGTGGGCCTGAATTCACAATCAAAACCTCGAATGTAATAACTATGCGCAAAATATAAATATCCAGTGGGTGCATGAAACAAATATCATGAAACTCAGTCATCAAAACTAAATCATGCAAACAGAACTCCCAAAATACCGAAATCCAAAATGACGGATACGTGATAATCGAATCACAAAATCACAAATCATAGTACCGTCGTCGGTAGTTCCTCCTTCGAGGTCGAGAAGGAGTCGGTGCATCCACTGCTAGCAGCGCAAGATATCTACTTGTCTCTTGCTCACGGTCTGGCGCCCTCTGACTCTGGGTCCTTATCTTCTCTGAGGATTACCTATCTCGCAGTCAATCGGCTCATCGGCCCTGTCAGGTGTGCTAACGGGGACGATTCCGTTCTGGCACTTCTCTGGTCACCTATCGGTCAATCCTCACGACCACTCGTGAGGCAGCCCATCACTGGCGTCGGCCTCTGGCTCTCTGAATGCACGTCACATATCTGATCCTGGGTGCAAACATCATTGCAGCAATGTCCTGGAAGGAATCCTGCTCAAGGTCTCTTCCGATCTTGCCTATGCCGAACTGTACAGAGGCTGGCTCTCCTGCATAATCTCTTCTCACTCGATAGACATCTGTGTCCTCAGCACAATATTTCTCGGAATCTGGTTCCATCCCAATGCCTCTGTAAGCATATCTGACCTCTGGTCTCGACGGGAAGCAATGACAGCTCGTCAGCGTCTCGCCCAAACCTCTGGTTCCACCTGTCTCTATCGTCGTCCACTATGACGTCACGCCATGCATATCTACGCACTGCACTGTTCTCGGCCATGGTCATTCTGAAGTCTCTCATACGGACTCGAAATCACGTACTTTGTAGCTTCATCATTCTGTAGAAGATGTCAGGCCGAACAGTCCCTCGGGAACACGTCCCAACCATCGGAGGAATACTCAATACTCGTCCGTCCTTGATCGATTCGCAACGCATCTGGGTAAGTTCCTTTATCCGAATCTGGTCAACTACCTCGTCGACAATGCTAACTCTGGCCTGCTGGTTGTGCGCAATATGACCACTCCTGGGTCAGGTCTTCTCGTATAGTATTCCAGAAAGGTCATGTCGAAGTCTCTCTCAAATCTCATCCCTACCGAATTTCCCAGAAGTCATCATCCCTTGCTGAAGGAAATTCTTGTTCCGGAACGGCTGCATACTTATCGTGCTTCTTTCTGGAAGATATATCCATATACAACGCCTCTGGGTGCGTATCACATCTCTAATGTCAGCGGAGTGGGACGTCATCTCGTCGAAATCTCTTGCGAACTCTTTTCTTCACTCTGCTTCAATATCGACTGATTCGGACTCGTCTCATCGTGGCTGTATGGACTATGCTCCAACGGCTATACTCGTATCTGGAGTCTCCCAAGCAATGCATCCCATCACATGATATCCGAATGATGTCGAAACATTCGATCGACTCGTCAGAACCTTATAATCCCCCAAGAGATCAACATCTTGAGTATAGTTTAATAGTATCGAGTACATGCCTCAGCGTCGGTGGTCCAGCCGTAGAAGGGCAAACCCAAGCCTCACTAATGGCGCCGCGGAACTGCCGTAAACCCTAAGGTTCAAAGGCTTTCACATGGTCATTAAGTCGAGTTAGGGTTTCATTCTTCTAGAGGGTCCATAGAATCACCTGCATGTCTTTCCGTATACTTTAAACTTGGAAAATGGGCTCCTGACATTCGATCGTCTCAATCGACTCTCAACGAATCTGCGTGAAGTCGTCTCTAGCTGGAATCAATCTATCTAATGACCTCGCATCGGTAAACGGACGAACCAAATGTCCTAGTCATTCATCCTCAGGTGACTGGCGACTCGCTATCATCTCTCTAAGTATATGCTCACGCTGCAGCAGCTCCAACCATCTGGGCGATATCTCGTCATTTGCAGCAGCAACTGGCTCATTCTCCTGCACGCCGAACAGCGCCTCAATCCTCCAGGAAAGACGACGCATTGGCGGTCATCTCTGAATCGGTCTGCCCTAGATCTGAGTAAGACTCTCCACACTGGAAATCATCAACTCAACTGGGCCCGCTCCGGTGCATAAATCGGACAAATCACCTTCGTCTCTCAAATCGAGTAGACTAGCCATAATCTGTCTCATATCTGTCTGGAAGCTCCGACAATCTAAGCTCGTAAGCTCCGAAAGCGACATCCCGTCAATCTCAGCAACAGCTGGTCCCTCTGTCTGCACGGTAGGCGACATCATAATCTCTGAGGTATGATGTACATCAACAGTCCTCTCTCAACTGGCAGCTCTAACAATGGCCCGATCATCCGGTGCAAAACCAAGCACTCGCCTCCACTTGAGGTCACAGTCATCAATACTAACTCAAGACGTTCCCATGTCACCAGAAAACACAATGGTCAGCCCTCGTACCAGACGATCTCGCACTGACCGTAACCCTAGCAGCAGCCCAAACTGCGCTCAAACATGGCGACAGGAACCTCAATCGAGTATCGAAGAGAGCAGATCAATGGCAAGAAAGGAAACAACAGATCAAGAGTGGATACACGATCATAAGAAGGAACAGCATCAATGAAGGTATGATCATGGACTAATAGAATCGGGGATCTCAAATGGATGTATAATCATGGATATAAAGAGAATCACTGATCTCGAAAATATGTACATCCTAAGGTTCCTTAAGCGGAGTGGCGTGTCGTAAGTATGCCGCGGAACATACCAACGGTACGTCACTCTACTTTAGTCACCTATTCCATCAACCAAGGGTCATCCTATACGACGAAAGTTCGGGTCTAATACCCCCTCGACTAAGTCTATGTTCCGTAAGGTCAAGCCTAAGTTCCGTATATATATAAACGCCCTAGGCTCCACATAGTCAAACTTAGACTCGAACCAAGGTCAACCTAGCGCTCTGATACCAACTTTGTCACGACCCGAAAGAGCACGTGACTGGCCCTCGAACCATATGAAATCTATAGGACTCCATCTGATCCAAGTAAGCCAAAGCCCAGAAATCTAAAACCATTTTAAGAGTAAGTGAAGAAAACTGGTTTAAAGAAGTAAAGGAAAATATGTTTGAAGTCGAGGTTTTTAAATAACTAAGCCGAAGGTGCATTTTTAAAAGGTAAAGTCTTTTCTAAAAATTTCGGCAGAGTTTCTTTAGTAAATACTGGCCCCGAACGGGATACAACAAGCATAACATATATACAATGATAAAAGGCATCCCCAAGCGGGAGCTAGCTCTTCGTCAATTGACGGTCACAACCACACATGCAATATAATATACAACGCCGAAAGACGAGGATCGATCCAAAAGAAACACAGTAAGCATGAAAACCGCAATACTACTAAGCGCGACTCTAAAGCCAAATAAAACATCACTAAAGTCTGAGTCTGAAACAATAAACAAATTTGGTTGATGGAAATTCTAGATACGAAGAATAATATAAGTACAATGGTAGTTTTGATGCAAAAGGAACCACCTACCAAATGCAATTCACCCGCAAGGAAGCAATGTGCCAGAAATGCCGCAAAGGAACCTGTACGGTAAAACCTGCAAGAACTGTGGCACAACGGGGGTGAGTTGCCAACTCGTGAATAGAGAATAACTACAAGCAGAAACCGAACGCAAGACATAATCCTAGGTCAAAACGATCAGTACAAAATCCTCAATATAAAACATGCAGCCTATAACAAGGCTAGGGTAAATATCTAACCCGAGTGTAATCTCCTGTGCCTGTGTCAGTGCCTCAGGTAGCAATATAACATAAGAATGAGGTATGAATGCATGAGAACATAATACATGTAAATGAAGAAACTGTTTTATACTTTAGTGAGATTTCCTTTGTATTTTTAAAATGAGGTATCATAATGAAATCAGCATAAAACAGTGCCTAACATCGGCACAAAACGTAATCCAAATATCCCGATATCTCTGTATCCCAATCACAAAATCTAGGGCGCCGTCAGTCCAGACCGGCCCCTACCATCAATCTCAAGACCACGACGGTATCCTCCGGATATCCGACGCGTCAGGTAAAATCACCGGTCGGTAGTGCTCCCCTGCCAGGCTCAACATCATCACCACATTCATCTTGCCCCGGGGTACCGCACCGGGTCCACCATGTACCCGAAACGGTTCATCCGTCTCCTCGAATTGGGTTTCCAAATCCATCAGCAAACTCATGGTGGACGACTCATACATCATGGGAAAACCCCACTTTTTATTTTAAAAGAGAGAAAATGTTTATCTATGTTTTTGCGGTTTTCCTCCAAATCCAGAAAATCTCACGGAAATCCAAATCCAAAACCTCAGTAACACGTAAAATAGTGAATATATGCATGAGAATCCATGAATGCGTCCTAACAATGATTATCAGTATGCATGAACTAGCAGGTAATAACTACAATGTCTAAACTATTAGCTAATAGGTTATGTCAAGCAATAGTATTTTCTAAGGTGTACGTGACATGGCAATTACCGTTGAAGATGTGTGTGAGCCGGCAAGTAAGTGTACGTGGTACATACGCAACATCGGTAATGGTGCTGGTGTCCTAACAGCATGATATCAATAATGGAGTATGAAACATAATATAAGAATGCGATGCAAAGCGAACCACAAAAAAAGTGGGAGCTGAATCTAGACGCAACTATAACTAATCTGCATTAATCTAATATAAGTCCTACAAATGGTGCCTTTTGAAATATCACGAATCATGGGGTTTTGAAAATAGGGGCTACGGTGTTTTTATGAAAAGATACGCCTTTTGAAATGTCCGTAGATCCCTTGACCTGTCTTTTAAAATACCCACGACCCGCTGGTTTTGAAATAGATAGGAGTCTAATCTAATCTAACAACTACATTAAACTATACAGCTGAACTAACAAGCTGAGCTATAGGTAAGGAAACCGTCTAACATCTGAGTCGATATATATAGATATAATAGTCGGTGATTCCGCCTCAATAGTATCGCGTACGATACAGTATATCATATGACATCCTCAAGTCATGAGTGCGGATCTATCATCAATGTAAAGCTCATACAGTAAATCGTCGTACGGCATCCCAATAGCTGGGTACGGGTCAATATCACACTATCTCATCACACTTCAGGTATCACTATCAACATATCATATAATCTGGGGTACTATTCTATGTCTAGTATAAATCGATACCATCAATAAAGTATGCATGCGGGGGTAAAAACACATCCCAAGCCCGCAAGAATCACATTTCGTATCCCAAATACGAATCATATCACATCACCGATCTCGCGGCACAAAGCCCAATATCATTGACTCATCTCCAAAGTCATCCAATATCATCAACACAGTGCCAGTATAAGTAATATGCAAGGGTGTGCGTGTAGGTGTAATTCTATTCTAGGGTTCGCGACTATGAACTACACTAGTCATTTCTAACCCTACACTATCCATAATACACCTAACAATTATATATAATAACAACTACGGACTGCGGGGGTGCTATACGCCATCCACCCGACTTCCCCCAGTAGATATAATCTACTCACCTAGCGTCTTCATTTGTGGACGTCGCCGCGCGCTTGCTTGTCGTCCCGAAGTCTTCATGGGGTACCTACACATCAAAATATCGTATATGCGCATTAAAACCAAATCAAAGCTAAAACGGCACATGAAATCCAAAATGATACGATAAGAGGCCTATAGGTTAAAACGCATGGCACGCCTTCAAAACCATCAACACATCCTCTATATCGTCGTATAAACGCCAAATAGTCGAGGCAAAACACAATCCACAATTGCAGAATTAAAAATACGGAATACGGAAACATGAATCTAAAACAGCAACTTAGGAAATATGTCCCAGATTTTACCCTAGGTCACTTTATACAAATCTATATATACCAGGGGTCTAACATGAACATGTAGGAGCTACAAAACCAATACGAGCCAAAATGGTGGGACCCAGGACGCAATTTGCGGCCAATGGGGATAAATTGGCGGCCGGGAAGAAGAAGTGGGAGCTGGGGTCTTGGGGTTAGCTTCCTGGGTGCCTGCACGTGTCACTGTCCAATCAATTTTAATTTAGGGTGTCTCGGGTGATAGCAGATTCAATATACCCTTCATAGATTTCATAAATTCCCCGATATCGGTTTCTAAAATCCGTATTATGGTTTAAGCTTCAGGTTTTGGGTTTCCAATTCATACACTAGGGTGATGGTATAACCTCTACTGACCTCAATTCCATATTACAACCCATAAATCATCACAACCCTAACTAGGTTATCCACAAGTCCACAATATCACACAATATCGATTCGATCTTAATATGAGGGTAAAGGAAATGCATAAACTAAGTTTAAGGTCCAGAAAATACCTCATTTGGCAACTCAAGAATTTTCTTGAGTTGCCCCTAGTGGCCAAAATCCTTGCTTCTTTAGCACCAAGTGTAGATCTAGGGATTGTGCACACATTTAATGAAATGAAGATTGGGTTTTGGGGTTGTTTTAGAGGTGTTTTGGAGCTTGAAGAGGGGAGGGAAAGGAGGTGCAGGAGCAGCAGCAGGAGAAGGGAGAAGAGGGAGGGAAATAAGGGGAGAAATGGTTAAGTCCTTAGTCAATGAAGCCCATACCTCTCTCTCTCACCAACTACCCATTTCTTTATTCTTTTCCTTCTCTTTTTCCTTTTAAAACCCTTCGCACTCAAATAGTAAACCCAAATGAAAAGCATGGCAAGAAAATGCACAAGTGTGAAAAAGTGATATGTGCATGTGTTGCACAAAAAGCTAAAAACCGATTTGCGATTTTTAATCGCGATTAGCACTAAATTAGTGTCAAATTAATCACAAAAACTTTAAAATGTCATAATTCTCTAATTTACCCTATTTTAGAATTTTCCAAATTTTTTCTCCATTTATTTGTATTTAATAATTCCAAAATATTAAAATATTCAATAAAATAATATTAAATTATAAAAATTCCCAAAATTATCATTTTATCTTTTTTGAAATGTTACACCTCTAGGGCATATACACTAACATCTGCTACCCGCAGTGTCTGATCGAACTCTGTCTAGGAATCTAAACCTCTGCCTCCTGGTTGCTATACCAGTACGAGCCCTCTTCGGATCCAGAACAACCGATGACTCAGATAGACGCTCCTCCACCAATAGGGCTGCATCCACAGCTGTCGCATACGTGTCGCAATGCTGAATACTGATGGCTAGGAACAACTGGTTAAGTAGGCCTCGAACAAACCTCTTCACCCTCATCTCCTCAGTTGCCACCAGGTATGGAGAATACACCGACAGCTCGGTAAACAGTATATCATACTCAAACACCGTCATCCCCGGAGTCTGACGTAACGACTCAAATTTGCGCGCTTGCGCATCCCTGACGCTCGGTGGAAGAAAACGGGAAAGAAACGACGTCACAAACTCAGCCCAGGTCATAGGAGCTAGACCAGCGGCTCTGCCTCTCTCCAACGACTCACACCACTTCTGGGCCATACCCTCCAGCCGGAAACACGCAAACTCTATCAATCTCTCGTCGGAGAATCGGAGTGAACGACAAATCCTGGCCATCCGGTTGATGAACGACTGCGGATCCTCAGTAACATCTTTACCAGTAAACACCGGAGGCCTCAGCCTCATAAAATCTGTCAATGACACAGCAATAACCTCCGGAGCTGTAACTGCGACTACCGGAACTGTACGTACCATCGTGGTCCCCGCAACGGGTGGAACAACTGCATGCCCCTGCGCTCGGATGGTCTCTACTAAAGTCCCCACTATCTGGCGCAGATCCTGCATACCTGCTCCAATCATAGCAATGTGCTCCGGTACAACAGGCGTACTGCCCTGGTCAGTCTTCGCCTCAGACGAGTCAACTCTCACCTCGGCCCTCGCGGCCGCTCTCTGTGCCCTCGTAGTATTCGGAGGCATATAAGCTGGAAATTGAAACAAGATTCGATAAGGAAACAGGAATCGAATCACAAAGATGTATATCATCATGGAGGAATATCAATCAATAAGTCATAAGGTCACTTAGGCGGAGTACCGTGTCGTAAGTATGCCGCGGAACATACCCACGCTATGTCACTCTGCTTAAGCTACTTACTCCATCATACCAAGGTCATCCTATACCTCGAAAGGTAAAACCTAGCGCTCTGATACCAACTTTGTCACGAACCAAAATTTGGCCCGTAACCGGCACTTAAACTACGTAACGTCTACAGGCGTACGCAACTCAAGTAAGCCGAAACCCAGAAATCTAAACCACCCAAATCTGGATCAATGGAGAAAAACATAGTTTTAACATTTGGAAAATCACAATTAAAATCTCTAACTCTAGTTTTCCTTCTTGAAAATTTCGGCAGCACCTCCTTTGTAAAAACTAGCCCCGAAAACGGGTACAACATAGATAATAAATAAAGCATCCCAAATGGGAGCAAAATCACGCCCAACGGCGGAGACAATCACCACAACATTTATACGACGCCGAAGCAAAGAAATAACAAAGGAAAGACTGCAATAAGAAGTAAACTTTCTAACATAACCGGCTCCAACGAGCACGACACCCAAAGTCACCAAAATAATACAACATTGAATCCTCACAAGTCGTATCTAAGTCAAATACAAACAGTGGTAGATGGAGAATACTAGATCCAACAAAAAGATATACAATGTACAAGCAGATAACCGCAAACCCACCTAAAAGCAAAGGCCTCACTGCCTAACAAAGCGGTATCTGCAAAAGTAGAGATGATAAGACGCCCTGCCGCGACTACTCTGAGGGTAAGTCCTGCAAAACACTGTGGCACAACGGGGGTGAGTTGCCAACTCGTGAATAGTAAATAACATCATACTGTAATCGCCAGTATGCACGAACAGTGATCTATCTATCACATGTAATCCGATAGCATAAGTATGATAAGTGAATATGCAACAATCATGTAAAGGTACATCATCAGGGTACTACAACTATATGAAACAATGCATAACAACAATAATCCTGAGTGGGTGGGATGATTCAATAAATCTCAAGCCAAATCATCAGCATGGAAAACACCAGTGTCCCTCACTGACACATCAAATCCCTAATCCTCAGGCACCGCATCCACAGATCGGCTCTCACATCCTGTAAGTCTCATGGAACCTGAGTGTCAAACATCGACACCCGAAACATCATGAAAACATATTCCTGTGTGTATATATATATGTATATAAATATGTGTCACGACCCGAAATAGCCCGTGACTGGCACTTGAATCATATGAAGTCTATAGGACCCTATCTAATTCAAGTAAGCCAAAAGCCCAGAAATCTAAAACAATTTTTAATGAGTAAATAAAGAAAACTGGTTTTGAAGAAGTAAAGAAAACATGTTTTGAAAACAAGGTTTTTAAATCAATAAGCCGAATATGCACTTTGAAAGTGTATTGTCTTTTCTGAAAATTTCGGGCGAGTTTCCTTTGTAAAAACTGGCCCCGAACAGGGTACAACAAGAATAATATAAGCAATGATAAAAGGCATCCCCAAGTGGGAGCTAGCTCTTCGTCAATCGACGGTCACAACCACGCAAGCAATATAATATACAACGCCAAGGGGCGAGAATCAAAATTCAGAAAAAGAAACTCAAACAGCCTGAAAACCGTAATACTACAACGCGCGACTCTAAGGTCAAAATAATACTCAAGTTTTGGTTGATGGAATTTCTAGATACAATGAATAATACACCAACAATGGTGGTCCTGATACAAAAGAACCCACCTACCAAAGCAAGTCACCCATATGGAAGCAGTGTGCCAGAAATGCCGCTATGGAATCTGTACGGCAAAAACCTGCAAGAACTATGGCGCAACGGGGGTGAGTTGCCAACTCGTGAATAGAAAATATCTACAAGCCGAGATCGAATGTATGACCCATCCTAGGTCAATACGATCAGATATATATATATAACCTCAATATGAATAAGCCTGCAGCATGCTAAACTGGCAATGTAACCTCTCTACATAAGTGTAATGCCAAGTGCTCGTGCGAGTGTCTCAGGTAATAGCATATCATAAATATGAGGTATGATCAATGTAATCAAATCTATATGTATGTGGATCACGTCCACTCGTCACCCAATGACAATAACCATCATGCATGTAAGAATCATAAAGCATATGCATGGAAATATGAGGATATAAACCATCTGTGTCCCTTGCGACACGAAAAAATCATGGAAACGGAGTGTCCAACATCGACACTCAAAAACATCATGAAAGATGTGCCCAGCATCCGCATGTAAATCCTCATATATCGGGCTCCGTCAGTCCGGATCAGCCCACGGGCTCCGTCTGTGGAATCGGCCCTCGGCCCCAGCAGTACGTCCATATCCATCTATCGACTCTAGTCAGTATCCTCCGGATAACCGCCAGGTCCAGCCAATCACCGGTAGGTACTCGCCACCCTGCCAGGCTCATCGTCTACTCCACGAAAAACATTTCTTTCCCCGGGGAACCATACCGGGTCCACCATGTACCCGCAATCGGCCTCATCCGCCTCCTCGAATCGGGTTTCACATGTCGCTCTCAGCACCGAGAAAACAAATGGTGGACGCACTGAAATATCATAGCAAGGGTAACCGAGTTTTAAAACAATTACATATTCTCTTTTGAAATACCAACGGTTCCCAAATCCAGAAATATCATGGAAACAACATATCTCAATGCGTATAATGAGAAAGCAGGATGTATGCGACATGTAAAAGAAATGTAAGCATGTATGTCATGCAAGGGTCATATCCTGAATGCAACAGTATTACGGTGTAGTGACATGGCAATTATCGATGATGAAGTGTGTGAGCCGGCGAGCAGTGTACGTGAAACATATGCATCATCGATAATGGTGCTGGTGTCCTAGAAGCATGATTGTAATATATCAATAAACACAAGCAATGCAATGCAAATAGAATGAATATGCGGAATCGAATAATCAACTTAACAGTGAAGAATCTACCTCAAAAAAATATATCATGCAGCTTTGCCATTTGAAATAAGACAAATCGTGGTTTTAGTAAAATAAGGGCTACGGTGTTTTTTAAGAAAAGGTGCGTCCTTTGAAATATCCGTAGAATCACTTTGAAATACTCCCGACCGGTTAGTTTTGAAATAGGTATGACTCGGGTCTAGTCTAATGTCTACTAAGTAATCTACATACGCAACTAAGAAGCTAAACAGGAGGGGTATGAAACCACCTACATCTGGGTCGAAATATATATATATATATATATAATAATCGGTGATCCCGCCTCAATAGTATCACGTACGATACAGTATATCATACAACATCCTCGAGTAGAGTGTGGATCTATCATCAATATAAATCTCGTACGGTAAATCGTCGTACGGCATCCAAATAGCTGGGTACGGGTCAATGTAACGTTCAACTCATCAATTATCAGGTGTCCTTATCATCATATCACATGATCTGGGGTACAGATCTAAGTCTGGTACAATCGACACCATCTATGTATGCATGCACATATGAAACACTTCGTCAAAAGGCCCGCTAAAACATCAAGTCGTATCACAATTACGAACCCTGTCATATCTCCGATCATACGGCCTCAAATCGAATCTCATCGACACATCTCCAATATCATCCACAATCCTCATCACGGTATAAATTGTTAGTGTATATGCCCTAGAGGCCATTACTGTATCATACTAGTTTGTATATTACTTAATGGAAGCTTGGGATATTCACCTTGTATAAACAATCTTGCTCAATATAGTAGTATGCTACTTGGTTTGTTTCTACTTCAATGTGTACTTGTGTTTATTTTAGTATATCACCTATACACAATAGTGGAGCCCTTAGGATCTTTGCTTGATTACCAGCGTTGTGATGGCAGTCACACTAGTGGGGGCTGGGTAATCTATAAGCACATCCTTATGCAGGTCCCTAGTCGCAGGACTATCGAGATAGGGCATCGATACTCCGGAGTAGACTAGCGCATGCGCTTCTCATCCCAGAGTGGGAGACGGTCTGTCCCACAGCCGTCAGTACGTCGTACTGGAGATAGTATGCGGGTGCTCGTTGGGTTACGAGTACACTGGACAGGACTCGTCGGGAACTGAACGGTTGGTATTATACCTATCGTAAGTTATCAGTTCCCAGGTGACATGAGTACAGCTTAGTCCGCTGACTTGACACTGTCACTTCGTCTCGAGTGTGCTCCCACTGTACTTTGATTACTACCCTACCACGGTTCAAAGGAGTCGTGCAAAGAGGTGGTAGTTGGGTGCAGTCCCGAAGCACTTGGAGGCAGTGACGGTTAGACAGGATTCGTCTCTCCCGGTATTGGGGGTTGACATCGCGCTGTGTCTAGGAGAGCCATTACACGAGTAGTCCCTGGCCAGGGCAATCGAGATATACTGGTAGGCTTCCAGTGTTATCTCAGGGTGTTTTGGGCTTCACTCCGACACGACTTGTACCGCTATTAGGGGACTGACGTTTACCGCCCCCCTAGGCCCGCCATGCGATATATCAGACGAACAGACCGGACTGTACTGAGAATGTCACATTCAGGCTCAGTAGGAGTTCAGATGGGTTTCACCTCGTCAGTCTTCTTGTCGGCTTCTACCTGGGGACCGTTACGCACAGCTAGTGCCGCTTGCGGTCTGTGGTTAAACCCACTGCCAGCGTAGTGTCGAGTCTTTAGAGTCCCATACAGAAAGCTATTCTCCTTTAGGCAAAAGAGTAGAGGTCGCATGGTTTTGCGGCAGGTCGCATGGTTTTGCGACAGGGTTCGGTCACATCCGTGCACTTGTGCACGTACGGTGTCGGGACAGTAAACACTAGCGGGCTTTGGTTTAAGCCAGATCCTAGTGTATATATTGGGATTGGATTTATCCAGTTTGTATTCGTGTTCCTCGGAACGCGGATGCAGGTGTGTATGCACAGTTGACGGAGAGACAGAGGCGGAGGATTCTCATTAGGGTTGTTGACCGTTGATAGTTGACTATTGACTTTTTGCTCAACCCTAATGAGAATATGATATGTGATTAACAATTATATTAATTAGGTATTATGGTGACATGGTTGTTGAGTTGTTGACTTTTTGACTTTTATTGACTTGTTGACTTTGTTGACCGGTTGACTAGGCTTGACTAGTTGACCATCATGATAACTATAGCTAACATTTCATGGCAAAGACTTTTGCTTGCTTGCTCTTTTGTGCAAAATGAGTGCACGAAATGATATGGCTATGGTTGCTTAAACCATCACATAATACTTGATTGATATGATGTGTTATGATTGTTTTGGATTATGAGAGCCAAATGAGAAAAGTCTTCTCTCATTCTTTCATGCTCATTCTCTCTCTTGTTCTTGAGCGATCATCTTCCTCCTCTTGCTCTCCCTCTCTTAGTCTGTGGTTCACTTGTCTCATGAGTTGAGAATCAAGAACCATAGATAAAATTCCATACAAACTCTTCTCTACTCACTCTAGTTCACAAGGTTTAGCAAACCAAGTGAACTAGTTTCTTCAAAGACCGAAGAAGAAGCCAAAGGTAGAAGCTTTCGAGGTGGATCTATCTTCGGCGCAAGGAGACGACGGAGTGAAGGCGATCCGGACGACCATCGAAGCTTGAAGACGAAGGAGTTCGAGAAATAGAAAGGTATAACCCCCTAACCGAGTAGTTAGCAACTCGTAGTTAGGTTGTTAGTTAGATGTTTAACAA
Organism: Agapanthus africanus; assembly: GCA_030015575.1. Classification (NCBI taxonomy): domain Eukaryota; kingdom Viridiplantae; phylum Streptophyta; class Magnoliopsida; order Asparagales; family Amaryllidaceae; genus Agapanthus; species Agapanthus africanus. Next base: position 330,532,938 of record JASDDO010000022.1, read on the forward strand.
AGATCCGGGTTTTAAGTCCATATTACCACCTCTAAGAAAATCGTTTTTTATCAAATTCCGCATGCCCTAAAGTACCGGGAGAGGTAGCATGGACTTACAGTGGTATCAGAGCCTAGTTAAACTCTATCTAACATGTTAGCAAAGTAGCTAGAAGATCGATCAAAGAAAAAGTCCCGAAATGAACCCCGTTTTCAAAGTTGCTGTCGATTTTTTATGTTCTGTAAAATTAATAAATCATGCATCAAAAATCGACTCAGGGTTTTTAGAGTGCACTGTAGAAAGTCGTTCCCCTGATCTCATCATTGCGCCGCGGAAACGCGGCAATAGCTTGCTATTGCCGCGGTTCCGCGGCCGTCTTGGCTCCACTCTGGTTGTTCTTTGCTACAGTGTGCTTATGGGGGTATTTTAGGAATTTTGGAATATGTATTTTCAGCCCAGATTTTCCAGAACGAAAATTTTATTTTTTGGGTCCGGAAAATCCGTATTTTTGATCGAACTTCTAAAAGACTTTAACTGACGGGTTTTTCTGTAATGTGATATTTGTATTGAACGTCTGCTAATCGCTATATGTCGATTAGTGGGGGGTTATACAAATCTGTGATCTGTAATGTTATTGGAATGTGTATATGAATATGTTGGATTGTCGCGGGTGAATAGCCGGGGGTTGTGAGACGAGAGTTTTCTTTTCTTTCAATTCATGTAAATTTGTAAATTGATATAATAATTATTTGTATGGCCGCACAACCGGGTCGGGGTTGTTGCCGTCATTGTATAATTTCTTTTTACTGTTTTTGCTCCTAGGATAGACCCATGGAGGGGGTGCACAAACTACCGGGTATGCCGAAGTGCCGAGTGGCCTACTCACGGGGATGAGGGAGGTTGCTTCGCTTCGGGTACTTGGCGGGTAGTTTGCCGCACCCGTAGGGGTCTTGGGTGGGGTATTGGCTATTCACCGCGACCGTGTAATCTGCTTTTCGTTACAGGCTCGTACGAATTGCAGGTTCCTAGTATATCCAATGTGTTCATCTGTGATCTGAAATGTTTATCATTGCAGTATATCTATATATGATATTATTTAGGCGTTGCTTATGTTTTACAGCCGCGCTAGCCCACCCCCCGCTCTGTCGTTAGTTAAGTAACCTAACGGGTAATGACGGGGCCCCGTGGCGAATGCGAATGGCAGAAGCGTACGTCATATTTTGGTTGTTTTCTGCAATGGTAGGATTAAATGATGGGATGCTTTAAAAGAACTAATGCAAGAATATCACGCATTAAAAGAACTAATGCAAGAAAATAAACCATGAAAAAGTCGTTGGAACACTTTCGAAAAACCACTCGGTTCTTTTCAAAACAAACTTTTAAAATGCGGAGTTTGAGCCACTCCATTTAAAAGCTATCTCGTTCCATCGACTAAATCAAGTTCACTACGTTCACGGTTTCGCCAAAACCATTCGTAGCCCTCCGTCGTTTCACATGAATAGTCAATAGTATTCAAGCTGTGTTTGTTGGCCAAAGTCAAGGCATAGTGATTGGTAGCTATTGGGTATTCATGTGTAGCATAGATAGATGCGTTGGTTTAGGACAGTCGTACTGCCTTGTTGGCCAAAGTCAAGGGTAGGTACGGGTGGATTCAAATTAACCAAGAGAACGACGGGTAGAACTTGACATGTGACTTATGATTTGTTGGCCAAAGTCAAGGTCATAAGAGCATGGGGCAAAAATCCACATCGGGAGTTTCAAAAGAACTGAAACTTGCTAGTGTTGCATACCATTTGGAGTGTGATGATTCTGGTAGGATTCCTTCAGTTTCGTCACGCGATGATATTTGTTTCCCGATCCTACTGTGAGTATATGCTACTCCTTGGGAAATTTCTCACTTAACGATCAATGCTATAAACCAAGTAGGTGTCTAGAAAGGTGTTAGCGGGGATACTCCCCCAGGGAAAAGAGGTTATTGAATTAAGGAACTTCGCGAAAGCGTTGGAAAACCACCCTCGAAGTACCGACACCAGCCTGGCCGAACGGTTAAGCAAGTATTGTACGGTGAGATTGATCCTGACTAATTCTTCCTTTTTGGTTTGAGGAGGGATTCGAGAAACAGTGGGAGCCATCCTGTTTGGACAAACTAAAAACCACTCTAAACTTGCAAGAGCATCGTGCTAAGTGTTTCTTCTTCTCTCTCCTAATTGCAGCGACCAATCGAAATGACTGGACTTAAGTTACTTCTAGATAAAAACATACTGACAGGGCCAAACTACAAAGATTGGCTCAGGAATGTCACAATGGCAATCACTTACGACAAGCTGGGGTATCTTCTTACCACCAAAGCTCCCCCTGTCCCAAGTCCCACCTCCAGCGTCGCGGATAAGGAAATCCGAAAGACTTGGGAGATTGATAGCGCGAAGGCCAAGTGCCTCGTACTTGCCTCGATGGACAACGAACATCAGAGGAGGCACGAGAATATGGACCTTGAATCCATATTTCTCTATACAAAAGAACTGTATGGAGAGCAATCTCGTATCGCAAGATACGAAGTGTCGAAAAAGTTATTTTCGGCAAGGTTGGCCATCGGATCATCGGTAGCGGAACACATGCTTAAGATGATTGGCTTCATTGAGGAGCTCGCGGAACTTGGAACCACGTTGGAGAATGAGCTCTATACGGACTTGATTCTCCAGTCCCTTCCTTCCACTTACGCCCAGTTCATACTGAACTTCAACTTACAAGAAAAAGAAGTTGAACTTTCAGAACTCCTCAACATGCTGAGGAGTGCAGAGGGCACCCTACAGAAAGGTAGGGAAACATCTACTTTGTTTGTAGGAGGATCTTCCTCTTCTAGGTCCAAGGCGAAAGCCAAGGGAAAGAAGAAGAAAGCCTCCGCCAAACCAAGGGGCGGTGTTAGTAAAGTGGATACGAAGGGAAAAGCAAAAGCAACAAAGATAGCGGGGAAGCTTGTGGATAAGGAAGAATGCTTCTATTGTCATAAGAAAGGTCACTGGAAGAATGATTGCAGGGCTTGGAAAGCCAGGACAGAGGAATTGAAGCAGGTTGCAGCTTCAGCTTCAGGTGTGTATGTTATTGAAAACAGTCTTTCAATAAACTCTACTTCCTGGGTATTGGATACCGGATCAGGATCTCATATCTGTAATTCGTTGCAGGCGTTGAGAAACCGTAGTGTTTTGAAAGCAGGTGACATGACCCTAAGAGTTGCGAACGGAGCTAGCATGGATGCTAAAGCCGTGGGGGACTATCACCTGGGAATGTCAGATGGACATGTTTTGGTTTTGCGTAATTGCTTTTTTGTACCCAACGCAACTTGTAATATCATTTTTGTATCTTTAGTTTCTAAAGAAGGTTATGAATTTGCGTTTGTAAGTAATGTTGTAAACATTCACCTTAATCAAGTTCTGATTGGGTCAGGTACATTGAGCAATGGTATATACGTATTAAACCAACCACAGATTTTCAATGTCCAGAATACACACAAATGAAAGTCTCCGGAAATAAATCAGACTTTCTTATGGCATTGTAGACTGGGTCACATCAATGAGAGAAGGTTGACGAAGTTACATACTGAAGGATATTTGAATCCGTTCGAATATCAATCGTATGCCACTTGTCAATCATGTCTCAAAGGAAAGATGACAAAGACTCCGTTTACTGGACACGGAGTAAGAGCGAGCGAGCTCTTGGGACTCGTACACAGCGACGTGTGCGGTCCAATGTCTACACATGCGCGAAGCGGTTATTCTTACTTCATTACTTTTACGGATGACTTTTCAAGCTACGGTTATGTCTTCTTAATGAAACAAAAGTCCGAAGCCTTTGGAAAGTTCCAGGAATATAAGAACGAAGTAGAAAAACAAACCGGCAAAAGTATTAAGATTCTAAGATCGGATCGAGGTGGAGAATACTTGAGTGCCGAGTTCCTGGACTATTTAAAAGAGAACGGAATTCTCTCTCAGCTTACTCCTCCATACACTCCGCAACATAACGGTGTATCGGAGAGACGGAACCGAACCCTATTGGATATGGTACGGTCCATGATGAGTAACGCTGAGTTACCGCGATCATTCTGGGGATATGCGCTAGAATCAGCTGCATACCTTTTGAACCGAGTTCCAACTAAGACTGTGCCTACTACACCATATGAGATGTGGTGTGGGAAGAGACCCTATCTTAAGCACATTAAGACATGGGGATGTCCAGCTTTTGTTAAAAAGCAGCATTCGGACAAGCTCGAGGCACGCTCAGTACAGTGTAAGTTCGTGGGATATCCAAAGAACTCCAAGGGATATTTCTTCTACTGCGAAGAGAAACAAAAAGTTCTTGTTTCTCGTCATGCCTACTTCTTGGAAACTGAGTTTTTGGAAACCCAGATAAGTGGGAGCGCAGTAGAACTGGAAGAAATTCCAGAACCACAGACTATTACTGAAAGCTTAGTGGAACCAGAGGGTTCAAAAGAACAGGACATTCCTACGCCGCTCCGCAGAAGTAGTAGGCAGTCTCATCCGCCCGAGAGATACTACGGTTTTCTCATAGACGGGGATAGAGAGGATTGCATCATAGATTATGATGAGCCTACTATCTTCCAGCAAGCCGTTCAGAGCGTCGACTCGGTAAAATGGCTGGATGCAATGCGGACCGAAATGGAGTCCATGTACACCAACAAGGTATGGACGTTGGACATTGCTCCAGACGGGGTAAAACCCGTGGATGCAAGTGGATCTTCAAAAGGAAGATTGGTGTAGATGGACAGGTTGAGACCTATAAAGCTAGACTTGTTGCAAAGGGTTTCCATCAAAGACCTGTCTTGGACTATGACGAAACCTTTTCTCCAGTGGCTATGCGGAAATCCATTCGGATCCTTCTTGCCATTGCTGCCTTCGACGATTATGAGATCTGGCAAATGGACGTAAAGACCGCTTTTCTAAATGGAAATTTAGATGAGTGTGTCTATATGGACCAACCAGAGGGTTTCATTCAGAGTGGGAGCAGCGGAAAGGTGTGGAAGTTGCTTAAGTCCATTTACGGACTAAAGCAGGCATCGCGGAGTTGGAACATCTGTTTTGATGAGACGGTCAAGGAATTTGGCTTTATCAAAAATCCAGATGAACCATGCATCTATAGTAGATTTGTAGCGAGAACTGTAGTATTCCTCGTTTTATACGTGGATGACATTCTCTTAATAGGAAATGACATTCCTATGCTACAATCTGTCAAGGGGTTCTTGTCACACAGGTTCTCCATGAAAGACCTGGGTGATGCCTCGTACATTCTGGGTATCCGGATCTACCGTGACAGATCCAAGAGGATATTAGGACTTTCACAGTCCAGGTACATCGACACCATACTGAAAAGATTCAGTATGGAAGATTCCAAGCGCGGTTACCTGCCGGCTTGTGACGGGATCATCCTCTCTAAAGAGATGTCCCCCAAGACTGATTTGGAGAGGGATCGCATGTCTATTATACCCTACGCTTCTGCGGTAGGCTCTATAATGTATGCGATGTTGTGTACCAGACCGGATGTAGCTTATGCACTCAGTGTGGTAAGCCGGTATCAGTCAGACCCAGGGGAGAAACACTGGATAGCGGTAAAGAACATTCTCAAGTACCTGAGAAGGACTAAAGAGATGTTCTTGGTGTATGGCGGAAAAGACCTCCAGATCGAGGCCTTTGCTGACTCCAGCTTCCAGAGTGACAAGGATGATTCCAAGTCCATGTCGGGTTTTGTCTTTACCCTCAATGGAGGGGCAGTGTGTTGGAAGAGTTCCAAACAGGAAACCGTTGCAGACTCGACCATGGAAGCGGAATACATCGCTGCATCTGATGGCGCAAAAGAAGCTGTCTGGATAAGGAAGTTCTTGAAAGAACTTCAGATGGTTCCGTCCATTGTTGATCCAATACCTCTGTATTGCGACAACAACGGGGCTATAGCTTTAGCGAAGGAACCCAGGTCCCATTAGAGATCCAGACACATCTTGAGGCGGTATCACCTGATCAGGGAGATCGTGGATCGCCAGGAGATCGAGGTTCGGAGAGTCGCTTCAGAAGATAACACTGCAGATCCATTCACCTAGGCCTTGCCCCAGACTCAGTTCGAGCGGCTGATCGAGATGATAGGTCTTCGATACGCCAGTACATGGCCTTAGTGCAAGTGGGAGATTGTTAGTGTATATGCCCTTGAGGCCATTACTGTATCATACTAGTTTGTATATTACTTAATTGAAGCTTGGGATATTCACCTTGAATAAACAATCTTGCTCAATATAGTAGTATGCTACTTGGTTTGTTTCTACTTCAATGTGTACTTGTGTTTATTTTAGTATATCACCTATACACATTAGTGGAGCCCTTAGGATCTTTGCTTGATTACCAGCGTTGTGATGGCAGTCACACTAGTGGGGGCTGGGTAATCTATAAACACATCCTTATGCAGGTCCCTAGTCGCAGGACTATCGTGACAGGGCATCGATACTCCGGAGTAGACTAGCGCATGCGCTTCTCATCCCAGAGTGGGAGACGGTCTGTCCCACAGCCGTCAGTACGTCGTACTGGAGATAGTATGCGGGTGCTCATTGGGTTACGAGTACACTGGACAGGACTCGTCGGGAACTGAACGGTTGGTATTATACCAATCGTCAGTTATCAGTTCCCAGGTGACATGAGTACAGCTTAGTCCGCTGACTTGACACTGTCACTTCGTCTCGAGTGTGATCCCATTGTACTTTGATTACTACCCTACCACGGCTCAAAGGAGTCGTGCAAACAGGTAGTAGTTAGGTGCAGTCCCGAAGCACTTAGAGGCAGTGACGGTTAGACAGGATTCGTCTCTCCCGGTATTGGGGGTTGACATCGCGCTGTGTCTAGGAGAGCCATTACATGAGTAGTCCCTGGCCAGGGCAATCGAGATATACTGGGAGGCTTCCAGTGTTATCTCAGGGTGTTTTGGGCTTCATTCCGACACGACTTGTACCGCTATTAGGGGACTGACGTTTACCGGCCCCCTAGGCCCGCCATGCGATGTATCAGACGAACAAACCGGACTGTACGAAGAATGTCACATTCAGGCTCAGTAGGAGTTCAGATGGGTTTCACCTCGTCAGTCTTCTTGTCGGCTTCTACCTGGGGAACGTTACGCACAGCTAGTGCCGCTTGTGGTGTGTGGTTAAACCCACTGCCAGCGTAGTGTCGAGTCTTTAGAGTCCCACACAGAAAGCTATTCGCCTTTAGGCAAAAGAGTAGAGGTCGCATGGTTTTGCGGCAGGTCGCATGGTTTTGCGACAGGGTTCGGTCACATCCGTGCACTTGTGCACGTACAGTGTCCGGACAGTAAACACTAGCGGGCTTTGGTTTAAGCCAGATCCTAGTGTATGTATTGGGATTGGATTTATCCAGTTTGTATTCGTGTTCCTCGGAACGCGGATGCGGGTGTGTATGCACAGTTGACGGAGAGACAGAGGCGGAGGATTCTCATTAGGGTTGTTAACCGTTGATAGTTGACTATTGACTTTTTGCTCAACCCTAATGAGAATATGATATGTGATTAACAATTATATTAATTAGGTATTATGGTGACATGGTTGTTGAGTTGTTGACTTTTGTTGACTTGTTGACTTTGTTGACCGGTTGACTAGGCTTGACTAGTTGACCATCATGATAACTATAGCTATCATTTCATGGCAAAGACTTTTTCTTGCTTGCTCTTTTGTGCAAAATGAGTGCATGAATTGATATGGCTATGGTTGCTTAAACCATCACATAATACTTGATTGATATGATGTGTTATGATTGTTTTGGATTATGAGAGCCAAATGAGAAAAGTCTTCTCTCATTCTTTCATGCTCATTCTCTCTCTTGTTCTTGAGCTCTCATCTTCCTCCTCTTGCTCTCCCTCTCTTAGTCTATGGTTCACTTGTCTCATGAGTTGAGAATCAAGAACCATAGATAAAATCCCATACAAACTCTTCTCTACTCACTCTAGTTCACAAGGTTTAGCAAACCAAGTGAACTAGTTTCTTCAAAGACCGAAGAAGAAGCCAAAGGTAGAAGCTTTCGAGGTGGATCTATCTTCGGCGCAAGGAGACGACGGAGTGTAGGCGATCCGGACGACCATCGAAGCTTGAAGACGAAGGAGTTCGAGAAATAGAAAGGTATAACCCCCTAACCGAGTAGTTAGCAACTCGTAGTTAGGTTGTTAGTTAGATGTTTAACAAAGATCCGGGTTTTAAGTCCATGTTAACACCTCTAAGAAAATCGTTTTTTATCAAATTCCGCATGCCCGAAAGTACCGGGAGAGGTAGCATGGACTTACATAAATGTAGCAATAAGTATGTGTGTACGTGTAGGGGTAAACTTATTCTCGGGTTCGCGACAAGGAATTTCACTAGTTCACTTCTAACCCTAATCTAAACCATAGTACCCTAATCTCACATGTCCACGACACACAGTAAGCTATCGTAAATAGTATACATGTATATTATACTAATATCGGACTGCGGGGGTGCTATACGCCATCCACACGACTTCCCCCGTAGATATAATCTACTCACCTTGCTTCTCGTGTGCCGATGTTGTCATCTTTATCTTCAACGCCTTGATGTCACGTGGGGTACCTACAAGTATATCACAAATGCTAAAGCACGTGAAAATCACATCGGAAACCAAAATGGCACACGTTACTGTAGGGTTCCTGGGCACGCAAATGAGGTCTCACAAGGCATCAACCATGCCAATTTCAAAATTTTACGGTGCCGAGAAACCCTAATGCGATCGTTGACTAGAATTTTAGGCGACAAATGAAACTAGTTGACAACTTAACTAAAAGAACGGAAATACAACCTTTGTAGATCCGGTCCTCCGCCTCCATTGCTCCGCAATGAAGTCTCCTCACTGTCCAAATGGAATCCCGGGCTCTAGCGTCGGCTTCATCGGAGAAAGGGGGGGCTAGGTCATCGACAACGATGCCGAAGATGATCTACGTCGAGGCATCACAAGATCAAGCTCCCACTTCACCAAGTCATGAAACTTGTGAAGAAAACACCCTATACTACTTGGCAAGAGGTAGAGGATGAAGAAATAGGAAGTGGGTTCACTTTAGAATTGGATTTCTCACTTGATTTCATCAAATCACCATTGATGAAGCAAGCTTTTCTTCTTGTGTAGAAGAAGAAGAAGAAGATGATAATATTATGATAAGTTAATTAAATCCCAAAGAAAAAGAATACTTATCATAATATGAACCATGGTTATGTGTAGAGAGTTGACTAAGGTTAGATGAATGGTTAGGGTTAAACATGAAGACAAAATGGTCACTTGGTCAAAGCTTCATGAAGCTTCAACAAGCTTCATGAAAGAAAGAAAGAAAGAAACCATTTTGTTTTCTTTTGCCATTTCTTTTTAATCTAAATTAAAAAGATAAATGAATGATAAAATAAAAACCCTAACCATTTACTTAACCAAGGTTTAATTCTTTACACAAAAACCCAAGTTAACATGTATCATCAAACATGATACAATCAAGTGCACAAAAGTATATCTCATATACAACTTGTGAACATCAAGTGAGAAAATCCAATTTAAGTGAACCAATACTAGTTTATGCAAAGTAATATATCAAATATATAATTATACATTAAATCATTAAATCAACACTTGATTTAACGATCCGGTCATATCGCATAAAACTGACTAATATCCAATGTATCGATCTATCGAATTAATCCTCGATTCGATAACTAGGTTATATCGCATACAACCATTCGATACATTCATCGCGAGAATAGAATATGGTATCACATACACGCATTATTCTCGGTCCCGCACACATCTCATATGCGCTCCTATTTCGTTTCGCTTGAGCCAGGAAACCTCTGTGTAGGACTCTAAAGACTCGTCAATACGCCGGCAGCAGGTGATGATCATATCAAACACCCACAAGCCGCAAGCGGTCTGCTAAACGTAACGGCCACCCGGGTATTGAGCGATCAGAAGATCGACGAGCAAGCCCGCTCACACTCCAGTGAATCCAACCAGTAACACTTACCGTATAGTCCGGTCTCGTCGTCTGATATGTCGCATATCTCGCCTAGGGGTGGTAAACGTCAGACCCTAATTGCTCGATAAGTCGTGTCGATATGAGGTCTATAACAGTTCGAGAAACTACTGGTAACACTTACCAGTAAATCTCAACAACCCTGACGTGAGGTATAATACCATCTGGGAGTTCTCGGCGAGTCCGTCCAGTGTACCCAATCTCTACTGAGCACCCGTATATCATCTCTGATGTCAAACACCAATGGATATGGGATCATCCATCGCCCATCTGTATGGGTCGAGAAGATATACGCTAGTCTACTCTGGTATATCGATGCCCCGTCTCGATACACCCCCGACTAGTGACCTTGAAGGATGTACTTATGGACTACCATGTCCCCACTAGTATGATCCGCATCATTGTCTAGGTAGTCAAGTACACATCCTAAGGGCTTTACCAACATGTAACAGTGAGACAATCAGTATACACGTTAAGGTAAAGAGTAACCAGATAGCATACTATCATGTCGAGCAAGAAAGTCCTCCCTATATATGTCCAAGCATCCACTACAATATACATCCTATGTATAGTAATGGCCTCTAGTGCATACATATAACTAACAATCTCCCACTTGCACTAGGGCCATCTGTAGCAGTGGTTGCAGTATCTCATACTCAACCATCCCATAAAAGTCTCTCTCTGGGAATAGGCCTTAGTGAGTGGATCCGCCGTGTTGTCCTCTGAGTCTGCTCTCCTTACCAAGATCAGCCTGGAGATCAGCCATCTCCATGATCAGGTGATACTGCCTTAGAATATGTCTGGATCACTGATGGGACGGGTGTTCCTTGGCATATGCCACAACTCCATTGTCACACAATGTGAGGAACTAAGTTCATCTCATGAACTATTATACACCCATACTTCCTCTTTGGTAGCATCATAAGTAGCGATGTATCCAGCCTTTATCGTCTAGTTAGCCACGGTATCTAACTTGGAACTCTTCCAATATACCGTCCCTCTACTGAAGGTAAAGACAATGCCTGCGACTGACATTCAGTCGTCCTTATCACCCTGGAATACTTCCAGTGATTCTCCCAGGACCAATTGATACCATCTCACTACTGCTAGTGAGTATACTAACACCCAAATAACATCTATCTCATAGATGAAAACTCAGGATGGAGTAGGTATCACTTTGATCCTATATGGAGAATCCTTGTGATAAACGGAGATTGACCGAGCGTAGCATAGGAAACTGCTTTCTTATCAAGAGTATGTCATCCACGTACTCTACGAGAATCGCCACCATACTCCCTACTACCTTTTTGTTTATACAAGGTTCATCTACCATTTTGATGATGTCAAACTCTTTGACTAAGCCATCAAAACAGATGTTCCAACTCCGCGATGCCTGCTTTATCACATAAAACATCCTGCACACGTTTCCGCTGCTCCCACTGTCTACGAAGCCCTCTGGCTGTGTACTTATAGACTCCCTCTTCTAAAACATCATTTAGAAAAGCTGTCATGACACCCAACCACCAGATATCGTTGTCATGGTATGTAGCCGTGGCAAGTAGGATCTGGATAGACTTAAGCATAGCTACTTGAAAAAGGTTTCATCATAATCCACGCCTGGTAAATGATGCAAACTTTTAACAAGTCTAGCTTTGAAAGTCTCAACTTTTCCATCTACACCAAGTAATCATCTCAAGATATACTTGCTCCTGATAGGGATTTAACCCTTCAGATATAGCAACTAAAGTCCATACTTTGTTGGTGTATAAGGATTCCATCTCAGATCGCTAAGCATCCAGCCATTCTTACAGAGTCTCACTCCTGATGGCCAGCTCGAAACTAGTTGGGTCATCATCTCATGATGCATTCCTCGCTCCCACTGTCATAGACAAACCAAAGTATCTCTCTGGTGGGTGAGGAACCCTACTAGATCGGCGGAGAGGCTGAGGTTCGTTGGTTACTATTGAATCCTTCGGTTCTACCAAATCATCAGCTGCAGTTTGTATAGCTGGAACATTTCCAGTTCTACATAACAAACCTTGAAGCGAGCTTGTCCGGATTTTGCTTTTAGATATTGGCTGGACAACCCCAAATCTTAACTAACTTAAGATATGGGCTCTTCCCATTCCATATCACATATGAAGTCATAGGCAACCGATTTGATTTGAACCCTATTCAATAGGTATGCAACTTCATAAGTGCATAATTCCCTAAAGGAAATAGGTAACTCAGTAATACTCATCATAGAGCACACCATATCAAATAGGGTGTTATTGCTCCGCCCTGATACACCGTTGTGCTGTGGTGTATTCAGAGGAGTAATACTGAGAAAGAATCTCATTCTTCTTAAAATAGTCCAGAAGTTCCGTGCTCAAGTATTCTCCTCCTCGATCACATCAAAGGACATAATACTTTTACCCGGATTTTGGTTCTCTACTTCTAAATCATATTCTGTGAATATCTCAAAAGGTTCGGACTTGTGTTTCAACAGGAACAGAGGTCTGAATCTCGAAAGATTATCAGAGAATTTAATGAAGTACAAAGAACCGGTCTTGGCATTTGTAGACAGGGGATCTATATACATCAACATGTATCAATCCCAAAAGTTCACTAACTATTTCTCTGTTTCCAATAAACAGAGCTATGGTCATTTTATCTTTGTGACATGACTGGCGTGTTTCACAAGATGTAAATTCAAACTAATTTAAATATGCATCTTTATGTAACTCCAGCTAGTCAGGTCGCATTGATATGACCTAGTCTACAATACCTTAAGAAGGATCCGTTCATTTCTGAACTCTTCCTCTTGTGTGTGTTCTGTTTACTAAAAAACTGTAGTTTGATTTAGAACATCAATGCTTTTAGACAATGTGCCTGAACCGATCAACTTTTGATATAGGAAAAACATTATCCAACAATACAAAATTTTATCATTTCTTTACTAATAAAGAGACTGATATGATTTTGTATATCAGGTTCGGTATCTAATAACATTCGTTCAGAATCAATGTATTTGTAATACAGGGTGACAGTGACCAACAGACTTGGCTGCAACACTTGCCACGTTTTCTGCCTCATGAAACTTATCACCCGTTCTCAGTTCTTTACCTATCTGTAGCCCATGTAACAGATTACATATGCGGGATCCTGATCCGGTATCATATACCTAGGACGTAAAGGACATTTGAGAAACATTTCTCTGTAAAACGAACACACCCGAAGAAGATGCATCATATGCACTTTCTTCGTTTGGGCGGCATGGGAAATCTGGTATTCCCCAATTTCCTGCTCTGTCTTATAACAATTATAAGTTGGAGCGGGACCAACGTTCCCCAGCTCAGTTATAACAAGCGGGTTTGGTCAATTATCCGTATTATTATCTTGATTAAGGCGTGATATGGTCGCTACGTGGAGAGAGAGAGAAGAAAACACTCAGCGTGCGCTATTGCAAGAATAGATTGGTTATTGTTTTATCTAATCAGGATGGCTCCCACTGTTTTTATCAAATCTTCCTTCAAACCCTAAAAGGAAAGACTAGCCGGGATTAATTACACACTACAAGTTCGCCAATCTTTCAGCCAGGCCAGTGTCGGTACTTTGAGGGAGGTCCCCCGTGCTTTCGCACGAACCTAATTAATGTAAACCTCGTTTTCCCAGAGGCGTAACCCCGTTGACACCTTTCTAGACACCTACTTGATCGGCTAATTGTAATGTGTAAAACTCTCCCAGGAGTAACAATTACTCGCAGTGGGTATCAGGATCCAACTATTTCATAGAAGGTATGCAATCTCATTGCAAATTTCAACACTTGAAATTCTCGATAATATTTTGCCCCTAGCGTCCTATGACCTTGACGCAGGCCAACAAACCATAGTGCGCTAGTCAAGTTCGACCCGTCATTTCCTGATTGAATTAAACCCACCCGCATGACCTTTGACGCAGGCCAACAAAGTCACACGACTACCCTAATCCAATCTGCATCATATGGATACGCAGATAAATACTAGTTAGCTACCGTACACTACGCCTTGACGCAGGCCAACAAACGTAGCACGAATACTAACTACTACTTATCTGAAATGACGGAGGGCTACGATAGGTTTTTCTGAAAACCTATTGCGTAATGAACTTGATATCGTTGTAGGATCGAATGAATTTTGAAATGGAGTGTCTTTGAGGCTTTTCTAGTTTTGCTAAAGGAGTCACTCCCGGTGAAGGGATCGTCGGTCCTTTCCTCGTCGAATGAGGTGCGGGATATATCATATATATCACTGTGCAAAGCAGAAACTATAGAAGCAATCAAAAGACAAACCGAGTGTGTAGAATCTGCCAGTTATTGCTAAAGGAGTCACTCCCGGTGAAGGGATCTCGGTCCTTTCATTATCGAATAAGGTGCAGGATATATCATATATACCGCTGTGCAGAGCAAGAACTGTAGCTACCTGTTTTATTTTTAAAATCCGATTCCACAACATCTTAGGTTTCTTTTATTTCATTAATCATATTAATGAAGTCCCATCATTTATGTACCTAAACATCACAGATAAATACGACGTACACTTATGCCATCCGCATTCGTCTCGATGTCCCCTCGTGCACCGTTAGGTTAGGTAACTAACGACAGAGCGGGGCAGGGCTAGCGCGGGTGTAAAATATAAGTAACATCTATATAATATATCATATATACTATATACAGTATCTATCACAGAACATCACATGATCACATCACAGATATCGCAGCAGAAGAATCATATGAAACATTAGATATTCTAGGACGTCCGTGTTTTCAATACGAGCCAGTATAAAACACGGATTCCACGGTCGCGATGAATAGCCCAAACCCACACCCCTAGACCCCTACGAGAGCGGCAAGCAACCCTACCAATTCTAGAGTTAGGAGACCCGGACTCGACTCCTCGAGTTGGTCTCCCACTGGACTCCAGAACCCGGTTACTTGTGCCCTCCTCCTTGGGTCTATCCTAGTGCGGAAAAGTAAATAATATACAAAGGGTGACATCTTCCGCAACCTGGAAGTGCCCCAAAAAAAGAATATTACATACAAGTTTTTTACATGAATGAAAAAGAAAAACACTAATCTCACATAAAAAACCCCGGCTATTCAAACACGACGATCCAATATAACATATCCAGCAACACATAACATCACATGTCATCAACGTAAGTAAATATGCGCATCCTAATTGTCGTTGACATATAGCAACGAAACCGGCGATATTACATATTACACTTACGGTCATAGAAAAGAAAGTGTAAAACTACAACAGTTGGAATCCGCAACCATCTCAGACATCGCATGCCTGACCCAATGAATTCCTTAGACATCGCATGCCTAACAATTATAAACCCCGCATTTTAGTCTCAAAATCGAAAACACTTTTCAATATCAAGTCGGGTAATTCAACAAGATTCCTGACATCCTGATCGAATGCTCGTCGTAAACTTTAGTAGGCGGCCGCACCCCCGACGCCGTTGACGAAGTGCACCAAGGCGGAACACCGCTGCCGCGAGCACCCGAACGGATGCTTTCGGCGACGGGGTTCTCCTACAGTCATTTGGTCGGGGCTGTGGAGTGAGGCTGTCTATTAAGTTTACCCGGCGAGTATCCGCGTACGCTACGTGATTGCGACGGACTTTTGATCGCATCAAAATTCCATGGCAACCGATCAATTGAGACTAAACTGCTATGTTTATACATTCATTCAGTTATCTCATAACTATTTGTGAATTTCAATTGTTGTATCACATTCCAGATAAACAGAAAATGTTAAACTTTCCGATCGAACAGTCGAACACCCAAGTTTTCCCAAAACGGATCAACACATGAAACAAGTTTAAAAACATCCACTTCGTGCCTCAGTACCAACGGTCCAGCCGTATAAGGGTCAAGCCAACGCCTCACATGTGGCACACCGTACTGCCCCAAACTCGAAGGTTCAAAGGGCAGTTCAAGACGGTCACATAATCGAGTTAAGGTTTGTTGTCTTCTAGAGGGTCCATCGCGTTACTTGCACTACTTAGAACGTCATTAAACTACGGAAAAATCCAACAGTTGGAAATTTCCCGGCAGGGGAAAAATTGGCTATTTATATCCGATCGAACTTTTTAACATATTCTAAAATTATCCGGAAAGCCACACAGACAAAATTTGATAATCTGATCGAATCATTGATTCCCAATACAACCCCAGAATACTCAACTGTAGAGTATACATTAAAATTACCCAGAAAACACAGGAGTTAATTATTGACATTACTGTGCAAAGTGGGGTGAAAATATCAACTAGGTGGCCGCGAAACCGCCGCGTCACGTGGGGTAAGGCCGCGGTTCCGCGGCGGGTTGACGGAGTTAGAACTCCGTTTTGCACAGTAATTCATAAAAAAAACTGCTTAATTTTCTGCATATTTTTAATATTGAAAAATCCAGATTTTTAAAAAATGGACAAGGAGCACTTTAAGTGTTAGGGTTTCGGTTCGTTCGGATTTCAAACGCCGTCTAGACTTCGCCTAAGGCTCTAGTTAGGCTCTGATACCACTGTAGGGTTCCTGGGCACGCAAATGAGGTATCACAAGGCATCAACCATGCTAATTTCAAAATTTTACGGTGCCGAGAAACCCTAATGCGATCGTTGACTAGAATTTTAGGCGACAAATGAAACTAGTTGACAACTTAACTGAAAGAACGGAAATACAACCTTTGTAGATTCGGTCCTCCACCTCCATTGCTCCGCAATGAAGTCTCCTCGCTGTCCAAATGGAATCCCGGGCTCTAGCGTCGGCTTCATCGGAGAAAGGGGGGGCTAGGTCATCGACAACGATGCCGAAGATGATCTACGTCGAGGCATCACAAGATCAGGCTCCCACTTCACCAAGTCATGAAACTTGTGAAGAAAACACCCTATACTACTTGGCAAGAGGTAGAGGATGAAGAAATAGGAAGTGGGTTCACTTTAGAAATGGATTTCTCACTTGATTTCATCAAATCACCATTGATGAAGCAAGCTTTTCTTCTTGTGTAGAAGAAGAAGAAGATGATAATATCATGATAAGTTAATTAAATCCCAAAGAAAAAGAATACTTATCATAATATGAACCATGGTTATGTGTAGAGAGTTGACTAAGGTTAGATGAATGGTTAGGGTTAAACATGAAGACAAAATGGTCACTTGGTCAAAGCTTCATGAAGCTTCAACAAGCTTCATGAAAGAAAGAAAGAAAGAAACCATTTTGTTTTCTTTTGCCATTTCTTTTTAATGTAAATTAAAAAGATAAATGAATGATAAAATAAAAACCCTAACCATTTACTTAACCAAGGTTTAATTCTTTACACAAAAACCCAAGTTAACATGTATCATCAAACATGATACAATCAAGTGCACAAAAGTATATCTCATATACAACTTGTGAACTTCATGTGAGAAAATCCAATTTAAGTGAACCAATACTAGTTAATGCAAAGTAATATATCAAATATATAATTATACATTAAATCATTAAATCAACACTTGATTTAACGATTCGGTCATATCGCATAAAACCGACTAATATCCAATGTATCGATCTATCGAATGAATCCTCGATTCGATAACTAGGTTATATCGCATACAACCATTCGATACATTCATCGTGAGAATAGAATACGGTATCACATACACGCATTATTCTCGGTCCCGCACACATCTCATATGCGCTCCTATTTCGTTTCGCTTGAGCCAGGAAACCTCTGTGTATGACTCTAAAGACTCGTCAATACGCCGGCAGCAGGTGATGATCATATCAAACACCCACAAGCCGCAAGCGGTCTGCTAAACGTAACGGCCACCCGGGTATTGAGCGATCAGAAGATCAACGAGCAAGCCCGCTCACACTCCAGTGAATCCAACCAGTAACACTTACCGTACAGTTCGGTCTCGTCATCTGATATGTCGCATATCTCGCCTAGGGGTGGTAAACGTCAGACCCCAATAGCTCGATAAGTCGTGTCGATATGAGGTCTATAACAGTTCGAGAAACTACTGGTAACACTTACCAGTAAATCTCAACAACCCTGACGTGAGGTATAATACCATCTGGGAGTTCTCGGCGAGTCCGTCCAGTGTACCCAGTCTCTACTGAGCACCCGTATATCATCTCTGATGTCAAACACCAATGGATATGGGATCATCCATCGCCCATCTGTATGGGTCGAGAAGGTATACGCTAGTCTACTCTGGTATATCGATGCCCCGTCTCGATACACCCATGACTAGGCACCTTGAAGGATGTACTTATGGACTACCATGTCCCCACTAGTATGATCCGCATCATAGTCTAGGTAGTCAAGTACACATCCTAAGGGCTTTACCAACATGTAACAGAGAGACAATCAGTATACACGTTAAGGTAAAGAGTAACCAGATAGCATACTATCATGTCGAGCAAGAAAGTCCTCCCTGTATATGTCCAAGCATCCACTACAATATACATCCTATGTATAGTAATGGCCTCTAGGGCATACATATAACTAACAGTTACGCCTATAGGTAAAAACCTATAGCCTCACGTGCAAACACGACGAATAACCCTTTGTCGTTGATGTTCAAACGCCACCCGACAGAAATGAATCATCAAATACCAAAATCCATGCTAAAACAAGTCGTTAATCATGCGCCAACTCAAGAAAACTACCCCAGATTTTACCCTAATTGGAATCAGACAAAATTGCATATGCCAGGGGTCAAGTTAACTGGAAATAGGACCATGCACTAAAAACGAGGCAATTCCCTCCTGCTCTGGCCGCAATTTGCGGCCAGAAGGAATTAATCTGCGGCCAGAAAATGGTGGTTGGGGCTAGGGCTTTGGGTGTTGGTTTCTATTTGCCTGCACATCTCACTACCAACTCAAAATTATTTTTAGACGTCTCAAGTGATAGCAGATTCCCAAAAACAGTGACAGATTTGCAGTTTTTCCTGATATCGATTCACAAATCCGTATTCTGGGTTTATGCTTCAGGTTTTGTCCAAAATATCATCACACCAGGGATTCTAAGGTCACAACAAGCCTCAATTTCACTTTGATTTCAGACCAAACCCTAAGCCCTAACTTGAATTCCTAAAGTCCATCAAAACTACATCATATCGACATGAACAAGCATAGATGCATAAAGAAATTGAAATACTACTCTAGGGTGCAGGAATTACCTCCTTCGGAAACTCAAGAAAATTCTTGAGTTGCTCAAAGTCCTCCAAATCCGCTCTTTCTTAGTCCGATGGGTAGCTAGTGAGCTCGGGGATGATTTTTGTGAAATGGGAATAGGGTTTCGGGGTTGGATTCATGGTGGATCTAGGTTTGAAGAGGGAGGAGGAAGAGGGAAAGGGGGCAGGAGCAGCAGGAGCTCTTTGAACGGGGAGAGAGAAATGAGAAGAGAAAATGATGGGGGAAGGGTCAAACAAGTCAAAAGTAACCCTCCCTCTCTCTCTCTCTCTTCATCATCATGCTTACCTTTTCTTTTCCTTTTCTTTTCTTTTCCTTCTCACTCAATGGCAAACCCTAAGCAACCATAAACCCAAAACATGTAACAAGTGTGGAAAAATGATATATGCACATTTTTACACAAAAATGCTAATACCCGATTAGCGGTTTTTAATCGCGATTAGCACTAAAATAGCATATAACTAACCATAAAAACTTAAAAATGGCAAAAATCCACCAAATACCCTATTTTAGAATTTTCCATAATTTTTTCCAAAATTTTCCCCATTTATCGGTATTTAATTATACCAACATATTAAAATATTCATTAAAATAATATTAAATTATAAAATTCCCAAAAATAATATTTTATTTTTTTAAAATGTTACAATCTTCCCCCCTTAAAGAAATTCCGTCCCCGAATTTATATTTAAACCCCAAAATACTAAAACATTTCGATACAAAGTCCAAGTCGTCGGGGCTCCGAAATCATCAATACATAACACATCATAGCGCAATGCATGCGCATGAGTAATGAGAAGATAACTCAAAATCAAAACTCCGTCAAGCATCCCGCAATCATCGGAGTCATGGTAAGGACACAAATGTCAAATCCAAAGTAAAACCAATATGATATAAATCAGAACTATACATGTAGACATCCAATCTATACATGTGAATAGCTGAAGTAAATGCATGCCAAATCTTTTTAAGTCGTTGTGCGATGCGCATAACACTGCACAGTAGCGGACGTTTTTTTTTTCATAAGAAAATAACCATATATGTATATATCCTTTTGTTCACTATGTACGTTCCGCCGTTTTGAAAACAATTTAGAAGGGTTTTCTTGTTTTTAAACATTTCGTGTCATATCGGACACATAGGCAAATAATGAGGCTATAGCTCGCTTTTTGGAAATCCCTTCGATAACTATCAATGCATGCAAAATATATCAAGGTATTGTCCTCTGAATAGTCCTGCTCAGTACGAAAACACATAGCAAATATCATAAAACTTACTGCTCCATAAGAATCGATCCCAAAATGTATATAAGAATACCCTATGCTTCTGGTGCGCACGGAAATCAAAATCCATATGTGTCATACATGTGCACAGAAACAACATCTAGGTGCAACGGGTGTGCATGAAGCATCTGTCATAGGCAACGTGTGTGCCTGACAGCAAAATCAGGTGCATCTGACATGCACGAAGAATCCCGATTTAGTGCATCTGGTGTGCACTAAAATTGTATCTTAAAACATGCTCCCAACATGCACGAAAGTCCGAATCGGTGCATCCATCATGCACGAATAAAAGCTAAATCCTGCGCACTCAACATGCACGAAATCACGAAATCCCATAGCAAGCGTCGAACATGCGCAAGTCCAAATCAAATGCACGTAGTGCAAGAAATCAACATCAATATCAGAATCCAAAATCGACATATCGGATGACATCAAATCGAAGTCAGGTGCAACCGTAGTGCACAAAATATAAATCTGGTGCGATAAACGCAAGAAACATAAAACTGGTGCGACAAACGCACGAAGTATAGAACTGGTGCATCCCATGCACAAATACGCAGCAATAACTCAAATGCGAAAGCAGCAACACCAAGTGTACCCAGGTGAAAAGAAAATCTTAAACGTGTGCAACTGCGTGTACAAAACACATATCAATGGACTACAAGTACATATAAGCTATACCGAGTGCAAAAATCAAATCGTGTGCATAACATATGCACAACATCAATTCAACTGTATGAAATCCATGAAACTCTGTCATCAAGACTAAATCATGCGAATAGATCGCCCAAAATACCGAAATCCAAGGTGACGGATACGTGATAGTCAAATCACAAAATCACAAATCATAAATACCGGCGTCGGTATATCCTCCTTCGAAGTCGAGAAGGTGACGGCACATCCAATGCTAGCGGTGCAAGATATCACGGTCTGGCATCCTCTGTCACTGGGTCCTTATTTTCTCTATGGATTTCCAATCTCGCAATCCATCGGCTCATCGGCCCTGTCAGTTGTGCTAATGGAAACGATTCCGTGTTGACACTTCTCTGGTCATCTCTCGGTCAATCATCACGACCACTCATAAAGCAGCATGTCACTGGCGTCGGCCTCTGGCTTTCTGAATGCACGTGACGCATTTGATCCTGGGTGCAAATATCATTGCAGCAGTGTCCTGGAAGGAATCCTGCTTAGGGTCTCTTCCGATCTTGCCTATGCCGAACTGTACGGAGGCTGGTACTCTGGCATAATCTTTTCTCGCTCTCTGGACAACTGCGTCCTCAGCACAACATTTACTCGGAAGTCAGTCGCATCCCAACGCCTCTGTAGACATATTCGACCTTTAATCTTAACGGGGAGTAACAACAGCTCAACAGCGTCTTGCACGTACCACTTATCCCGCTTGTCTATATCGTCGTCCACTTCGACGTCACGTCTCTATCTGCGCACTGTAATGTTCTCGGCTACGGTCCATCCGAAGTCTCTCACACGGACTCGAAATCATGAACTTGGTATCTTTATCACTCAGTAGAAGATATCTAGCCGAACACGTCCTCAGCGTGCGTATCGCATCTCTGATGTCGGCGGAGTGGAACGTCATCTCATCGAAATCTCGTGCGAGCTCTTTACTCCACTTGATTCAATGTCGACTGATTCGGACTCGTCTCATCGTGGCTGCATGGACTATGCTCCAACGGCTATATTCATATTTGGAGTCTCCCAAGCAATGTGTCCCATCACATAATATCCGAAAAATGTCGATCCAACCGATGGACTCGTCAGAACCTCATAATCCCCCAAGAGATCAACATCTTGGGTACAGTTCAATAGTATCGAGTACATACCACAACATCGGTGGTCCAGCCGTACAAGGGCAAACCCAAGCCTCACTAATGGCGCCGCAGAACTGCCGCAAACCCTAAGGTTCAAAGGCTTTCACACGGTCATTATGTCGAGTTAGGGTTTCATTCTTCTAGAGGGTCTATAGATTCGCTTGCATGTCTTTCCGAATACTATAAACTTGGAAAATGGGATCCTGACATTCGATCGTCTCTATCGACTCTCAACGTACCTGCGTGAAGTCGTCTCTAGCTGGAATCAATCTATCGGATGACCTCGCATCGGGGTAAGCGAACGAACCACATGTCCTAGTCATTCACCCTCGGGTGACTAGCGACTCACCATTATATCTCTAAGTATATACTCCTGCTGCGGTAGATCCAATCATCTGGGCGAAATCTCGTCATTTGCAGCAGCGACTGGCTCATTCGTCCGTATGCTGAACAGCGCCTCAATCATCATGAATAAGCGATACTTCAATGGTCATCACATCATGGCTGGCCTCTATCAGTGGCTCAATCCTCTGGTACCGATCTGCACGTTCGTGAAATCTTGCAAAAGCCATCAGTCAAACACTAATGGCGCGAAAACACAATAAAACGAAGCCTCTAAATCCAATCGTATGTCTCTGGAATCATGCCCTAGTCAGTCCTCGTCCACGACGAGCTCATGCTGACGCAACTCGAGCCGTAGCTCACTCTGCCCGTGTAATCGTGGCAGCAAAATCATAACCAGTATCGATGTGGATAGATCATTGGAATGAAAATAATACTGTGCAAGGAAATGTACATCCTAAGGTTTCTTAAGAGGAGTGGCGTGTCGTATTTATGCCGCGGAACATACACACTGTACGTCACTCTATTCAAGCTACCTACTCCATTAACCAAGGGTCATCCTACGCGACGAAAGTTCGGGTATAATACCCCCTCGACTAAGTCTAAGTTCCGTAAGGTCAAGCCTAAGTTCCGTATATATATAACGCTCTAGGCTCCGCATAGTCAAACTTAGACTCGAACCAAGGTTAACCTAGCGCTCTGATACCAACTTTGTCACGACCCGAAATAGCTCGTGACTGGCACTTGAATCATATAAAGTCTATAGGACCCCATCTAATTCAATTAAGACAAAAGCCTAGAAATCTAAAACCATTTTTAAAGAGTAAATAAAGAAAACTGGTTTTTAAGAAGTAAAGTAAACATGTTTTGAAAACAAGGTTTTTAAATCAATAAGCCGAATATGCGCTTTGGAAGTGTATTGTCTTTTCTGAAAATTTCGGCAGAGTTTCCTTTGTAAAAATTGGCCCCGGACGGGGTATAACAAGAATAGTATAAGCAATGATAAAAGGCATCCCCAAGCGGGAGCTAGCTCTTCGTCAATCGACGGTCACAACCACGCATGCAATATAATATACAACGCCAAGGGGCGAGGATGAAAACTCAGAAAAAGAAACTCGAACAGCCTGAAAACCGTAATACTACAACGCGCGACTCTAAGGTCGAAATAGTACACATGTTTTGGTTGATGGAATTTCTAGATACAAAGAATAATACACCAACAATGGTGGTCCTGATACAAAAGAACCCACCTACCAAAGCAAGTCACTCATATGGAAGCAGTGTGCCAGAAATGCCGCTATGGAATCTGTACGGCAAAAACATGCAAGAACTGTGGCACAACGGGGGTGAGTTGCCAACTCGTGAATAGAAAATATCTACAAGCAGAGATCAAATGTATGACCCATCTGTAAGTCCACGTTACCTCTCCCGGTACTTACGGGCTTACGGAAATGATGAAAATCGATTTTTCTTTTGGTGGTAATATGGACTCAAAATACGGATCTTTGTTAAACAACTATCTAACAAACCTAACAAGAGTTTTGCCTACTCGGTTAGAGCTTATACCTTAGCTTGAACTCCTTCTCTTGGTCTCCTTGTGGTGGTCGGATGAATCTCCCTCGTCGTCTCTTTATGCAGAAGATGGATCCACCTGAAAGCTTCTACCTTTGGCTTCATTTCAAACTAGAAGAAACTAGAACACTTGGTTTGCCAAACCTTGTGAACTAGGATGAGTAGAGGAGTGTGTTGGGTTTTATCTCTATGGTTCTTGCTTCTCAACACATGAGACAAGTGAACCATAGACTAGAGAGAGAGCAAGAGGAAGAGGGAGAGCTCAAGGATGAGAGAGAAAGGAAATGAAAGAATGAGCAAGCCTTTTACCATCCAAAGCTCTCAAAATCCAAAATCATGATAACTCATAATAGTAATTGAGTATTATGTGATGGTTCAAGTCAAAATGGCCATATCATTTCATGCACTCATTTTGCAAAAAGAAACAAGCAAGCAAAAGTCTTTGCCATGAAATGATAGTCATTGTAATGATGGTGGTCAACTAGTCCAACCTAGTCAACCGGTCAACAAAGTCAACAAGTCAACAAAGTCAACCCTTCATGTCAACCATGACACAATAATACTTAATTAATAATATCATTAATCATATTTCTTATTCTCATTAGGGTTTAGCAAAAGTCAATGGTCAACAGTCAACAACCCTAATGAGAATCCTCTGCCTCTGTCTCTCTGTCCACTGTGCATACACACCCGCATCCACGTTCCGAGGAACACGAATACAAACGAGATAAAACCAATCCCAAAACGTACACTATGATCTGGCTTAAACCAAAGCCCGCTAGTGTTAACTTCCCGGACACTAAACGTGCACAAGTGCACGGATGTGACCGAACCCTGTCG
This sequence comes from Agapanthus africanus, assembly GCA_030015575.1. NCBI lineage: Eukaryota > Viridiplantae > Streptophyta > Magnoliopsida > Asparagales > Amaryllidaceae > Agapanthus > Agapanthus africanus. Next base: position 330,558,069 of record JASDDO010000022.1, read on the forward strand.
CAAAACCATGCGACCTCTACTCTTTTGCCTAAAGGAGAATAGCTTTCTGTGTGGGACGCTAAATACTCGACACTATGCTGGCAGTGGGTTTAACCACAGACCGCAAGCGGCACTAGCTGTGCGAAACGGTCCTCAAGTAGATGCCGATAAGAAGACGAACGAGGTGAAACTCATCTGAACTCCTACTGAGCCTGAATGTGACAATCTGCGTACAGTCCGGTCTGTTCGTCTAAGAACATCGCATGGCGGGCCTAGGGGCGGTAAACGTCAGTCCCCTAATAGCGGTACAAGTCGTGTCGGAGTGTAGCCCAGAACACCCTGAGATAACACTGGAAACCTACCAGTATATCTCGCTTGCCCTGGACAGGGACTTCTTGTAATGGCTCTCCTAGACACAGCGCGATATCAACCCCCAATACCGGGAGAGACGAATCTTGTCTAACCGTCACTGCCTCCAAGTGCTTCGGGACTGCACCCAACTACTACTTGTTTTCACAACTCCTTTGAGCCGTGGTAGGGTAGTAATCTAAGTATAGTGGGAACACACTCGAGGCGAAGTGACAGTGTCAAGTCAGCGGACTAAGCTGTACTCATGTCACCTGGGAACTGATAACTGATGATAGGCAGTGTACCAACCAACAGTTTCCAATGAGTCCTGTCCAGTGTACTCATAACCTAACGAGCACCCGCATACTATCTCAAGTACGACGTAATGACGGCTGTGGGACAGACCGTCTCCCCTGCTGGGATGAGAAGCGCATACGCTAGTCTACTCCGGAGTATCGATGCCCTGTCTCGATAGTCCTACGACTAGGGACCTGCATAAGGATGTGCTTGTGGATTACCCAGCCCCCACGAGTGTGACTGCCATCACAACGCCGGTAATCAAGCAAAGATCCTAAGGGCTCCACTAATGTGTATAGGTGATATACTAAAATAAACACATGTACACATTAAAGCAGAAACAAACCAAGTAGCATACTACTATTTTGAGCAAGATTGTCTATCCAAGGTGAATATCCCAAGCTTCCTTTATGTAATATGCAAACCAGTATGATACAGTAATGGCCTCTAGGGCATATACACTAACAATCTCCCACTTTCATTAAGGCCATGTACTGGCGTATCGAAGACCTATCATCTCGATCAGCCGCTCGAACTGAGTCTGGGGTAAGGCCTTTGTCAATGGATAAGCAGTGTTATCTTCCGTAGCAACTCTCCGAACCTCGATCTCCTGGCGACTTGCGATCTCCCTGATCAGGTGATACCACCTCAAGATGTGTCTGGATCTCTGATGGGACCTGGGTTCCTTTGCTAAAGTTATAGCCCCGTTGTTGTCGCAATACAGAGGTATTGGATCAACAATGGACGGAACCACCTGAAGTTCCATTAAGAACTTCCTTATCCAGACGGCTTCTTTTGCGGCATCTGCAGCAGCGATATATTCTGCTTCCATCGGCGAGTCAGCAACGGTTTCCTGTTTGGAACTCTTCCAACACACCACCCCTCCATTGAGGGTAAAGACATAACCCGACATGGACTTGGAATCATCCTTGTCACTCTGGAAGCTGGAGTCAGCAAAGGCCTCGATCTGGAGTTCTTTTCCGCCATACACCAAGAACATCTCCTTAGTCCTTCTCAGGTACTTGAGAATGTTCTTTACCGCTATCCAGTGCTTCTCCCCAGGGTTTGACTGATACCGGCTTACCACACTCAGTGCATAATCTAAATCTGGTCTGGTACACAACATCGCATACATTATAGAGCCTACCGCAGAAACGTAGGGTATAATAAACATGCGATCCCTTTCCAAATTAGTCTTGGGAGACATCTCTTTGGAGAGGGTGATCCCGTGACAAGCCGGTAGATTACCGCGCTTGGAATCCTCCATACTGAATCTTTTCAGTATGGTGTCGATGTACCTGGACTGTGAAAGTCCTAATATCCTCTTTGATCTGTCACGAAAGATCCGGATCCCCAGAATGTACGAGGCATCACCCAGGTCTTTCATGGAGAACCTCTGTGACAAGAACCCTTTGTCAGATTGCAGCATAGGAATGTCATTTCCTATCAAAAGAATGTCATCCACGTACAATACGAGGAATACGACAGTTCTTGCTACAAATCTACTATAGATGCATGGTTCATCTGGATTTTTGATATAGCCAAATTCTTTGACCGTCTCATCAAAACAGATGTTCCAACTCCGCGATGCATGCTTTAGTCCATAGATGGACTTAAGCAACTTGCACACCTTTCCGCTGCTCCCACTCTGAATGAAACCCTCTGGCTGGTCCATATAAACACACTCCTCTAAATTTCCATTTAGAAAAACGGTCTTTACGTCCATCTGCCAAATCTCATAATCGTGGAAGGCAGCAATGGCAAGAAGGATCCGAATGGATTTCAGCATAGCCACTGGAGAAAAGGTCTCGTCATAGTCCAAACCAGGTCTTTGACGAAAACCCTTTGCAACAAGTCTAGCCTTATAGGTCTCAACCTGTCCATCTACACCAATCTTCCTTTTGAAGATCCACTTGCATCCTACGGGTTTTACCCCATCTGGAGCAACGTCCAACGTCCATACTTTGTTGGTGTACATGGACTCCATTTCGGTCCGCATTGTATCCAGCCATTTTACCGAGTCAACGCTCTGAATGGCCTGCTGGAAGTTAGTCGGCTCATCATAATCAATGATGCAATCTTCTCTATCCCCGTCTATGAGAAAACCGTAGTATCTCTCGGGCGGATGAAACTGCCTACTACTCCTGCGGAGCGGCGTAGGAATGTCCTGTTCTTTTGAACCCTCTGGTTCAACTAAGCTGTCAGTAATAGTTTGTGGTTCTGAAATTTCTTCCAGTTCTATTTCGCTCCCACTAATTTCCTTTTCTAAGAACTGGTGTTCTAGAAAATGGGCATTAAGAGAAACAATGATCTTTTGTTCCTCTGCGTAATAGAAGAGATACCCCTTGGAGTTCTTTGGGTATCCCACAAACTTGCACAGTACTGAGCGTGCCTCGAGTTTGTCCGCATGCTGCTTTTTGACAAAAGCTGGACATCCCCCGATCTTCAGATATTGAAGATAGGGTTTCTTCCCACTCCATATCTCATATGGTGTGGTAGGCACAATCTTAGTTGGAACTCGGTTCAAAAGGTATGCAGCTGATTCTAGCGCATATCCCTAGAATGATCGCGGTAACTCAGCGTTACTCATCATGGACCGTACCATATCCAATAGGGTTCGGTTCCGTCTCTCCGATACACCGTTATGTTGCGGAGTGTATGGAGGAGTAAGCTAAAAGAGAATTCCATTCTCTTTTAAGTAATCCAGGAACTCGGCACTCAAGTATTCTCCACCTCGATCAGATCTTAGTGTCTTGATACTTTTGCCTGTTTGTTTTTCTACTTCATTCTTATATTCCTGGAATTTTCCAAAGGCTTCGGATTTATGTTTCATTAAGAAGACATATTCGTACCTTGAAAAGTCATCCGTAAAAGTAATGAAGTAAGAATAACCGCTTCGCGCATGTGTAGACATTGGACCGCACATGTCGCTGTGTACGAGTCCCAAGAGCTCACTCGCTCTTACTCCGTGTCCAGTGAACGGAATGTTTGTCATCTTTCCTTTGAGACAGGATTGACAAGTGGCATACGATTGATATTCGAACGGATCTAAATATCTTTCTGTATGTAACTTCGTCAACCTTCTCTCATTGATGTGACCCAGTCTACAATGCCATAAGAAAGCCTGGTTTGTTTCCGGAGACTTTCTTTTGTGTGTATTCTGGACATTGAAAATCTGTGGTTGGTTTAATACGTATATACCATTGCTTAATGTACCTGACCCAATCACAACTTGATTAAGGTGAATGTTCACAACATTGCTTACAAATTCAAATTCATAACCTTCTTTAGATAATAAAGATAAAGAAATGATATTACAAGTTGCGTTGGGTACAAAATAACAATTACGCAAAACCAAAACATGTCCATCTGACAACCCCAGGTGATAGTCCCCCACGGACTCAGCATCCATGCCAGCTCCGTTTGCAACTTTGAGGGTTATATCACCTGCCTTCAAAACCCTACGCCTTCTCAGTGCCTGTAAAGAATTACAGATATGAGATCCTGATCCGGTATCTAATACCCAGGATGTAGAGTTTATTGATAGACAGTTTTCAATGACATACACACCTGAAGCTGAAGCCGCAACTTGCTTCAGATCCTGGGTTCTGGCCTTCCAAGCCCTGCAATCCTTTTTCCAGTGTCCACTCTTATGACAGTAAAAGCATTCTTCCTTTCCCACAAGCTTTCCCGCTACCTTTGTTGCCTTTGTCTTTCCCTTCGTATCCACTTTACTAACACCGCCCCTTGGTTTGGCGGGGGCTTTCTTCTTCTTTCCCTTGGCTCACGCCTTGGACCTAGAAGAGAAAGATCCTCCTACAAACAAAGTGGATGTTTCCCTACCTTTCTGTAGGGTGCCCTCTGCACTCCTCAGCATGTTGAGGAGTTCTTAAAGTTCAACTTCTTTTTCTTGCAAGTTGAAGTTCAGGATAAACTGGGCGTAAGTGGAAGGAAGGGACTGGAGAATCAAGTCCGTATAGAGCTCGTTCTCTAACGTGGTCCCAAGGTCCGCGAGCTCCTCAATGATGCCAATCATCTTAAGCACGTGTTCCGCTACCGATGATCCGATGGCCAATCTCGCCGAAAACAGCTTTTTTGAGACTTCGTATCTGGCGATACGAGATTGCTCTCCATACAGTTCTTTTGTATGGAGATATATGGATTCAAGGTCCATATTCTCGTGCCTCCTCTGATCATTGTCCATAGAGGCAAAGCACGAGGCACTTGGCCTTCGCGCAATCGATTTCCCAGGTCTTACGGATTTCCCTATCCGCGACGCTGGTTTTGGGACCTGGGACAGGGGGAGCTTTGGTGGTAAGGAGATACACCAACTTGACATAAGTGATTGCCATTTTGACATTCCTGAGCCAATCTTTGTAGTTTGGCCCTGCCAGTATGTTTTTATCTAGTAGTAAGTTAAGTCCAGTCATGATGTTTGGTCGCTGCAATTATGAGAGAGAGAAGAAACACTTTAGCATGACGCTCTTGCAAGTTTAGAGTGGTTTTTAATTTGTCTAAACAGGATGGCTCCAACTGTCTCTCGAATCCCTCCTCAAACAAAAAAGGAAGAATTAGTAAGGATCAATCTCACCGTACGATACTTGCTTAACCGTTCAGTCAGGCTAGTGTCGGTACTTCGAGGGTGGTTTTCCAACGCTTTCGCGAAGTTCCTTAATTAAATAATCTCTTTTCCCTAGGGCCGTAGCCCCGCTAACACCTTTCTAGACACCTACTTGGTTTATAGCATTGATCGTTATGTGTGAAATTTCCCGAGGAATAGCATATACTCACAGTAGGATCGGGATCCAAATATCATTGCGTGACAAAACTGAAGGAATCCTACCAGAATCATCACAATCCAAATGGTATGCAGCGCTAGCAAGTTTCAGTTCTTTTGAAACTCCCGATGTGGATTTTTGCCCCATGCTCTTATGACCTTGGCGTGAGGTCAAAATGTCATAAGTCACATGTCAAGTTCTTCCCATCATTATCCAGGTTAATTTGAACCCACCCGTACCTACCCTTGACGTAGGCCAAAATGGCAGTACGACTGTCTCAAACCAACGCATTCTATTTATGCAACAGTTAAATATCCGGCAGCTACCAATCACTATGCCTTGGCGTGAGGTCAAAATACATAGCTTGAATACTACCGAATATTTAACTGAAATGATGGAGGGCTACGGATGGTTTTGGCGAAACCGTGAACGTAGTGAACTTGATATAATCGATCGAACGAGATAGCTTCTAAAAAGGAGTTGCTTAAGCTCCGCGTTTAAAAGTTATTTTTGAAAAGAAACCGAGTGGTTTTGAAATTGTTCCAACGACTTTTACTTGGTTTATTTTCTTGCATTAATTTTAATGCGTCCCATCATTTAATCCTACCATTGCAGAAAACAGCGAAAATATGACGTACGCTTATGCCATCCGCATTAGCCACGGGGCCTCGTCATTACCCGTTAGGTTACTTAACTAACGACAGAGCGGGGGCTGGACTAGCGCGGATGCAAAACATAAGCAACGCTTAAATAGATATCATATATAGATATACACATTCGTCACATGCAATGATAGCCATTCCACATCATAGACGAACACATTGGATATACTAGGAATCCGCAATCCGTACGAGCCTGTAACAAAGAGCGGATTACACGGTCGCGATGAATAGACAAGACCCCACCCTAGACCCCTACAGGTGCGAAAAACTACCCACCAAGTACCCGAAGCGAAGCAACCTCCCTCAACACCGTGAGTAGGCCACTCGGCACTTCGAGATACCCGGTAGTCTGTGCACCCCACCTTGGGTCTATCCTAGGAGCAAAAATAGTAAAAGAAATTATACAATGACGGCTACAACCCCATCCCGGTTGTGCGGCCATATAAATAATATTACATCAATTACAAATTACATGAATTGAAAGAAAAAAAAGAAAACTCTCATCTCACAACCCCCCGGCTATTCATTCGCGACAATCCAATGAATTCATATACACATGCCATCAACATTACAGATCACAGATATGTATAACCTCCACTAATCGACGTATAGCGATTAGCAGACGTTCAATACATATATCACATCACAGATATAACCCGTTAGCTTAAGTCTTTAGAAGTTCGATCAAAATACGGATTTTTAAGCCCCAAAAACAATTTTTGCTTTCTGGAAAATCTGGACAGAAAAATCATATTGTAAAAATCCCAAAACAACCCCAGAAACACACTGCAGGAAATTTGTACCACGGCCGAGTCAACTCGGCCGCGGATCCGCGGCGGGAGCATGCTCCTGCCGCGGTTCCGCGGCGCTTTGACCGAGCCAGTGGACCAAATTTCTTGGGTGTATTTTAAAAAGCCTGAGTCGATTTTTGGTGCAAGATTTATTATTTTTTGAACAGAATTCAGAATCGATAGAAACTTGATTTTTCGGGCGTGTTTCGTGACTTTTTCTCCGATCGAACTTCTAGTTACTTTGCTAACAGGTTAGATAGTGTTTAACTAGGCTCTGATACCACTGTAAGTCCACGTTACCTGATTGATCTTATTTTCCGTTGTCAGTATTTAGAAACTTGTATGAAATCACAACCAAAAATATTTGACCGCAATCAATAACGGTGTCGGATTGTAGCGCGTTAGCGAGTGCGGATCGTCCACAGGGATTGCGCGATTCGTTCGTATTTTTGTTTTGTTTGAATCGAAAATTTAATAGAAAAAGAAAAGAAAACGATTCAAGATTTTTATTGATGAGTTTCAAGAATCAATTATTCTAATCAAGAATCAAGAAAATGATAAACATCAAGAATCAAGTATCGATAGAATTCCAATCAATTTAGGTTTCAAGATTTGAAGTAAAGCTCGTATGGATCAAGTAGATTGTAGATGTGACGAAGATTCAAGAATACGATTTCTTATCCATTAACAAGTTGATGCTAAATCGATGTAGATTCATCAAAGATCAAGGATCTTGCTAAGAATCAGGGTTCCTCATCCTATCATTTGTCCTTTCGATGAATCACATTCACTAGATAGCTTGTTGAAAGTCGGATGATTGATCGTTGATCTCTAGATCGTGCGAAAGGAATCAAGAACGCATTCGCATCAGTCTAGATCATCGATCATTCGATTTTCAAGAATTTACAATTGTTATAAGACTTAAGAAAACGTTTTACGATTCGTCAACATCATCATTCTACAATCGTTTCAATTCCTCCACGAGCGGAGTTTTATTCAAGCATTATCACAAAGAATATATTCAAGAATCGAAATATAATCATAATGCTCGAATTGAAAATAAGCAAGTTTAAAGAATCTTCACCTTTATGACATCAACAAGTAGTTACAACTCTCAAGAATTACAAGAGGTAGGAACTTCGCTCGTCGAATCTAGCATCGCTCGGCTCCTTGAGTCGTGGATCGGCTTGGATCTCGTGCTCCGTTGAAGTCAGGCTTCGCTTCAAAGGATCGTTGAAGACTTGCTTTGCTTGCACTCAAAGAATCTTGAGGTTTCTTGATTTTGGATTGGATTAGGGTTAGGGTTTTGAGGTAGTAGTTGTTGGGTTGAAGATGAAGCACAACCACAACAATTGATTTGAGGTGATTAACTATTGAACCAAAGATTTAACCACTAAGGATTCAACAACCTTTTTCAAGTGAGCCTTGGGGTCTATTTATAGGTTTCCCAAACCCTAGCTCTAGGATTTCAAATTTGAATTTTCCCTCCAAAACATAGTTATAGGGAGAGGCTTCTAGAAGTAGTTAGTTAGGACTTAGCTTCTACCCTAAGCTAGGAGGTTAGGGGGAAGGTTCTAGGTCCTTAATGGAGTTTAGATAAAGCTTGTTGAGGAAGCTAAGAGTGTTTAGTTTAGAATCCAATGGCTTGCTCATCTGGCAGAATGTTCTGGAGTAATCTGGAGAATGTAGTGTCTTTCTGAAGTGTGGAGGCTGATGTGAGAATTATGAAGCTAAATTGGGGTGGTGATGTTGGCAAGCCGCCGCGGAACCGCGGCGCAAGGCTACTCCGGCCGCGGTTCCGCGGCCAAGTGGCTGAGCTAGGGCTTCATCTTTGCAGTTTTGGCTTCTTCTGTACTTTGATGTATTTCCTGATATGTTGAATCTCTGAATTCATTCTAGATCATTTCCAGATTCCAATTCCTTGAGTTGGCGTATTTTTTTAGCAGTCTGTTATGTAATTTTGATCATTCTTCAGGGATTTCCTGCACAGACTTCGAAACACAAATTGCGATATGCAAGAATGATCCGATGCTATGAAATAGAGTCAATTTCCCTTATAGTGCCGGTTTTAAAGTTTAACACATGCAAATTGATATTTTACGACTGTTTTGCTAATATGTGCTATATGAATGCCGAACACTTCTAGATGAGTGCAAATGATAGGGAAATTGCCGGTTTAAAGATGCAGTATTTTCGACTGATCAAATTCCCCCAAACTTATTTTCGATCGTATCGGGCGAACTTTTTATTAAAAAGAAAGGAGAAAGTATAGAAAGGGAAAAACTAACTAGCACACTTTCGTAGGCAACACGATTGCACTGAGCACGTGCAACAAGCCTTTAAACCTTTAGGTGTCCCTAGTAGGAGGAGTGTTGTCTCCTGAGGGTTTTCAGCGGATTGCAGCCACAAAATCCAATAATAAAAGAAAGATCATGAAATTTACATTTAAAGAAAAGAATTGTAAAAGAAAAGCCTTGAAAATTATGGTTTCCAACTAAGCTAGCTTTTCAGTTGTCATGAGCCCTATCTTAATAGTCAAGAAAAGATGTCAGAAATCACGTCCTCCCTCAATAAAACATCGTCTTATTCTTCATTCCTATTTTTCTTCCAAACATCGATCATATCATCCTGCGTGTGTATAAAGACATCCCTACACCCGGAGAATTCAATTCAAGCTATCGTACTCTTGCCCATCAGCCCAGTACCTTTTAATTAATGAATATTTAGATGAGATTGCTCACACACTTTCATGCGACCGTTAATACTTCTTGAGGTACTAACCGACCGATTACTCATGTGCTTGCTTATTTGGTGTATTTTCCTCGTCTTGCACCACCTAAGGCTTAGCAGTGACTCCCAGACCAGTTGGCCTTAGAGCACTAGGTGAAAAGGCACCATCGCTATATTTTTTTATTGCTGCCTTGGCAATAACAAAACCAGTGTTCATTTTTCTCACCACTTTATATTTTCTTATTTTTTTATTTCCTTCATACTTTTGGCTTTAAGACAAGAGCATTTCAAAGTATCCTCTACTATCCCGGGCTTCAAGACGTGTGTAAGTGCGAATAGCAGGGTATCAACGTTCAAAATGTTTGGCTTCCAGAATAGAAACTATTTTTCAGACTTATTTTTATCCTCAGATTAGTGACGTCCTTCATCTTACTAACCCTTTGGACAACGGCTCATAACTACTTATTACTAGTTCGTACAAGAAAACTTCTAAATTTCTTGGTTTTCTTAAATTTTTCTAATCTCATGGATGTAATTTTTCACTATCTAAACTTTTATTATCTTATTTACGTACAAAAAATGTTTAAATAATAAAATATGTTTATATTTTGAAATTTTTTAAATTTTTATAGGTTTATAAAGAAATGTTTTATGCTTATGCAAATGATATGCAAATGATGCAAAAGTAAGCACAAACCTCCCCCAAACTTGTTTTCAACAGTGTCCTCACTGTTCCCAACAGCTATATCTACGAAACCTGTAAGCCTTGGAGGAATTTATTAGTGGGGGCAAAATATATAAGTGAAGAATCTCCCCCAAACTTACTCTTTTCACTCACCTCCATTCAAAAAATGATGCAGTGATATACATGACATGGAGGTGAGACGGAGGAATTTTAATCAAGGTAAAATGGCTCCTGTAAGAACAGGAGCTCCTCCGTGGGGTCAGTGGAAAAGTACGGCTTTAGTCTATGTCCATTCACATTGAAAAAGGTGCCTTTTTTAACATTTTCTACTTCTACTGCCCCGTGCGGGAATACAGACCGCACAACAAAAGGTCCCTTCCACCGAGATCGAAGCTTACCCGCGTGAAGGTGTAGTCGTGAATCATAAAGAAGGACTTGTTGACCAGGTGAAAATGTTTTCCTCAAAATGATTTTATCGTGAAAAACCTTGGTCCTATTCTTTAAGATTTCCGCGTTATCATAAGCTTCATCGCGGAGTTCGCTTAGCTCATTTATTTGCAGCTTCCGAAAGTGCAGGCTTGGTTTAGGTCAAAATTGATTTCCTTAATAGCCCACAATGCTTTATGCTCAATCTCGACGGGTAAGTGACATGCCTTCCCAAACACTATCCTATATGCAGACATCCCTAGGTCGGTTTTAAATGCAGTTCGGAATGCCCAAAGAGCATCCGTCAGTTTGGTCGACCAGTCTTTTCTATTTTTATCAACAGTCTTCTCCAGGATTAGATTGATCTGTCTATTTGAGATCTCAGCCTGCCCGCTCGTTTGGGGATGATAGGGTGTAAAAAGTCTGTGGTTGATTGCGTATTTCCGCATCAGAGTCTCGAAAGACCTGTTGCAGAAATGTGTCCCATTATCGCTAATGATAGCGCGTGATTGTCCAAATCGCGAAAAGATATTCTCTTTTAAGAACTTAATGACAACTTTCTTGTCATTAGTGCGACATGGAATGGCTTCAACCCACTTTGAGACATAATCAACCGCCAGCAGTATGTACAAATTCCCAAAGGAGTTGGGAAAGGGACCCATAAAGTCAATGCCCCAAACATCGAAAATTTCAACCACTAGAATTGGTTGCTGAGGCATTTCATTTCTCCGGGAAATTCTACCCGTGTACTGACATTGTGTACAGGTTTTGCAATAATCAAATGCGTCCTTGAACAAGGTTGGCCAACAAAATCCACATTGCAAAACCTTCTCCGCTGTCTTTCTAGGACCGAAGTGACCCCCGCAAGCCTGATCATGACAAAAAGAAAGAACACTCTTGAACTCCTCTTTCGGGACACACCGGCGAATGATCAGATCAGGACAATATTTAAACAAATATGGATCATCCCAGTAAAAGTGTTTTACTTGGGATAGAAAGCGGTATTTTGTAACGTTTCAGAAATCGTTTTGCGAATTTTCCCGTTTTAGGGCAAAATTGTCGGTTTTTCCCGTTTTAACCCGATTTCGATCAAACGACCGTATAAGCTTACCGACACCTAATTTGGCCAAAATAAAGCTTGTGCGCGAACTTTGGGACTATTTGGGAGGTTTTGGTTCAGATAGTTTTTTTCCCAAATAAAATATTATTTTAAGCGGTATTTTGTGCACGTAAATCGGGAAAAATTTTATTTTTGTGAATAAATTAATTTTGTCACTAGAATTATTTTAGAAGGTTCTTTTTAAATATCTAGATTTTTTTTGGTGACTAATGGTTTGGATTTAAAAAGAAAAGAAAAGAGTGAAAGGTGGTAAAAATAGCATTTTTTATATTATTTACACTCTTTCCTAGCTATTTCCTCACAAATTATTCACAAAAATACCCCCCTCACCCCCATGGCCGACCCTTATCTCTAATTTCTGTCCAAAATATTTCCCAAGCTCATTTCTTCATGATTTCTTCAAAATTCTTCAAGAAAAATTCCAAAATAAATCCACAAAAATCCTAAATAAATATAAAACCATCTTTTCCTTCACTAATCCTTCTTGGTTCTTCAACAAGCTTGGGTTTTGATACTAAGATGATGGATTAAGCTTCATTTTGGTGTTCTTGGGGAGGTATAATTCTTACATTAATCCTTTTAAACTTGCTTTAATCTTAAAACTAGCTAATTTAGTTAACTATTTAAGTGGTTAGTTTAGCTTTTAATTCATGATTAATTCATTATATTTGGTTTAAGAAATTCATGTTAGGGTTAAATTTTGATTAAGTGATTAGTGTTTAATTCAAGTGTTAAATTGTGTTTTGGAAAAGATTAATCTAGTAGAAAGTGTTAAAATTTGTTAATAAGCATTTTATTTAATTAAGCAAAATTGCTTACTAGATTTTTGCTAAAACTTATTTAAGAAAGTTTAAAAATATAGGATTGGTTTAGAAAGCTTAGTTAAGCTATTTTAAGTATTAGTAATTGTTAGATTTGTGTTATCTTGAATCTAGTGCGATATATTGCGATAGGTTGCTTACTAGATTTCGGGGGGTTTCCGACGTAGGGTTCTTTTGGTAGTTGCGAGGTTATATCCAGTGTATTCCTCGTAATTTTTGTGTTGTGTTGCGCGATCGGGACGTTCGGGGTCCAGAATTGGTGTTTTGTAGTTTAGCGACCCCAATTAGGGTTTTGGCCGGTATCGTGCGCGATAGATGCGCAAAGCGCGCAGTGTAATCTTCCGGGCGTTTTCGTCGCGTTTCGTTGTCTTTTCGTCATTGTAGAATATATGCTTAAATGATGTGTTTATGAAATTTTAGGTTCGCAAGCGGGGACTTCGGACGCTACGACAAGGGGAAAACAGGTGGTAGGCTTCACCTAGCTTGGAGCGTTGGTGAGTAGATTTAACATCTACAGGGGAATCGCCCGCATGGCGTTATGCGTCTGGGCTAGAAATATTTACATTGTCGTATATTCTGTCATGTTTAGAATTGCGCATTTACCCTATTAGTTAGATTGTAGTGTGCCTGGACTAGTAGTAGTAGGACACTGCACATATTATTGACGATTTATGTTGCACTAGCACTGTTTGTATGCTACACACACCATCAATAATTACCATGTCACACACATAACCACTTATAGATGTTATATTGCTTGGTTAGGGACATTGTGACATTGATTCATATTTCATATCACATTGACATACAGTTATCTATTTACCTATAGGGTATTGTACCATTAGTGATAGGTACAAACACACCTAAGGACATAGCTACAGGTGTACTTGCATTTTATACTTTACTTATACCTGATAGGTATATCACATCATCATATAGGTAGATACCTATATTTCTGCTATACCATTCATGTGTTCATTTATATCTGGTGAATGCTATGCTTTTCTTTTATACGCTTTCATTACAGTTTTTATGTTGCGTATACTTTATTCATGGATTATCGCATTGTTATATGGATTTTTCATGATGTTTTCTGGATTTGGGAACCGTGGTAGTTCATGAAATTATGCATACATTGAAAAACCCGGTTTCCTTGATATGATATTTTAGCAGCCACCTTGAGATTTATCGGTGCTGATATATATACCCTACGCGAGGAAAGGAGGGATCCGTGTATGGGTACATGGTGGGGCCCGGAGGTACCCTGAAGCAAGAACGTTGTCGCTGTGTGAGTCGACATCGCGGTGCTAGGCGATGAGGCTTAGGGGAACCATACTTTCCGGTGACAGGACCATTGACTCATCGGCTATCGAGTGGATACCGACGGGAGTCATGTACGTATGGATACGTCGAGAGGCGAGGGTCAGAGCTAGGTACTCGAGCTTTTGGGATAGCGTATGATACGTACCTATCAGGGGGCCAGTCATGGAGACAGCACCTGATGGATCAGCATTTCTGTGTCGATGCTTGGCACATTGGTTTCATGATATTTCCAATTACTCTTTTGTATATATAACAGGGGATTGAGTCGCTGTTATATATACCCTTACACCAATATTAGTGGAATGGGACGCTAATATATGTGTATTGCCCTCATCATATTTATTTATGACATTATATTAGGATGTTAGAACTGTGCTGGAGATTTGATTTGGGACTTAAGAGATTCATTGGGATTGGATACTGATATTGTACATACGAGATATGTGAGATCCACTTGCTGTTGTACATTTGATATATGTGAAATATACTAATATTGTACATACGAGATATGTGAGATCCACTTGATGTTGTACATTCGATATATGTGATATATACTTGATGTCGTACATTCGAGATATATGAGATATACCTGATATTGTACATACGAGATATGTGAGATCCACTTGCTGTTGTACATTTGATATATGTGAGATATGCTGATATTGTACATACGAGATATGTGAGATCCACTTGATGTTGTACATTTGAACATTGTGAGATATACCTGATATTGTACATACTAGATATGTGAGATCTACTTGATGTTGTACATTCGATACATATGCGAGATATACTTGATATTGTGCAGTTGAGGCGATGTGACACTTAGATGATATGAGAGCCAATTTGGGGGCTGATTTGAGGAATTGGGATTTTGATTTGTCTTGCTGGATTGTGATCCTATCACGATGTCAGGATTCCGTGGAAATGACATATTTCACTTCATACCTCATCTTTATATACTTGTGCACTGTTACATGTATTAGGAGTACCTATGAGTGTACCTTTCATGAGTGTTGCACATTTACTTTCTCATATCCCCAGTGCATGATTATTGCATACTGTTGTCATATCATTATTGCTTTATATATTGGTGGTACTTGTTAGTGTACTTTCCATTATTTCGTACTCATGACCTGTTATTACTGCAATTGTCATATATTAGATTCATGCTGTACGTACATTTTTGCGATTACCTGCATATGTTATTTACTATTCACGAGTTGGCAACTCATCCCCGTTGTGCCACAGGTGTTACAGAGTGTTCCCCAGAGTAGTCGAGGCTGGCTATTCATCTATCATCTTTTGCTACGGATACCGCATCAGCTCACAGTGTGCAGTTTGCTTAGGTGGGTTTTGTGGTTATTCGTTGTATTGTATATTCGTTGTATCCCTGTACTCTCCATCTACTATTTTCATATTGACTTAGAGACTTGGTGAGGACGATGTTGTATATTATGTTGGATTTGTTGTCTTTTATACAGTTTCGTTTCTATCATCTTCTATTTCTTCGCTACGGTGTCGTATATTTGTTGTGGTGGTTGTTTTCCGCCTTTGGGCGTGGATTTGCTCCCGTTTGGGATGCTTTACTTTATATTTATGTTGTACCCATTTTTGGGGCTAGCTTTTACAAAGGAGGTGCTGCCAAAATTTTAAAGGAAATAAAGTTGGACTTTTAAAGAATTTGGGTTGTGATTTCAAAGACTTTTAAACAATATTTCTTATCTTTTCTGGTTTTTTTATGGTTTAGATTTCTGGGTTTTGGCTTTCTTTTACTGCGTTACGCCTGTAGACGTTGCGTAGTATTAGGGCCGTCACGTGCCAATTTCGGGTCGTGACATATTTGTCCCGTTTTGACCAATCGCTGGGTATAAGTCCCGTGACAAGATAGTTCACAATATCCCTGAACCATGGTTCATTGGATACGCTGAAGAGTTGTTCGTCAGGAAACGAATCATTGATCGGCAGGGTCACTGGGGAAGAAGAGATGCGTGAAAGATGGTCGGCTACTACGTTTTCACATCCTTTCTTATCTTTGATAACAAGATCAAATTCTTGTAATAGAAGGATCCAACGTATTAACCGACCTTTTGCATCTTTCTTCGCCGGAAGATGTTTTAAGGCGGAATGGTCAGTGTACACAACTATGGGTGAGCCAATCAAGTAAGGCCTGAATTTTTCTAATTCAAATACAACCGCCAAAAGTTCTTTTTCGGTACTCGTATAATTGATTTGAGCATCATTCAGGGTCTTACTCGCATAGTATATCACGTGTGGCATCTTTTCAATGTGTTGTCCTAAGACTGCACCTACTGCAAAGTCAGATGCATCACACATCAGGTCAATGGGGTAGTCCCAATTTGGAGACGATAGAACGGGGGCTGTAGTGAGGGAGTGTTTGAGTGAGTCGAAAGCTGCCTCACAGTCCGAGTCAAAGTGGAAGGTCGTATCCTTGGCCAAGAGAAGAGTTAAGGGTCTAGCAATTTTGCTAAAATCCTTAATGAATCTCCTATAAAAGCCCGCATGACCAAGGAAAGATCGAATGTCCTTGACGCTTTTGGGATAAGGAAGGTTTTGAATGACATCTATCTTAGCTCTGTCAACCTCAATGCCTTTCTGTGAAATAACATGTCCAAGCACAATTCCCTATATGACCATGAAATGGCATTTTTCCCAGTTCAAAGTTAAGTTCTTCTCTTTGCAACGAGTAGGAACTGCGTCAAGATTCGCAAGGCAAACAGAAAAAGAGTCTCCAAAAATCGAGAAATTGTCCATAAAGATCTCCAGAAAATTCTCTACCATATCAGAGAAAATCCCCATCATACACCGCTGAAAGGTAGCGGGAGCGTTGCATAACCCAAAGGGAATGCGACTGTAAGCAAAGGTACCAAAAGGACAAGTAAAAGTGGTTTTATCTTGATCCTTTTTGGCGATGGGGACCTGATTATAGCCTGAGTATCCGTCCATAAAGCAATAATACTCTCGTCCAGCTAAGCATTCCAGCATTTGATCAATGAATGGTAGAGGAAAGTGATCTTTCCTCGTGGCAGCATTGAGTTTTCTATAATCAATACATACACGCCACCCAGTTTGGGCGCGTGTCTGAATCAACTCATTTGCCTCATTGGTAATAACAGTGATGCCGGATTTCTTAGGGACGACATGTATTGGACTCACCCATTGGTTATCGGAGATTGGGTATATAATACCATTATCTAGGCATTTGACGATCACTTTCTTCACCGCTTCATTCATGACGGGATTTAACCGTCTCTGTGGTTCTCGGGTTGGTCTGGCATCATCCATCACATGTATATGATATTCTACTATCAAGGGACTAATCCCTTTGATGTCCGCCATACTCCAACCAAATGCTTCTCTATTAGATCTCAATACCGATAAAAGTGCATTCTCTTGCTCTGATGCTAGAGAAGCGGATATGATAACCGGTAAGGACTCATTCTCACCTAAATAAGCATATTTAAGATGAGAAGGTAAAATTTTGATATCTAATTCAGGTGGAGAAATGATAGAAGGTGGGATCATTGAGTGATTTTTTGAGTCGCAAAGAAGCTCAGAACCTGTGAAAGATACAGACTCGGGTGGTGATAGGTCAGGAGTGTCGGACTCAAGTGTAGAAAAAGTGTCCTCACTAAGATCATGTGTGAGATCAAACAGTGATGTTGTAGTGTCGTCGAGATCTGTAAAGCAAAGTTCCTCAACTCGGCAACTATCGGGAGCGATCTCGTGGACAGAGCACACATCGAGAATATGAGCAGAGGGTTCTGATGGCTGACTTCCAACTTTGTAGATGTTTAGTTCAATGGTCATATTTCCAAATGATAAGTTCATTGAACCGTTTCTACAGTTAATAACAGCGTTGGAAGTGGCAAGGAAAGGTCGACCCAAAATCACCGGAATTTGGCCCCGGGGGTTCGCTACAGGTTGTGTATCGAGTACAATGAAGTCTACAGGGAATACAAATTCCCCAACCTTTATCCACACATCTTCTAGTTCACCCCATGGTTTGGTGATTGAACGGTCTGCCATTTGGAGAGTGCAGTGAGCAGGTTTTAACTCTCCAATCCCTAGTTGCTCATAGACAGAATATGGAAGTAGGTTAACACTTGCGCCAAGGTCTAAAAGAGCACGATTTATGTTTTTACCCCCAATAGAAATCGATATTGTAGGACATCCTGGGTCCTTACGTTTTTTTGGTAGCTGGGGGATAAAAGCAGTGCTAATATTATTAGACATGAAGACCTTCTTCGGCACTTGAGTCTTCCTCTTCCTAGTGCACAAGTCCTTAAGAATTTTCGCATAAGCGGGCACTTGTTGAATAGCATCTAGGAGAGGGATGTTGATGTTAACCTGTTTGAACATTTCCATAATTTTCTCCATATGTGGACTCGCTTTGTTACCCCTTAACTGATTCGGGTAAGGAGCTTTCGCAATAAGCGCAGGGTCCATCATAGGAGAAGGAAGAGGGGGTAGACGTGATCCTAAAAGAGGAGTGGGGATCGTCTGTGGAGAACTAGAAGGGCTATACTGAGGTGTCGAGCCTAGTGGGAAATGGAGAATAGGCTCGCAAGAAGGTGGTGGGGTAGAAGAACAAGGATCAGAAGTAGAAGTGTGTGTGTGAGGAAAGGTCTCAGCCGGGGTGTTATTGATAGGATTTTCAATATCATCAATTCCTTCCCCGACATGGTTATTCAGCACTCTTCCCGACCTCAACGTTGTGATGGCATTTACATTGTAATGCCCAGGATTCGGTAGGAGTTGAGACGGAAGTTTCCCTTTTTCTCTCGCACTCATTTCGGCTTTAAGTCATGCAATTTCAGCTTCCATCGATCCGATACTATCAGCTTGGGACGCTGAGTTTTTCTTTATCCCACAGAAGGAATATCTAACCTCAGCCGAAAGCTCTAAGAAATTTGACAAGAGTGATTTCATGGTTTGAGTGAATTGAGAGAGTTCGTCAGAACCGGTCAACTGCATAGGATTAGACTGTGCAGGAGTGTTGACTTGGTTTTGGAAATTTTGTGACTGGTAGGGGTGCTGAGTGAGTTGAAGTGGTTGTTGTTGTGGTGGAAGAGCCCTTTGGAAATTATTATGGCTTGGAACCGTGTTTTGATTAGATTGTTGTTGGTTCCAAGCAAAATTCGGGTGATTCCTCCAACCCTGATTGTACGTGGAAGAATAAGGAACGTTTCTAGGTCTTTGAAATGCGGCATTAGTATGCTCGTGACCTTGAAACGCAGAGTTTAATGGACATTCTTCCGTTAAGTGAGACGGATCAGAACAGCACCCACATACAGTTTTGTGGAGCGACATTGGGTTTAGGGAGGCTGTTGAAAATTTGTGTTCCATAGCTTCGAGCTTCTTTTGCATTGCTGCCATCTCAGCTCGAACAACTATGGACACCCCTATTCAATGTACGCCACCCCTATTCAATGATTGGGTTCCACTCTCCTACTGTAGTGATTTTTCAGCGAACTCTTCTAAAAATTTCCACGCTTCCCCATCATCCTTAGTCATAAAAGTACCTTGACACATGTTTTCAAGGTTCTGTTTAGTGTTTGGGTTAATGCCTTCATATATGATTCGGAAAAGATCCCATCTCGGGATGCCGTGATGAGGACATTGAACCAATAGATCCTTGAAACGTTCAAAGCATTTTGAAAATAGTTCAGTAGGGAGCTGGGTAAATTGATTCAGTTCGCTACGGATTCGAGCTGTCTTTTGCATAGGGTAAAATTTCTTAAGAAATGCCGCAATGAATTCTTCCCAATTCGTAATAGAGTGTGCGGTAGTGTTATATAGCCACTTCTCGGCTATATCGCACAAAGTAAATGGAAGAAGTCGTAGACGCATAGCATCCACTGAAAGTTGTGACGTACCCATCATTGCGCATACGTTTTCAAATTTGCTGATGAAAACATAAGCGTCCTCAGTCTCGAGTCCGTGGAATTTGGGTAAAAGGTTGATGTATTGGGGTTTAATTTCAAAATTATCCCCGTTGGCTGGTGGAATGGATAAGCAGGTCGAAAGAGGACCTCGCAATGGATAGCACCTCTCTTGGAGAGAGATGCGGGGTTGATTCTGCGCACCAACGGACGGCGGCAGGTTAGTGCTAAAGAAATTCGATGGAGGCGGATCCATCGATGTGGGTGTGGTGGTGGGTAAAGAAGAAGTAAATGGAGAAATACCAACTTCGGAGTCGATAAAGTGTACGCGGACTAAACGGGCACTAGAATCCCGTGTCCAGCCTATCTTGCACTAAAAAGGGTTAGTACAAGTGGCAGTGTGACTTATAATTAGGGGAAATGAATGAATGAATGCGGTGTTTGTTTTGAAAATTAATACGGATTTTTGAAAATATGATGCGACACAACAAATGCAACACACAAAACCCTAATTCTAGGGGTCACCTAGGTCAAATCTCTAGACCGCTCCTAACTGCCAAAAGACAAGTCGCAGGATAAATCCTCCACCGCCTCTTTGTCTCTCCTGTGGCCAGGTAAGTGCCAGGTAAGTGGGAGGTTCTCCACTACGTAAGTAGTGGGCCTAATTAAGTAACCACTAGCCTTCGACACACTTGCCTTAGACACCACAAAAGAAACGCGGATAAGCAATGAATTACCCACGGCCTTCTTCTGTCCTAAGTGAGCGCGACGGTCCTTAGAGTCATCTCTAGATTTCTTTTAGTTAACGAGGGTCAATGCGGATGCAAATTTTGCGATTTTCGGGGCTTAGGAAGGGTAATGAACTCCCCACCTAATCTGGATTTGGTCTTTGCCCCTTAATGTACGTATTAATTATGCAAACAACCACAAAAATCAAAACACGCACAATTTAATTTTGCTTTTTGTGGCACTGCGATTTTTGCAAAGAAGACTGCAGAAAAATGTTATTTGGAGCAGACAGAGAAGGAGATAAGAAAGTTGTAGAGGACCTGAGAGAATTTTTGTACAGAGAAGCCTTGAGGAGGCCGCGATTCCGCCGCAATAGGGGGCTTAGACCGCGATTTCGCCGCGGTTCGAAGAGTAACCTGCAAAAAAATTTTACAGAGAGCTTAGGTTCAGCTCCTGAGTCCTCTGGAATTCTCCAAAAAAATTTCCAATTGCACAGCAAGCTCTAGATTTCCTTGCAATAAACAACAACAAATCGTTTAGTTTTTTTGCGCGAATTTTGATCACAAAATTACAATGGAATAAATCTTTTAATTCAAATTTCAAATAAAGAACGAATTAGCGCGCGATCCCCGGTAACGGCGCCATTTGATTGATCTTATTTTCCGTTGTCGGTATTTAGAAACTTGTATGAAATCACAACCAAAAATATTTGACCGCAATCAATAACGGTGTCGGATTGTAGCGCGTTAGCGAGTGCGGATTGTCCACAGGGATTGCGTGATTCGTTCGTATTTTTGTTTTGTTTGAATCGAAAATTTAATAGAAAAAGAAAAGAAAACGATTCAAGATTTTTATTGATGAGTTTCAAGAATCAATTATTCTAATCAAGAATCAAGAAAATGATAAATATCAAGAATCAAGTATCGATAGAATTCCAATCAATTTAGGTTTCAAGATTTGAAGTAAAGCTCGTAGGGATCAAGTAGATTGTAGATGTGACTAAGATTCAAGAATACGATTTCTTATCCAGTAACAAGTTGATGCTAAATCAATGTAGATTCATCGAGGATCAAGGATCTTGCGAAGAATTAGGGTTCCTCATCCTATCCTTTATCCTTTCGATGAATCACATTCACTAGATAGCTTCTTGAAAGTCGGATGATCGATCGTTGATCTCTAGATCGTGCGAAAGGAATCAAGAACGCATTCGCATCAATCTAGATCATCGATCATTCGATTTTTAAGAATTTACAATTGTTATAAGACTTAGGAAAACGTTTTACGATTCGTCGACATCATCATTCTACAATCGTTTCGATTCCTCCACGAGCGGAGTTTTATTCAAGCATCATCACAAAGAATATATTCAAGAATCGAAATATATGCATAATGCTCGAATTGAAAATAAGCAAGTTTAAAGAATCTTCACCTTTATTACATCAACAAGTAGTTACAACTCTCAAGAATTACAAGAGGTAGGAACTTCGCTCGTCGAATCTAGCATCGCTCGGCTCCTTGAGTCGTGGATCGGCTTGGATCTCGTGCTCCGTTGAAGTCCGGCTTCGCTTCAAAGGATCGTTGAAGACTTGCTTTGCTTGCACTAAAAGAATCTTGAGGTTTCTTGATTTTGGATTGGATTAGGGTTAGGGTTTTGAGGTAGTAGTTGTTGGGTTGAAGATGAAGCACAACCACAACAATTGATTTGAGGAGATTAACTATTGAACCAAAGATTTAACCACTAAGGATTCAACAACCTTTCTCAAGTGAGCCTTGGGGTCTATTTATAGGTTTCCCAAAACCTTGCTCTAGAAATTCAAATTTGAATTTTCTCTCCAAAAGTTAGTTATATGGAGAGGCTTCTAGAAGTAGTTAGTTAGGGCTTAGCTTCTACCCTAAGCTAGGAGGTTAGGGGGAAGGTTCTAGGTCCTTAATGGAGTTTAGATGAAGCTTGTTGAGGAAGCTAAGAGTGTTTAGTTTAGAACCCAATGGCTTGCTGATCTGGCAGAATGTTCTGGAGTAATCTGGAGAATGTAGTGTCTTTCTGAAGTGTGGAAGCCGATGTGAGAATTATGAAGCTAAATTGCGGTGGTGATGTTGACAAGCCGCCGCGGGACCGCGGCACAAGGCGGCTCCGGCCGCGGTTCCGCGGCCAAGTGGCTGAGCTAGGGCTTCATCTTTGCAGTGTTGGCTTCTTCTGTACTTTGATGTATTTCCTGATATGTTGAATCTCTGAATTCATTCTAGATCATTGCCAGATTCTAATTCCTTGAGTTGGCGTATTTTTTTAGCAGTCTGTTATGTAATTTTGATCATTCTTCAGGGATTTTTTGCACAGACTTCGAAACACAAGTTGCGTTATGCAAGAATGATGCGATGCTATGAAATACAGTCAATTTCCCTTATAGTGCCGGTTTTAAAGTCTAACACATGCAAACTGATATTTTACGACTGTTTTGCTAATATGTGCTATATGAATGCCGAACACTTCTAGATGAGTGCAAATGATAGGGAAATTGCCGGTTTAAAGATGCAGTATTTTCGACTGATCATTACCTCTCCCGGTACTTACGAGCTTGCGAAAATGATGAAAAATGATTTTTCTTTTGGTGGTAACATGGACTCAAAATACGGATCTTTGTTAAACAACTATCTAACAAACCTAACAAGAGTTTTACCTACTCGGTTAGGGGTTATACCTTAACTTGAACTCCTTCTCTTGGTCTCCTTGTGGTGGTCGGATGGTTCTCCCCTTGTCGTCTCTTTATGCCGAAGATGGATCCACCCGAAAGCTGCTACTTTTGGCTTCACTTCAAACTAGAAGAAACTAGAACACTTGGTTTGCCAAACCTTGTGAACTAGGATGAGTAGAGGAGTGTGTTGGGTTTTATCTTTATGGTTCTTGCTTCTCAACACATGAGACAAGTGAACCATAGACTAGAGAGAGAGCAAGAGGAAGAGGGAGAGCTCAAGGATGATAGAGAAAGGAAATGAAAGAATGAGCAAGCCTTTTGCCATCCAAAGCTCTCATAATCCAAAATCATGATAACTCATAATAGTAATTGAGTATTATGTGATGGTTCAAGTCAAAATGGCCATATCATTTCATACACTCATTTTGCAAAAAGAAACAAGCAAGCAAAAGTCTTTGTCATGAAATGATAGCCATTGTAATGATGGTGGTCAACTAGTCCATCCTAGTCAACCGTCAACAATGTCAACAAGCCAACAAAGTCAACCCTTCATCTCAACCATGACACAATAATACTTAATTAATATTATCATTAATCATATTTCTTATTCTCATTAGGGTTTAGCAAAAGTCAATAGTCAACAGTCAACAACCCCAATGAGAATCCTCTGCCTCTGAATCTCTGTCAACTGTGCATACACACCCGCATCCGCGTTCCGAGGAACACGAATACAAACGAGAAAAAACCAATCCCAAAACGTATACTAGGATCTGGCTTGAACCAAAGCCCGCTCGTGTTAACTGCCCGGACACTAAACGTCCACAAGTGCACGGATGTGACCGAACCCTGTCGCAAAACCATGCGACCTCTACTCTTTTGCCAAAAGGCGAATAGCTTCTTGTGTGGGACTCTAAAGACTCGACACTACGCTGGCAGTGGGTTTAACCACAAACCGCAAGCTGCACTAGCTGTGCGTAACGGTCCCCAGGTAGATGCCGATAAGAAGACGGACGAGGTGAAACCCATCTGAACTCCTACTGAGCCTGAATGTGACAATCTGCGTACAGTCCGGTCTGTTCGTCTGAGAACATCGCATGGCGGGCCTAGGGGGGCGGTAAACGTCAGTCCCCTAATAGCGGTACAAGTCGTGTCGGAGTGTAGCCCAGAACACCCTGAGATAACACTGGAAACCTACCAGTATATCTTGCTTGCTTTGGCCAGGGACTTTGTGTAATGGCTCTCCTAGACACAGCGCTATATCAACCCCCAATACCGGGAGAGACGAATCCTGTCTAACAGTCACTGCCTCCAAGTGCATCGGGACTGCACCCAACTACTACCTGTTTGCATGACTCCTTTGAGCCGTGGTAGGGTAGTAATCTAAGTACAGTGGGAACACACTCGAGGCGAAGTGGCAGTGTCTAGTCAGCGGACTAAGCTGTACTCTTGTCACCTGGGAACTGATAACTGACGATAGGTATACTACCAACCAACTGTTCCCCACGAGTCCTGTCCAGTGTACTCGTAACCTAACGAGCACCCGCATACTATCTCAAGTACGACGTACTGACGGCTGTGGGACAGACCGTCTCTCCTGCTGGGATGAGAAGCGCATATGCTATTCTACTACGGAGAATCGATGCCCTGTCTCAATAGTCCTATGACTAGGGACCTGCATAAGGATATGCTTGTGGATTACCCAGCCCCCACGAGTGTGACTGCCGTCACAACGCTGGTAATCAAGCAAAGATCCTAATGGCTCAACTAATGTGTATAGGTGATATACTAAAATAAACACATGTACACATTAAAGCAGAAACAAACCAAGTAGCATACTACTATTTTGAGCAAGATTGTCTATACAAGGTGAATATTCCAAGCCTCCATTAAGTAATATACAAACCAGTATGATACTGTAATGGCCTCTAGGGCATATACACAAACACCATCCTAGGTCAATACGATCAGATATATATATAACCTCAATATGAGTAAGCCGGCAGCTTGCTAAACTGGCAATGTAACCTCTCTACATAAGTGTAATGCCAAGTGCTCATGCCAGTGTCTCAGGTAATAACATATCATAAATATGAGGTATGATCAATGTAATCAGATCTATATGTATGTGGATCCCGTCCACTCGTCACCCAATGACAATAACCATCATGCATGTAAATATCATAAAGAATATGCATGGAAATATGAGGATATAAACCATCTGTGTCCCTCGTGACACGTAAAAATCATGTAACCGGAGTGTCCAGCATCAACACTCAAAAACATCATGAAAGCTGTGCCCAGCATAGGCATGTAAATCCTCATATATCGGGCTCCGTCAGTCCGGATCAGCCCACGGGCTCCGTCTGCGGAATCGGCCCTCGGCCCCAGCAGTACGCCCATATGCATCTATCGACTCTGGTCAGTATCCTCCGGATAACCGCCAGGTACAACCAATCACCGGTAGGTACTCGCCACCCTGCCAGGCTCATCGTCTAATCC
Organism: Agapanthus africanus; assembly: GCA_030015575.1. Taxonomy (NCBI): domain Eukaryota; kingdom Viridiplantae; phylum Streptophyta; class Magnoliopsida; order Asparagales; family Amaryllidaceae; genus Agapanthus; species Agapanthus africanus. The sequence goes on from JASDDO010000022.1 coordinate 330,583,853, forward strand.
ACGAAAAACATTTCTTGCCCCGGGGAACCATACCGGGTCCACCATGTACCCGCAATCGGCCTCATCCGCCTCCTCGAATCGGGTTTCACATGTCGCTCTCAGCACCGAGAAAACACATGGTGGACGCACTGAAATATCATAGCAAGGGTAACCGGGTATTAAAACAAATACATATTCTCTTTTGAAATACCCACGGTTCCCAAATCCAGAAATATCATGGAAACAACATATCTCAATGCGTATAATGAGAAAGCAGGATGTATGCGACATGTTAAAGAAATGTAAGAATGTATGTCATGCAAGGGTCATATCCTCAATGCAACAGTACTATGGTGTAGTGACATGGCAATTATCGATGATGAAGTGTGTGAGCCGGCGAGCAGTGTACGTGAAACATATGCATCATCGATAATGGTGCTGTGTCCTAGCAGCATGATTGTAATATAACAATAAACACAAGCAATGCAATGCAAATAGAATGAATATGCGTAATCGAATAATCAACGCAACAGTGAAGAATCTACCTCAAAAAAATATATCATGCAGCTTTGCCATTTGAAATAAGACGAATCGGGGTTTTAGTAAAATAAGGGCTACGGTGTTTTTTAAGAAAAGGTGCGTCCTTTCAAATACCCGTAGAATCCCTTTGAAATACTCCCGACCCGTTAGTTTTGAAATAGGTATGACTCGGGTCTAGTCTAATGTCTACTAAGTAATCTACATACCCAACTAAGAAGCTAAACAGGAGGGGTATGAAACCACCTACATCTGGGTCGATATATATATATATATATATATATATATATATAATAATCGGTGATCCCGCCTCAATAGTATCATGTACGATACAGTATATCATACAACATCCTCGAGTAGAGTGTGGATCTATCATCAATATAAAGTTCGTACGGTAAATCGCCGTACGACATCCCAATAGCTGGGTACAGGTCAATGTCACGTTCAACTCATCAATTATCAGGTATCCTTATCATCATATCACATGATCTGGGGTACTGATCTAAGACTAGTACAATCGACACCATCTATGTATGCATGCACGTATATGAAACACTTCGTTAAAGGGCCCGCTAAAACATCATGTCATATCACAATTACGAACCCTGTCATATCTCCGATCTAACGGCCTCTAATCGAATCTCATCGACTCATCTCCAATATCATCCACAATCCTCATCACGGTATAAATGTAGCAATAAGTATGTGTGTGCGTGTAGGGGTAAACTTATTCTAGGGTTCACGACTAGGAATTTCACTAGTTCACTTGTAACCCTAATCTAAACCATAGTACCCTAATCTCAGATGTCCACGACACACAGTAAGCTATCGTATATAGTATACAAGTATATTATACTAATATCGGACTACGGGGGTGCTATACGCCATCCACCCGACTTCCTCCGTAGATATAATCTACTCACCTTGCTTCTCGTGTGCCGATGCCGATGTCGTCATCTTTATCTTCAACGCCTTGATGTCACGTGGGGTACCTACAAGTATATCACAAATGCTAAAGCACGTGAAAATCACATCGGAAACCAAAACGTCACACGTTACGCCTATAGGTAAAAACCTATAGCCTCATGTGCAAACACGACGAATAACCCTTTGTCGTTGACGTTCAAACGCCACCCGACAGAAATGAATCATCAAATACCAAAATCCATGCTAAAACAAGTCGTAAATCATGCGCAAACTCAAGAAAACCAACCCATATTTTACCCTAATTGGAATCAGACAAAATTGCATATGCCAGGGGTCAAGTTAACTGGAAATAGAGCCACGCACCAAAAACAAGGCAATTCCCTCCTGCTCTGGCCGCAATTTGCGGCCAGAAGGAATTAATCTGCGGCCAGGAAATAGTGGTTGGGGCTAGGGCTTTGGGTGTTGGTTTCTATTTGCCTGCACATCTCACTGCAAACTCAAAATTATTTTTAGACGTCTAGGGTGATAGCAGATTCCCAAAAACAGTGACAAATTTGCAGTTTTTCCCGAAATCGAATCTCTAAATCCGTATTTTGGGTTTATGATTCAAGTTTTGTCCAAAATATCATCACACCAGGGATTCGAAGGTCACAACAAGCCTCAATTTCACTTTGATTTCAGACCAAACCCTAAACCCTAACTTGAATTCCCAAAGTCCATCAAAACTACACCATATCGACATGAACAAGCATAGATGCATAAAGAAATTGAAATACTACTCTAGGGTGCAGGAATTACCTCCTTTGGCAACTCAAGAAAATTCTTGAGTTGCTCAAAGTCTTCCAAATCCGCTCTTTCTTAGTCCGATGGGTAGCTAGTGAGCTCGGTGACGATTTTTGTGAAATGGGAATAGGGTTTCGGTGTTGGATTCATGGTGGATATAGGTTTGAAGAGGGAGGAGGAAGAGGGAAAGGGGGCAGGAGCACCAGCAGCTCTTTGAAGGGGGAGAGAGAAATGAGAAGAGAAAATGATGGGGGAAAGGTCAAACAAGTCAAAAGTAACCCACACTCTCTCTCTCATCATCATACTTACTTTTTTTTCCTTTTCTTTTCTTTTCCTTTTCACTCAATGGCAAACCCTAAGCAACCATACACCCGTAACAAGTGTGGAAAAATGATATGTGCACATTTTTGCACAAAAATGCTAAAAACCTGATTAGCGATTTTTAATCGTGAAGAGCACTAAAATAGCATATAACTAATCATAAAAACTTTAAAATGGCAAAATTCCACCAAATACCCTATTTTAGAATTTTCCATAATTTTTTCCAAAATTTTCCCCATTTATCGGTATTTAATTATACCGACATATTAAAATATTCATTAAAATAATATTAAATTATAAAAATTCCCAAAAATAATATTTTATTTTTTTGAAATGTTACAATATGAGGATATCAACCCCTTATGTCCACCGACAATACGTAAAAATCATGAAAACCTGAGTGTCTAACACCGACACTCGAAACATCATGAAACCCGTGTCTAGCATCGACACGTAAATCCTCATAACTCAGGCGCTGCCACCACGACTGTCCCTGACGATATGTCGTATATCACTCCGGTCGGTATCCCCACGATAACCGCCGAGTCCAAACACAGTCACCGGTAGGTACTTGCCCGCCTTCCAGGCTCATCGTCTGTACCACCAACATCTTGCCGAGGGGAACCGTACCGGGCCCCACCATGTACCCGCACACGGCCCACTCACTCCTCGATTCGGGTATATATCACAAATCTCGGAACAGAGAAATCTCATGGTGGACGCATCAAATATCATATCAAGAGAAACCGGGTTTTCAAACTATACAAAGTTTCTTGAAAATGCCTCCACGGTTCTCAAATCCATAAATCATATGAAATCCATATATCAATGCGTAAAATCCATGTAAAACAGATATATGCAACATAAAACATCAATATGAGCATATAAAGGGAAAACCGCTCTTTTAAATGAATTCAGCTTTAAAATATATATCTTGCGATTCCCAAAGTCCTCCGAAAACAAATACAGCATCATATGAGGGGTACTTGTAAGTGTAGCAAGGTTTAAGTATCTACATGTAAGCAAGTATGTATGATGCATTTCATAAGCGCATTGATCAACAACTCAATATCACATATCAAAATAATACCACTTGGGGTACATACAACTATAGCGAAAATATGCGGGTGTACATGTCAATATGAGTGCATGATATACATGTAACTGTAATAGACTATGTGCGTGTACATGTCAATATGTATGCAAGATGTACAAGTAGCTATAGTAAGGTATATGTGAAATGGAATACGGGTCACTACCCCAACTATTCCTATCCACAACCGTATCACGTATGTAGGTGGTTTGTGCGTGTCATGGCAATTACTGACGATGTGGGTGTAGCATACAATTTGGTGCTTGTGCAACATGAACCGTCAGTAATGTGTTATATCTAAAGGTACGAGTCAAGTACAACAGATAATGCTAAGCAATGACATTCATATATAATTAACTAATATTCAAATACATGCAACTATCATATCATATCCGCCCCGACGCATAACGCCATACGGGCGATTTCCCCGTAGATGTTAAATCTACTCACCAAAGGTCTCCAGCTATGAAAATCCGACCACCTGCTTCCCCTTGTTCGCAGTGTCCGAAGTCCCTACTTGCGACGCTATATTTCCACAAACACAAGAAATAGTGCAAACATCTCAGAATCGATCAATATAACGTAAAACTACGTATTAAATAACGCACCAACACTAAACTAACTCGCGAGTGTACGTCAAGTGGCTAACGTGCGTAACGATACCACAAAACCTACCCAAGTACAGCAGCTGCACAAGATCAGGAATCGTGTCGCAACACGTAACACGCGGACTCAAAACACTAGATTATAGGTAAACGATCCCAGATTTTGTATACTGCAATTACTTAAAAAGTAAACAGTACCAAGCACACCTAACCAACAGCAGACAACTATCCATAAAAGCCAAACTCCAACATGTCCCTACTGTTAGTTATATGTATGCCCTAGAGGCCATTACTGTACATGAGATGTATATTGTAGTGGATGCTGGGACATATATAGATAGGACTTTCTTGCTCGACATGATAGTACGCTATCTGGTTGCTCTTTATCTTAACATGTATACTTACTGTCTCTCTGTTACATGTTGATAAAGCCCTTAGGATGTGTACTCGACTTGTAGGACTATGATGCAGATCATACCAGTGGGGCCTGGGTAGTCCATGAGTACATCCTTCAATGTTCCTTGTCATGGGAATATCGAGACGGGGCATCGATATTCCAGAGTATACAAGCGTATATCTTCTCAACCCATGTGATGGGCGATGGATGATCCCATATTCATTGGTGTTTGACATCAGAGATGGTATGCGGGTGCTCAGTGGAGACTGGGTATACTGAACAGACTCGCCGAGAACTCCCAGATGGTATTATACCTAACGTCAGATGGCAGTTTTCTGGTGACACTGGTACAGCTTAGTCTGATGACCCGAGATCGTCAGAGATTCTTGTGTGTCTCCCACTGTGCTTTGATTTCCACCCTACCACGGCTCTACCGAGTCGTGCAAACAGGTGGTTTTTGGGTACAGTCTCGAGTCACATGGAGGCAATGAGCGATAGGAGGAGATTCGTCTCTCCAGGTATTGGGGGTTGATGTTGCGCTATGCTCGACTGTCCATAACTGGAAATCCCTGGCCAGGGTTGCAGTGATTTACTGGTAAGTGTTATCAGTAGTTTCACGCTCGTTATGGACCTTACATCGGCATGACTTATCAAGCTACAGGGGTCTGACTTTTACCACCCCTAGGCGAGATATGCGACATATCAGACGAACAGACCGGACTGTGCGGTAAGTGTTACTGATTGGATTCGCAGGAGTGTGAGCAGGCTTGCTCGTTGATCTTCTGATCACTCAATACCCGGGTGGCCGTTACGTTTGGCAGACCGCTTGCGGCTTGTGGGTGATTGCTATGATCACCACATATTACCGGCGTATTGACGAGTCTTTAGAGTCCTACACAGAGGTTTCCTGGCTCAAGAGAAACGAAATAGGAGCGCATATGAGATATGTGCTGGACCGAGAATAATACCAGTATGTGATACTGTATTCTATTCTCCCGATTTGTATCATCAGTCGGTTATATGTGATATAGCCGGGTTACCGAATCAAGTGTTGATTCGATATATTGATACACTAGATATTAGTCGGTTATATGCGATATGACCGGATCATTAAATCAAGTGTTAATTTAATGTATAATTATATATTTGATATATTACTTTGCATTAACTAGTATTGGTTCACTTAAGATTGATTTTCTCAGTTGATGTGCACAAGTTGTATATGTGATATATGTTTGTGCACTAGTTTGTATCATGATTGATGATACATGCAAACTTTGGTGTGTGTATGACTTACACCATATTTAAGATAATGGTTTGGGTTTTATTTATTTTGGTAAAACAAAATGGTGGCTTTCTTTGTCATGGCTTGAAGCTTCATGAAGCTTTAAGCATATTTGACTAAGTCCACTCATTTTGTTTTGCATAAGATTTTTATTAACCAAACCATTAACTTACACTATGGTTTAGTCTCTACAAAGGTTTACTCACCCATTGTTGCATTATGATAGAAATCACTTGATTATTCTTTTTAGATAATTCATTTTTCATATTCTTTCATCTTCTTCTTCTTCATCAAGAAGAAAAACTCTCTAGAAATTTTAAAGTGAAGAAATAAAGTGAGAAATCAAAATCTAAAGTGAGCCCATTTCCTATTTCATCATCCTCTACTACTTGCCATTTAGTTTAGGGTGTTCTCTTCACAATGTTCTTGACCTAGTGAAGATGGAGCTTGAGTTTGAGTCTCCTCGACGTAGATCATCTTCGGCCTCGAAGTCTACGAGCTAGCCCGTTCATTTCTCCGAGGAAACCATCACTAGAGTCCGGGATCTCGATGATCGCAGCGAAGGGACGTCAACACGGAGCTTTATAAGTGAAGGACCGGACTACAAAGGTTGTAATCCCAAACTCTTAGAAGTAAAGTTGTTTACTTGCTTATAGTTTTCGCATAATCTCTAGTATACGATCTTGGTAAGGGTTGTTCGGCATGTCTAATTTTTGAATCGGGCATGGTTGATACCTTGTAGACCCTTGTGACAGTGCCTAGTAACCCAATAGTGGTATCAGAGACAAGCTAGAGCTTTAGGCGAAGTCTAGACAAAGTTTACAGTCCGATCGAACCCCGAAACCCCGGTTTCGACCCCTCTCTGGATTTTTCTAAAAATGTGATTTTTTCTGCATTAAAAATACTCAAAAAAATCAGCACGGAATTCTAAGGATAACTGTAGAAAACGACACCCTAATTCAATCAAACCACCGAGGAACCGCGGCAGGACAATGCCATGCGTGGCGGTTCCGCGGTTGAACAGTGGAACTATGGTCTGGGTTTTGCACATTAATATCCCTATATATTTCCTGATGCTTCTGGGAATTTTTAATTCTACTAAAATGTTGAGTTTTCTGGAGATGTTTAGTATTCGTTGATTCGATCGGAAAGTTTAACTTCGTCTATGTGTGTTTCCGGATAATTTTAGAACGTGTTAAAAAGTTCGAACGGATATCAATAACTCACTTTTTCCCCTGCCGGAAAATTTCCAAGCGTTGGATTTTTCCGTAGTTTAAGAACGTTCTAAGTCGTGCAAGTAACGCGTTGGACCCTCTAGAAGACAACAAATCTTAACTCGATTATGTGATCGTCTGAACCGCCTCTAAACCTTAGGGTTTGTGGCAGTACGGCGTTGCCACATGTGAGGCGTTGGCTTGACCCTTCTACGGATGGACCTTTGGTACTGTGGCATGTGATGGATGTTTTTAAACTAATTTCAAGTGTTGAGAACTATTTGGGAAAACTTGGGTGTTTGATTATTCGATCGGAAAGTTTAACATTGTCTATTTATCTGGAATGTGATACAATATTTGGAATCCACAAGTAGTTATGAGATAACTAATTTGAATGTTATAAATCTAGCACTTTAGTCTCATTTGATCGGTTGCCACGGGATTTTGATGTGATCAAAAGTCCGTTGCAATCACGTAGAGTACGCAGATACTCTCCGGGTAAACTTAATAGATAGCCACGCCCCATAGCCCCGACCAAGTGACTGTAGGAGAACCCCGTCGCCAAAAGCATCCGTTCGGGTGCTCGTGGCAGCGGTGTTCCGCCTTATTACACTTTGTCGACGGCGTCGGGGGTGCGGCCGTCTACTAAATTTTCCGACGAGCATTCGATCAAGATGTCGGGAATCTTGTTGAATTGCCCGACATGATATTGAAAAGTGTTTTCGATGTTGAGACTAAAATACGGGGTTTATAATAGTTAGGCATGTGATGTCTAAGGAATTCATATGGTTAGGCATGAGATGTCTAAGAAGGTTGCGGATTCCAACTGTTGTAGTTTTGTTAGTGTATATGCCCTAGAGGCCATTACTGTATCATACTAGTTTGTATATTACTTGATGGAAGCTTGGGATATTCACCTTGTATAAACAATCTTGCTCAATATAGTAGTATGCTACTTGGTTTGTTTCTACTTCAATGTGTACTTGTGTTTATTTCAGTATATCACTTATACGCATTAGTGGAGCCCTTAGGATCTTTGCTTGATTACCAGCGTTGTAATGGCAGTCACACTAGTGGGGGCAGGGTAATCTATAAGCACATCCTTATACAGGTCCCTAGTCGCAGGACTATCGAGACAGGGCATCGATACTCCGGAGTCGACTAGCGTATGCGCTTCTCATCCAGTGTGGGAGATGGTCTGTCCCATAGCCATCAGTACGTCGTACTGGAGATAGTATACGGATGCTCGTTGGGTTACGAGTACACTGGACAGGACTCGTCGGGAACTGACAGGTTGGTATTATACCTATTGTCAGTTATCAGTTCCCGGGTGACATGAGTACAGCTTAGTCCGCTGACTTGACACTGGCACTTCCCCTCGAGTGTGTTCCCACTGCACTTTGATCACTACCCTTCCACGGCTCAAAGTAGTCATGCAAATAGGTGGTGGTTGGGTGCAGTCCCGAAGCACTTGGAGGCAGTGACGGTTAGACAGGATTCGTCTCTCCCGGTATTGGGGGTTGACATCGCGCTGTGTCTAGGAGAGCCATTACACGAATAGTCCCTGGCCAGGGCAAGCGAGATATACTGGTAGGCTTCCAGTGTTATCTTAGGGTGTTTTGGGCTTCAGTCCGACACGAGTTGTACCGCTATTAGGGGACTGACGTTTTACCGCCCCCTAGGCCCGACATGCGATGTATCAGACGAACAGACCGGACTGTACGGAGACTGTCACATTCAGACTCAGCAGGAGTACAGATGGGGTTTCACCTCGTCAGCCTTCTTGTCGGCACCTACCAGGGGACCGTTACGCACAGCTAGTGCCGCTTGCGGTCTGTGGTTAAACCCACTGCCAGCGTAGTGTCGAGTCTTTAGAGTCCCACACAGAGGGTATTCGCCTCTGGGCAAAACAGAGTAGAGGTCGCATGGTTTTGCGACAGGGTTCGTTCTCATCCGCGCACTTGTGGACGTTTGGAGTCCGGACGGATATTACTAGCTGGCTCTGGTTTGAGTCAGATACTGGTATATGTTTTGGGGTTGCTTTTATCTCTCAGTATTCATGTTCATCGGAACAAGAAAGCAGGTGTGTATGCACAGTTATTTGAGGAGGAGGAAGAGGACTTTCATTAGGGTTTCGGAACGGGTGCGTACGCACAGTTGACAGTCGTCTTTTTTCCAAACCCTAATGGATTTATGTTATATCAATTAATAATATTAATAAAATGAAATTGTGTCATGGTTGGTTTTTATGTTGACTTGTTGACCATGGTTGACTTGTTGACCATGGTTGAAGTTTTGACCATCATCATTACAAAAGAAAGATGCTCTTTGATTCTAGCAAATTCATTTAATGTTTGAAATGATAATGGTCATTCCAAAACCTTCCATCAACCTTTTCATTTTCATTATTATTATTATTTTGATAATTCTTTTGCTTTTTGTTATGGTTGCAAAAAGAAAAGAGCTCATTCTATCATTTGGCTTCTCTCTCCTCATTTCATCTTCTTCTTCCTCTAGCAAAAGGAGAACCCTTCTCATGTGTTGTGAATCCCTCTCCTTAAAAGAAAAGCACCCCTTAGACACTCTCTACTCACTCTAGGATCAAAGGTTTAGCAAGCCGGAGATTCTAGTTCTCTCCAAGTTCGAGAAAGAGCCCGAAGGTTGAACCCTCAGGTGGATCCATCTTCGACGGAAGAAGGAGACGAAAAGAGAACCATCAACCTCTACTAGGTTTCAAGAAGAAGGAGTTCAAGTTAGGTATAACCACTTTGCCGAGTAGTTAACTCTCCTTTGCATGTTTGCTAGTTTAGTTTAGAAAAGATCCCGACTTTGTTAGTCCATGTTGCCCCATGCGCTAAAAATTTGATTTTTATACCGTTTCCGCCTCCCCGTAAGAACCGGGGGTCGCAACGTGGACTTACAGTGGTATCAGAGCCTAACTAAACTTAAACTAGCTTGGTAGTGAAGTGTAACGAAGTTCGGAACCGAAAAATCCAAAAACCAAACTTTTACAAAACCCTAGTTTCTGTTAAAAATTTTTCTGGTCAAAACAAGATTTGTTATACACCTAAATTCGGCTCAGGGTTTTATGTGAACACACAAGAAAAACAATCCCCTGAATCCTTCAAACCGCCGCGGTTCCGCGGCATGAGGTAGGCATTTGCCGCGGAACCGCCGCCGTTTAGGGTCTTCTCGTGATCGATTTTGGTGCAGTGTTTCTCTGTGTTGGTTTTAGGATTTTTAACATATATTATATGTGCCCAGATTTTCCAGAATAGAAATTTATTTTTGGGGCCTATAATTCCGTATTTTTCCCGAACTTCACTACACTTGGACTATGTTGGTTATATCTGTGATGTTTGTATGTATTGAACGTCGGCTAATCGCTATAAGTCGATTAGTCGGGGTTATACATCTCTGTGATCTGTGTTTGATATTGGAATGTGTATATGAATGTGTTGGACTGTCGCGGGTGAATAGCCGGGGTGGATGTGATATGAGCTTTTGTCTTTCTTTCATTCATTGTAAATGTAAATTGATGTAATATTATTATTTGTTTGGCCGCACAACCGGGTCGGGGTTGTAGCCGTCATTGTATAATTCTTTTTACTGTTTTTGCTCCTAGGATAGACCCATGGAGGGGGTGCACAAACTGCCGAGTACTTGGCGGGTAGTTTGCCGCACCCGTAGGGGTCTTGGGTGAGGTTTTGGGTATTCACCGCGACCGTGTAATCCGCTTTTCGTTGCAGGCTCGAACGGATTGCGGATTCCTAGTATATCCAATGTATTCATCTGTGATCTGTAATGTCTATCATTGCTATATTTATAACTATTTAGGCGTTGCTTATGTTTTACAGCCGCGCTAGCCCAGCCCCCGCTCTGTCGTTAGTTAAGTAACCTAACGGGTGATGACGGGGCCCCGTGGCGAATGCGAATGGCATAAGCGTACGTCATATTTTGGTTTTTTTCTGCAATGGTAGGATTTAAATGATGGGACGCATTAAAAGAACTAATGCAAGAATATCACGCATTAAAAGAACTAATGCAAGATAATAAACCAAGTTAAAATCGTTGGAACACTTTCGAAAAACCACTCGGTTCTTTTCAAAACTAACTTTTAAATGCGGAGCTTGAGACACTCCTTCTAAAAGCTATCTCGTTCCATCGACTATATCAAGTTCACTACGTTCACGGTTTCGCCAAAACCATCCGTAGCCCTCCGTCGTTTCATATGAATATTCATCAGTATTCAAGCTGTGTTTGTTGGCCTTAGTCAAGGCACAGTGTTTGGTAGCTGGTGGATATTCATATGTTGCATAGATAGAATGCGTTGGTTTGGGACAGTGGTATTGCCTTGTTGGCCATAGTCAAGGGTAGATACGGGTGGGTTCAAATTAACCTGCATAACGACGGGTAGAACTTGACATGTGACTTATGATTTGTTGGCCTTAGTCAAGGTCATAAGAGCATGGGGCAAAAATCCACATTGGGAGTTTCATAAGTACTGAAACTTGCTAGATTTGCATACCATTTGGAGTGTGGTGATTCTGGTAGGATTCCTTCAGTTTCGTCACGCAATGATATTTGGATCCCGATCCTACTGTGAGTATATGCTACTCCTCGGGAAATTTCTCACTAAACGATCAATGCTATAAACCTAGTAGGTGCCTAGAAAGGTGTTAGCGGGGCTACGCCCATAGGGAAAAGAGGTTATTTAATTAAGGAACTTCGCGAAATCGTTGGAAAACCTCCCTCGAAGTACCGACACTGGCCTGGCTGAACGGTTAAATAAGTATTGTACGGTGGGATTGATCCCGACTAATTCTTCCTTTATGGTTTGAGGAGGGATTCGAGAGACAGTGGGAGCCATCCTGTTTAGAAAAACTAAAAACCATTCTAAACTTGCAAGAGCATAGTGCTAAAGTGTTTCTTCTCTCTCTCCTAATTGCAGCGACCAATCGACATGACTGGAATTAAGTTACTTCTAGATAAAAATATATTGACAGGGACAAACTACAAAGATTGGCTCAGGAATGTCAAAATGGCAATCACTTACGACAAGCTGGGGTATCTTCTTACCACCAAAGCTCCCCCCGTCCCAGGTCCCACCTCCAGCGTCGCGGATAAGGAAATCCGTAAGACTTGGGAGATTGATTGCGCGAAGGCCAGGTGCCTCGTGCTTGCCTCGATGGACAATGAACATCAGAGGAGGCACGAGAATATGGATTTGGAATCCATATTTCTTCATACAAAAGAACTGTATGGAGTGCAGTCTCGTATCGCAAGATACGAAGTGTCGAAGAAGTTGTTTTCGGCAAAGTTGGCCGTCGGATCATCGGTAGCGGACCACGTGCTTAAGATGATTGGCTACATTGAGGAGCTCGCGGAACTTAGGACCACGTTGGAAAGTGAACTCTATACGGATTTAATTCTCCAGTCCCTTCCATCCACTAACGCCCAGTTTATACTGAACTTCAACTTGCAAGAAAAGGAAGTTGAACTTTCAGAACTCCTCAACATGCTGAGGAGCGCAGAGGGCACCCTACAGAAAGGTAGGGAAACACCCGCTTTGTTTGTAGGAGGATCTTCTTTCTCTAGGTCCAAGGCGAAAGCCAATGGAAAGAGGAAGAAAGCCCCCGCCAAACCAAGAGGCGGTGTTAGTAAAGTGGGTACGAAGGGAAAGGAAAAGGCAACAATGATTGCGGGGAAGCTTGTGGGAAAGGAGGAATGCTTCTATTGTCATAAGAATGGACACTGGAAGAAAGATTGTAGGGCTTGGAAGGCCAGGACACAGGAACTGAAGTAGGTTGCGGCTTCAGCTTCAGGTGTGTATGTTATTGAAAACTGTCTTTCTATAAACTCTACTTCCTGGGTATTGGATACCGGATCAGGATCTCATATCTGTAATTCTTTGCAGGCGTTGAGAAACCGTAGGTTTTTGAAGGAAGGTGACATGACCCTCAGAGTTGCAAACGGAGCTAGCATGGATGCTAAAGCCGTGGGGGACTATCACCTGGGAATGACAGATGGGCATGTTTTGGTTTTGCGTAATTGCTTTTTTGTACCCAACGCAACTTGTAATATCATTTCTGTATCTTTGGTTTCTAAAGAAGGTTATGAATTTGCGTTTGTAATTAATGTTGTAAACATTCACCTTAATCAAGTTCTGATTGGGTCAGGTACACTGAGCAATGGTATATACGTGTTAAACCAACCACAGATTTTCAATGTCCATAATACACACAAAAGAAAGTCTCCAGATATTAATCAGGCTTTCTTATGGCATTGTAGACTGGGTCACATCAATGAGACACGGTTGACTAAGTTACATAAAGAAGGATACTTGGATTCGTTCGAGTATCAGTCTTATGCCACTTGTGAATCTTGTCTCATGGGAAAGATGACAAAGACTCCGTTCACTGGACACGGAGAAAGAGCGAGCGAGCTCTTGGGACTCGTACACAGCGACGTGTGCGGTCCAATGTCTACACATGCGCGAAGCGGTTACTCTTACTTCATTACTTTTACGGATGATTTTTCAAGGTACGGTTATGTCTTCTTAATGAAACATAAGTCCGAAGCCTTTGACATGTTCCAGGAATATAAGAATGAAGTAGAGAAACAAACCGGCAAAAGTATCAAGATTCTAAGATCGAATCGAGGTGAAGAATACTTAAGTGCCGAGTTCCTGAATTATTTAAAAGAGAACGGAATGCTCTCTCAGCTCACTCCTCCATACACTCCGCAACACAACGGTGTATCGGAGAGACGGAACCGAACCCTATTGGATATGGTACGGTCCATGATGAGTAAGGCTGAGTTACCGCGATCTTTCTGGGGTTATGCACTGGAAACAGCTGCACATCTCTTGAACCAAGTTCCTACTAAAACAGTACCTACCACACCATATCAGATGTGGAGTGGGAAGAAACCCTGTCTTAAATCTTTTAAGACATGGGGATGTCCGGCTTTTGTAAAAAAGCAGCATGCGGACAAGCTCGAGGCACGCTCAGTACAGTGCAAGTTTGTGGGATACCCAAAGAACTCCAAGGGGTATCTTTTCTATTACGCACAGGAGCAAAAAGTCCTTGTTTCTCGTCATGCCCGCTTCTTGGAAACTGAGTTTTTGGAAAACCAGTTAAGTGGGAGCACAGTAGAACTGGAAGAAATTCCAGAACCACAAACCATTACTGAAAGCTTAGAGGAACCAGAGGGTTCGAAAGAACAGGACATTCCTACGCCGCTCCGCAGAAGTAGTAGGCAGTCTCATCCGCCCGAGATATACTACAGTTTTCTCATAGACGGGGATAGAGAGGATTGCATCATAGATTATGATGAGCCTACTAGCTTCCAGCAGGCCGTTCAAAGCGTTGACTCGGTAAAATGGCTGGATGCAATGCGGACCGAAATGGAGTCCATGTACACCAACAAAGTATGGACGTTGGACATTGCTCCAGACGAGGTAAAACCCGAAGGAAGCAAGTGGATCTTCAAAAGGAAGATTGGTGTAGATGGACAGGTTGAGACCTATAAAGCTAGACTTGTAGCAAAGGGTTTCCGTCAAAGACCTGGCTTGGACTATGACGAAACCTTTTCTCCAGTGGCTATGCTGAAATCCATTCGGATCCTTCTTGCCATTGCTGCCTTCCACGATTATGAGATTTGGCAGATGGACGTAAAGACCGCTTTTCTGAATGGAAATTTAGAGGAGTGTGTCTATATGGATCAGCCAGAGGGTTTCATTCAGAGTGGGAGCAGCGGAAAGGTGTGCAAGTTGCTTAAGTCCATCTATGGACTAAAGCAGGCATCGCGGAGTTGGAACATCTGTTTTGATGAGACGGTCAAGGAATTTGGCTTTATCAAAAATCCAGATGAACCATGCATCTATAGTAGATTTGTAGCGAGAACTGTAGTATTCCTCGTTTTATACGTGGATGACATTCTCTTAATAGGAAATGACATTCCTATGCTACAATCTGTCAAGGGGTTCTTGTCGCACAGGTTCTCCATGAAAGACCTGGGTGATGCCTCTTACATCCTGGGGATCCGGATCCATCGTGATAGATCCAAGAGGATATTAGGACTTTCTCAGTCCAGGTACATCGACACCATAGTGAAAAGATTCAGTATGGAAGATTCCAAGCGCGGTAACCTACCGGCTTGTCACGGGATCACCCTCTCTAAAGAGATGTCTCCCAAGACTAATTTGGAGAGGGATCGCATGTCCATTATACCCTATGCTTCTGCGGTAGGCTCTATAATGTATACGATGTTGTGTACCAGACCGGATGTAGCTTATGCACTGAGTGTGGTAAGCCGGTATCAGTCAAACCCTGGGGAGAAACACTGGATAGCGGTAAAGAACATTCTCAAGTACCTGAGAAGGACTAAGGAGATGTTCTTGGTGTATGGCGGAAAAGACCTCCAGATCGAGGCCTTTGCTGACTCCAGCTTCCAGAGTGACAAGGATGATTCCAAGTCCATGTCGGGTTTTGTCTTTACCCTCAATGGAGGGGCGGTGTGTTGGAAGAGCTCCAAACAGGAAACCGTTACGGAATCGACTATGGAAGCGGAATATATCGCTGCATCTGATGCCGCAAAAGAAGCTGTCTGGATGAGGAAGTTCTTGAAAGAACTTCAGGTGGTTCCGTCCATTGTTGACCCAATACCTCTGTATTGCGACAACAACGGGGCTATAGCTTTAGCGAAGGAACCCAGGTCCCATCAGAGATCCAGGCACATCTTGAGGCGGTATCACCTGATCAGGGAGATCGTGGATCGCAAGGAGATCGAGGTTCGGAGGGTTGGTTCAGAAGAGAATACTGCAGATCCATTCACCAAGGCCTTACCCCTGACTCAGTTCGAGCGGCTGATCGAGATGATAG
Source organism: Agapanthus africanus (assembly GCA_030015575.1). Lineage (NCBI taxonomy): Eukaryota > Viridiplantae > Streptophyta > Magnoliopsida > Asparagales > Amaryllidaceae > Agapanthus > Agapanthus africanus. The sequence continues at coordinate 330,599,879 of JASDDO010000022.1, forward strand.
GTCTTCGATACGCCAGTTCATGGCCTTAGTGCAAGTGGGAGATTGTTAGTGTATATGCCCTAGAGGCCATTACTGTATCATACTAGTTTGTATATTACTTGATGGAAGCTTGGGATATTCACCTTGTATTAACAATCTTGCTCAATATAGTAGTATGCTACTTGGTTTGTTTCTACTTCAATGTGTACTTGTGTTTATTTCAGTATATCACTTATACGCATTAGTGGAGCCCTTAGGATCTTTGCTTGATTACCAGCGTTGTGATGGCAGTCACACTAGTGGGGGCTGGGTAATCTATAAGCACATCCTTATACAGGTCCCTAGTCGCAGGACTATCGAGACAGGGCATCGATACGCCGGAGTAGACTAGCGTATGCGCTTCTCATCCCAGTGTGGGAGATGGTCTGTCCCACAGCCATCAGTACGTCGTACTGGAGATAGTATACCGGTGCTCGTTGGGTTACGAGTACACTGGACAGGACTCGTCGGGAACTGACAGGTTGGTATTATACCTATCGTCAGTTATCAGTTCCCGGGTGACATGAGTACAGCTTAGTCCGCTGACTTGACACTGGCACTTCGCCTCGAGTGTGTTCCCACTGCACTTTGATCACTACCCTACCATGGCTCAAAGGAGTCGTGCAAACAGGTGGTGGTTGGGTGCAGTACCGAAGTACTTGGAGGCAGTGACGGTTAGACAGGATTCGTCTCTCCCGGTATTGGGGGTTGACATCGCGCTGTGTCTAGGAGAGCCATTACACGAGTAGTCCCTGGCCAGGGCAAGCGAGATATACTGGTAGGCTTCCAGTGTTATCTCAGGGTGTTTTTGGCTTCACTCCGACACGACTTGTACAGCTATTAGGGGACTGACGTTTTACCGCCCCCTAGGCCCGACATGCGATGTATCAGACGAACAGACCGGACTGTACGGAGACTGTCACATTCAGACTCAGTAGGAGTATAGATGGGGTTTCACCTCGTCAGCCTTCTTGTCGGCATCTACCTGGGGACCGTTATGCACAGCTAGTGCCGCTTGCGGTCTGTGGTTAAACCCACTGCCAGCGTAGTGTCGAGTCTTTAGAGTCCCACACAGAGCCTCTGGGCAAAACAGAGTAGAGGTCGCATGGTTTTGCGACAGGGTTCGTTCTCATCCGCGCACTTGTGCACGTTTGGAGTCCGGACGGATATTACTGGCTGGCTCTGGTTTGAGTCAGATACTGGTATATGTTTTAGGGTTGCTTTTATCTCTCAGTATTCATGTTCCTCGGAACAAGAATGCAGGTGTGTATGCACAGTTATTTGAGGAGGAGGAAGAGGACTTTCATTAGGGTTTCGGAACGGGTACGTACGCACAGTTGACAGTCGTCTTTTTTCCAAACCCTAATGGATTTATGTTATATCAATTAATAATATTAATAAAATGAAATTGTGTCATGGTCGGTTTTTATGTTGACTTGTTGACCATGGTTGACTTGTTGACCATGGTTGAAGTTTTGACCATCATCATTACAAAAGAAAGATGCTCTTTGATTCTAGCAAATTCATTTAATGTTTGAAATGATAATGGTCATTCCAAAACCTTCCATCAACCTTTTCATTTTCATTATTATTATTATTTTGATAATTCTTTTGCTTTTTGTTATGGTTGCAAAAAGAAAAGAGCTCATTCTATCGTTTGGCTTCTCTCTCCTCATTTCATCTTCTTCTTCCTCTAGGAAAAAGAAGAACCCTTCTCATGTGTTGAGAATCCCTCTCCTTAAAAGAAAAGCACCCCTTAGACACTCTCTACTCACTCTAGGATCAATGGTTTAGCAAGACGGAGATTCTAGTTCTCTCCAAGTTCGAGAAAGAGCCCGAAGGTTGAACCCTCAGGTGGATCCATCTTCGACGGAAGAAGGAGACGAAAAGAGAACCATCAACCTCTACTAGGTTTCAAGAAGGAGGAGTTCAAGTTAGGTTTAACCACTTTGCCGAGTAGTTAACTCTCCTTTGCATGTTTGCTAGTTTAGTTTAGAAAAGATCCCGACTTTGTTAGTCCATGTTGCCCCATGCGCTAAAAATTTGATTTTTATACCGTTTCCGCCTCCCCGTAAGAACCGGGGGTCGCAACGTGGACTTACAAGTTTTACACTTTCTTTTCTGCGACCATAACTGTAATATGTGGTGTATCGCCGGTTTCGTTGCTATACATCAATGACAATTGGGATATGAATATTTACTTACATTGATGACATGTGTTGCTTGATATGTTATATTGGATCGTCGTGTTTGAATAGCCGTGGGTTTTTTATGTGAGATGAGAGTTTTTCTTTTTCATTCATGTAAAATTCATTTGTATGTAATATTCTTTTATTGGGGCACTTCCGGGATGAGGATGATGTCACCATTGTAAATTATTTACTTTTCCGCATTAGGATAGACCCAAGGAAGGGAGAACAAGTAACCGGGTTTCTAGAGTCCAGTGGGAGACCATCTCGAGGAGTCGAGTCCGGGTCTCCTAACTCTAGAATTGGTAGGGTTGCTTGCCGCTCTCGTAGGGGTCTAGTGGTGCGGGATTGGCTATTCATCACGACCGTGGAATCCGTGTTTTATACAAGCTCAAAATAAAACACGGACGTCCTAGTATATCCAATATTTCATATGTTGTTTTCTGCTGCGTTATCTGTGATGTGATCATGTGATATGTTCAGATAGATACTGTATATAGTATATATGATATATTATATAGACGTTGCTTATGTTTTACACCCGCACTAGCCCTGCCCCGCTATGCCGTTAGTTACCTAACCTAACGGTGCATGACGGGACATTGAGGAGAATGCGGAAGGCATAAGCGTACGTTATATTTATCTATGATGATTATGTAACATTTCAAAATAATAAAATATTATTTTTGGGAATTTTTATAATTTAATATTATTTTAATGAATATTTTAATATTTCGGTATAATTAAATACAAATAAATGGGGAAAATTTTTGAAAAATTATGGAAAATTCCAAAATAGGGTATTTGATGGGATTAAGCCATTTTTAAGTTTTTATGATTAATTATATGCTAATTTATTGCTAATCGCGATTAAAAATCGCTAATCGGATTTTGGGGGTGTTTTGTGCAAAACATGCACATATCATTTTTCTACACTTGTGTTTTATTTTCTACCATGTTGTTTGGGTTTACTATTTGAGTGAGAAAGGATTTAGAGGGAAAATATATAAAAGAAAAACAAAAGGGAATATGGTAATAGGTATGTGTGAGAGAGAAAAGGGAAGGGTTAGTGTTGACTTAGCCATTTCCTTCACCATCTCCTCTCCCTCCTCCTCTTCTTCTTCAGCTGCTGCCTCTCCCACTTCTCCCTCCCCTCTTCAAGTCCCAAATCACCTCAAAAACAAACTCAAAACCCCAAACCCTTTTCACAAAAAGTGTGCACAAGCTCAAGATCTACACATTGGACCAAGAAAGTAAGGATTTTGGCCTCTAGGGGCAACTCAAGAAAATTCTTGAGTTGCCAAATGAGGTATTTACTGAACCGTTAGATTAGTTTTTGCATTACTTATACCCCTATGTTAAAATTGAATCGATATCGGGTGATGTTGCGGACTTAAGGAAGACCTAGTTAGGGTTTGAGGGAATTGAGAGTTGTATTGTGAAATTGAGATCAGTAGAGGCCACCCCAACACCCTAGTGCTTGAATTATGACCCAAAACAGAGACTTGAAACCCGGAATACGGATTTAGAAACCCCGACATCGGATAAATGTATGATTTTTGAGGGTATTTTTGGAATCTGGAGCAACCCGGGGCCACTAGAATTGATATTAGGATTATTGGGAGTCGTGCAGGCACCTAGGAAGCTACCACAGAGACCCGAGCCCCTAACTCCTACTCCAGGCCGCTGATATATTCATTCTGGCCGCAATTTGCGGCCAGATCAAGGAAATTGGGTCCCAGATTTAGTTCTTGGCTCCTTTTGCACTAAAATAGACCCCTCCTATATGCCGTTTTGGCTAATTGTCACCTTGGGAAAATTTGGGAGCATTTTGGTCTGTTTTAGGCTATTTTTTCCGTATTTTAAAATGCACATTCATGATATTTGGTTTTGTATTTGGTTGTCGGGTGTTCGTACATCGACAACATGGATTGTTTGATTGATTTGCACGTTTAGGCCATAGGTTCCAACCTATGAGCACACTGTGCGCTGTATCGGTTTTCTGCCTCGTTTTTAATATGTATTGCGACTGTTTAACATTATAGGTACCCTTGAAAGGATTCCGAGGCGAAGAAGCGCGGCGTCATCGATTTCGGCGAGCGAAGACCAGGTGAGTAGATTATATCTACGGGGGAAATCATGTTGATGGCGTATAGCACCCCCGCATTTCGATGTCTAGTATTCTATATATACTATATATGATAGCTTATTGAGTGGCATGGAGATCATAGATGTGTTAGGTGTACTATGGATATTTAGGGTTAGAAGTGAACTAGTGTATTTTCCTAGTTGCGAACCCTAGCATAGGTTTACACCCACATGCACACACATGCTTATTGCTACACTTATATCATGATGATGGGGATAGTGTATGATACTGAAGATGAGTCGATGAGTTTTAGGCATGGGGCCGTGAGGTCGGCGATATGATATGATTGTAAGTGCACAACGGCGCCCCGGCCGTCAATCCGATGGCCAAATGCTGAAGCGGTGATAAACTTTAATTTTGCGAACATAGCAAACCGGCACCACCGCGCACTAAACACCCGGATCGGACCATTAAACTAGTTCTAGCTAACTACAAGAAGGGTTAGAGATATACCGATTGATCCGAGTCCTCCGGTCTTCTCGTCATTGTCCCGATCTCCCGCGGAATGTCCTGTCTCCACCTCGTCGCCGGAAGTGCACCACGTAGCCGGAATCTTTTACGGGCTCCCACATCTTGACCGAGGCAACTCGGGCACGAAGTTGGCTAGCCGACGCGTCCAAGGGATGCTGTAGAATAGTGTAGTAGCCATGTCTCTTTGGGGTTTATAAGGTTGCCATTTTTGGGGGAATTTGTACACTAGAATTTCATGGATGCTTGCTAGGAAAAAATGGAGCATCCATGAAAAATTGAGCTCGGCCAGAAACCATATGTGCTCACTGGAAATATGTGTGTGCAGTAAGCCTAAAAATAAAACCATGCCTAAAAGAATTAATCACTTCACTGCATACACACAAATAATTAAACCTCTTCCCTCTCTCATAGCTCATGTGGCCGGCCCCACTCAAGAAATGGGTGGAGAAAAAATTGGAATGAATTAATTCATGGAGAAAAAGAAAAGTTAATGATCAAAAACCACTTCCATTTCAAATCCAAAGCCAAATCAACAACCATCCAATTAATGCAAAGGAAGTGACTAGAAAAGGATCTCATCATGATGGAGGCACTAATGCAATAAAGCCCTCCACAAATAAGTTATTTGCAAACAGCAAATAACCCCCTCCAACGAAAAGTCCGGCCGTGAAGGAACAAAGAAAAACCGGCCGGAACGGAATACAAACTGGCAACCCCAGAAAACCGATCCCGTAATAAATTACAGGAAAACCCCGATACTGTGCATACACACCCGCATCTGTATTCCGACCGGATACAAATGCAATGAGACAAAATCTACACTGTACTATACCAGGATCCGGCTTAACCAAAGCCGGCTAGTAATATCCGTTCGATCCTGATCCGTGCAATACCGCACGTATTCGATCGAACCTTGCCATATATCTATACGGCCTCTAGTACTAACCGTCCGATCCTGATCCGTGCAATACCGCACGTATCTGATCGGACCCTGCCATATCTCCATACGGCCTCTACAGCGTTTCGCCTGAAACTTGAGTAACTGAAAGTGTGGTGGACTCTAAAGACTCGTCAATACTATGGCTGTGGATTTAACCACTAGCACGTCAGAGTTATAAGCCAATACGTGACGGGCCACCAGCTATTGACCAAAAGGGACATCGATGAGTGAACTCATCCTGACACCGTACTGAGCCTGTCAGTGGCAATATCCGTACAGTCCGGTCCGTTCGTCTATGAGCATCACATGGCGGGCCTAGGGGGTTGGTAAAAGTCAGACCCCCAAAAGCGGTACAAGTCGTGTCGGAGTGTAGCCCAGAACACCCTGAGATACTACTGGAATACCTACCAGTAAATCTCCTGCCTTGGCCAAGGACTTCGTGTAATGGCTCTCCTAGACACAGCGCGACCTCACCCCCAATACCGGGAGAGACGAACCCCCGTAGATCCGCTCACTGCCTCCATGTGGCTCGGGACTGTACCCAACTAAAACCTGTTTGCACGACTCCTTTGAGCCATGGTAGGGTAGTAATCAAAGTACAGTGGGAACTCACACGAGACAAATGACGATCCTCAGGTCGATGATCTAACCTGTACACATGTCACAAGGGAACTACTATCTGACGTCAGGTATAAGACCAACTAGCATGTTCCCGGCGAGTCCTGCCCGGTGTACTCATAACCCAATGAGCACCTGTATACATCTTAGGTGAACCAACTGACACCAGTAGCTTGTGAGACCGGCCACCGCCCCTCGTTGGGGTCTCGACTGTATACACTAGTCTACTCTGGAGTATCGATGCCCTGTCTCGAAACTCCCACGACTAGGGACCTTTTAAGGATGTGCTTATAGACTACCAGCTCTCACGTATATGATCGCCCTCATACTGCTCGCAGTTAAGCAAGAATCCTAGGGGCTCTATCAACGTGCAATAGTGACCTGTCAGGTCACCTAAAGCAGTACACGATGATAAAGGTAAACCAGATAGCATACTATCAACTTAAGTAAGACTGTCCTGCCGGGATAGGTCCTCCCTCAATCATTGCAATCACGTGCCGGTGATCCAATAATTGACTCTGAGGGCACTATCTCCAACAATCTCCCACTTGCACTCAAGGCTAATTATTGCGATGTCGCATACTCACAGCCCGTGTGATACCGAACACCCAACTCCTCTACTAGTCAGTCTCACAAATACCGTTTGCGAAACTATTGCGTTTGAAGAATAGCCTCAGTGAGTGGATCCGCCTTGATGTTTCTTTCTATGTCTCTCTCTATCTCAAGTTCGCGGAGAAAGCCATCTCCCGAAATGAGCAATACCTGTCTTAGAATGTCTGGATGTCTGATGGGACCTAGCTCATAAATGAACTCCAAATCCAAACTTCTTAGACTGTATCGTCAACTGAACTTAATCAGTATCCTGCGCCATGCCTCCCTCAGTATCTGCCTGGATCACCTGTCCAGAATACTTCCCCTCATCAGAGGGAAAACTATAACTCTGACAATCACCCTGTCGTCCATGTCACCTTGGAAGCCTGGAATGATAACTGTCTCCTTAATGAGGCTGTCGTTATCATATCCCTAGAACATCCACTTATGTTCTAAAACTGCTTCCGACTGTTTCTCCAGGATTGGATCAATGTCAACTTATTGCATTTAGTGCAAGAACAACATCTGGTGTGGTACTTAACATCTCACGATTGACTCAATTGCCTGAGCAAGTGATCTGTCAATCATGCGCATCCTTCACCCCTTTAGTCTATAAGACACATTTAGAGAGGGTGACTCCATTACCTGCAGGTACACTACCGTGCTAGGAGTCGTCCATTCTAAATACTCTTAGAATGCTGTCAAAGTACCCTGATTGGGAAACTACCCAAATCTAGATCTAAAACCATAGATCTAGTAACCAGTATGTCTGATATAATGTCCAATTCCCATGTGGAAAAAACACTGTGTGACGACCAATGAATAACCGATCATAGTATAGGAATATCACTTCCTACTCTGTGTATGTCATCCAAATACCAGGACATCACACCCTACTACCTTCTTAACAGATCCATCCCCTATCCTGATGAAGTCAAACCTATGACTGTCACATCAGAAATAGATGATCTATCTCCGCTATATCTGCTTTATTCTATAAATAGACATAAGCCACCTGTCCACTAATGCTTCCGCTGCTCCCACTGACTACGACAACCCTCTGGCAGAGTCATATAGACGTGCACTTCTAAAGCTAGTTTAGAACGACGCTATACTCATCCTCCCACCGGGTCTCGCAGCCTGGAACAACAGCAATGGCAAGTTTGGGTAAACAAGAACTTCCCTGTCACCGTCCTAGAGGCTACCGGAGTACCTCTCGGGTGCCTGAAGTTACCCACCGTATCTGCGGAGTGGCCAATGGAATGTCAAGCCAGATTGAATCTTTAGGTTCCTATGAAATCTTCAGTAATCGTTTGCGGTTCTGGAATCACTTCCAGTTCTACCATACTCCCACTACTGTTTTTGAAAAAATCCATTTTTATTAAAACTGTGGCGAGTCAAGAACAATATCACTATTGATCTTTCTGATGGTAGAAAGTCAACCCTCGTCATAGCCTGGGTCAACCCACAAACAGCCATTACAGAAACGTGCCTGGAGTTGTCCAGTGTCTGGTTTTAATCATAAGCCGGACAACTCCCCGTACCTTAACATTGTTAAGATATGAACTGTTCTATATCCAATATAGAACCAGAGGCACAGATTTAATTGAATCAGATTCAAATCATGCAGCTGTCTCCAGTGCATGTCAACTAAATGGAAAGAGGCCGATCAGCGTTACTCAACTTAGGAATACTTCCAATTATGAGTAACCTGTAATAGAAGCAAGTTCTCTTAATCATTATTATCATCTGAATACCATGCACAAATATCTACATCTTCGATCACTTTGAAGAATCCCGATACTTGCAATACCTGGTTCTCTACTTTATTCAAATACCTATAACTTCTCAACTTTCGGACCCTGTGTTTCCACGAATCACCTGTCTAAAAACTAGAGAAGTCATAAGTAAACCGAATATAGTACGAGGACCACCCCCTCTGTCCTGATGGACCCTAGACAACATACAATACTCTGTATAAGTCCCTTGAGTCTGATAACTCATTCACTGTGTGTCGTAGGTTGAAAACTGTACCTTTGGTTATGAAGAATTACACCGCTGTTTAATGCTCCTTACCTAACCATCCACTAATATAGGTAAATGTCATCGACATAATTTCAAAAGGTATGTCTCACTCTATGAAAATAGACGTACAGATATATCGATTTGAAATTGGTGCATAACAGCGGATATTCAAGACCAAATATTTGCCGACCGGCAAACAACCCAGGTGGCTTCCTCAAATATCACCAATTACAACGAATCCCGATATAATAAGGATGGTCACCTAATTCCCAATAACATACTCCCACTCATCATCTGTAAAACCATACAGTTGTGAGAATCAAACCTGGTAAATACATACCCTGGAGTAAGTATCTAATCGGGAAATCAGTTTTCTTTTAACATTACACAGTGAAATTGAAACATTGAAATGTCTGGATGGGGTATCCTGGTATTCCTAGTAATGCCTCTTCCATTATCCAGATTCACAACTATAACCGTATAATTCTTTGCCACTTCTCCAAATCCCTTTGTATGTCTTTAGTCATTACCTTCTGTACACCCCTTTAGGCCAAATGGTTTTCTTCCTTCCCTACCGTTCGGCACCAGCCTATGGTTTGGAAGAAGACTATCCAATAAGCATAATGGGTGTACTGTCCTAATCCTAGGAACACTCGCAATGCGAGAGAAGGTGAAGATAAAACACACCTGAATAAATCTTATTCCTATTTCTCCTGAACCAGAATCCATCCCCGAACTGGAACAAGTTCCTTTCGAGTTCGTATATAACCATACGATGGAGTATCCAATAAACTGTGGATCTTCGTAGTGATACGGAGTGTCCTGGAGAAATACAAAGGTGATTTAGGATTGGCGAAGAAATACTTGGTTTGGTCGTGAATATCAGTCGCAATTTACTTTGCCCTCTTACTAATCCCTTGCTTTGTCTGAACTCAATACCTTCTGTACACCGTTTTAAGCTAATTGGTTTTCTTCATTCCCTACCGGTCGGCTCCTGCCTATGGTTTGGAAGAAGACTATCCAATTTGCGTAATAGGTGTACTATCTCCTAAACCAAGGAGTACTCGCAATCTGAGAGAGAAGGTAAAAGGAAGAGACAACTGAATAATCCTATTCATTTTCTCCAGAACCAGAAACCATCCTCAAATTCCTTCGAGTTCGTATATAACCATACGATGGGTTTGTCCAATGGAAGTGGACGTTCGTAGTAATACGGGGTGTCCTGGAGAAAAGGGTAAAAGTAGGAGTGGCAATGATGTTTCCAACTCTGACAATCCAAAACCCAGTGTTAAGAAGGTTCGGTCAATTTTGGTCACTGAGTCATAGTCTTAGGGTCGGGTCAATGGTCGCAGCCAAAGAGAGAGAGAAAAGAAACACTCAGCGTGCACTCTAACCTAGATCAGAATAGTTACCAATTTATCTAATCTGTAAACCTCCCACTGTACCGTCAAATTCTCCTCCAAACCTGAAAGAAGAATTAGTCGGGATCACCCGAAGAGTAAACCAACTCATCAGTGGGAATCGGGATCCAACTATCATTGCATGATAACGTGACGGAATCCGCTCACGTCATCACACTCCAGAAGGTATGCGCATATCTGGCAAGTTTCAGTTCTTTTGAAACTCCCGATGTGGATTTTTACCCCATGCTCTTATGACCATGGCGTGAGGTCAAAATATCATAAGTCACATGTCAAGTTCTACCCATCATTGTCCAGGTTAATTTGAACCCACCCGTACATACCCTTGACGTAGGCCAAAATAGTAGTACGACTGTCCCAAACCAACGCATCTATCTATGCAACAGATAAATACCCGGAAGCTACCAAACGCTATGCCTTGGCTGAGGTCAAAATACATAGCTTGAATACTACCGAATATTTAACTGAAATGATGGAGGGCTACGAATGGTTTCTGGCGAAAACCTTTAACGTAATGAACTTGATATCGTTGAAGGAACGGATAGCTTTTTAGAAAGTATAGTGACGAAAACCTTTACTAAAGAGGTCACTCCCGGTGAAGGGATCTCGGCTCTTTCCCCGTAGAATGGGGTGCAGGATATTCCAAATGAATACCACGATGCAAAGCAAAAGTAATCGGCTATAGTGAAGTTAATGCCCTGGCGCAAACTTCTGTCCAAGGGGTCACTCCCGGTGAAGGGATCTCGGCCCTTGCCTCGTCGACTGAGGAGCAGGATATTCCAAATGAATACCACGATGCAAAACAAAAGTGAACGTCCTTTCAATAACTGCTTTTTTTTTTGAAAAGTATTCCAACAACATCAGAATAGGTTTGTTTTAACTTGCATTGATCCGAATCAACGCAATCCCATCAATTGATCACACCACAAAGAACGAAAATATACTGATGTACGTATATGCCATACGCATTCGCCACTGGGTCCCGTCATTACCCGTTAGGTTAGCTAACTAACGACAGAGCGGGGACTGGACTAGCGCAGATGTAAAACATATACAACATCTACTAATATATATACCAATATATTATATTCGCTCAAGGCATGATAAAAATGCAACATCACAAAAATGTACAGCATCACAGAACAATACAGATATCTGGGATCCCCGGGTTTCACAGAGCCACTACTGAAACCCGACGTTCCCCTGGTCGTGTGGATAGCCTGTGCAATGAAATCCTAGACCCCTACGGGCGCGGCAAGTCACCCTCCAAGACCTGAAGCGAGGCAGCCCCCTTCAGCGACGTGAATGGACCACCCGGCACTCCACGGAATCCGGCAACTTGGGCACCCCTCCTGGGTCAACCTGTACCCCCTACGAGTGCGCCGAATAGCCCGCCAATCCCAGAGTGAAGCCCCCCCGTCTCAATGCAATGAGATGCGGGCTTGTTGCCTTCTAGAACCCGGCTATCCGTGCACCCCTCCTTGGGGTAAACCTAGTACAGAAAGTAAAATATACATACACCGGGTACATCGACCGCAACCAGGTCGTGCCCCAAAATAATAATACAACCAGGCAGTGACGGCAGTCCACATGTCGGATGCTCGCCCCGCAATATCAAATGTACATAATACAATAAAAACTGTACTAGCATTGCATCCAGGCTATCCCCACGACCGATCCGCAACATCACAGCATAACACAGAACATCAAAATGAAAGTCACGTTCGCAAATCCGTCTAACCGGGCTATAGCAGTTAGACTGGATTTACCGATCGAGTGACATTCACGGTCGCAGATATAATGTAAATACCGTGAACTAATGTGTTTAAAATATCCGATCGATCAAATTATACCAAGTGGGCCCCCAAGTACTATTGTAGCACATCAAGAATTTCTGGGCCCAAAAATAATATTCCAGAAACTCTATTTTCACCCCAGAAGCCCACTGAAAAAATTTGACGCATTGATCCCTCCATACTGCGGCGGAACCGCGGCGCCAAGTGGGGTTTTGCCGCGGTTCCACGCTCTCCCTGAAAGATCAATGTGTCGAATTTCTCCATAATTCTTAGGACTTCCAGTACATCAGTTTTCTACAACCTGAAAAATTTTTAGAGCCAGAAAAAATTCGACAGAAAACTGATGTGATGAAAACGCGGGTTTTTGGAATTTTGGTCGATCGGAAATGCAAACACATCAAACAAAGCTAGACTATGTTAATGGCGAGGCTCTGATACCACTGTAAGTGCACGGCGGCGCCCCGGCCGTCAATTCGACGGCCAAATGCGGAAGCGGTGATAAACTTTAATTTTGCGAACTTAGCAAACCGGCACCACCGTGCACTAAACACCCGGATCGGACAATTAAACTAGTTCTAGCTAACTACAAGAAGGGTTAGAGATATACCGAGTGATCCGAGTCCTCCGGTCTTCTCGTCATTGTCCCGATCTCCCGCGGAATGTCCTGTCTCCACCTCGTCGCCGGAAGTGCAACACGTAGCCGGAATCATTTACGGGCTCCCACCTCTTGACCGAGGCAACTCGGGCGCGAAGTTGGCTAGCCGACGCGTCCAAGGGATGCTGTAGAATAGTGTAGTAGCCATGTCTCTTTGGGGTTTATAAGGTTGCCATTTTTGGAGGAATTTGTACACTAGAATTTCATGGATGCTTGCTAGGAAAAAATGGAGCATCCATGAAAAATTGAGCTCGGCCAGAAACCATATGTGCTCACTGGAAATATGTGTGTGCAGTAAGCCCAAAAATAAAACCATGCCTAAAAGAATTAATCACTTCACTGCATACACACAAATAATTAAACCTCTTCCCTCTCTCACAGCTCATGTGGCCGGCCCCACTCAAGAAATGGGTGGAGAAAAAATTGGAATGAATTAATTCATGGAGAAAAAGAAAAGATAATGATCAAAAACCACTTCCATTTCAAATCCAAAGCCAAATCAACAACCATCCAATTAATGCAAAGGAAGTGACTAGAAAAGGATCTAATCATGATGGAGGCACTAATGCAATAAAGCCCTCCACAAATAAGTTATTTGCAAACTGCAAATAACCCCCTCCAACGAAAAGTCCGGCCGTTAAGGAACAAAGAAAAACCGGCCGGAACGGAATGCAAACTGGCAACCCCAGAAAACCGATCCCGTAATAAATTACAGGAAAACCCCGATACTGTGCATACACAGCCGCATCTGTATTCCGACCGGATACAAATGCAATGAGACAAAATCTACACTGTACTATACCATGATCCGGCTTAAACCAAAGTCGGCTAGTAATATCCGTTCGATCCTGATCCGTGCAATACCGCACGTATCCGATTGAACCTTGCCTTATATCTATACGGCCTCTATTACTAACCGTCCGATCCTGATCCGTACAATACCGCACGTATCTGATCGGACCCTGCCATATCTCCATACGGCCTCTACAACGTTTCGCCCGAAACTTGAGTAACTGAAAGTGTGGTGGACTCTAAAGACTCGTCAATACTATGGCTGTGGATTTAACCACTAGCACGTCAGAGGTATAAGCCAATACGTGACGGGCCACCAGCTATTGACCAAAAGGGACATCGATGAGTGAACTCATCCTGACACCCTACTGTGCCTGTCAGTGACAATATCCGTACAGTCCGGTCCGTTCGTCTATGAGCATCGCATGGCGGGCCTAGGGGGTTGGTAAAAGTCAGACCCCCAAAAGCGGTACAAGTCGTGTCGGAGTGTAGCCCAGAACACCCTGAGATACTACTGGAATACCTACTAGTAAATCTCATGCCTTGGCCAAGGACTTCGTGTAATGGCTCTCCTAGACACAGCGCGACCTCACCCCCAATACTGGGAGAGACGAACCCCCGAAGATCCGCTCACTGCCTCCATGTGGCTCGGGACTGTACCCAACTAAAACCTGTTTGCACGACTCCTTTGAGCCGTGGTAGGGTAGTAATCAAAGTACAGTAGGAACTCACACGAGACAAATGACGATCCTCAGGTCGATGAACTAACCTGTACACATGTCACCAGGGAACTGCTATCTGACGTCAGGTATAAGAGCAACTAGCATGTTCCCGGCGAGTCCTGTCCGGTGTACTCATAACCCAATGAGCACCTGTATACATCTTAGGTGAACCAACTGACACCAGTGGCTTGTGAGACCGGCCACCGCCCCTCGTCGGGGTCTCGACTGTATACACTAGTCTACTCTGGAGTATCGATGCCCTGTCTCGAAACTCCCACGACTAGGGACCTTCTAAGGATGTGCTTATAGACTACCAGCTCTCACGTATATGATCGCCCTCATACTGCTGGCAGTTAAGCAAGAATCCTAGGGGCTCTATCAACGTGCAATAGTGACCTGTCAGGTTACCTAAAGCAGTACACGATGATAAAGGTAAACCAGATAGCAAACTATCAACTTGAGTAAGACTGTCCTACCGGGATAGGTCCTCCCTCAATCATTGCAATCACGTGCCGGTGATCCAATAATTGACTCTGAGGGCACTATCTCCAACAATGATGCGATTCGTATTTGGGATACGATACGAGATTTTAGCGGGCCTTTGGACGTGTGTTTTACACACACGCTTATATTTGTTTAGATGGTATCGATTGTACTAGACTTAGATCAGTACCCCAGATCACGTGATTTGATGATAATGATACCAGATATTGATGAGATGAATGTGATATTGACCCGTACCCAGCTATTGGGATGCCGTACGACGATTTACCGTACGAGCTTTATATTGATGATAGATCCGTACTCATGACTCGAGGATATTATATGACGTAGATTGTATCGTATGTGATACTATTGAGGCGGGATCATCGACTATTATATTTACATACATATATCGACTCAGATTTAGGTGGTTTCCATACCCCTCCCGATTGACTTGATAGCTGGATGTAGATTACTTAGTAGACATTAGATTAGACCCGAGTCATACCTATTTCAAAACTAACGAATCGGGGATATTTTAAAGATAGGAAAAAAGGGTTTCTACGGATATTTTCAAACGAAGCATCTTTCCTTAAAAACACGTAGCCCTTATTCTACCAAAGACCCCAATTCGTCTTATTTCAAATGGCAAAGTTGAATGATATTTTTATTGAGGTAGATTCTTCACTGTTGCGTTGATTATTTGATTCCGCATATTCATGCTATTTGCATTGCATTGCTTGTGTTTATTGATATATTACAATCATGCTGCTAGGACACCAGCACTATTACTGATGATGCGTATGTACCACGTACACTTACTTACCGGCTCACACACATTTTCATCCGTAATTGCCCTGTCACTACACAGTAGTATTATTGCATCAGGATATGACCCTTGTATGTGCATACTATTATTCCATGTTGCATGATATACCGTTATACATGCACTTCATTTATATGTCACATACATCATGTTTTCTGATTATCCGCATTGAGATATGTTGTTTCCATGATATTTCTGGATTTGGGAACCGCGGGTATTTCAAAATATAATATGTAATTGTTTTAAAAACCCGGTTACCCTTGATATGATATTTCAATGGTCCACCATGTGTTTTCTCGGTGCTGAGAGCGACATGTAAAACCCGATTAGAAGAGGCGGATGAGGCCGATTGCGGGTACATGGTGGCCCCGGTATGGTACCCTGGGGCGAGAACGTTTTCGCTGTATAGTAGACGGTGAGCCTGGCAGAGGGACTACTACCTACCGGTGATTGGTTGGACCTGGCGGTTATCCAGAGGATACTGACCAGAGTCGATAGATGGATATGGGCGTACTGCCGGGGCCGAGGGCCGATACCGCAGACAGAGCCCGTGGGCTGATCCGGACTGACGGAGCCCGTTATATGAGGATTTACGTGCCGATGCTGGGCACAGCTTTCATGACTATGGACACAGATGGTTTATATCCTCATTTTTCCATGCATCTGCTTTATGATATTTACATGCATGATGGTTATTGTCATTGGGTGACGAGTGGACGGGATCCACATACATACACATTTGATTACATTCGATCATACCTCATATTTATGATATGCTATTACCTGAGATACTGGCACGAACACTTGTAACTACACTTATGTAAAGAGGTTACATTGCCAGTTTAGCATGTTTCAGACTTATTCATATTGAGGTTTATTTATATACCAGATCGTATTGACCTAGGATGGGTCATACATTCGATCGCTGCTTGTAGATATTTTCTATTCACGAGTTGGCAACTCACCCCCGTTGTGCCACAGTTCTTGCAGGTTTTGCCGTACATGTTTCATTGCGGCTTTTCTGGCACATTGCTTCCATTACGGGTGACTTGCTTTGGTAGGTGGGTTCTTTTGCATCAGAACCACCATTGTACATGTATTACTCGTTTTATCTAGAAATTCCATCAACCAAAACTTGTATATTGTTTCAGACTTAGAAATCAGTTATGTATTATTTCGACCTTAGAGTCGCGCGTAGCATTCTTATGGTTTTCATGTTGATTTTGACTTTCTTTCTAAGTTTTGATCCTCGCCTTTCGGCGTTGTATATTATATTGCTTGCGTGGTTGTGACAGTCAATTGACGAAGAGCTAGCTCCCGCTTGGGGATGACTTTTATCATTACTTATATATTATCCTTGTTGTACCTCGTTCGAGGCCAGTTTTTACAAAGGAAACTCTGCCGAAATTTTCAGAAAAGACTATACATTTTAGAAGTGCATATTCGGCTTAGTTATTTAAAAACCATGATTTAAAACATGTTTTCTTCATTCCTTTAAACTAGTTTTCCTTATTTACTCCCTAAAATGGTTTTAGATTTCTGGGCTTTTGGCTTACTTGGATTAGATGGGGTCCTATAGATGTCATATGATTCAAGTGCCAGTCACGGGCTATTTCGGGTCGTGACAGATTAGGTGACTTAAATGATGGGACATTCATTAATGAGATTAATGAAAGAAAATAAACCTAAAAGATGTTGTGGAATCGAATTTCAAAAATTAGGTAGCTCTAGTTGTTTCTTTTCATAGCGGTGTTCCTTGTAGAACATCGAGCACCTTATTCGATAAGGAAAGAGCCGAGATCCCTTCACCGGGAGTGACCTCTTTAGCAAAAATTAGCAGATGCTACACACTCGGTTTGTCTTTTGATCGCTTCTATAGTTTTTGCTTTGCATAGTGGTATTTGTGAAATATCCTGCACCTTATTCGATGAGAAAAGAGCCGACGATCCCTTCACCGGGAGTGGCCTCTTTAGCAAAACAATAAAAGCCTAAAAAACAATCCATTTAAAATCACTCGATTCTACGACAATATCATGTTCATTACGCAAAAGGTTTTCTTAAAAACCTGTCGTAACCCTCCGTCATTTTAGGAAGTAGAGTACTTAGTATTCGTGATGTGTTTGTTGACCTTAGTTAAGGCACAGTGTACGGTAGCTAAGTGATGTGTTCCTGCATAGCATATGATGCGATTAGTTAGGACAGTCATGTGACTTTGTTGACCTTAGCTAAGGGTCATGTAGGTTTGTCTAACAAATCTAGAAATGACGGGTAGAACTTGACTAGTGCTTATGATTTGTTGACCATAGTTAAGGTCATAAGTCACTAGGGGTAAAATATTATTGGAAATTTCAAGTGTTGAAATTTGCAATGAGATTGCATACCTTCTATGAGATAGTTGGATCCCGATACCCATTGCGAGTAAGTGTTACTCCTTGGAGAGTTTTGCACTTTACAATTAGCCGATCAAGTAGGTGTCTAGAAAGGTGTCAACGGGGTCACGCCTGTTAGTGTATATGCCCTAGGGGCCATTATTGTATCATACTAGTTTGTATATTACTTAATGGAAGCTTGGGATATTCACATGTATATAACAGTCTTGCTAAACATGGTAGTATGCTACTAGGTTTTTCTATCTTAATATGTGAGTATACGTATTGATAGAGCTCTTACGATCTTGCTTGACTACCAGCGTTGTGATGGCAGTCACACTAGTGGGGGCTGGGTAGTCTACAAGCACATCCTTATTCAGATCTCTAGTCGTAGGATTATCGAGACAGAGCATCGATACTCCGGAGTAGACTAGTGTGTACGCTTCTCATCCAAGTTGGGGAGATGGTCTGTCCCACAGCCGTCAGTACGTCGTACTGGAGATAGTATGTAGGTGCTCGTTAGGTTACGGGTACACCGGACAGGACTCACAGGGAACTGTTGGTTGGTTTTATACCAGTCGTCAGTGAACAGTTCCCAGGTGACATGAGTACAGCATAGTCCGCAGACTTGACACTGCTACTTCGCCTCGAGTGTGTCCCACTGTTCTTAGATTGCTACCCTACCACGGCTCAAAGGAGTCGTGCAAACAGGTAGAAGTTGAGTGCATTCCCGAGCACTTGGAGGCAGTAGCTGTTAGACAGGATTCGTCTCTCCCGGTATTGGGGGTTGATATCGCGTTGTGTCAGAGAGCCATTACGCAAAGTCCCTGGCCAGGGCAAGCGAGATTTGCTGGTAGGTTCCAGTAGTTTCTCAGGGTGTAATGGGCTTCACTCCGACACGACTTATACCGCTATTAGGGGACTGACGCTTGCCCCCCCAGGCCCGATATGCGATAGTCTTAGACGAACAGACCGGACTGTACGGAGATTGTCACATCAGACTCAGTAGGAGTTCGGATGGGTTTCCTCATCGGCCTTCTTATCGACATCTACCCGGGGACCGTTACGTACAGCTAGTGCCGCTTGCGGTCTGTTGTTAAACCCACTGCCAGCGTAGTAGTCGAGTCTCTACAGTCCCACACAGAGAGTTTCCCTACTCCAGGCGAAACGATATAGAGGTCGTATGGTTATACGACAAGGGTTCGGATGCATACGTGTGTTTACGGTTGTACGACATCCGGACAGTTTTTACTAGTCGGCTTTGGTTTAAGCCAGTTTCTAGTATCCGGTTATTGGATTTATACAGTCTAAAGTTTTTACGTGTTTTCACGGATAGGAGGGGCGTTCTCGTAATTGCACGAGAAGCTTCTAGAAGATGGTGACTTGGGGGTTAAGGTGACATATGCATTAAATGAGATTAGTGAGTCATTTGAGTAATTCATCCAAGTCATTAATGCATCATTAATGCTTAATAACTCATGGAAATGAATCACCCTCTCATATTTATTAAGCATGATGATTAATCATTTATTTCTTTTATTTGGATAAATCATAATGCTTGATATATATTATGATAGCTCACTTTCTCATCTCATTATCTTGCTCACTTTCTCTCTCTTCTGTTGGAGATAGTGCCCTCAGAGTCGATTATTGGAGCACAGGCACGTGATTGCAATGATTGAGGGAGGACCTATCCCGGTAGGACAGTCTTACTCGAGATGATAGTTTGCTATCTGGTTTACCTTTATCATCGTGTACTGCTTTAGGTGACCTGACATGTCGCTATTGCACGTTGATAGAGCCCCTAGGATTCTTGCTTGACAGCCAGCAGTATGAGGGCGATCATATAAGTGAGAGCTGGAGTCTATAAGCACATCCTTAAAAGGTCCCTAGTCGTAGGAGTCTCGAGACAGGGCATCGATTCTCCAGAGTAGACTAGTGTATACAGTCGAGACCCCGACGAGGGGCGGTGGCCGGTCTCACAAGCCACTGGTGTCAGTTGGTTCACCTAAGATGTATACAGGTGCTCATTGGGTTATGAGTACACCGGACATGACTCGCCGGGAACTTGCTAGTTGGTCTTATACCTGACGTCAGATAGCAGTTCCCAGGTGACATGTGTACAGGTTAGTTCATCGACCTGGGGATCATCATTTGTCTCGTGTGAGTTCCCACTGCGCTTTGATTACTACCCTACCACGGCCTAAAGGAGTCGTGCAAACAGGTTTTAGTTGGGTACAGTCCCGAGCCACATGGAGGCAGTGAGCGGATCTTCAGGGGTTCGTCTCTCCCGGTATTGGGGGTGAGGTCGCGCTGTGTCTAGGAGAGCCATTACACGAAGTCCTTGGCCATGGCAGGAGATTTACTGGTAGGTATTCCAGTAGTATCTCAGGGTGTTCTGGGCTACACTCCGACACGACTCGTACCGCTTTTGGGGGTCTGACTTTTACCAACCCCCTAAGCCCGACATGCGATGCTCATAGACGAACGGACCGGACTGTACGGATATTGTCACTGACAGGCTCAGTAGGGTGTCAGGATGAGTTCGCTCATCGACATCCCTTTTAGTCAATAGCTGGTGGCCCGTCACGTATTGGCTTATACCTCTGCCGTGCTAGTGGTTTAATCCACAGCCATAGTATTGACGAGTTTTTAGAGTCCACCACACTTACAGTTACTCAAGCTTTCGGGCGAAACGCTGTAGAGGCCGTATGGAGATATGGCAGGGTCCGATCAGATACGTGCGGTATTGCACGGATCAGGATCGGACAGTTTGTACTAGAGGCCGTATAGATATATGGCAAGGTTCGATCGGACACGTGCGGTATTGCACGGATCAGGATCGAACGGATATTACTCGCCGGCTTTGGTTTGAGCCGGATCCTAGTATAGTACAGTGTAGATTTTGTCTCATTGCATTTGTATCCGGTCGGAATACAGATGCGGGTGTGTATGCACAGTATCGGGGTTTTTCCTGTAATTTATTACGGGACCAGTTTTCTGGAGTTGCCAGTTTGCATTCCGTTCCGGCCGGTTTTCCTTTGTTCTTTCCCGGCCGGATTTTTCCGATGGAGGGGGTAACACATTGTGGAGGATTTTCTTGCAAATGTATTAATTATGAAAGCATTTTTTGATACCATTCTTATCCATCATTATCACTTGCTTTTTGTTGATTAGAAGTGATTAGAGTTTGATGTGAATTTGTTATGATGATGTTTTGGCTATGGTCACCCCTTGCTTTTACTACCATTACCTTCCTTCTAAGGTTGTGGTTTTGTATTCCTTCCTCCACCATTCTTAGATGAGAGGGTTTTTCATTTGAGAAAAGAGATGAAGAGGTTTTCATTCATGAGAGTTTCATTCTTGATCTCATTTCAAGCTAGAAAAATGCAAGCACCATTTTTCTTATCTTGATTCCTCCATCATCTTCAAAGGCAACAAACCCCAAGTGAGACATAAGCTCTACACTACACATTCTACAGCAAATCTTGGACGCGTCGGCTAGCCTACTTCGCGCCCGAGTTGCCTCGGTATTGAGGTGGGAGCCCGTAAAAGATACAGGCGATGTGGTGCCCTTCCGGCGAGGAGGCGACGACCGGAGTTTCCGCAAGAGATCGGGACGACGACGAGAAGACCGGAGGACTCGGATCATTCGGTATATCTCTTCCCCTTCTTGTAGTTTGCTTAGACTAGTTAATGGTTCGATCCGGGTGTTTAGTGCGCGGTGGTGCCGGTTTGCTAAGTTCGCAAAATTAAAGTTTATCACCGCTTCCGTATTTGGCCGTCGGATTGACGGCCGGGGCGCCGCCGTGCACTTACAGTGGTATTAGAGCCACGCCATTAACCTTGTCTAGCTTGCTCTAACGTGTTTACAAGTTCGATCGATCCGATTTTCCAAAAACCACATTTCCATGTCGCACTTTCTGTCGATTTTTTCCTTGCTTCAAAAATTATTTGGTACATTGGAAAATTACGTGCAGGGTTTTTTATGAATTCTGTGAAAATTTGGTACGCTGATGTTACTGTAGCGCGGCGGTTTAGCGGCCAAAACCACGTTTTGGCCGCGGAACCGCCGCCTTTTTGTGGCCAAACCGTACCAAATTTCTACAGTGGTTTACTGACATGAAAATAGGGTTTCTGGTATATTCTTTCTGGGCCCAGATGTTTTTGAGTGCTACAGTTGTGCTTGGGGCCCACTTCGGAAAATTCAGTCGATCGAAAATTTTAAACATGTTAGTTCACAGTATTTACATTATATCTGCGACCGTGAATGTCACTCGATCGGTAAATCCGGTCTAACTGTTATAGCCCGGTTAGACGGATTTGCGAACGTGACTTTCACGTTGATGTTCTGTGATTTTGCTGTGATGTTGCGGATCGGTCGTGGGGATAGCCTGGATGCAATGCTAGTACAGTGTTGGTGTATTATGTACATTTGATATTGCGGGGAGAGCGTCCGACATGTGGACTGCCGTCACTGCCTGATTGTATTATTCTTTTGGGGCACGGCCTGGTTGCGGTCGTTGTACCCGTTGTATGTATATTTTACTTTCTGTACTAGGATTACCCCGCGGTGGGGTGCACGGATGGCCGGGTTCTAGAGGGAAACAAGCCCGCATCTCATGGCATTGAGACGGAGCGGGCTTCACTCTAGGATTGGCGGGCTATTCGACGCACTCGTAGGGGGTACAGGTTGACCCAAGAGGGGTGCCCAAGTTGCCGGATTCCGTGAAG
This sequence comes from Agapanthus africanus, assembly GCA_030015575.1. Classification (NCBI taxonomy): domain Eukaryota; kingdom Viridiplantae; phylum Streptophyta; class Magnoliopsida; order Asparagales; family Amaryllidaceae; genus Agapanthus; species Agapanthus africanus. The sequence goes on from JASDDO010000022.1 coordinate 330,622,678, forward strand.
TGCTGGGTGGTCCATTCACGGAGCTGAAGGGGGCTGCATCGCTTTAGGTTTTGGCGGGTAACTTGCCGCGCCCGTAGGGGTCTAGGATTTCATTGCACAGGCTATCCACACGACCAGGGGAACGTCGGGTTTCAGCGGCTCTGTGAAACCCGGGGATCCCAGATATCTGTATTGTTCTGTGATCCTGTTCATTTCTGTGATGTTGCATTTCTTATCACGCCTTGAGCGAATATAATATATTGGTATATATATTAGTAGATGTTGTATATGTTTTACATCCGCGCTAGTCCAGTCCCCGCTCTGTCGTTAGTTAGCTAACCTAACGGGAAATGACAGGACCCAGTGGCGAATGCGGATGGCATATACGTACATCAGTATATTTTCGTTCTTTGTGGTGTGATCAATTGATGGGACTGCGTTGATTCGGATCAATGCAAGTTAAAACAAACCTATTCTGATGTTGTTGGAACACTTTTCAAAAAGCTGTTATTGCAAGGACGTTCACTTTTGTTTTGCATCGTGGTATTCATTTGGAATATCCTGCTCCTCAGTCGACGAGGCAAGGGCCGAGATCCCTTCACCGGGAGTGACCCCTTGGATAGAAGTTTGCGTCAGGTCATTAACTTCACTATAGCCGATTACTTTTTGCTTTGCATCGTGGTATTCATTTGGAATATCCTGCACCCCATTCTACGGGGAAAGAGCCGAGATCCCTTCACCGGGAGTGACCTCTTTAGTAAAGGTTTTCGTCACTATATTTTCTAAAAAGCTATTCGTTCCTTCAATGATATCAAGTTCACTACGTTAAAGGTTTTCGCCAGAAACCATTCGTAGCCCTCCGTCGTTTCATATGGGTAGTCAATAGTATTCAAGCTATGTTTGTTGGCCATAGTCCAGGCACAGTGTTTGGTAGCTATTGGGTATTCATATGCTGCATAGATAGATGCGTTGGTTTGGGACAGTCGTATAACCTTGTTGGCCCTAGTCAAGGGCTTGTACGGGTGGGTTCAAATCAACCTGGACAATGACGGGTAGAACTTGACATGTGACTTATGATTTGTTGGCCTTAGTCAAGGTCATAAGAGCATGGGGCAAAAATCCACATCGGGAGTTTCAAAAGAACTGAAACTTGCCAGATATGCGCATACCTTCTGGAGTGTGATACCGTGAGCGGATTCCGTCACGTTGTCATGCGATGATAGTTGGATCCCGATTCCCACTGATGAGTTGGTTTACTCCTCGGGTGACCCCGACTAATTCTTCTTTCAGGTTTGGAGGAGAATTTGAGGTACAGTGGGAGGTTTCCAGATTAGATAAATTGGTGACCATTCTGATCTAGGTTAGAGTGCACGCTGAGTGTTTCTTTTCTCTCTCTCTCTGGCAGCGACCATTGACCCGACCCTAAGACTAAGACTCAGAGACCAAGTTAACCGAACCTTCTAAACACTGGCTTTTGGATTGTCAGAGTTGCAGACCTCATTGCCACTCCTACTTTTACCCTTTTCTCCAGGACACCCCGTATTACTGCGAACGTCCACTTCCATTGGACAAAACCATCGTATGGTTATATACGAACTCGAAGGATTTCGAGGATGGTTTCCGGTTCTGGAGAAAACGGATAGGACTATTCAGTTGTCTTTTCTTTTCACCTTCTCTCAGGTTGCGAGTACCCCTTGGTTTAGGAGTAGTACACCTATTACGCAAATTGGATAGTCTTCTTCCAAACCATAGGCAGGTGCCGACCGGTAGGGAATGAAGAAAACCAGTTAGCCTAAACGGTGCACAGAAGGTATTAAGTTAAGACAAAGCAAGGGATTAGTAAGAGGGCAAAGTAAAATGCGACTGCTATTCACGACCAAACCAAGTATTTCTTCGCCAATCCTAAATCACCTTTGTATTTCTCCAGGACACTCCGTATCACTACGAAGATCCACAGTTTATTGGTGTAACATTTCAAAAAAGATAAAATGTTAATTTTGGGAATTTTTATAATTTAATATTATTTTATTGAATATTTTAATATTTTGGAATTATTAAATACAAATAAATGGGGAAAAATTTTGGAAAATTCTAAAATAGGGTAAATTAGAGAATTATGACATTTTAAAATTTTTGTGATTAATTTGACACTAATTTAGTGCTAATCGCGATTAAAAATCGCTAATGGGTTTTTAGCTTTTTGTGCAACACATGCACATATCACTTTTTCACACTTGTGCATTTCCTTGCCATGCTTTTCATTTGGGTTTACTATTTGAGTGAAAAGGGTTTTAAAAGGAAAAAGAAAAGGAAAAGAATAAAGAATTGGGTAGTTGTTGAGAGAGAGAGAGGTATGGGCTTCATTGACTAAGGACTTAACCATTTCTCCCCTCATTTCCCTCCCTCTTCTCCCTTCTCCTGCTGCTGCTCCTGCACCTCCTTTCCCTCCCCTCTTCAAGCTCCAAAACACCTCTAAAACAACCCCAAAACCCAATCTCCATTTCATTAAATGTGTGCACAATCCCTAGATCTACACTTGGTGCTAAAGAAGCAAGGATTTTGGCCATTAGGGGCAACTCAAGAAAATTCTTGAGTTGCCAAATGAGGTATTTTCTGGACCTTAAACTTAGTTTATGCATTTCCTTTACCCTCATATTAAGATCGAATCAATATTGTGTGATATTGTGGACTTGTGGATAACCTAGTTAGGGTTGTGATGATTTATGGGTTGTAATATGGAATTGAGGTCAGTAGAGGTTATACCATCACCCTAGTGTATGAATTGGAAATCCAAAACCTGAAGCTTAAACCATAATACGGATTTTAGAAACCGATATCGGGGAATTTATGAAATCTGTGAAGGGTATATTGAATCTGTTATTACCCGAGACACCCTAAATTAAAATTGATTGGACAGTGACACGTCCAGGCACCCAGGAAGCTAACCCCAAGACCCCAGCTCCCACTTCTTCTTCCTGGCCACCAATTTATCCCTATTGGCTGCAAATTGCGGCCTGGGTCCCACCATTTTGGCTCGTATTGGTTCTGTAGCTCCTACATGTTCATGTTAGACCTTTGGTATATATAGATTTGTATAAAGTGACCTAGGGTAAAATCTGGGACATATTTCCTAAGTTGATGTTTTAGATTCATGTTTCCGTATTCCGTATTTTTAATTCTGCAATTGTGGATTGTGTTTTGCCTCGACTATTTGGCGTTTATACGACGATATAGAGGATGTGTTGATGGTTTTGAAGGCGTGCCATGGGTTTTAACCTATAGGCCTCTTATCGTATCATTTTGGATTTCATGTGCCGTTTTAGCTTTGATTTGGTTTTAATGCGCATATACGATATTTTGATGTGTAGGTACCCCATGAAGACTTCGGGACGACAAGCAAGCGCGTGGCGACGTCCACAAATGAAGATGCTAAGTGAGTAGATTATATCTACTGGGGGAAGTCGGGTGGATGGCGTATAGCACCCCCGCAGTCCGTAGTTGTTATTATATATGATAGTTAGGTGTATTATGGATAGTGTAGGGTTAGAAGTGACTAGTGTAGTTCATAGTCGCGAACCCTAGAATAGAATTACACCTACACGCACACCCTTGCATATTACTTATACTGGCACTGTGTTGATGATATTGGATGACTTTGGAGATGAGTCAATGAAATTGGGCTTTGTGCCGCGAGATCGGTGATGTGATATGATTCGTATTTGGGATACGAAATGTGATTCTTGCGGGCTTGGGATGTGTGTTTACCCCCGCATGCATACTTTATTGATGGTATCGATTTATACTAGACATAGAATAATACCCCAGATTATATGATATGTTGATAGTGATACCTGAAGTGTGATGAGATAGTGTGATATTGACCCGTACCCAGTTATTGGGATGCCGTACGACGATTTACCGTATGAGCTTTACATTGATGATAGATCCGCACTCATGACTTGAGGATGTCATATGATATACTGTATCGTACGCGATACTGTTGAGGCGGAATCACCGACTATTATATCTATATATATATCGACTCCGATGTTAGGCGGTTTCCTTACCTGTAGCTCAGCTTGTTAGTTCAGCTGTATAGTTTAGTGTAGTTGTTAGATTAGATTAGACTCCTACCTATTTCAAAACTAGCGGGTCGTGGGTATTTTAAAAGACAGGTCAAGGGATCTACGGACATTTCAAAAGGCGTATCTTTTCATAAAAACACCGTAGCCCCTATTTTCAAAACCCCATGATTCGTGATATTTCAAAAGGCACCATTTGTAGGACTTATATTAGATTAATGCAGATTAGTTATAGTTCCGTCTAGATTCAGCTCCCACTTTTTTTGTGGTTCGCTTTGCATCGCATTCTTATATTATGTTTCATACTCCATTATTGATATCATGCTGTTAGGACACCAGCACCATTACCGATGTTGCGTATGTACCACGTACACTTACTTGCCGGCTCACACACATCTTCATCGGTAATTGCCATGTCACGTACACCTTAGAAAATACTATTGCTTGACATAACCTATTAGCTAATAGTTTAGACATTGTAGTTATTACCTGCTACTTCATGCATACTGATATTCATTGTTATGCCGCATTCATGGATTCTCATGCATATATTCACTATTTTACGTGTTACTGAGGTTTTGGATTTGGATTTCCGTGAGATTTTCTGGATTTGGAGGAAAACCGCAAAAACACAGATAAACATTTTCTCTCTTTTAAAATAAAAAGTGCGGTTTTCCCATGATGTATGAGTCGTCCACCATGCTTTTGCTGATGGATTTGGAAACCCGATTCGAGGAGACGGATGAACCGTTTCGGGTACATGGTGGACCCGGTGCGGTACCCCGGGGCAAGATGAATGTGGTGATGACGTTGAGCCTGGCAGGGGAGCACTACCGACCGGTGATTTTACCTGACGCGTCGGATATCCGGAGGATACCGTCGTGGTCTTGAGATTGATGGTAGGGGCCGGTCTGGAATGACGGCGCCCTAGATTTTGTGATTGGGATACAGAGATATCGGGATATTTGGATTACGTTTTGTGCCGATGTTAGGCACTGTTTTATGCTGATTTCATTATGATACCTCATTTTAAAAATACAAAGGAAATCTCACTAAAGTATGAAAACAGTTTCTTCATTTACATGTATTATGTTCTCATGCATTCATACCTCATTCTTATGTTATATTGCTACCTGAGGCACTGACACAGGCACAGGAGAGTACACTCGGGTTAGATATTTACCCTAGCCTTGTTATAGGCTGCATGTTTTATATTGAGGATTTTGTACTGATCTTTTTGACCTAGGATTATGTCTTGCGTTCGGTTTCTGCCTGTAGTTATTCTCTATTCACGAATTGGCAACTCACCCCCGTTGTGCCACAGTTCTTGCAGGTTTTGCCGTACAGGTTCCTTTGCGGCATTTCTGGCACGTTGCTTCCTTGCGGGTGAATTGCAATTGGTAGGTGGTTACTTTTGCATCAAAACCACCATTGTACTTATATTATTCTTTGTATCTAGAATTTCCATCAACCAAATTTGTTTATTGTTTCAGACTCAGACTTTGGTGATGTTTTATTTGGCCTTAGAGTCGCGCTTAGTAGTATTGCGGTTTTCATGCTTACTGTGTTTCTTTTGGATCGATCCTCGCCTTTCGGCGTTGTATATTATATTGCATGTGTGGTTGTGACCGTCAATTGACGAAGAGCTAGCTCCCGCTTGGGGATGCCTTTTATCATTGTATATATGTTATGCTTGTTGTATCCCGTTCGGGGCCAGTATTTACAAAAGAAACTCTGCCGAAATTTTTAGAAAAGACTTTACCTTTTAAAAATGTACCTTCGGCTTAGTTATTTAAAAACCTCGACTTCAAACATATTTTCCTTCACTTCTTTAAACCAGTTTTCTTCACTTACTCTTAAAATGGTTTTAGATTTCTGGGCTTTGGCTTACTTGGATCAGATGGGGTCCTATAGATTTCATATGGTTCGAGGGCCAGTCACGTGCTCTTTCGGGTCGTGACAAAGTTGGTATCAGAGCGCTAGGTTGACCTTGGTTCGAGTCTAAGTTTGACTATGTGGAGCCTACAGCGTTTATATATATACGGAACTTAGGCTTGACCTTACGGAACTTAAACTTAGTCGAGGGGGTATTAGACCCGAACTTTCGTCGTATAGGATGACCCTTGGTTGATGGAATAGGTGACAAAAGTAGAGTGACGTACCGTTGGTATGTTCCGCGGCATACTTACGACACGCCACTCCGCTTAAGAAACCTTAGGATGTACATATTTTCGAGATCAGTGATTCTCTTTATATCCATGATTATACATCCATTTGAGATCCCCGATTCTATTAGTCCATGATCATACCTTCATTGATGCTGTTCCTTCTTATGATCGTGTATCCACTCTGGATCTGTTGTTTCCTTTCTTGCCATTGATCTGCTCTCTTCGATACTCGATTGAGGTTCCTGTCGCCATGTTTGAGCGCAGTTTGGGCTGCTGCTAGGGTTACGGTCAGTGCGAGCTCGTCTGGTACGAGGGCTGACCATTGTGTTTTCTGGTGACATGGGAACGTCTCGAGTTAGTATTGATGACTATGACCTCAAGTGGAGGCGAGTGCTTGGTTTTGCACCGGATGATCGGGCCATTGTTAGAGCTGCCAGTTGAGAGAGGACTGTTGATGTACATCATACCTCAGAGATTATGATGTCCCCTACCGTGCAGATAGAGGGACCAGCTGTTGCTGAGATTGACGGGATGTCGCTTTTGGAGCTTACGAGCTTAGATTGTCGGAGCTTGCAGACAGATATGAGACAGATTATAGCTAGTCTACTCGATTTGAGAGACGAAGGTGATTCGTCCGATTTATGCACCGGAGCGGGCCCAGTTGAGTTGAAGATTTCCAGTGTGGAGAGTCTTACTCAGATCTAGAGCAGACAGATTCAGAGATGACCGCCAATGTGTCGTCTTTCCTGGAGGATTGAGGCGCTGTTCGGCGTGCAGGTGAATGAGCCAGTTGCTGCTGCAAATGAAGAGATATCGCCAAGATGGTTGGAGCTGCTGCAGCGTGAGCATATACTTAGAGAGATGATAGAGAGTCGCCAGTCACCTGAGGATGAATGACTAGGACATTTGGTTCGTCCGTTTACCGATGCGAGGTCATCAGATAGATTGATTCCAGCTAGAGACGACTTCACGCAGATTCGTTGAGAGTCGATTGAGACGATCGAATGTCAGGAGCCCATTTTCCAAGTTTAAAGTATACGGAAAGACATGCAGGTGATTCTATGGACCCTCTAGAAGAATGAAACCCTAACTCGACTTAATGACCGTGTGAAAGCCTTTGAACCTTAGGGTTTACGGCAGTTCCGCGGCGCCATTAGTGAGGCTTGGGTTTGCCCTTCTACGGCTGGACCACCGACGCTGAGGCATGTACTCGATACTATTAAACTGTACTCAAGATGTTGATCTCTTGGGGGATTATAAGGTTCTGACGAGTCGATCGAATGTTTCGACATCATTCGGATATCATGTGATGGGATGCATTGCTTGGGAGACTCCAGATACGAGTATAGCCGTTGGAGCATAGTCCATGCAGCCACGATGAGACGAGTCCGAATCAGTCGACATTGAAGCAGAGTGAAGAAAAGAGTTCGCAAGAGATTTCGAAGAGATGACGTCCTACTCCGCTGACATTAGAGATGTGATACGCACCCAGAGGCGTTGTATATGGATATATCTTCCAGAAAGAAGCGCGATAAGTATGCAGCCGTTCCGGAAGAAGAATTTGCTTCAGCAAGGGATGATGACTTCTGGGCAATTCGGCAGGGATGAGATTTGAGAGAGACTTCGACATGACCTTTCTGGAATACTATACGAGAAGACCTGACCCAGGAGTGGTCATATTGCGCACAACCAGCAGGCCAGAGTTAGCATTATCGACGAGGTAGTTGACCAGATTCGGATAAAGGAACTTACCCAGATGCGTTGCGAATCGATCAAGGACGGACGAGTATTGAGTATTCCTCCGATGGTTGGGACGTGTTCCCGAGGACCTGTTCGGCCTGACATCTTCTACAGAATGATGAAGCTACAGAGTACGTGATTTCGAGTCCGTGTGAGAGACTTCAGATTGACCGTGGCCGAGAACAGTGCAGTGCGTAGATATGCATGGCGTGACGTCATAGTGGACGACGATAGAGACAGGTGGAACCAGAGGTTCGGGCGAGACGCTGACGAGCTGTCATTGCTTCCCGTCGAGACCAGAGGTCAGATATGCTTACAGAGGTATTGGGATGCAACCAGATTCCGAGAAATATTGTGCTGAGGACACAGATGTCTATCGAGTGAGTAGAGATTATGCAGGAGAGCCAGCCTCTGTACAGTTCGGCATAGGCAAGATCGAAAGAGACCTTGAGCAGGATTCCTTCCAGGACATTGCTGCAATGATGTTTGCACCCAGGATCAGATATGTGACGTGCATTCAGAGAGCCAGAGGCCGACGCCAGTGATGGGCTGCTTCACCAGTGGTCATGAGGATTGACCGATAGGTGACCAGAGAAGTGCCAGAACGGAATCGTCCCCGTTAGCACACCTGACAGGGCCGATGAGCCGATTGACTGCGAGATAGGTAATCCTCAGAGAAGATAAGGACCCAGAGTCAGAGGGCGCCAGACCGTGAGCAAGAGGCAAGTAGATATCTTGCGCTGCTAGCAGTGGATGCACCGACTCCTTCTCGACCTCGAAGGAGGAACTACCGACGACGGTACTATGATTTGTGATTTTGTGATTCGATTATCACGTATCCGTCATTTTGGATTTCAGTATTTTGGGCGTTCTATTTGCATGATTTAGTTTTGATGACTGAGTTTCATGATATTTGTTTCATGCACCCACTGGATATTTATATTTTGCGCATAGTTATTACATTCGAGGTTTTGATTGTGAATTCACGCCCACCTTATACAGTGATTTGATTTACACTTCCAGCAGAGTTTTCATGCACCTTTAGTGTTTTGATATACGATTTTGGTGCACGCCAGAAGCACTAAATCGGGACTCTTCGTGCATGTTACATGCACCTGATTTGGTTGCTGTCAGGCACACACGTTGCCTATGACAGATGTTTCGTGCACACCCGTTGCACCTAGATGTTGTTTTGTACACCTGTATGACACATAAATGGATTTTGATTCCTTGCGTACCAGACGCATAGGATATTCTCTATGTATTGATGTCTTCGGAGCCTCGACAAATTGGAGTATTACAAAAATTGTTTTAGTATTGGGGGTTTAAATTTAAATTCGGGGACCGAATTTCTTTAAGGGGGGTAGATTGTAACATTTCAAAAAAGATAAAATGTTAATTTTGGGAATTTTTATAATTTAATATTATTTTATTGAATATTTTAATATTTTGGAATTATTAAATAAAAATAAATGGGGAAAAATTTTGGAAAATTTTGGAAAATTCTAAAATAGGGTAAATTAGAGAATTATGACATTTTAAAGTTTTTGTGATTAATTTGACACTAATTTAGTGCTAATCGCGATTAAATATCGCTAATCGGTTTTTAGCTTTTTGTGCAACACATGCACATATCACTTTTTCACACTTGTGCATTTCCTTGCCATGCTTTTCATTTGGGTTTACTATTTGAGTGAAAAGGGTTTTAAAAGGAAAAAGAAAAGGAAAAGAATAAAGAAATGGGAAGTTGGTGAGAGAGAGAGAGAGGTATGGGCTTCATTGACTAAGGACTTAACCATTTCTCCCCTCATTTCCCTCCCTCTTCTCCCTTCTCCTGCTGCTGCTCCTGCACCTCCTTTCCCTCCCCTCTTCAAGCTCCAAAACACCTCTAAAACAACCCCAAAACCCAATCTCCATTTCATTAAATGTGTGCACAATCCCTAGATCTACACTTGGTGCTAAAGAAGCAAGGATTTTGGCCACTAGGGGCAACTCAAGAAAATTCTTGAGTTGCCAAATGAGGTATTTTCTGGACTTTAAACTTAGTTTATGCATTTCCTTTACCCTCATATTAAGATCGAATCAATATTGTGTGATATTGTGGACATGTGGATAACCTAGTTAGGGTTGTGATGATTTATGGGTTGTAATATGGAATTGAGGTCAGTAGAGGTTATACCATCACCCTAGTGTATGAATTGGAAATCCAAAACCTGAAGCTTAAACCATAATACGGATTTTAGAAACCGATATCGGGGAATTTATGAAATCTGTGAAGGGTATATTGAATCTGCTATCACCCGAGACACCCTAAATTAAAATTGATTGGACAGTGACACGTGCAGGCACCCAGGAAGCTAACCCTAAGACCCCAGCTCCCACTTCTTCTTCCCGGCAGCCAATTTATCCCCATTGGCGGCAAATTGCGGCCTGGGTCCCACCATTTTGGCTCGTATTGGTTCTGTAGCTCCTACATGTTCATGTTAGACCTTTGGTATATATAGATTTGTATAAAGTGACCTAGGGTAAAATCTGGGACATATTTCCTAAGTTGATGTTTTAGATTCATGTTTCCGTATTCCGTATTTTTAATTCTGCAATTGTGGATTGTGTTTTGCCTCGACTATTTGGCGTTTATACGACGATATAGAGGATGTGTTAATGGTTTTGAAGGCGTGCCATGGGTTTTAACCTATAGGCCTCTTATCGTATCATTTTGGATTTCATGTGCCGTTTTAGCTTTGATTTGGTTTTAATGCGCATATACGATATTTTGATGTGTAGGTACCCCATGAAGACTTCGGGACGACAAGCAAGCGCGTGGAGACGTCCACAAATGAAGACGCTAAGTGAGTAGATTATATCTACTGGGGGAAGTCGGGTGGATGGCGTATAGCACCCCCGCAGTCCGTAGTTGTTATTATATATGATAGTTAGGTGTATTATGGATAGTGTAGGGTTAGAAGTGACTAGTGTAGTTCATAGTCGCGAACCCTAGAATAGAATTACACCTACACGCACACCCTTGCATATTACTTATACTGGCACTGTGTTGATGATATTGGATGACTTTGGAGATGAGTCAATGAAATTGGGCTTTGTGCCGCGAGATCGGAGATGTGATATGATTCGTATTTGGGATACGAAATGTGATTCTTGCGGGCTTGGGATATGTGTTTACCCCCGCATGCATACTTTATTGATGGTATCGATTTATACTAGACATAGAATAATACCCCAGATTATATGATATGATGATAGTGATACCTGAAGTGTGATGAGATAGTGTGGTATTGACCCGTACCCAGCTATTGGGATGCCGTACGACGATTTACCGTATGAGCTTTACATTGATGATAGATCCGCACTCATGACTTGAGGATGTCATATGATATACTGTATCGTACGTGATACTATTGAGGCGGAATCACCGACTATTATATCTATATATATATCGACTCAGATGTTAGGCGGTTTCCTTACCTGTAGCTCAGCTTGTTAGTTCAGCTGTATAGTTTAGTGTAGTTGTTAGATTAGATTAGACTCCTACCTATTTCAAAACTAGCGGGTCGTGGGTATTTTAAAAGACAGGTCAAGGGATCTACGGACATTTCAAAAGGCGTATCTTTTCATAAAAACACCGTAGCCCCTATTTTCAAAACCCCATGATTCGTGATATTTCAAAAGGCACCATTTGTAGGACTTATATTAGATTAATGCAGATTAGTTATAGTTGCGTCTAGATTCAGCTCCCACTTTTTTTGTGGTTCGCTTTGCATCGCATTCTTATATTATGTTTCATACTCCATTATTGATATCATGCTGTTAGTACACCAGCACCATTACCGATGTTGCGTATGTACCACGTACACTTACTTGCCGGCTCACACACATCTTCATCGGTAATTTCCATGTCACGTACACCTTAGAAAATACTATTGCTTGACATAACCTATTAGCTAATAGTTTAGACATTGTAGTTATTACCTGCTACTTCATGCATACTGATATTCATTGTTATGCCGCATTCATGGATTCTCATGCATATATTCACTATTTTACGTGTTACTGAGGTTTTGGATTTGGATTTCCGTGAGATTTTCTGGATTTGGAGGAAAACCGCAAAAACACAGATAAACATTTTCTCTCTTTTAAAATAAAAAGTGCGGTTTTCCCATGATGTATGAGTCGTCCACCATGAGTTTGCTGATGGATTTGGAAACCCGATTCGAGGAGACGGATGAACCGTTTCGGGTACATGGTGGACCCGGTGCGGTACCCCGGGGCAAGATGAATGTGGTGATGACGTTGAGCCTGGCAGGGGAGCACTACCGACCGGTGATTTTATCTGACGCGTCGGATATCCGGAGGATAACATCATGGTCTTGAGATTGATGGTAGGGGCCGGTCTGGACCGACGGCGCCCTAGATTTTGTGATTGGGATACAAAGATATCGGGATATTTGGATTACGTTTTGTGCCGATGTTAGGCACTGTTTTATGCTGATTTCATTATGATACCTCATTTTAAAAATACAAAGGAAATCTCACTAAAGTATGAAAACAGTTTCTTCATTTACATGTATTATGTACTCATGCATTCATACCTCATTCTTATGTTATATTGCTACCTGAGGCACTGACACAGGCACAGGAGATTACACTCGGGTTAGATATTTACCCTAGCCTTGTTATAGGCTGCATGTTTTGTATTGAGGATTTTGTGCTGATCGTTTTGACCTAGGATTATGTCTTGCGTTCGGTTTCTGCCTGTAGTTATTCTCTATTCACGAGTTGGCAACTCACCCCCGTTGTGCCACAGTTCTTGCAGGTTTTGCCGTACAGGTTCCTTTGTGGCATTTCTGGCACATTGCTTCCTTGCGGGTGAATTGCAATTGGTAGGTGGTTCCTTTTGCATCAAAACCACCATTGTACTTATATTATTCTTTGTATCTAGAATTTCCATTAACCAAATTTGTTTATTGTTTCAGACTCAGACTTTAGTGATGTTTTATTTGGCCTTAGAGTCGCGCTTAGTAGTATTGCGGTTTTCATGCTTACTGTGTTTCTTTTGGATCGATCCTCGCCTTTCGGCGTTGTATATTATATTGCATGTTTGGTTGTGACCGTCAATTGACGAAGAGCTAGCTCCCGCTTGGGGATGCCTTTTATCATTGTATATATGTTATGCTTGTTGTATCCCATTCGGGGCCAGTATTTAAAAAAGAAACTCTGACGAAATTTTTAGAAAAGACTTTACCTTTTAAAAATGCACCTTCGGCTTAGTTATTTAAAAACCTCGACTTCAAACATATTTTCCTTCACTTCTTTAAACCAGTTTTCTTCACTTACTCTTAAAATGGTTTTAGATTTCTGGGCTTTGGCTTACTTGGATCAGATGGAGTCCTATAGATTTCATATGGTTCGAGGTCCAGTCACGTGCTCTTTCGGGTCGTGACAATTGGATACTCCATCGTATGGTTATATACGAACTCGAAAGGAACTTGTTCCAGTTCGGGGATGGATTATGGTCCAGGAGATATAGGAATATGGTTTATTCGGTTGTCTTTTATCTTCACCTTCTCTCGCATTGCGAGTGCTCCTAGGATTAGGACAGTACACCCATTATGCTTACTGGATAGTCTTCTTCCAAACCATAGGCCGGTGCCGAACGGTAGGGAAGGAAGAAAACCATTTGGCCTAAGGGGTGTGCAGAAGGTAATGACTAAAGACATATAAAGGGATTTGGAGAGGTGGCAAAGAATTATACGGTTATAGTGGTGAATCTGGATAATGGAAGAGGCATTACTAAGAATACCGGGATACCTCAACATTTCAATGTTTCAGTTTCACTGTGTAATGTTAAAAGAAAACTGATTTCCCGATTAGATACTTACTCCAGGGTATGTATTTACCAGGTATGATTCTCACATCTGTATGGTTTTACAGATGATGAGTGGGAGTAAGTCATTGGGAATTGGGTGATCATCCTCATTATATCGGGATTCGTTGTAATCAGTGATATTTGAGGAGATCATCTGGGCTGTTTGCCAGTCAGCAAATATTTGGTTTTGAATATCCGCTGTTGTGCACCAATTTCAAATTGATATATCTGTACGTCTATTTTCATAGAGTGAGATATACCTTTTGATATTATGTCGATGACATTTACCTATATCAGTGGATGGTTAAGTAAGGAGCATTAAACAGCGGTGTAATTCTTCTTAACCATAAGTACAGTTTTCAACCTACGACACACAGTGAAAGAGTTGTTAGACTCAGCGGACTTATACAGAGTATTGTATGTTGTCCAGTGTCCATTAGGACAGAGGGGTTGGTCCTCATACTATATTCTGTTTACTTTTAACTTCTCTAGTTATTAGACATGTGTTTCGTAGAAACACAGGGTCTAAGTTTTGAGGAGTTATAGGTATTTGAATAGAGTAGAGAACCAGGTGTAGCAAGTATCGGGATTCTTCAAAGTGATCGAAGATGTAGATACTTGTGTATGGTATTCAGTTAATAGTAATGATAAAGAGAAACTGCTTCTCTTTCAGGTTACTCATAATTGGAAGCATTCCTAAGTTGAGTAACGCTGATCGGCCTCTCTCCATTTAGTTGACATGCACTGGAGACAGCTGCATGATTTGAATCTGGTTAAATTAAATCAGTGCCTCTGGTTCTATATTGGATATAAAACAGTTCATATCTTAACGTTGTTAAGGTACGGGGAGTTGTCCGGCTTATGATTAAAACCAGACACTGGACAACTCAAGGCACGTTTCTGTAATGGCTGTTTGTGGGTTGACCCAGGCTATGACGAGGGTTGACTTTCTACCATCTGGCAGATCAATAGAAATATTGTTCTAGACTCGCCACAGTTTTATTAAAAATGGATTTTTTCAAAAACAGTAGTGGGAGTATGGTAGAACTGGAAGTGATTCTAGAACCGCAAACGATTACTGAAGATTTGATAAGGAACCTAAAGATTCAATCTAATTTGACATTCCATTGGCCACTCCGCAGATAAGGTGGGTAACTTCAGGCACCCGAGAGGTACTCCGGTAGCCTCAAGGACGGTGATAGGGAAGTTCTTGTTTACCCACACTTGCCATTGTTGTTGTTCCAGGCTGCGAGACCCGGCAGGAGGATGAGTATAGCGTCGTTCTAAACTAGCTTTAGAAGTGCACGTCTATATGACTCTGCCAGAGGGTTGTCGTAGTCAGTGGGAGCAGTGGAAGCATTGGTGGACATCAGGCTTATGTCTATTTATAGACTAAAGCAGATGTAGCGGAGATAGATCATCTGTTTCTGATGTGACAGTCATATGTTTGACGTCATCAGAATAGGGGATGGATCTGTTGAGAAGGTAGTAGGGTGTGATATCCTGGTATTTGGATGACATACACAGAGTAGGAAAAGAAACTCCTATACTACGATCGGTTATACTTTGGTCGTCACACAGTGGTTTCTCCACAAGGGACTTGGACATTATATCAGACATACTGGTTACTAGATCTATGGTTTTTAGATCTAGATTTGAGTGGTTTCCCAATCAGGGTACTTTGACAGCATTCTAAGAGTATTTAGAATGGACGACTCCTGGCACTGTAGTGTACCTGCAGGTGATGGAGTCACCCTTTCTAAAGGTGTATTATAGACTAAAGTAGAGAGGGATGTGCATGATTGGCAGATCACTTGCTTAGGTAATTGAGTCAATCATGAAATGTCAAGTACCACACCAGATGTTGTTCTTGCACTAGATGCAATAGGTTGACATTGATCCAATCCTGGAGAAATAGTCGGAAGCAGTTTTAGAACATAAGTGAATGTTCTAGGGATATGATAACGGCTGCCTCCTTTAGGAGACGATTATCATTCCAGGCTTCCAAGGTGACATGGACGACAAGGAGGTTGTCAGAGTTATAGTTTTCCTTCTGGCGAGGGGCAGTATTTTGGACAGGTGGTCCAAGGCAATACTGAGGATGGCATGGCGCAGGATACTGATTAAGTTCAGTTGACGATACAGTCTAAGAAGTTTGGATTTGGAGTTCATTTATGAGCTAGGTCCCATCAGACATCCAGACATTCTAAGACAGGTATTGCTCATTTCGGGAGATGGCTTTCTCCACGAACTTGAGATATAGAGAGACATAGAAAGAAACATCTAGGCGGATCCACTCACTGAGGCTATTCCTCGAACGCAATAGTTTCATAAACGGATTTTGTGAGACTGACTAGTAGGGGAGTTGGGTGTTCGGTATCACACAGGCTGTGAGTATGCGACATCGCAATAATTAGCCTTGAGTGCAAGTGGGAGATTGTTGAAGATAGTGCCCTCAGAGTCGATTATTGGATCACAGGCACGTGATTGCAATGATTGAGGGAGGACCTATCCCGGTAGGACAGTCTTACTCGAGATGATAGTTTGCTATCTGGTTTACCTTTATCATCGTGTACTGCTTTAGGTGACCTGACATGTCGCTATTGCACGTTGATAGAGCCCCTAGGATTCTTGCTTGACTGCCAGCAGTATGAGGGCGATCATATAAGTGAGAGCTGGAGTCTATAAGCACATCCTTAAAAGGTCCCTAGTCGTAGGAGTCTCGAGACAGGGCATCGATTCTCTAGAGTAGACTAGTGTATACAGTCGAGACCCCGACGAGGGGCGGTGGCCGGTCTCACAAGCCACTGGTGTTAGTTGGTTCACCTAAGATGTATACAGGTGCTCATTGGGTTATGAGTACACCGGACAGGACTCGCCGGGAACATGCTAGTTGGTTTTATACCTGACGTCAGATAGCAGTTCCCAGGTGACATGTGTACAGGTTAGTTCATCGACCTGGGGATCGTCATTTGTCTCGTGTGAGTTCCCACTGTGCTTTGATTACTACCCTACCATGGCTCAAAGGAGTCGTGCAAACAGGTTTTAGTTGGGTACAGTCCCGAGCCACATGGAGGCAGTGAGCGGATCTTCAGGGGTTCGTCTCTCCCGGTATTGGGGGTGAGGTCGCGCTGTGTCTAGGAGAGCCATTACACGAAGTCCTTGGCCAAGGCAGGAGATTTACTGGTAGGTATTCCAGTAGTATCTCAGGGTGTTCTGGGCTACACTCCGACACGACTTGTACCGCTTTTGGGGGTCTGACTTTTACCAACCCCCTAAGCCCGACATGCGATGCTCATAGACGAACGGACTGGACTGTACGGATATTGTCACTGACAGGCTCAGTAGGGTGTCAGGATGAGTTCGCTCATCGACGTCCCTTTTAGTCAATAGCTGGTGGCCCGTCACGTATTGGCTTATACCTCTGACGTACTAGTGGTTAAATCCACAGCCATAGTATTAACGAGTCTTTAGAGTCCACCACACTTACAGTTACTCAAGCTTTCGGGCGAAACGCTGTAAAGGCCGTATGGAGATATGGCAGGGTCCGATCAGATACGTGCGGTATTGCACGGATCAGGATCGGACAGTTTGTACTAGAGGCCGTATAGATATATGGCAAGGTTCGATCGGATACGTGCGGTATTGCACGGATCAGGATCGAACGGATATTACTAGCCGGCTTTGGTTTAAGCCGGATCCTAGTATAGTACAGTGTAGATTTTATCTCATTGCATTTGTATCCGGTCGGAATACAGATGCGGGTGTGTATGCACAGTATCGGGGTTTTTCCTGTAATTTATTATGGGACCAGTTTTCTGGAGTTGCCGGTTTGCATTCCGTTCCGGCCGGTTTTCCTTTGTTCTTTCCCGGCCGGACTTTTCCGATGGAGGGGGTTATTTGCAAGTTTGCAAATAACACATTGTGGAGGATTTTCTTGCAAATGTATTAATTATGAAAGCATCTTTTGATACCATTCTTATCCATCATTATCACTTGCTTTTTGTTGATTAGAAGTGATTAGAGTTTGATGTGAATTTGTTATGATGATGTTTTGGCTATGGTCACCCCTTGCTTTTACTACCATTACCTTCCTTCTAAGGTTGTGGTTTTGTATTCCTTCCTCCACCATTCTTAGATGAGAGGGTTTTTCATTTGAGAAAAGAGATGAAAAGGTTTTCATTCTTGAGAGTTTCATTCTTGATCTCATTTCATGCTAGAAAAATGCAAGCACCATTTTTCTTATCTTGATTCCTCCATCATCTTCAAAGGCAACAAACCCCAAATGAGACATAGGCTCTACACTACACATTCTACAGCAAATCTTGCACGCGTCGGCTAGCCTACTTCGCGCCGGAGTTGCCTCGGTATTGAGGTGGGAGCCCGTAAAAGATACAGGCGATGTGGTGCCCTTCCGGCAAGGAGGCGACGACCGGAGTTTCCGCAAGAGTTCGGGATGACGACGAGAAGACCGGAGGACTCGGATCATTCGGTATATCTCTTCCCCTTCTTGTAGTTTGCTTAGACTAGTTAATGGTTCGATCCGGGTGTTTAGTGCGCGGTGGTGCCGGTTTGCTAAGTTCGCAAAATTAAAGTTTATCACCGCTTCCGCATTTGGCCGTCGGATTGACGGCCGGGGCGCCGCCGTGCACTTACATCTTCAAGCTCTCCCTCTTCAAACCCTAATCCTCCCCTCTCATGTGTTGAGTACAAGGATTAGATTAGACTACTTAATCTTTAAACATTCTCTATATCACCTAGGTTGCTTAGATTAGCGATTTAAGAAACCTAGTTACCTCAAGTTTGAGGTGAAGCTTGTAGTAAAGCTCTCGGGTGGATCTTCTACTACTTAGAGAAGGCCGGAGAGGATGTGGAGAACGACAAGACGAAGGACTCGGATCTTTAGGTATAATCACTTTTCATAGTAGTTGTTAACTCCTATGTTTATTGTTAGTTATTGTTTATGCAAAGATTCTCGGTTAGTCGATACTTACGCTTTAAACAAGATCATTTTTCATTATTCCGCCTCCCCGCAAGTCGTGGGGTGTTGTACATCGACTTACAACGCCCCTGGGAAAACGAGGTTTATTTTAATTAGGTCCGTGCGGAAGCACGGGGAACCTCCCTCAAAGTACCGGCACTGGCCTGGCTGAAAGATTGGCGAACTTGTAGAGTGTAATTAATCCCGGCTAGTCTTTCCTTTTAAGGTTTGAAGGAAGATTTGATAAAAACAGTGGGAGCCATCCTGATTAGCTAAAATATATAACCAATCTAATCTTGCAAGAGCGCACGCAGAGTGTTTTCTTCTCTCTGTCTCCTGGTAGCGACCATGTCACTCCTTAATCAAGATAATAATATGGATGTATTGACCGAACCCGCTTGTTATACTGAGCTGGGGAACGTTGGTCCCGCTCCAACTTATAATTGTTATAAGACCGAGTAGGAAATAGGGGAATACCAGGATTCCCATGCCGCCCAAACGAAGAAAGTGCATGATGATGCGTCTTCTTCGGGTATGTTTATTACAAAGAACCGTTTCTCTGTATCCTTTACGTCCTGGGTATGAGATACCGGATCAGGATCCCAAATATGTAATCTGTTACATGGGCTATAGGTAGGTAGAGAACTGAGAACGGGTTATAAATTTCATGAGTTGGAAACAGTGCAATTGTTGCAGTCAAAGTGTTGGCAATTATCACCCTGTATTACTAAATACATTGATTCTGAACGAATGTTATTAGATACCGAACCTGACATACAACATCATATCAGTCTCTTTATTTATTAAAGAAGGATATAATTTTGTATTGTTGGATAATGTTTTGCACATTTCCTATATCAAAGGTTGATCGGTTCAGGCACGTTATCTAAAAGCATATACATTCTAAATCAAACCACAGTTCTTAACGTACAGAACACACACAAGAGGAAGATTTTAGAAATAAATGAATCCTTCTTGAGGCATTGTAGACTGGGTCATATTTATGCGACCCGACTAGCTAAGTTACATTTAGATGCATATTTAAATCAGTTTGAATTTACATCTTATGAAACTTGTCAGTCATGTCACAAAGATAAGATGACCATAGCTCCATTTACTGGAAACTGAGAAAGAGTTAGTGAACTCTTGGGACTGATACATAGTGATGTATGAAGGTCCCCAGTCTGCATATGTCAGGACTGGTTCTTTGTACTTCCTTACATTCACTGTGTTGAATATGTATACCCTAGAGGCCATTATTGTATAGTACTAGTTTGTATAATACATTTTGGAGGCTTGCGATATATATACGGGTTTACGACAGTCTTGCTCGATATAGTAGTATGCTACTTGGTTTGTTTCTATCTTAATATGTGTATATGTTTCTTTTAACATATCGCTAAAAACATTTTGATGGAGCCCTTAGGATCTTTGCTTGACTACCGGCGTTGTGATGGCGATCACACTAGTGGGGGATGGTAGTCTATAAGCACATCCTTATTTTGGTCCCTGGTCGTAGGATTATCGAGACAGGGCATCGATACTCCAGAGTAGACTGGTGCATAAGCTTCTCGTCCCAGCAGAGGAGTTGGTCTGTCCCACATCCATCAGTACGTCGTACTGGAGATAGTATGCAGGTGCTCGTTATGTTACGAGTACACTGGACAGGACTCGTCGGAAACTGTTAGTTGGTATTATACCTATCGTCAGTTAACAGTTCCCAGGTGACATGAGTACAGCTTAGTCCGCTGATTTGACAATGTCACTTAGCCTCGAGTGTGTTCCCACTGTTCTTAGATTACTACCCTACCACGGCTCTACTGGATCGTGCAAACAGGTAGTAGTTGGGTGCAGTCCTGAAGCACCTGGATGCAGTGACGGTTAGACAGGATTCGTCTCTCCCGGTATTGGGAGTTGATATCGCGCTGTGTCTAGGAGAGCCATTACACAAAGTCGTCCCTGGCCAGGGCAAGCGAGATTTGCTGGTATTGTTACCAGTAGTTTCTCAAGGTGTTTTTGGCTACACTCCGACACGACTTGTACCGCTATTAGGGAACTGACGTTTACCACCCCCTTAGGCCCGCCATGCGATACTCTTAGACGAATAGACCGGACTGTACGGAGATTGTCACATTCAGGCTCAGTAGGAGTTTGGATGGGTTCACCTCATCAGTCTTCTTGCCGGCATCTACCTGGGGACCGTTACGTACAGCTAGTACCGCTTGCGGCCTATGGTTAAACCCACTGCCAGCGTAGTGTCGATCCTTTAAAGTCCCACACAGAGGGTTATTCGCCTTTGGGCAAAACATAGTAGAGGTCGCATTGTTTTGCGACAGGGTTCGTTCACACTCGCGCACCTTTGCACGTTTTAGTGTCCGGGCAGTTATTACTAGCGGGCTTTGGTTTAAGCCGGATCCTAGTATTTGTTTTGGGATTGGATTTGTCTCAGTGTATTCATGTTCCTTAGAATACGGATGTGGGTGTGTATGCACAGTTGACAGAGGCAGAGACAGAGGATTCTCATTAGGGTTGTTGACCATTTGACTTTGGTTGACTTTTTGACCGTTGACTTTTTCTAAACCCTAATGAGAATGAGAAATAATATGATTAATAATATTAATTAAGGATTATTGTGTCATGGTTGAGTTGAACATTTGACTTTTGTTGACTTGTTGACTTTGGTGACCGGTTGACCATTGTTGACTTGTTGACCATCATCATTCCATTGCTATGACATTTGTTTACATGTTGTTCTTTACAAAAATGCAATAATTGCATGAAATGATAATGGTCATTGAAACTAACCATCATAATACTTGATTATTATTATTATCATTATTATTTTTTGCTTTTGTGAGCATGGTTGCATTATGAGAGCTCATTCTATCATATTCTTTCTCTCTCATGAAAAAAGCTCTCCCTCTTCCTCTCTCAAGGTTCAAGTGTTCCATGAGTTGGAAATCATGAACCTTTAAGTCAAAACCACCATAACTCTTCTCTACTCATTCTAAGGTTCTAGGTTTAGCACACCAAGCACCATAGTTATCTCTAGGTTGAGATAAGAGCTCAATTTCGAGGCCCTCGGGTGGATCCATCTACGGCAAAGAGGAGACGACGAGGAGAAGTCGTTCAAGCCACTTCGAGGAGCAAGCAAGGAGGTGAACCACCAAAAGAAGAGAAGGAGTTCAAGGCCTAGGTATAACCATTCTACATAGTAGCTAAAATTTGTAGTATATTTCTTAGTTCTTGTTTAGCAAATATCCTTATTGCATGGTCCATGTTACCTAGTTAGGAAAATTTTGATTTTTACCTATTCCGCCTCCCCGAAAGAACCAGGGTGGGTAACATGGACCTAACAGTGGTATCAGAGCCTAGCTAAGCAACAACTAACTGTTAGCAAAGTGTTTAGAATTTCGATCCGGAAAAAATCCCGAAAACAAACCGAAAAAATGTGTTTTCTGTCGATTTTCAAAACTGGCCTAAAAATATTTTGTATGACATGAAAAATACAAGCAGGGTTTTCTGGGAATTGTCAAGAAATTTGAGCCCACGACTCGGCCAACTCGCCGCGGAAGCGTTGCGGAACCATGCGTTCCGCCGCGGATCCGCGGCCTAGTTGACTCGGCCGCGGCTCAAATTTGTTGCAGATTCCTCTGTTCGCTGTTTTGGGATTTTTGAGATATTTTGTATCTGCCCAGATTATCCAGAGAAAAATTTAATTTTTTGGGGTAGTAACAAATTTGTATTTTGATCAGAAATCTAAAAACTTTGGCTAAATGGTTATATCTGTAATGTGATATATGCACTGAACGTCGGCTAATCGCTATAGGTCGATTATTGGGAGTTGTGCATATCTGTGATCTGTAATGTTGATGGTTTGTGTATATGAATTCGTTGGATTGTCGCGGATGAATAGCCAGGGGGTTGTAAGATGAGAGTTTTCTTTAACTTTTCATTTGATGTAATATTATTTTTATGGTCGTACATCCGGGATGAGGTTGTAGCCGCCATTGTATATTATTTCTTTTACTGTTTTTGATCCTAGGATAGACCCAAGGTGGAGTGCACAAACTACTGGGTACGTTGAAGTGCTGAGTGGCCTACTCACGTGTTAGTTATATGTATGCCCTAGAGGCCATTACTGTACATTGGATGTATATTGTAGTGGATGCTGGGACATATATAGGGAGGACTTTCTTGCTCGACATGATAGTATGCTATCTGGTTGCTCTTTACCTTAACGTGTATACTGACTGTCTCTCTATTACATGTTGGTAAAGCCCTTAGGATGTGTACTTGACTACCTAGAATATGATGCGGATCATACTAGTGGGGACATGGTAGTCCATAAGTACATCCTTCAAAGTCCCTAGTCGTGGGTGTATCGAGATGGGGCATCGATATACCAGAGTAGACTAGCGTGTACCTTCTCGGCCCATACAGATGGGCGATGGATGATCCCATATCCATTGGTGTTTGACATCGGAGATAATATACGGGTGCTCAGTGGAGACTGGGTACACTGGACGGACTCGCCGAGAACTCCCAGATGGTATTATACCTCACGTCAGATGGCAGTTCTCTGGTGACACTGGTACAGAGTAGTCTGTTGACCCGAGATCGTCATAGAGTCTTGTGTGGTTCCCACTGTGCTTTGATTTCCATCTTACCACGTCCAAGAGGGCGTGCAAAACGGTGGTTTTTGGGTACAGTTCCGAGTCACATGGAGGCAATGAGCGATAGGAGGGGATTCGTCTCTCCCGGTATAGGGGGTAGATGTTGCGCTGTGTTCGATTGGCTATAACAGGAAATCCCTGGCCAGGGTTGCTGAGATTTACTGGTAAGTGTTACCAGTAGTTTCTCGAACAGTTATAGACCTCGTATCGACACGACTTATCGAGCTATTGGGGTCTGACGTTTACCACCCCTAGGCGAGATATGCGACAGATCAGACGATCAGACCGGACTGTACGGCAGTGTTACTGGTTGGATTCACAGGAGTATGAGCGGGCTTGCTCGTCGATCTTCTGATCGCTCAATACCCGGGTGGCCGTTACGTTTAGCAGACCGCTTGCGGCTTGTGGGTGTTTGATATGATCATCACCTGCTGCCGGCGTATTGACGAGTCTTTAGAGTCCTACACAGAGGTTTCCTGGCTCAAGCGAAACGAAATAGGAGCACGTATGAGATATGTGCGGGACCGAGAATAATGCGTATATGTGATACCGTATTCCATTCTCGCGATGAATGTATCGATTGGTTATATACGATATAACCTAGTTATCGAATCAAGGATTGATTCGATAAGCCGATACATTGTATACTAGTCAGTTGTGTGCGACATGACCGGATCATTGAATCAAGTGTTGATTTAATGATTTAATGCATAATTATATATTTGATATATTACTTTGCATTAACTAGTATTGGTTCACTTAAGATGGATTTTCTCACTCGGATGTGCGCATTGTATATGCGATATACTTTTGTGCACTTGTATGTATCATGTTTGATGATGCATGCTAACTTGTGTTTTGTGTAAAGTTTAAGCCATGGTTATGTAATGGTTAAGGTTTTCATTTTCATATCTATTTAATTATTTGTTTATTCATTATTGGAAAATGATAAGCATAATGCAAAATGGTGGCTTTATTTGGAAGCTTGTTGAAGCTTCATGAAGACTTTGACTTTAGCAACCATTTTGTCTCATGCTTAACCCTAACCATCTCATGTAACCATGATTGATTCTCTACACATTACCATAGTTAACATTATGATAAGAATGAATTATTCTTTTCTTTTTAATTATTCTTATCATAACTTTATCTTCTTCTTCTTCTTCATCTTCACTTGAAGAAGCTTTCTTCATCAATGGTGATTGATGATTAAGAGTGAGAAATCCATTTCTAAAGTCTACCCACTTCCTATTTCTTCATCCTCTACCTCTTGCAAAGTAGTAGAGTGTGTTTCCTTCACAAGTTTTCATGGCAAGGTGAAGGTGGAGCTTGATTTAGCGATGCCTCGACGTAGATCATCTTCGGCATGGACATCGACGACCTAGCTCGCTTATTCTTCGACGAAGCCGACGCTAGAGCCCGGGAGTTCACTTGGACAGCGAAGGCACTTCGTTGCGGAGCTATGAAGGTGGACAAACATATCTACAAAGGTTGTAATTCCGTATTCCCTTAGTTAATTGTTAACTAGTTCACTTTTTCGCCTAGAAATCTAGCAAACGATCCGTAGTCGGGTCTCTCGGCACCTAGAATTTTAGAATTTGGCACGTTCGATGCCTTGTGTGACCTCATTAGGGTGCCTAGGAACGCTACAGTGGTATCAGAGCCTAGCTAGAGCCTTAGGCGAAGTCCCGACGGATTTTGAAGTACGATCGAACCCGGAAGTCCAAAATTTCCATGCTCTCTGTACATTTTTGAAAACAGTGAGTTTTTCCACATTAAAAGTATTCAGAAAATCAAGCAGGGTTTTATATGAATTACTGTGAAATACGGGGGTCTAATTCTAATATTCTACCGCGGAACCGCGGCACGAGCTAGGAATGTGCGGCGGTTCCGCGGCCGTTTCGTCTCCTCCTGCGTTGACTTTTGCACAGTAATGCATATTTAACTGTTCTTAGTTCTCTGGGTATGTTTAAGTTTTATTCAAGAGTTGAATAATCTGGGATGTTTTGGAGCTTCGATGATTCGATCGGGTTTATCAAATTTTGTCTGTGTGGCTTTCCGGATAAATTTTAGAATATGTTAAAATGTTCGACCGGATATAAATACCCAATTTTTCCCCTATCGGGAAATTTCCAAGTGTTGGACTTTTCCGTAGTTTAACGACGTTCTAAGTAGTGCAAGTAACGCGATGGACCCTCTAGAAGACAACAAACCTTAACTCGATTATGTGACCGTCTTGAACTGCCCTTTAAACCTTCGGGTTTGGGGCAGTACGGCATGCCACATGTGAGGCGTTGGCTTGACCCTTCTACGGCTGGACCGTTGGTACTGAGGCACGAACTGAATGTTGTTAGACTTATTTCATGTGTTGATCTGTATCGGGAAAACTTGGGTGTTTGACTGTTCGATCGAAAAGTTTGACATTTTCTGTTTATCCGGAATGGGATACAATAATTGGAATTCACAATAAGTTATGAGATAACTGAATGAATGTTATAAACATAGCATTTTAGTCTCACTTGATCGGTTGCCACGGAATTTTGATGTGATCAAAAGTCCGTCGCAATCACGTAGCGTACGCGGATACTCGCCAGGTAAACTTGATAGAAAGCTTCACTCCATAGCCCCGACCAAGTGACTGTAGGAGAACCCCGTCGCCGAAAGCATCCGTTAGGGTGCTCGCGGTAGCGGTGTTCCGCCTTGGTGCACTTCGTCGACGGTATCGGGGGTGCGGCCGTCTACTGAAGTTTGCGACGAGTATTCGATCAGACCGTCGGCAATCTTGTTGAATTGCCCGACTTGATATTGAAAAGAGTTTTCGATTTTGAGACTAAAATGCGGGGTTTATAAATGTTAGGCATGTGATGTCTAAGGTATTCATTTGATTAGGCATGCGATGTCTTTGCAGATTGCGGATTCCAACTGTTGTAGTTTTACACTTTCTTTTCTGTGACCGTAAGTGTAATATGTGATGTCGCCGGTTTCGTTGCTATATGTCAACGACAATTGGGATGCGCATATTTACTTACGTTGATGACATGTGATGTTATGTGTTGCTGGATATGTTATATTGGATCGTCGTGTATGAATAGCCGGGGGTTTTTATGTGAGATGAGTGTTTTTCATTTTCATTCATGTAAAAACTTGTATGTAATATTCTTTTATTGGGGCGCTTCCAGGTTGCGGAAGTAGTCACCTGTTGTATATTATTTACTTTTCCGCACTAGGATAGACCCAAGGAGGAGGGCACAAGTAACCGGGTTCTGGAGTCCAGTGGGAGACCAACTCGAGGAGTCGAGTCCGGGTCTGCTAACTCCAGAATTGGTAGGGTTGATTGCCGCTCTCGTAGGGGTCTAGGGGTGTGGGTTTGGCTATTCATCATGACCGTGGAATCCGTGTTTTATACTGGCTCGTATTGAAAACACGGACGTCCTAGTATATCCAATATTTCATATGATTCTTCTGCTGCGATATCTGTGATGTGATCATATGATGTTCTGTGATAGATACATTATATAGTATATATGATATATTATATAGACGTTACTTATGTTTTACACCCGCGCTAGCCCTGCCCCGCTCTGCCGTTAGTTACCTAACCTAACGGTGCACGAGGGGACATCGAGGCGAATGCGGATGGCATAAGTGTACGTCGTATTTATCTGTGATGTTTAGGTACATTAAATGATGGGACTTCATTAATATGATTAATGAAATAAAAGAAACCTAAGATGTTGTAGAATCGAATTTCAAAATAAAACAGGTAGCTACAGTTCTTGCTTTGCACAGCGGTATATACGATATATCCTGCACCTTATTCGATAAGGAAAGGACCGAGATCCCTTCACCGGGAGTGACTCCTTTAGCAATAACTGGCAGATGCTACACCCTCGGTTTGTCTTTTGATAGCTTTTAAGTGTTTTTGCTTTGCACAGTGATATATATAATATATCCCGCACCTCATTCGACGAGGAAAGGACCGACGATCCCTTCACCGGGAGTGACTCCTTTAGCAAAACTAGAAAAGCCTCAAAAGCACTCTATTTTAAAATCATTTGATTCTACAACGATATCAAGTTCATTACGCAATAGGTTTTCAGAAAAACCTGTCGTAGCCCTCCGTCATTTCAGATAAATCCTGTTTAGTATTCGTGCTGCGTTTGTTGACCTTGTCAAGGCGCAGTGTGCGGTAGCTAACCAGTATTTATCTGCTTATGCATATGATGCAGATTGGGTTAGGGTAGTCGTGCGGCCTTGTTGACCTTGTCAAGGGTCGTGCGGGTGGGTTTTATTCAATCAAGAAATGATGGGTTGAACTTGACTTGCGGTCTATGGTTTGTTGACCTTGTCAAGGTCATAGATCGTTCGGGGCAAAATATTATCGGGAATTTCAAGTGTTGAAATTTGCAATGAGATTGCATACCATCTATGAGATAGTTGGATCCCGATACCCGCTGCGAGTAAGTGTTACTCCTGGGAGAGTTTTATACATTACAATTAGCCGATCAAGTAGGTGTCTAGAAAGGTGTCAACGGGGTTACGCCTCTGGGAAAACGAGGTTTACATTAATTATGTTCGTGCGAAAGCACGGGGGACCTCCCTCAAAGTACTGACACTGGCCTGGCTGAAAGATTGGCGAACTTGTAGTGTGTAATTAATCCCGGCTAGTCTTTCCTTTTAGGGTTTGAAGGAAGCTTTGACAAAAAGCAGTGGGAGCCATCCTGATTAGATAAAATAAAACCAATCTATTCTTGCAAGAGCGCACGCTGAGTGTTTTCTTCTCTCTCTCTCCTGGTAGCGACCATATCACGCCTTAATCAAGATAATAATACGGATTATTGACCGAACCCGCTTGTTATACTGAGCTGGGGAACGTTGGTCCCGCTCCAACTTATAAATGTTATAAGACAGAGAAGGAAATTGGGGATTACCAGAATTCCCGTGATGCCCAAACGAAGAGAGTGCATGCTGATGCATCATCTTCGGGTGTGTTCGTTACAAAGAACTGTTTCTCAGTATCCTCCGAATCCTGGGTATATGATACCGGATCAGGATCCCAGATATGTAATCTGTTACATAGGGCTACAAAATATTAGTGTTTATGCCCTAGAAGGCCATTACTGTATCATACTAGCTTGTATATTACTTAATGGAAGCTTGGGATATTCACATGTATATAACAGTCTTGCTAAACATAGTAGTATGCTACTTGGTTTTTCTATCTTAATATGTGAGTGTATGTATTGATAGAGCTCTTAGGATCTTGCTTGTCTACCAGCGTTGTGATGGCAGTCACACTAGTGGGGGCTGGGTAGTCTACAAGCACATCCTTATTCAGGTCCCTGGTCGTGGATTATCGAGACAGAGCATCGATACTCCGGAGTAGACTAGTGTGTACGCTTCTCATCCCAGTTGGGGAGATGGTCTGTCCCACAGCCGTCAGTACGTCGTACTGGAGATAGTATGCAGGTGCTCGTTAGGTTACGGGTACACCGGACAGGACTCACAGGGAACTGTTGGTTGGTTTGATACCAGTCGTCAGTGAACAGTTCCCAGGTGACATGAGTACAGCGTAGTCCGCAGACTTGACACTGCTACTTCGCCTCGAGTGTGTCCCACTGTTCTTAGATTGCTACCCTACCACGGCTCAAAGGAGTCGTGCAAACAGGTAGCAGTTGGGTGCAGTCCCGAGCACTTGGAGGCAGTGGTGGTTAGACAGGATTCGTCCCTCCCGGTATTGGGAGTAGATATCGTGCTGTGTCAGAGAGCCATTACGCAAAGTCCCTGGCCAGGGCAAGCGAGATTTGCTGGTAGGTTCCTGTAGTTTCTCAGGATGTAATGGGCTTCCCTCCGACACGACTTATACCGCTATTAGGGGACTGACGCTTGCCGCCCCCTAGGCCCGATATGCGATAGTCTTGGACGAACGGACCGGACTGTAAGGAGATTGTCACATCAGACTCAGTAGGAGTTCGGATGGGTTTCCTCATCGTCCTTCTTATCGACAACTACCTGGGGACCGTTACGTACAGCTAGTGCCCCTTGCGGTCTGTGGTTAAACCCACTGCCAGCGTAGTAGTCGAGTCTCAAGAGTCCCACACAGAGAGTTTCCTACTCCAGGCGAAACGATATAGAGGTCGCATGGTTTTGCGACAAAGGGTTCGGACGCATACGTGCGTTTACGCACGTACGACTTTCGGACAGTTTTTACCAGTCGGCTTTGGTTTAAGCCAGTTACTGGTATCCGGTTATTGGATTTTTACAGTCTAAAGTTTTTCCGTATTTTTGCGGATTGGAGGGGCGTTCTCGTAATTGTACGAGAAGCTTCTAGAAGATGTGACTAAGGAGGTTAAGGTGACATAAGCTTTGGATAAGATAAGTGAGTCATGAGGGTGATTCATCATGATCATTAATGCACCATAAATGCTTAATGACTCATGTTAATGAATCACCTCTTTTCATTTATGAAGCATGCTTATTCATTTCTATTATTCATTATTCTTTAATAAGAATGCTTCATAATATATTATGATACACTCTCTCTCATCTCATTATCTCATCTCACATTCTCTCTCCTCAAGCTCTCATCTTCAAGAGACTAATCCTTAATCCTCATGTGTTGAGATCAAAGGTTTAGTTAGACTTAAACATCCATTACCTTCACTCTATATCATCCTTTCTTCTTTGATTAGCAATCAAAGTAGATTAGTTACCTCAAGTTAGAGGTATAGCTTGGTGTTTTCCTCTCGGGTGGATCGTCTACTACCTAGAGAAGGTCGAGGAGAACAAAGGAGGACACAAAGACGAAGGAACGGTTTCATTAGGTATAATCCCTAAACACAATTGATAAGAAACTCTTTGTGTACGGTTATTTATAGTTTAGCTTCGATTCAAGCGGTTAGTCGATGTTCGTTCTTTAAACTTGATCGATTTTGAAAATTCCGCCTCCCCACAAGTACTGGGGTGTACTACATCGACTTACACTGGTATCAGAGCCTCGGTAAACAACAAATAACTTAATTGCAAATTTGTACGAATTTCGAACGGAAAAACGAAGCCGAAAAACCCTAATTCTGTCAAGTTTCTGTCGAAGTTAAAATGAAGTCTAAAAATTTTTCAGGTGTGTTCAGAGAGCTTGACATGACACCAGTAGAACACCCAAGAAAAAAAGTCGCCTGAATCGTCTAACTCGCCGCGGAAGAGCGGCCTCAGCCTACTGAGTCGCCGCGCTTCCGCCGCCGAGTTGGCGAGTCAGGAACCGAGTTTTCTTGTGTTGCTTCTCTGTGTAATTTGGGGTTTTCTTGAATATTTAATATTTGCTCAGGTTACTGTTTAACAGAGCAGATTTTGGAGCAATATTGATGTTATTTAATCGATCGAAATTCTACAGTATTTGCATATTGGATTATATCTGTGATTGTTTAATGTGTTCGTAAACCTCCCCTAACTGCTAGTATGTCGGTTGGCAGGGGGTTGCACATTTCTGAAATGGTTATATCTGTTTGTGCATATAAACTGTATTGGACTGTTGTGGTGTATAGCCGGGGTTAGCAATGGGTTATTGTTTAATTCATTTGTTGTAAAGGTAATTTGTTGTAATATTATTTTTGCGGGGCACTTCCACGTTGCGGTCGTAGCCACCGTTGTATTATTTCATTTTACTGTTTTTGCTCCTAGGACTGACCCAAGGTGGGGTACACAGACTGCCGGGTGGGTAGTTTGCCGTACCCGTAGGGGTCGAGGGTGGGGTAACGGCTATTCATCACAACTGTGTAATCTGTCTTTTCTTGCAGGCTCAAAAGAAATACAGATTGCTTGCAAATCCAATATTGTTTATCTGTGTTCTGGAATGAATATCATTGCGTCAGACGAATGTAAAATATCTATATATATTGTAGCTATTTAGACGTCACTTATGTTTTACACCCGCGCTAGCCCAGCCCCCGCTCTGTCGTTAGTTAAGTAACCTAACGGGTGATGACGGGACCCCGTGGCGAATGCGGATGGCATAAGAGGACGTTGTATTCTCGTTGTTTTCTGCAATGATAGGTTAATGATGGGACGCATTATCTATAATGCAAAGTAAAACAAACCAAAGTTTAAATCGTTGGAACAATTTAAAAGAAACCACTCGGTTATTTTTAAAACAGATATTTTTAAATGCGGAGATTTAACCACTCCTTTTAAAAAGCTATCAGGTTCCTTCGGTTATATCAAGTTCACTACGTTCACGGTTTCGCCAAAACCATTCGTAGCCCTCCGTCATTTCATCTGGGTATTCAGTAGTATTCAAGCTATGTATTTTGACCTAACGCCAAGGCATAGTGTTTGGTAGCTGCTGGATATTCATTTGTTGCATAGATAGATGAGTTAGTTTGGGACAGTCGTATTATCATTTTGGCCGAACGTCAAGGATATATACGGATGGGTTCAAATTGACAAGATAATGATGGGTAGAACTTGACATGTGACTTATGACATTTTGACCTAACGCCAAGGTCATAAGAGCATGGGGCAAAAACTTATATCGGGAATTTCTAAAGAAACTGAAATTTGCAAAGAGATGCATACCATTTGAGTTTGATGAATGTTGGTAGCATTCCTTCAACATTATCATATGATGATATTTGGATCCCGATCCTACTGTGAGTATTTGATACTTATCAGGATATTCGTCACTTAACGATCAATGCTATAAACCTAGTAAGTGTCCAGAAAAGTGTCAGCGGGGTTACGCCCCCAGAGAAAAGAGGTTATTTAATTAAGGAACTTCGCGAAAGCGTTGGAAAACCTCCCTCGAAGTACCGACACCAGCCTGGCTGAACGGTTAAGCAAGTATTGTACGGTGAGAATAGTCTTGACTAATTCTTCTTTTATGGTTTGAGGAAGGATTCGAGAAACAGTGGGAGCCATCCAGTTTAGATAAACTAAAAACCACTCTAAACTTGCAAGAGCATCTTGCTAAAGAGTTTTCTTCTCTCTCTCCTAATTGCAGCGACCCTGAAAATGACTGGACTTAAGTTACTTTTAGAGAAAAATATACTGACAGGGCCAAACTATAAAGATTGGCTGGGGAATGTCAAAATGGCTTTGACCTATGACATACTGGGGTACGTCCTCACCGCTACGGCACCTGCTGTCCCTGGTCCCAAATCCAGCAATGCGGATAAGGAAATCCGCAAAACCTGGGATTTAGATTGCGCGAGAGCCAAGTGCATCGTGCTTGCCTCGATGAACAATGAACATCAGAGGAGGCACGAGGATATGTCCCTAGATGGCATATTTCTCCATACAAAGGAACTTTATGGAGAGCAATCTTGTATAGCAAGATACGAGACCTCTAAGAACTTGTTTCGAGCGAGGTTGGCTGCCGGGTCATCGGTAGGTGAACATGTCCTACAGATGATCAGCTATATTGAAGAGCTCGCAGACCTTGGGACGACTTTGGATAATGAGCTCTATACAGACCTTATTCTCCAGTCCCTTCCTCACACCTACGCCCAGTTTATCCTGAACTTCAACCTTCAAAGAAAAGAAGTTGAACTTCCGGAACTCCTGAACATGTTAAGGAGTGCAGAGGGCACCTTGAAGACATCAAGGGAAACACCCGCTATGTTTGTTGGCGGTTCATCTTCTTCCGGGTCCAAGGCTAGGGCCAAAGGAAGGAAGAAGAAGGCCGCACCCAGACCTAGAGGAGGTGTTAGTAAGGTGGGAGGGAAGGGAAAGAAAAAGAAAGCAGTACCGATAGTTGGCCAGGATGAGTGCTTCTATTGTCACAGGAAAGGGCACTGGAAGAAGGATTGCAAGGCGTGGAACGCCAAGAACCAGGAACCGAAGCAAGCTGTGGCTTCGACTTCAGGTGTGTTTGTAATTGAGAATTGTCTGTCGATCAACTCTACTTCCTGGGTATTGGATACCGGATCAGGATCTCATATTTGCAATTCATTGCAGGCACTGAGAAACCGTAGATTGCTGAAGGAAGGTGATATGATCCTCAGGGTTGCTAACGGAGCTAGCGTGGGAGCTGCGTCCGTCGGGGATTATCACCTAGGATTGACGAGTGGACACATTTTGGTTTTACATAACTGTTATTTTGTACCCAGCTTAACGTGTAATATCATATCAGTTTCCTTGTTATCAAATAAAGGTTATGATTTCACGTTTGTAAGAGATGTTGTCAACATCCACCTTAATCATGGTTTGATTGGGTCCGGTACATTAAATAACGGCATATATGTTTTAAACCAACTCCAAATTTTCAATGTCCAGAACACACTAAAAAGAAAGTCTCCAGATTTGAATAAAGCTTTCTTATGGCATTGTAGACTGGGTCACATCAACGAGAGAAGGTTGACTAAGTTGCATAGAGAAGGATATTTAGACTCGTTCGAATATCAATCTTATGACACTTGTCAATCTTGTCTCAAAGGAAAGATGACAAAGACTCCATTTACTGGACAAGTAGTAAGAGCGAGCGAGCTCTTAGGACTCATACACAGCGATGTATGTGGTCCGATGTCT
Organism: Agapanthus africanus; assembly: GCA_030015575.1. Lineage (NCBI taxonomy): Eukaryota > Viridiplantae > Streptophyta > Magnoliopsida > Asparagales > Amaryllidaceae > Agapanthus > Agapanthus africanus. The sequence goes on from JASDDO010000022.1 coordinate 330,656,709, forward strand.
ACACATGCGAGAGGTGGTTTTTCCTATTTCATTACTTTCACGGATGATTACTCAAGATACGGATTCATTTATCTGATGAAACATAAATCCGAGGCTTTTGAGAAATTCCAAGAGTATAAGAATGAAGTAGAAAACCAAACCGGCAAAAGTATAAAGACACTTAGATCTGATCGAGGTGGTGAATACTTGAGTGCCGAGTTCCTAGGTTACCTAAAAGAGAATGGAATTCTCTCTCAGCTTACTCCTCCGTACACTCCATAGCATAACGGTGTATCGGAGAGACGGAATTGAACCCTATTGGATATGGTACGATCCATGATGAGTAATGCTGAGTTGCCGCGATCTTTCTGGGGACATGCGCTAGAATCAGCGGCATATCTTTTGAACATGGTACCTACCAAGACTGTGCCTACCACTCCATATCAGACGTGGAGTGGGAAGAAACCCCATCAACAGTATATAAAGATTTGGGGATGTCCAGCTTTTGTTAAAAAGCAGCATGTGGACAAGCTCGAGGAACGATCAGTAAAGTGTTTGTTTGTGGGATATCCAAAGCACTCCAGGGGATATCTATTCTATTACGCAGAGGAACAAAAGGTATTTGTTTCTCGTAATGCCCATTTTCTAGAACATCAGTTTTTAGAAAAGGAATCAAGTGGGAGCGAAATAGAACTGGAAGAAATTCCAGAACCACAAACTGCTACTGAAAGTTTGGTAGAACCGGAAGTTCAAGAAGAACAGGACATTCCCGCACCCCTCCGCAGGAGTAGTAGGCCGTCTCATCCGCCTGAGAGATACTACGGTTTTCTCATAGACGGGGATAGAGAGGATTGCATCATAGAAGATGATGAACCTACTGACTTCCAGCAGGCCATCCAGAGCGGCGACTCGGTACGATGGCTAGATGCAATGCGGACCGAAATGGAGTCCATGTACACCAACAAAGTATGGACTTTGGACTTTGCTCCAGATGGGGTAAAACCTATAGGATACAAATGGATCTTCAAGAAAAAGATTGGTGTAGATGGACAGGTGGAAACCTATAAGGCTAGACTTGTTGCAAAGGGTTTTCGTCAAAGACCTGGTTTGGACTATGACGAAACTTTTTCTCCAGTGGCTATGCTCAAATCCATTCGGGTCCTTCTTGCTATTGCTGCCTTCCATGATTATGAAATCTGGCAGATGGACGTAAAGACGGCTTTTCTGAATGGAAATTTAGAAAAGAGCGTCTATATGGATCAGCCAGAGGGTTTCAATCAGAGTGGGAGCAGCGGGAAAGTATGCAAGCTGCTCAAGTCTATTTATGGACTAAAGCAGGCATCGCGGAGTTGGAACATCTGTTTTGATGAGACAGTCAAAGAATATGACTTTATCAAAAATCCAGATGAACCGTGCATATATAGTAAAGTTGTGGCCAGAAGTGTCGTATTCCTCGTCTTGTACGTGGATGACATTCTATTGATAGGAAATGACATTCCTATGCTACAATCTGTCAAAGGATTCTTGTCACACAGGTTCTCCATAAAAGACCTGGGTGATCCTCTTACATTCTGGGGATCCGGATCTATCGTGATAGATCCAAGAGGATGTTGGGACTTTCGCAGTCCAGGTATATCGACACTGTACTGAAAAGATTCAGTATGGAAGATTCTAAGCTCGGTAATCTACCGGCTTGTCACGGAATCACCCTCTCCAAAGAGATGTCTCCCAAGACTGATTTGGAAAGGGAACGCATGTCTATTATACCCTACGCTTCTGCGGTAGGCTCTATAATGTATGCGATGTTGTGTATCAGACCAGATGTAGCTTACGCACTGATCGTGGTAAGCCGGTATCAGTCAGACCCAGGGGAGAAGCACTGGATAGCAGTAAAGAACATTCTCAAGTACCTGAGGAGGACTAAGGAGATGTTCTTGGTTTACGGCGGAAAAGACCTCAGGTTGGAGGCCTTTGCTGATTCCGGCTTCCAGAGTGATAAGGACGATTCCAAGTCCATGTCGGGTTATGTCTTTACCCTCAATGGAGGGGCGGTGTGCTGGAAGAGCTCCAAGCAGGACACTGTTGCTGACTCGACGATGGAAGCGGAGTATATAGCTGCTTGCGATGCCTCAAAAGAAGCAGTCTGGATGAAGAAGTTCCTAACAGAACTACAGGTGGTTCCTACCATAGTTGATCCAATACCTTTGTATTGCGACAACAACGGAGCTATAGCTTTAGCGAAGGAACCAAGGTCCCATCAGAAGTCCAGACACATCTTGAGGCGGTATCACCTGATCAGGGAGATCATTGATCGTCAGGAGATCGAGGTTCGGAGAGTTGCTTCAGAAGAGAACATTGCTGATCCATTCACGAAGGCCCTTCCTCAGATTCAGTTCGAGAGGCTGCTCGAGATCATTGGTCTACGATATGCCAGTACATGGCCCTAGTGCAAGTGGGAGATTGTTAGTGTTTATGCCCTAGAAGGCCATTACTGTATCATACTAGCTTGTATATTACTTAATGGAAGCTTGGGATATTCACATGTATATAACAGTCTTGCTAAACATAGTAGTATGCTACTTGGTTTTTCTATCTTAATATGTGAGTGTACGTATTGATAGAGCTCTTAGGATCTTGCTTGTCTACCAGCGTTGTGATGGCAGTCACACTAGTGGGGGCTGGGTAGTCTACAAGCACATCCTTATTCAGGTCCCTGGTCGTGGATTATCGAGACAGAGCATCGATACTCCGGAGTAGACTAGTGTGTACGCTTCTCATCCCAGTTGGGGAGATGGTCTGTCCTACAGCCGTCAGTACGTCGTACTGGAGATAGTATGCAGGTGCTCGTTAGGTTACGGGTACACCGGACAGGACTCACAGGGAACTGTTGGTTGGTTTGATACCAGTCGTCAGTGAACAGTTCCCAGGTGACATGAGTACAGCGTAGTCCGCAGACTTGACACTGCTACTTCGCCTCGAGTGTGTCCCACTGTTCTTAGATTGCTACCCTACCACGGCTCAAAGGAGTCGTGCAAACAGGTAGCAGTTGGGTGCAGTCCCGTGCACTTGGAGGCAGTGGCGGTTAGACAGGATTCGTCCCTCCCGGTATTGGGAGTAGATATCGTGCTGTGTCAGAGAGCCATTACGCAAAGTCCCTGGCCAGGGCAAGCGAGATTTGCTGGTAGGTTCCAGTAGTTTCTCAGGGTGTAATGGGCTTCCCTCCGACACGACTTATACCGCTATTAGGGGACTGACGCTTGCCGCCCCCCTAGGCCCGATATGCGATAGTCTTGGACGAACGGACCGGACTGTATGGAGATTGTCACATCAGACTCGGTAGGAGTTCGGATGGGTTTCCTCATCGGCCTTCTTATCGACAACTACCTGGGGACCGTTACGTACAGCTAGTGTCGCTTGCGGTCTGTGGTTAAACCCACTGCCAGCGTAGTAGTCGAGTCTCTAGAGTCCCACACAGAGAGTTTCCTACTCCAGGAGAAACGATATAGAGGTCGCATGGTTTTGCGACAAAGGGTTCGGACGCATACGTGCGTTTACGCACGTACGACTTTCGGACAGTTTTTACCAGTCGGCTTTGGTTTAAGCCAGATACTGGTATCCGGTTATTGGATATTTACAGTCTAAAGTTTTTCCGTGTTTTTGCGGATTGGAGGGGCGTTCTCGTAATTGTACGAGAAGCTTCTAGAAGATGTGACTAAGGAGGTTAAGGTGACATAAGCTTTGGATAAGATTAGTGAGTCATGAGGGTGATTCATCATGATCATTAATGCACCATAAATGCTTAATGACTCATGTTAATGAATCACCTCTTTTCATTTATGAAGCATGCTTATTCATTTCTATTATTCATTATTCTTTAATAAGAATGCTTCATAATATATTATGATACACTCTCTCTCATCTCATTATCTCATCTCACATTCTCTCTCCTCAAGCTCTCATCTTCAAGAGACTAATCCTTAATCCTCATGTGTTGAGATCAAAGGTTTAGTTAGACTTAAACATCCATTACCTTCACTCTATATCATCCTTTCTTCTTTGATTAGCAATCAAAGTAGATTAGTTACCTTAAGTTAGAGGTGTAGCTTGGTGTTTTGCTCTCGGGTGGATCGTCTACTACCTAGAGAAGGTCGAGGAGAACAAAGGAGGATACAAAGATGAAGGACCGGTTTCATTAGGTATAATCCCTAAACACAATTGATAAGAAACTCTTTGTGTACGGTTATTTATAGTTTAGCTTCGATTCAAGCGGTTAGTCGATGTTCGTTCTTTAAACTTGATCGATTTTGAAAATTCCGCCTCCCCACAAGTACTGGGGTGTACTACATCGACTTACACAAAAGGGTCGAAAAACTGAGAACGGGTGATAAGTTTCATGAGGCAGAAAACGGGGCAAGAGTTGCAGCCAAGTCTGATGGTCACTGTCACCCTGTATTACCGATACATTGATTCTGAACGAATGTTATTAGATACCGAACCTGATATACAAAATCATATTAGTTTCTTTATTAGTAAAGAAAGGATATAATTTTGTATTGTTGGATAATGTTTTGAACATTTCCTATATCAAAAGTTGATCGGTTCAGGCATGTTATCTAAAAGCATTAATGTTCTAAATCAAACTACAGTTCTTAGTATATGGAACACACAAAAGAGGAAGAGTTCAGAAATGAACGAATTCTTCTTGAGGTATTGTAGACTAGGTCAGATCAATGCGACCCGACTGGCTGAAGTTACATTTAGATGTATATTTAAATCAGTTTGAATTTACATCTTGTGAAACTTGCCAGTCATGTCACAAAGATAAGATGACCATAGCCCTGTTTATTGGAAACAGAGAACGAGTTAGTGAACTCTTGGGATGATACTTGTTGATGTATGTAGGTCCCCTGTCTACACATGCCAAGACCGGTTCTTTGTACTTCATTACGTTCTCTGATGATCTCTTTAGATTCAGACATATGTTCCTGTTGAAACATAAGTCCGAACCTTTTGAGACATTCATAGAATATAAGTTAGAAGTAGAGAACCAATACGAGTATAAGTATTATGTCCTTTGATGTGATCGAGGAGGAGAATACTTGAGCACGGAATTCCTGGACTATTCTAAAGGAGAATGAGATTCTCTCTCGGCATTACTCCTCCGAATACACCATAGCACGATGGTATATCGGGGCGGAGCAGATACACCCTATTCGATATGGTGTGCTCTATGATGAGTACTGCTGAGTTACCTGTTTCCTTTTGGGAGTTGTGCGCTTGAGAAGCTGCATACCTATTGAATAGGGTCATGATCAAATCAGTTGCATACCACTTCATATGTGATATGGAAAGGGAAGAGCCCATCTCTTAAGCTAGTTAAGATTTGGGGTTGTCCGGCTAATGTCTAAAAGCAAAATCCGGACAAGCTCGAGGCAAAGTTTGTAATGTAGAACTGAAAAGGTTCCAGCTATACAAATTGCAGCTGATGATTTGATAGAACCAAAGGATTCAGTAGATTCCAACGAACCTCAGCCTCTCCGCCGATCTAGTAGGGTTTCTCACCCGCCTGAGAGATACTTCGGTTTCTCTATGACAGTGGGAGCGAGGATTGCATCATGAGATGATGACCCAACTAGTTTCGAGCTGGCCATCAGGAGTGTGACTCTGTAAGAATGGCTGGATGCTTAGTGATCTGAGATGGAATCCATATACACCTACAAAGTATGGACTTTGGTTGCTATATCTGAAGGGTTAAATCCCCATCAGGAGCAAGTATATCTTGAGAAGATTACTTGGTGTATATCGAAAAGTTGAGACTTTCAAAGCTAGACTTGTTAATGGTTCTCGTCATTGACCAGGCGTGGATAATGATGAAACCTTTTCAAGTAGCTATGCTTAAGTCTATCCAGATCCTACTTGCCGCGGCTACATACCATGACTACGATATCTGGTGGTTGGGTGTCATGACTGCTTTTCTAAATGATGTTTTAGAATAGTGCGTCTATAAGTACACAGCCAGAGGGCTTCGTAGACAGTGGGAGCAGCGGAAACGTGTGCAAGATGTTTTATAAGATAAAGCAGGCATCACGGAGTTGGAACATCTGTTTTGATGCGTTAGTCAAAGAAGTTGACATCATCAAAATGGTAGATGAACCTTGTATAAACAAGAAGGTAGTAGGGAGTATGGTGACGATCCTCGTAGAGTACGTGGATGACATACTCTTGATAGGGAAGGAGTTTCCTATGCTACGCTCGATCAATCTCCGCTTATCACTAGGATTCTCCGTGTAGGATCAGAATGATACCTAATAAATCCTGCATTTTGGATCTATGAGATAGATCTAATTGGATGTTAGGAATCTCACTAGTAGTAGTGAGATGGTATCAATTGATCCTGGGGAGAATCGCTGGAAGGGTTCCAGGGTGATAAAGACGACTGAATGTCAGTCGCAGGCATTGTCTTTACCCTCACTAAAGGGACGGTATGTTGGAAGAGTTCCAAGCTAGATACCGTGGCATACTAGACGATAAAGGCACGATACATCGCTACTTAAGATGCTACCAAAGAGGTTGTTTGGATGTATATTAGTTCATGAGATGAACTTAGTTCCTACCATTGTGTGACAATGGAGTTGTGGCTTATGCCAGGAACCCTCGTCCCATCAGTGATCCAGACATATTCTAAGGCAGTATCACCTGATCATGGAGATAGTTGATCTCCAGGTTGATCGAGGCAAGGAGAGCAGACTTAGAGGATAACGCAGCGGATCCACTCACGAAGGCCTATTCCCAGAGAGAGACTTTTATGGGATGGTTGAGTATGAGATACTACAACCACTGCTACAGATGGCCCTAGTGCAAGTGGGAGATTGTTAGTTATATGTATGCCCTAGAGGCCATTACTGTACATTGGATGTATGTTGTATTGGACGCTGGGACATATATAGGGAGGACTTTCTTGCTCGACATGATAGTATGCTATCTGGTTGCTTTTTACCTTAACGTGTATACTGACTGTCTCTCTATTACATGTTGGTAAAGCCCTTAGGATGTGTACTTGACTACCTAGACTATGATGCGGATCATACTAGTGGGGACATGGTAGTCCATAAGTACATCCTTCAAAGTCCCTAGTCGTGGGTGTATCGAGATGGGGCATCGATATACCAGAGTAGACTAGCGTGTACCTTCTCGACCCATACAGATGGGTGATGGATGATCCCATATCCATTGGTGTTTGACATCGGAGATGATATACGGGTGCTCAGTGGAGACTGGGTACACTGGACGGACTCGCCGAGAACTCCCAGATGGTATTATACCTCACGTCAGATGGCAGTTCTCTGGTGACACAGGTACAGAGTAGTCTGTTGAACCGAGATCGTCATAGAGTCTTGTGTGGTTCCCACTGTGCTTTGATTTCCATCTTACCACGTCCAAGAGGGCATGCAAAACGGTGGTTTTTGGGTACAGTCCCGAGTCACATGGAGGCAATGAGCGATAGGAGGGGATTCGTCTCTCCCGGTATAGGGGGTAGATGTTGCGCTGTGTTCGATTGGCTATAACAGGAAATCCCTGGCCAGGGTTGCTGAGATTTACTAGTAAGTGTTACCAGTAGTTTCTCGAACAGTTATAGACCTCGTACCGACACGACTTATCGAGCTATTGGGGTCTGACGTTTACCACCCCTAGGCGAGATATGCGACAGATCAGACGATCAGACCGAACTGTACGATAGTGTTACTGGTTGGATTCACAGGAGTATGAGCGGGCTTGCTCGTCGATCTTCTGATCGCTCAATACCCAGGTGGACGTTACGTTTAGCAGACCGCTTGCGGCTTGTGGGTGTTTGATATGATCATCACCTGCTGCCGGCGTATTGACGAGTCTTTAGAGTCCTACACAGAGGTTTCCTGGCTCAAGCGAAACGAAATAGGAGCACGTATGAGATATGTGCGGGACCGAGAATAATGCGTGTATGTGATACCGTATTCCATTCTCGCGATGAATGTATCGATTGGTTATATACGATATAACCTAGTTATCGAATCAAGGATTGATTCGATAAGCCGATACATTGTATACTAGTCAGTTGTGTGCGACATGACCGGATCATTGAATCAAGTGTTGATTTAATGATTTAATGCATAATTATATATTTGATATATTACTTTGCATTAACTAGTATTGGTTCACTTAAAATGGATTTTCTCACTCGGATGTGCGCATTGTATATGTGATATACTTTTGTGCACTTGTATGTATCATGTTTGATGATGCATGCTAACTTTGTTTTGTGTAAAGTTTAAGCCATGGTTATGTAATGGTTAAGGTTTTCATTTTCATATCTATTTAATTATTTGTTTATTCATTATTGGAAAATGATAAGCATAATGCAAAATGGTGGCTTTATTTGGAAGCTTGTTGAAGCTTCATGAAGACTTTGACTTTAGCAACCATTTTGTCTCATGCTTAACCCTAACCATCTCATGTAACCATGATTGATTCTCTACACATTACCATAGTTAACATTATGATAAGAATGAATTATTCTTTTCTTTTTAATTATTTTTATCATAACTTTATCTTCTTCTTCTTCTTCATCTTCACTTGAAGAAGCTTTCTTCATCAATGGTGATTGATGATTAAGAGTGAGAAATCCATTTCTAAAGTCTACCCACTTCCTATTTCTTCATCCTCTACCTCTTGCCAAGTAGTAGAGTGTGTTTCCTTCACAAGTTTTCATGGCAAGGTGAAGGTGGAGCTTGATTTAGTGATGCCTCGACGTAGATCATCTTCAGCATGGACATTGACGACCTAGCTCGCTTATTCTTCGACGAAGCCGACGCTAGAGCCAGGGAGTTCACTTGGACAGCGAAGGCACTTCGTTGCGGAGCTATGGAGGTGGACAAACGGATCTACAAAGGTTGTAATTCCGTATTCCCTTAGTTAATTGTTAACTAGTTCACTTTTTCGCCTAGAAATCTAGCAAACGATCCGTAGTCGGGTCTCTCGGCACCTAGAATTTTAGAATTTGGCACGTTCGATGCCTTGTGTGACCTCATTAGGGTGCCTAGGAACCCTACATCACGGTGTTGAGGGAAGCTGCTTCACTTCGGGTATTTGGCGGGTAGTTTGCTGCACCCGTAGGGGTCTAGGGTGGGGTTTGGCTATTCATCGCGACCGTGTAATCCGTCTTTCGTTGCGGGCTCGAACGAAACGCGGATTCCCAACATATCTAATGTGTTCATCTGTGATCTGGAATGGCTATCATTGAATCTGACGAATGAATATATCTATATATGATATCTAGTAGGCGTTGCTTATGTTTTGCATCAGCGCTAGTCCATCCCCCGCTCTGTCGTTAGTTAAGTAACCTAACGGGTAATGACGGGCCCCGTGGCGAATGCGGATGGCATAAGCGTACGTCATATTTTCGTTGTTTTCTGCTATGGTAGGATTAACTGATGGGACGCATTAGATTGATGCAAAGAAAAACAAACCTAAAAGACGTTGTTGGAACAATTTTCAAAAAGCCGTTATTGCAGGGACGTTCTCTTTTGTTTTGCATAGAGGTATTCGGTTGTGAATGCCCAGCACCTCATTCGACGAGGCAAGAGCCGAGATCCCTTCATCGGGAGTGACCCCTTGGTCAAAAGTTTGCGTCAGGGTAATAACTTCATTATAGTCGATTATTCTTGCTTTGCATCGAGGTATTCAGTTTGGAATATCCTGCACCTCATTCGACGAAGAAAGAGCCGAGATCCCTTTACAGGGAGTGACCTCTTTAGAAAAAGTTTTCGCCACTATATTTTCAAAAAGGCAATCATGTTCCTTCAACTATATCAAGTTCATTACGTTAACGGGTTTTCGCCAAAACCCAGCCGTAGCCCTCCGTCATTTCGGATTGGTATTACTTAGTATTCGTGCTACGTATTTCGTGCTCAGCCGAGGCGTAGTGAACGGTAGCTATGTAATATTTTTCTGTAGCATATAATACGATTGGTTGGGACAGTCGTGCGGTCATTTTGGCTCAGTCAAGGACTCGTACGGGTGGGTCTAATGCAATCAAGATAATGACGGGTTGAACTTGACTAGAATCCTTTGATATGTTGGCTCAGTCAAGGTCACTTGGGTCATATGGGTAAAAACCACATCGGGAGTTTCTAAAGAAACTGAAACTTGCAGATTTAGCATAGCTTTTGGAGTGTAGTGACTAGAGTGGATTCCATCTAGGTCATTACATAATGATAGTTGGATCCCGATCCCACTGATGAGTTGGATTACTCTCGAAAGATTATTTCACTTAACAATCAATGCTATAAACCGAGTAGGTGTCTAGAACGTTGTTAGCGAAGCTACGCCTCCAGGGAAAAGAGGTTATTTAATTAAGGAACTTCGCGAAAGCGTTGGAAAACCTCCTTCGAAGTACCAACACCAGCCTGGCTGAAAGGTTAAGCAAGTATTGTGACGTGCAATTAATCCCGACTAGTTCTTCTTATAGAGGTTTGAAGAAGAATTTGAGGAAACAATGGGAGCCATCTTGATTAGATAAATTAATAAACCAATCTAATATTGCAAGAGCGCACGCTGAGTGTTTCTTTTCTCTCTCTCCAGGTAGCAACCATTCATGCCCTAATCAAGATAATAAAATGTATCGCTTGACCGATCCGAATTCTTATTCGGGGCTGGGGAACGTCCGTTCAGCTCTAACTTGTGACAACAGTCATAAGTATGAGCATGGGAAAGAGGATTGTATGGATTCCAAGGATACCCAGTTGAAGAAGAAGCATGGTTTTGCATCTAATTCAGGTGTTCTTGTAATTGAGAACTGCTTTACGATCAGCCCTACCTCCTGGGTACTTGATACCGGATCATGATCTCATATCTGTAATATATTGCAGGGATTGAGAAAAGATAGGAAAGTTGCACCTGGTGATATGTCGCTCAGGGTAGCGAACGGAGCACAAGTTAATGCTGCAGCCGTCGGTGAATATCACCTAGTGTTGCCAAATGGCAATACTATGATTTTAAACGATTGCTACTATGTACCTTCAATGGTTTGCAACATCATATCAGTTTCTTTACTCGACAAAGATGGATATAACTTTGTTCTTTATAAGAATATCATGAACATCTACCTTCATAAGGTACTGGTTGCAGAAGGTACACTGTGTAATGGTATCTACGTTCTAAATCAGAATACAGTTCTCAATGTACAAAACACACGCAAGAGGAAGAATTCAGATACAAATGATTCCTACTTGTGGCATTGTAGACTTGGTCATATCGGAGAGAAAAGACGAAGTAAGTTGCATAAAGATGGACTCTTGAATACGTTCGAGTTTTCATCTTAGGAAACTTGTCAGTCTTGTCTCAAAGGAAAGATGACCAAATCTCCGTTCACCGGACATGGAGAAAGAGCAACAGAGCTCTTGCGACACATACATAGTGATGTATGTGGTCCAATGTCTATACATGCAAGGGGTGGGTTCTTGTACTTCATCACATTCACTGAGGATCTCTATAGGTTCTGTCACATCCCGAAAGTACGAAACATGACCAGCACTTAAACTACGAAACGTCTCAAGGCGTACGTAATCTAAGTAAACCGAAAAACCCAGAAATCCAAACCAAGAAAAGTAGTAGAGTGAAGGAAAACCAATTTAAATCAAGTAGTTTTAATAGCATAGCCGAATTATGCGTTTAAAAAAACATCAAATATTTCTTGAAAATTTCGGCAGAGTCTCCTTTGTAAATGCTGGCCCCCAAACGGGATACAACATGAATAGTATACAAAATCAATAAAAAGGCATCCCCAAGCGGGAGCTAGCTCTTCGTCAATCGACGATCACAACCATACAAGCAGTATAATATACAACGCCAACGGCGAGGATCAAAAACTCAAAACCACAAGAAAACCACAGAAATAAAACGCGCGACTCTAAGGTCGAAAGAATAGCATCTCTGGTCTTTATCTCAAAAAAATACATTTTTGGTTGATGGAACTTCTAGATACAACAGAGTAATAATATACAAGTTATATAAATGGGGGTACGATACAAGTAAACCCACATACTAGCAAATCACCCGAAGGAAACTATGTCCGCAAGCCGTAATGAAACCTGTACGGTAAACCTGCAAGAAACTGGGGCACAACGGGGGTGAGTTGCCAACTCGTGAATAGAAAAAACATCTACGGAAAGAAATCGCATAAATAAGGCAACCTAGGTCAATGATCATAATATATCCTCGATTATATATATAACATGCAACCTATAACAAGGCTAGGGTAAATATTTAACCCGAGTGTAATCTCATGTGCCCGCGTCAGTACCTCAGGTAGCAATATATCATATGAATGAGGTATGAATGTATGGAAACAGAATACATGTAAATGAAGAACTGTTTTCATAATTTAGTGAGATTTCCTTTGTATTTTTAAAATGAGGTATCATAATGAAATCAGCATAAAACAGTGCCTAGCATCGCCACAAAACGTAATCCCAATATCTCGATATCTCTGTATCACAGCCTCTGTACCTCAATATCTCAAAAATCTCAATGTCTCAATCACAATATCTAGGGCGCCGTCAGTATAGACCGGCCCCTACCATCTATCTCAAGACCACGACGGTATCCTCCGGATATCCGACGCGTCGGATAAAATCACCGGTAGGTAGTGCTACCCTGCCAGGCTCACATCGTCATCATCGGGCGCTTCTTGCCCCGGGGTACCTTACCGGGTCCACCATGTACCCGAAACGGTTCATCCGTCTCCTCGAATCGGGTCTCGAAATCCATCAGCAAACTCATGGTGGACGACTCATACATCATGAGAAAAACCGCACTTTTTATTTAAAAAGAGAGAAATCAGTTTATATAAGTTTTGCGGTTTTCCCCCCAAATCCAGAAAAACTCATGGAAATCCGAATCCAAATCATCAATAGCATGTAAAACCATGAATATAGGCATAACAATAATTAACAGTATGCATGAAGTGACAACTAATAACTACAATGTTAAGCTGACATATAAGGCAGGTACACTAATATTATGTCAAACTACTAGCTATCAAGCTAAGTTAAATGAAATAGTGTTTTCTAAAGTGTTCGTGATATGGCAATTACCGATGAAGATGTGTGTGAGCCGGCAAGTAAGTGTACGTGGTACATACGCGTCATCGGTAATGGTGCTGGTGTCCTAACAATATGATATCAACAATGCAATAAGAAATTATAACAAAAGTATGCGATGCGGAGCGAACAGCAATAATGAATGGAATACTAGACACAACGATAACTAAACTGCATTACCCTAATATAAATCCTACAAATGGTGCCTTTTGAAATAACACGAATCATGGGGTTTTGAAAAATGGGGCTACGGTGTTTTTATGAAAAGATACGTCTTTTGAAATATCCGTAGGATCCCTTGGGCTGTCCTTTAAAATACCCACGATTCGTTAGTTTTTGAAATAGGTAAGAATCGAATCTAATCTAACAAATAAACTAAACTAAAGGACTAAGTTAACAAGCTGGACTACAGGTAAGGAAACCGCCTAACATCTGAGTCGATCCATATACATACCTGTATAAATATTAGTCGGTGATCCCGCCTCAATAATATCATATCCGATACCATATCTATAATCAGACATCCCAAGTCAAGAGTGCGGATCAATCATCAAAATATTGCTCGTACGTAAATCCATCGTACGGCATTCCCAAATCTGGGTACGGGTCAATATCTCATTCATCATACTATTCACCTGGTATCCTCTTTATCAAATATCATGATCGGGGTACTGATCTACGTCTAGTACAATACTGATACCGCCTAGGTATGCATGGACGTGTGTGAAACACTACGTCAAGGACCCGCTACAACGTCATGTCGTATTTCAAATACGAATCCTGCTATATCACCGAATTCACAACCTCAATACAAATCTCATCGACTCATCTCAAACCCAAGTATCATCCTCAAATCCGTATGTGAACACATAGTCCCATACCCATGTGAACACATAACTATATATTCCCGTATAAGCACAAATGAAAGAAGAAAGTATGCCAGTATGGGTTGGTGTGTGCATGTGTGGTGCGACCGTTACTCTAGGGTTTCGCGACACTAAATATCCAAGAACACCAAATATCCATATTATCATCAATACTCAAACAATATATATATGTGTGTATACGTATTCGTATACATCACCACGAACTGCGGAGGTGCTATACGCCATCCACCCGACTTCTCCCCGTAGATATAAATCTACTTACCTGGTCCTCCTTCGCCGGTGTCGACGTCGCCACGCGCTTGCTTGTCGTCTCGAAGTCCACATGGGGTACCTACATATCATAATGCACCATATCGCATTAAAATCCGACTCATGACTAAAACGACGCACGAATCCCACATAGGTCAAAACCTATGGTTGCTTTCATAAATCGACCAAAAAACCCTCGACGTCGGTGTACAAACGCCAGACCATCAAGAAAAACCCAAATACACTCATTTGCACATTCACGAACACTAATTTTAATATAAACTAGGTTAAAACTCACAAAAACCCCAATTTCACTTAAAAAGCCATTTTTCCGAAAATCTAGCAAGCACAATTCGCCGTTTTTGTACAAAACATGATGTTTTAACAATTCTAGTGGCTATAATACTTATTAAACATCTTAAATAAGTCATACAACCCATTTCAAGAACTTAATATCATCAATTCTTAAATAACTAAAATTCGAGTTTTGCAATTTATCTAATTTTAACAATTTCAACTAAAAAATGCACAAAACAACAACTACGCTTAATTTTGCATGGTCCAAGGGCATTAAACCACTTATTATGATATTATTAATGACATGAAACCATAATTATATTTTAATCTAAAGCATTTAATAATTTTCCAAAACCCCTAGTTCGCAATATAGCTTAATTATAACAATATCAACCTAACAATTTGCAAACTATCAATTAGGTTAGGTTTTACAATTCCACAAGATGATAATTTACACTTGATTATTCTAATAGTGATGCTTAAACCCAAATTAGCTTCAAACCATATTCTTGAATTCTAAATTTAGCAACAAGAACCAAATTAACACTTAATTATGTTAGATTAAGCAATACAAACAACAAATTCTATATAGGGTCAAAGTTTATACCTCCCAATTTTTGAGATCTAGCTTGAAATCTAGCCATCCAAAAAGCTCTCCTTTCACCACAATCCATGCATCTAAGACTACACTAAAATGGGTAAGAGCTTGATTTAGATTTTGGGATTTTTTTTTATGGGTATTTGATGAATTTTTTAAGCAAAAGAGAAAGGAAAATGGGGTAAAAAGAGGGGGAGCTGTTGCAGGAGGGTTTCGGCCAGTAGAGGGGGCTGGAGTGAGGTGAGGGATTGGGGTGGAATTTCTAAGGTCAAAGCCCATTCATAACACTTTAAACCCATACCCAATTAAATATATAAAAACCCTTTTTAAAACAATTCTTTTCCTTCATGAGTTGAGGTCAAAAAAGAGGGGGAAATATGGGCTGTTGATAGTGGTGGGGCCGGCCACATGGGGAGGGGGAGAAAGGGTGAGGTGTGGGTGTGTGGGTTAGGGAAAAGATAAATGTATTACCCACATTTCCCATTAACACTAATTTCGCTAATTAAGCCCTTTTTCTTCAATAATTCCTAAACCGTTTTGGCAAACGATTTCGTTCCAAAAATCACATGATAAAATTTTATTTAATATGTCATGATGCACAAAATTTGTTTCAACTCATTCCAATTTGTAATTTTCCCTAATTAAATGTATTAGTGACGGCTTAAAATAATATTAAAATAATTAATTTCGGAAAAATTTTCAGAAAAATTGAAATTTCACCAGTGGCTCAAGAAACACCAAATACTAGCAATTACATAGCTAGAATATGTATATTTAATTTTATAATAAAGAAATTTGCATTTTGACTTTTTACAAAAAACCCTCTTATTTTACCGTTTTTTCGAAATTTCACCGAAACGATTTTCAAAACGTTACAATCTTCCCCCCTTAAAGAAATTCGGTCCCCGAATTTAATTTAAAACTCCCCCAAATACTAAAACATCTAAGCAAAACCATCAAGTCGTCGGGGCTCCGAAATCGTAAATACATAAAACAAATCGTAACGCAGCGCATGCGCATGAAAAATGAGCATATAACTCAAATCAAATCTCCGTCATGCATCCCGCAATCATCGGAGTCATGGGGAAGAAATCAATACCAAATCCAAAGCAAAACCAATATGATATAACTCGAAACTATACATGTAAATATCGAATCTATATATGTAAGTATCTGAAGGAAATGCATGTCAAATCTCTTTAAGTCACTGTGCAACGCGTATAACACTGCACAGTGGCGGACGTCTATCATAAGAAAATAACTTATATACATATATACCTTTGTTTGAAATGTACGTTCCGCCGTTTTGGAAACAATTTAGAAGTGTCTCCTTGTTTTGAACATTTCGTGTCATATCAGACACGTAGGTAAATACTGAGGCTATAACTCGTTTTTTGGAAATCCCTTCAATAACTATCAATGCGTGCAAAATATATTCAGGTACTGTCCTCTGACTAGTCCTGCTCAGTACGAAAACACATAGCAATATCATAAAAACGTACTGCTCTATAAGAAAAATCAATCCCAAAATACGCGTATGAATACTACGTGCGTCTGGTGCGCACGACAATCAAAATCCATATACGTGCCATACAAGTGCACAGAAACAAGATCTAAGTGCATCGGGTGTGCACAAAGCACTGTCGTAGGCAATGTGTGTGCCTGACAGCAAAAATCAGGTGCATCTGACATGCACGAAAAAAAATCTCGATTTAGTGCATCTGGTGTGCACCAAAATCGCATCTCAAGACATGTGCTCAACATGCGCGAAAACCCAAAACCAGGGGCAACCATCATGCACGAAATCATGAAATCCAATATTAAGCGCCGAATATACGCAAAATCAAATTAGGTGCACAAGGTGCACAAAACAAATATCGAGTATCACAATCGAAATCGAAGTCCAGTGCATCTTAGTGCACAAAATGCGTATCACTGCACTGCAAGCATATGTGAATCATACCGAGTGCAAAAACCAAATCGTGTGCGTATATACGCAAAAATCAACTCAACTGTATGAAATCCATATAATCACAAACATGAGAACCAAGGCACGAAAACGATATCAAGTGCAACAACCGTGCAAAAATCGTAAATACTCAGCAGGTGCAACCATGGTCCATGAAGACAAATATCATGAAACTCAATCATCAAAATCAATCATGCGAATAAATCGTCCAAAATACGCAAATCAAGTATGGCGGAATAGTCCCACTCAAGCATATCCTCCAAGAATCTCTGGCCAACTGTCGTGGTCACTCATAGCATGTCTCGTCGACGATCCTGAAATCTGGCCTGCTGGTGTGTGTATCATGACCACTCCTAGGTCCAGGTCTTCTCGTAATTTATTCCAGAAAGGTCCTGTCGAGGTCTCTCCCAAATCTCGTCTCTGCCGAACTGTCCGAAAGTCATCGTCCTTTACCATATCAATTTCTTATTCCGGAACGGCTGCATAATCAACGCGACTCCTTCTGGAAGGTAAATCCAAGTACCATGCCTCGGCATGCGCATCGCATCTCTAATGTCGGAGGAGTGGAACGTCATCTCATCTAGATCTGGTACGAACCTCTTACTTCACCTTTCTCTAATGTCGTCTGCTTTGGACTCGTCTCGTCACGGCTGCATGGACTGAGCTCCAACGGCTATCCTCGTATCGGGAGTCTCTCAAGAAATGGATCTCACCACCTAGCATCCGAATTAAGTCGAGCCATCCGATCGAGTCGTCAAAACTTCATAATCCCCCAAGAGCTCAACATCTTGGGCACAGTTTAATAGTATCGAGTACATACCACAGCATCGGTGGTCCAGCCGTAGAAGAGCAAACCCAAGCCTCACTAATGGCGCCGTAGAACTGCCGCAAACCCGAAGGTTCAAAGGCTTTCACACGGTCATTAAGTCGAGTTAGGGTTTCATTCTTGTAGAGGGTCCATAGAATTGCCCGCATGCCCTTCCGAATACTTTAAACTTGGAATAATAGGTTTCTGACATTCGATCATCTCTGTCGACTCCCAACGTCTCCGTGTGAAGTCGTCTCTAGCTGGAATCAATCTATCTGATGACCTCTCATCGGGTAGGAGAACGAACCACATGTTCTAGTCATTCATCCTCGGGTGACTAGCGACCTTCTATCATCTCTTAGTACAACCTGTACTGCAATAGCTCCAACATATGGGGCGATATCTCGTCGCTCGCAGCAATAACTGGCTCACTCGTCTGCACGCTGAACAGTGCCTCAATCTTCATGAGTAAGCAATACACCAACGATCATCAAAATCTGGCTGGCCTCTATCATTGGCTCAATCCTCTAGTGTCGATCAGCACATCCGAGTAACCTCATAAAGGCGATCCGCCAAACGCTCGTGGCGCGGAAACACAGTAAAAAGACACATCTCCGCAATCGTGTGTCGCCGGAATTTCGCCCTGTTCAGTTCTCGTTCGTGACGAGCTCGTGCTGACCGCAACTCTAGCTGTAGCTCCCCCTGCCCGTAATCGTGGCAGCAAAACCATAACTGGTACTGATGAGGCTAGATCGGAATGAATATAATATTGAGCAAAGAAATGTGCATCCTAAGGCTTCTTAAGTGGAGTAGCGTATCGTAAATATGCCGCGGAACATACCTACAGTACGTCACTCTACTTTAGTCACCTATTCCATCAACTAAGGGTCATCCTACACTCCGAAGGTAAAACCTAATGCTCTGATACCAACTTTGTCACGTCCCGAAAGTACGAAACATGACCGGCACTTAAACTACGAAACGCCTCAAGGCGTACGTAATCTAAGTAAACCGAAAAACGCAGAAATCCAAACCAAGAAAAGTAGTAGAGTGAAGGAAAACCAATTTAAATCAAGTAGTTTTAATAGCATAGCCGAATTATGCGTTTAAAAAAACATCAAATATTTCTTGAAAATTTCGGCAGAGTCTCCTTTGTAAATGCTGGCCCCCAAACGGGATACAACATGAATAGTATACAAAATCAATAAAAAGGCATCCCCAAGCGGGAGCTAGCTGTTCGTCAATCGACGATCACAACCATACAAGCAGTATAATATACAACGCCAACGGCGAGGATCAAAAACTCAAAACCACAAGAAAACCACAGAAATAAAACGCGTGACTCTAAGGTCGAAAGAATAGCATCTCTGGTCTTTATCTCAAAAAAATACATTTTTGGTTGATGGAACTTCTAGATACAACATAGTAATAATATACAAGTTATATAAATGGGGGTACGATACAAGTAAACCCACCTACTAGCAAATCACCCGAAGGAAACTATGTCCGCAAGCCGTAATGAAACCTGTACGGTAAACCTGCAAGAAACTGGGGCACAACGGGGGTGAGTTGCCAACTCGTGAATAGAAAAAACATCTACGGAAAGAAATCGCAAAAATAATGCAACCTAGGTCAATGATCATAATATATCCTCAATTATATATATAACATGCAACCTATAACAAGGCTAGGGTAAATATTTAACCCAAGTGTAATCTCATGTGCCCGCGTCAGTACCACAGGTAGCAATATATCATATGAATGAGGTATGAATGCATGGAAACAGAATACATGTAAATGAAGAACTGTTTTCATAATTTAGTGAGATTTCCTTTGTATTTTTAAAATGAGGTATCATAATGAAATCAGCATAAAACAGTGCCTAGCATCGGCACAAAACGTAATCCCAATATCTCGATATCTCTGTATCACAGCCTCTGTACCTCAATATCTCAAAAATCTCAATGTCTCAATCACAATATCTAGGGCGCCGTCAGTACAGACCGGCCCCTACCATCTATCTCAAGACCACGACGGTATCCTCCGGATATCCGACGCGTCGGATGAAATCACCGGTAGGTAGTGCTACCCTGCCAGGCTCACATCGTCATCATCACGCGCTTCTTGCCCCGGGGTACCTTACCGGGTCCACCATGTACCTGAAACGGTTCATCCGTCTCCTCGAATCGGGTCTCGAAATCCATCAGCAAACTCATGGTGGACGACTCATACATCATGAGAAAAACCGCACTTTTTATTTAAAAAGAGAGAAATCAGTTTATATAAGTTTTGCGGTTTCCCCCCCAAATCCAGAAAATCTCATGGAAATCCGAATCCAAATCATCAATAGCATGTAAAACCATGAATATAGGCATAACAATGAATAACAGTATGCATGAAGTGACAACTAATAACTACAATGTTAAGCTGACATATAAGGCAGGTACACTAATATTATGTCAAACTACTAGCTATCAAGCTAAGTTAAATGAAATAGTATTTTCTAAAGTGTTCGTGATATGGCAATTACCGATGAAGATGTGTGTGAGCCGGCAAGTAAGTGTACGTAGTACATACGCGTCATCGGTAATGGTGCTGGTGTCCTAACAATATGATATCAACAATGCAATAAGAAATTATAACATAAGTATGCGATGCGGAGCGAACAGCAATAATGAACGGAATACTAGACACAACGATAACTAAACTGCATTACCCTAATATAAATCCTACAAATGGTGCCTTTTGAAATAACACGAATCATGGGGTTTTGAAAAAAGGGGCTACGGTGTTTTTATGAAAAGATACGTCTTTTGAAATATCCGTAGGATCCCTTGGGCTGTCCTTTAAAATACCCACGATTCGTTAGTTTTTGAAATAGGTAAGAATCGAATCTAATCTAACAACTAAACTAAACTAAAGGACTAAGTTAACAAGCTGGACTACAGGTAAGGAAACCGCCTAACATCTGAGTCGATCCATATACATACCTGTATATATATTAGTCGATGATCCCGCCTCAATAATATCATATCCGATACCATATCTATAATCAGACATCCCAAGTCAAGAGTGCGGATCAATCATCAAAATATAGCTCGTACGTAAATCCGTCGTACGGCATCCCCAAATCTGGGTACGGGTCAATATCACATTCATCATACTATTCACCTGGTATCCTCTTTATCAAATATCATGATCGGGGTACTGATCTACGTCTAGTACAATACTGATACCGCCTAAGTATGCATGGACGTGTGTGAAACACTACGTCAAGGACCCGCTACAACGTCATGTCGTATTTCAAATACGAATCCTGCTATATCACCGAATTCACAACCTCAATACAAATCTCATCGACTCATCTCAAACCCAAGTATCATCCTCAAATCCGTATGTGAACACATAGTCCCATACCCATGTGAACACATAACTATATATTCCCGTATAAGCACAAATGAAAGAAGAAAGTATGCCAGTATGGGTTGGTGTGTGCATGTGTGGTGCGACCGTTACTCTAGGGTTTCGCGACACTAAATATCCAAGAACACCAAATATCCATATTATCATCAATACTCAAACAATATATATATGTGTGTATACGTATTCGTATACATCACCACGAACTGCGGAGGTGCTATACGCCATCCACCCGACTTCTCCCCGTAGATATAAATCTACTCACCTGGTCCTCCTGCGCCGGTGTCGACGTCGCCATGCGCTTTCTTATCGTCTCGAAGTCCATATGGGGTACCTACATATCATAATGCACCATATCGCATTAAAATCCGACTCATGACTAAAACGACGCACGAATCCCACATAGGTCAAAACCTATGGTTGCTTTCATAAATCGACCAAAAAACCCTCGACGTCGGTGTACAAACGCCAGACCATCGAGAAAAACCCAAATACACTCATTTGCACATTCATGAACACTAATTTTAATATAAACTAGGTTAAAACTCACAAAAACCCCAATTTCACTTAAAAAGCCATTTTTCCGAAAATCTAGCAAGCACAATTCGCCGTTTTTGTACAAAACATGATGTTTTAACAATTCTAGTGGCTATAATACTTATTAAACATCTTAAATAAGTCATACAACCCATTTCAAGAACTTAATATCATCAATTCTTAAATAACTAAAATTCGAGTTTTGCAATTTATCTAATTTTAACAATTTCAACTAAAAAATGCACAAAACAACAACTACGCTTAATTTTGCATGGTCCAAGGGCATTAAACCACTCATTATGATATTATTAATGACATGAACCATAATTATATTTTAATCTAAAGCATTTAATAATTTTCCAAAACCCCTAGTTAGCAAAATAGCTTAATTATAACAATATCAACCTAACAATTTGCAAACTAGCAATTAGGTTAGGTTTTACAATTCCACAAGATGATAATTTACACTTGATTATTCTAATAGTGATTCTTAAACCCAAATTAGCTTCAAACCATATTCTTGAATTCTCAATTTAGCAACAAGAACCAAATTAACACTTAATTATGTTAGATTCAGCAATACAAACAACAAATTCTATATAGGGTCAAAGTTTATACCTCCCAATTTTTGAGATCTAGCTTGAAATCTAGCCATCCAAGAAGCTCTCCTTTCACCACAATCCATGCATCTAAGACTACACTAAAATGGGTAAGAGCTTGATTTAGATTTTGGGATTTTTTTTTATGGGTATTTGATGAATTTTTGAAGCAAAAGAGAAAGGAAAATGGGGTAAAAAGAGGGGGAGCTGTTGCAGGAGGGTTTTGGCCAGTAGAGGGGTTTGGAGTGAGGTGAGGGATTGGGGTGGAATTTCTAAGGTCAAAGCCCATTCATAACACTTTAAACCCATACCCAATTAAATATATAAAAACCCTTTTTAAAACAATTCTTTTCCTTCATGAGTTGAAGTCAAAAAAGAGGGGGAAATATGGGCTGTTGATGTTGGTGGGGCCGGCCACATGGGGAGGGGGAGAAAGGGTGAGGTGTGGGTGTGTGGGTTAGGGTAAAGATAAATGTATTACCCCGATTTTCCATTAACACTAATTTCGCTAATTAAGCCCTTTTTCTTCAATAATTCCTAAACCGTTTTGGCAAACGATTTCGTTCCAAAAATCACATGATAAAATTTTATTTAATGTGTCATGATGCACAAAATTTGTTTCAACTCATTCCAATTTGTAATTTTCCCTAATTAAATGTATTAGTGACGGCTTAAAATAATATTAAAATAATTAATTTCGGAAAATTTTTCAGAAATATTGAAATTTCACCAGTGGCTCAAGAAACACCAAATACTAGCAATTACATAGCTAGAATATGTATATTTAATTTTAAAATAAAGAAATTTGCATTTTGAATTTTTACAGAAAACCCTCTTATTTTACCGTTTTTTCGAAATTTCACCGAAACGATTTTCAAAACGTTACAGGTTCGGATATGGGTATCTGATGAAACACAAATCTGAAGATTTTAAGAAATTCAAGGAATTCAGAAACAAAGTAGAAAACCTGACTGGCAAAAGTATTAAGATCCTCCGGTCTGATAGATGAGGAGAGTACTTAAGCACGGAATTCCTAGATTACTTAAAAGAGAATGGTATTCTCTCTCAGCTTACCCCTCCTTATACACCACAGCACAACGGTGTATCGGAGCGGAGGAATCGTACCCTATTGGATATGGTTCGCTCCATGATGAGTAGTGCCGAGTTGCCTCTTACATTTTGAGGACATGCGCTTTTGATAGCGGCATATCTCTTGAATGATGTTTCGTCTAAATCAGTGCCTAAAACACCATTTGAGATATGGAATGGTAAAATGTCGTATCTTAAACGTATTAAGATATGGGGTTGTCCGGCCTATGTAAAAGTACAAAATCCGGACAAACATTAGGCATAATCAGTTCTATGTAAATTTGTGGGATATCCTAAAAACTCTACAGGATATCCGTTCTACCACACCGAGGAACAAAAGGTGTTTCTATCTCTCCACGCCACCTTTTTAAAGTAGCAATTTCTTGCAAAAGAAACAAGTGGGAGTTCGGTAGAACTGGAAGAAATTCAGCGACCATAAAATGAAACTGAAGATTTGACAGAACCTCAGGATTCAATAAACCCAGACGATCCTCAGCCACTCCGTAGATCTGGTAAGATTTCTCGTCCGCCCGAGAGATACTACTGTTTTCTCATAGACGGGGATCGAGAGGATTGCATCTTGGAAGAAGATGATCCTACCAGTTTCAGGAAGGCCATTACCAGTAGGGACTCTGATAAGTGGCTGGAAGCTATGCAATCCGAAGTGGAGTCCATGTACACCAATAAAGTGTGGACTTTGGATATTGCTCCACCTGGTGTAAAACCCGTTGGATGCAAATGGATCTACAAAAGGAAACTTGGTGTAGATGGGCAGGTGGAAACCTATAAGGCTAGACTCGTTGGAAAAGGTTTTTGTCAAAGACCTGGTGTGGACTATGACGAAACATTTTCTCTAGTGGTTATGCTCAAATCCATTCAGATCCTACTTGCCATTGCTGCCTTCCATGACTTTGAAATCTGGCAGATGGACGTAAAAACGGCTTTTCTAAATGGCTTTTTAGAAGAATGCGTTTACATGGATCAGCCAGAGGGTTTTGTAGACAGTGGGAGCAGCGGGAAGGTGTGCAAGTTGCTTAAATCCATTTATGGATTAAAGCTGGAATCGCGGTGCTGGAACATCTGTTTTGATGAGGCAATCAAGGAATTTGATTTCATCAAGAACGAAGATGAACCTTGTGTCAATAAGAAGATTGTAGGATGAACTGTCGTGTTCCTAGTCTTGTACGTGGACAACATTCTTTTGATAGGAAATGACATTCCTATGCTATAATCGGTCAAGCTATTCTTGTCACAACGGTTCTCCATGAAGGACCTGGGTGATGCCTCGTACATTCTGGGGATCAAGATCTACAGAGATAGATCCAAGAGACTACTGGGACTTCGCAGTCCAGGTACATAGAGACCGTACTAAAGAGATTTAGTATGGAAGATTCCAAGCGCGGTAATATACCCGCATTGCACGGAATCACCCTCTCCAAGAAGATGTCTCCTAAGATTGACGAGGAGAGGGTTCGCATGAGCACTATACCCTACGCTTCGGCGGTAGGATCTATAATGTATGCGATGCTATGTACAAGACCAGATGTAGCTTACGTGCTGAGCGTGGTGAGCCGGAATCAATCAAACCCAGGTGAGGACCACTGGACGGCAGTGAAGAACATTCTCAAGTACCTGAGAAAGAGTAAGGAGATGTTCCTGGTTTACGGTAATGGAGACCTCAGGGTCGAGTCCTTTAACGATTCAAGCATCCAGAGTGATAAAGATGATAGCAAATTTGTCTCGGGTTTTGTGTTTACCCTCAACGGAGGGGCGGTATGTTGGAGGAGTTCCAAACAGAATACCGTCGCAGACTCGACAATGGAGGCTGAATACATTGCTGCAAGCAATGCCGCAAAAGAGGCAGTCTGGATGAAGAAGTTCATTAGTGAACTTCAAGTGGTTCCGTCCAATGTTGACCCAATACCTTTGTATTGCGATAATAATGGGGCTATAGCTTTAGCAAAGGAACCAAGGTCCCATCAGAAATCCAGACACATCTTAAGGCGGTATCACCCGATCAGGGAGATCATTGATCGCCAGGAGATCGAGGTACGGAGAGTGGACACAAAAGACCACACGACGGATCCATTCACAAAGGCCCTCCCTCAAACACAGTTCGAGTGACTTTTTGAGCTATTGGGTATACGGTACGCCAGCAGCTGGTCTTAGTGCAGACGTTGGGTATGCGGTACACCAATTACTGGCCTTTAGTGCAAGTGGGAGATTGTTGAATATGTATGCCCTAGAGGCCATTATTGTATAGTACTAGTTTGTATAATACATTTTGGAGGCTTGGGATAAATATACGGGTTTACGACAGTCTTGCTCGATATAGTAGTATGCTACTTGGTTTGTTTCTATCTTAATATGTGTATATGTTTCTTTTAACATATCGCTAAAAACATGTTGATGGAGCCCTTAAGATCTTTGCATGACTACCGGCGTTGTGATGGCGATCACACTAGTGGGGGGTGGGTAGTCTATAGGCACATCCTTATTTTGGTCCCTGGTCGTAGGATTATCGAGTCAGGGCATCGATACTCCAGAGTAGACTGGTGCATGCGCTTCTCGTCCCAGCAGGGGAGATGGTCTGTCCCACAGCCATCAGTACGTCGTACTGGAGATAGTATGCAGGTGCTCGTTAGGTTACGAGTACACTGGATAGGACTCGTCGGGAACTGTTGGTTGGTATTATACCTATCGTCATTTAACAGTTCCCAGGTGACATGAGTACAGCTTAGTCCGCTGAATTGACACTGTCACTTCGCCTCGAGTGTGTTCCCACTGTTCTTAGATTACTACCCTACCACGGCTCTACTGAGTCGTGCAAACAGGTAGTAGTTGGGTGCAGTCCTGAAGCACTTGGAGGCAGTGACGGTTAGACAGGATTCGTCTTTCCCAGTATTGGGAGTTGATATCGCGCTGTGTCTAGGAGAGCCATTACATAAAGTCGTCCCTGGCCAGGGCAAGCGAGATTTGCTGGTAGTGTTACCAGTAGTTTCTCAGGGTTTTTTGGGCTACACTCAGACACGACTTGTACCGCTATTAGTGTAGGGTTGCTGGGCACGCGCACAAGGGTCTACGAGGCATCAACCATGCCCGATTAAAAAATTAGCCGTGCCGAACAACCCGAATACGGATCTTTAAACTAGAGATTAGGCGAAAACTAACATGTTAACAACTTTAACACTAAGTGAGTGGGATTACAACCTTTGTAGATCCGGTCCTTCACTTCATAAGCTCCGTGTTGTGGTCCCTTCGCTGCGATCATCGGGTTCCGGACTCTCGAAAGGTTCCACGAAGAGAAAGATGCAACCTTTGCTTCCGATCTTCGATACAAAGATGATCTACCTTGAAGTTTCGTTAACACAAGCTAACACTCATGAAATGATGTGAACACCCTCATCTAAATGGCAAGGGAAGATGAGGATGATGAAGTTGTAAGTCGATGTAGTACACCCCAATACATGTGGGGAGGCGGAATTTTCAAAAACGAACTTGTTTAGTGAACGAACATCGACTAACCGCTTGAATCGAAGCTAAACTATAAATAACCAAACACAAAGTGTTTCTTAACTACTGTGTTTAGGGATTATACCTAATGAAACCAGTCCTTCGTCTTTACGATCTCCTTGTACTCCTCGGCCTTCTCTAGGTAGAAGACGATCCACCCGAGAGCAAAACTCCAAGCTAAACCTCTAACTTGAGGTAACTAATCTTCTTGGATTGCTAATCAAAGAAGATAGAATGATATAGAGTGATTAGTCTTTCTAATCCTTTGATCTCAACTCATGAGGTGTAAGGATTAGTCTCTTGAAGATGAGAGCTTGGGGAGAGAGAATGTGAGAATGATAATTGAATAAAGTTATGAGTATCATAATAGATATGAAGCATTTTCTAATAAGAAGAAAAGAATAAAGAGTGATGAATAATCTTGCTTCATAAAATATCAAGTGGTGATTCATTAGCATGAGTCCTTAAGCAATAAATGTGCATTAATGAGATGAATGAATCACCCGCATGACTCATATAACTCATTCAATGTATATGACACATAACCCTCCTTAGTCACCATCTTCTAGAAGCTTCTCGTACAATTACGAGAACGCCCCTCCAATCCGCAAAAATACGGAAAAACTTTAGACTATAAAAATCCAATAACCGGATACCAGTAACTGGCTTAAACCAAAGCCGACTGGTAAAAACTGTCCAAACGACGTAAGTGTATAAACACACATACGCGTCGGAACCCTTGTCGTAAAACCATACGACCTCTATATCGTTTCGCCTGGAATAGGAAACTCTCTATGTGGGACTCTAGAGACTCGACTACTACGCTGGCAGTGGGTTTAACCACAGACCGCAAGCGGCACTAGCTGTACGTAACGTTCCCCAGGTAGTTGTCGATAAGAAGGCCGATGAGGAAACCCATCCGAACTCCTACTGAGTCTGATGTGACAATCTCCATACAGTCCGGTCCGTTCGTCCAAGACTATCGCATATCGGGCCTAGGGGGCGGCAAGCGTCAGTCCCCTAATAGCGGTATAAGTCGTGTCGGAGGGAAGCCCATTACACCCTGAGAAACTACTGGAACCTACCAGCAAATCTCGCTTGCCCTGGCTAGGGACTTTGCGTAATGGCTCTCTGACACAGCACGATATCTACTCCTAATACCGGGAGGGACGGATCCTGTCTAACCGCCACTGCCTCCAAGTGCTCGGGACTGCACCCAACTGCTACCTGTTTGCACGACTCCTTTGAGCCGTGGTAGGGTAGCAATCTAAGAACAGTGGGACACACTCGAGGCGAAGTAGCAGTGTCAAGTCTGCGGACTACGCTGTACTCATGTCACCTGGGAACTGTTCACTGACGACTGGTATAAAACCAACCAACAGTTCCCTGTGAGTCCTGTCCAGTGTACCCGTAACCTAACGAGCACCTGTATACTATCTCCAGTACGACGTACTGACGGCTGTGGGACAGACCATCTCCCCAACTGGGATGAGAAGCGTACACACTAGTCTACTCCGGAGTATCGATGCTCTGTCTTGATAATCCAACGACCAGGGACCTGAATAAGGATGTGCTTGTAGACTACCCAGCCCCCACTAGTGTGACTGCCATCACAACGCTGGTAGATAAGCAAGATCCTAAGAGCTCTATCAATACGTACACTCACATATTAAGATAGAAAAACCAAGTAGCATACTACCATGTTTAGCAAGACTGTTATATACATGTGAATATCCCAAGCTTCCATTAAGTAATATACAAACTAGTATGATACAGTAATGGTCTTCTAGGGCATAAACACTAACAATCTCCCACTTGCACTAGGGCCATGTACTGGCATATCGTAGACCAATGATCTCGAGTAGCCTTTCGAACTGAATCTGAGGAAGGGCCTTCGTGAATGGATCAGTAATGTTCTCTTCTGAAGCAACTCTACGAACCTCGATCTCCTGACGATCAATGATCTCCCTGATCAGGTGATACCGCCTCAAGATGTGTCTGGACTTCTGATGGGACCTTGGTTCCTTCGCTAAAGCTATAGCTCCGTTGTTGTCGTAATACAGAGGTATTGGATCAACTATGGTAGGAAACACCTGAAGTTCTGTTAGGGACTTCTTCATCCAGACTGCTTCTTTTGCGGCATCGCAAGCAGCTATATACTCCGCTTCCATCGTCGAGTCAGCAACGGTGTCCTGCTTGGAGCTCTTCCAGCACACCGCCCCTCCATTGAGGGTAAAGACATAACCCGACATGGACTTGGAATCGTCCTTATCACTCTGGAAGCCGGAATCAGCAAAGGCCTCCAACCTGAGGTCTTTTCCGCCGTAAACCAAGAACATCTCCTTAGTCCTCCTTAGGTACTTGAGAATGTTCTTTACTGCTATCCAGTGTTTCTCCCCTGGGTCTGACTGATACCGGCTTACCACGCTTAGTGCGTAAGCTACATCTGGTCTGGTACACAACATCGCATACATTATAGAGCCTACCGTAGAAGCGTAGGGTATAATAGACATGCGTTCCCTTTCCAAATCAGTCTTGGGAGACATCTCTTTGGAGAGGGTGATTCCGTGACAAGCCGGTAGATTACCGCGCTTAGAATCTTCCATACTGAATCTTTTCAGTACAGTGTCGATATACCTGGACTGCGAAAGTCCCAACATCCTCTTGGATCTATCACGATAGATCCGGATCCCCAGAATGTAAGAGGCATCACCCAGGTCTTTCATGGAGAACCTGTGTGACAAGAATCCTTTGACAGATTGTAGCATAGGAATGTCATTTCCTATCAATAGAATGTCATCCACGTACAAGACGAGGAATACGACACTTCTGGCTACAACTTTACTATATATGCACGGTTCATCTGGATTTTTGATAAAGTCATATTCTTTGACTGTCTCATCAAAACAGATGTTCCAACTCTGCGATGCCTGCTTTAGTCCATAAATGGACTTAAGCAGCTTGCATACTTTCCCGCTGCTCCCACTCTGATTGAAACCCTCTGGATGATCCATATAGACGCTCTCTTCTAAATTTCCATTCAGAAAAGCCGTCTTTACGTCCATCTGCCAGATTTCATAAACATGGAAGGCAGCAATAGCAAGAAGGACCCGAATGGATTTGAGCATAGCCACTGGAGAAAAAGTTTCGTCATAGTCCAAAACAGGTCTTTGATGAAAACCCTTTGCAACAAGTCTAGCCTTATAGGTTTCCACCTGTCCATCTACACCAATCTTTTTCTTGAAGATCCATTTGCATCCTATGGGTTTTACCCCATCTGGAGCAAAGTCCAAAGTCCATACTTTGTTGGTGTACATGGACTCCATTTCGGTCCGCATTGCATCTAGCCATCGTACCGAGTCGCCGCTCTGGATGGCCTGCTGGAAGTCAGTAGGTTCATCATCTTCTATGATGCAATCCTCTCTATCCCCGTCTATGAGAAAACCGTAGTATCTCTCAGGCGGATGAGACGGCCTACTACTCCTGCGGAGGGGTGCGGGAATGTTCTGTTCTTCTTGAACCTCTGGTTCTACCAAACTTTCAGTAGCAGCTTGTGGTTCTGGAATTTTTTCCAGTTCTACTGCGTTCCCACTCTTCTGATTTTCTAAAAATTCAGTTTCTAAGAAGTGGGCATGACGAGAAACAAAAACCTTTTGTTCCTCTGCGTAATAGAAATAATATCCCTTGGAGTTCTTTGGATATCCCACAAGCTTACACGGTACTGAACGTGCCTCGAGCTTGTCCACATGCTTCTTTTTTACAAAAGCTGGACACCCCCATGTTCTAAAATGTTTTAGACAGGGTTTCTTCCCACTCCACATCTGATATGGTGTGGTAGGCACAGTCTTGGTTGGAACCTGGTTCAAAAGATATGCCGCTGATTCTAGCGCATAACCCCAGAAAGATCGCGGTAACTCAGCATTACTCATCATGGATCGTACCATATCCAATAGGGTTCGATTCCGTCTCTCCGATACACCGTTGTGCTGTGGAGTGTATGGAGGAGTAAGCTGAGAGAGAATTCCTTTCTCTTTTAGGTAACCTAGGAACTCGGCACTTAAGTATTCTCCACCTCGATCAGATCTCAGTGTCTTAATACTTTTGCTTGTTTGGTTTTCCGCTTCACTCTTGTATTCCAGGAATTTCTCAAAGTCCTCTGATTTATGCTTCATTAAGAAAACATATCCATACCTAGAGAAATCATCTGTAAAAGTAATGAAGTAGGAATAACCACCTCTTGCATGTGTAGACATTGGACCACATACATCGCTGTGTATGAGTCCTAAGAGCTCGCTCGCTCTTACTCCTTGTCCAGTGAATGGAGTCTTTGTCATCTTTCTTTTGAGGCAAGATTGACAAGTGTCATAAGTTTGATATTCGAACGTGTCCAAATATCCTTCTCTATGCAACTTAGTCAACCTTCTCTCATTGATGTGACCCA
The DNA here is from genome assembly GCA_030015575.1 of Agapanthus africanus. NCBI lineage: Eukaryota > Viridiplantae > Streptophyta > Magnoliopsida > Asparagales > Amaryllidaceae > Agapanthus > Agapanthus africanus. The sequence goes on from JASDDO010000022.1 coordinate 330,688,231, forward strand.
GTCTACAATGCCATAAGAAAGCTTTATTTAAATCTGGAGACTTTCTTTTTAGTGTGTTCTGGATATTGAAAATTTGGAGTTGGTTTAAAACATATATGTCGTTATTTAATGTACCTGACCCAATCAAACCATGATTAAGGTGGATGTTGACAACATCTCTTACAAACGTGAAATCATAACCTTTATTTGATAACAAGGAAACTGATATGATATTACACGTTAAGCTTGGTACAAAATAACAGTTATGTAAAACCAAAATGTGTCCACTCGTCAATCCTAGGTGATAGTCCCCGAAGGACGCAGCTCCCACGCTAGCTCCGTTAGCAACCTTTAGGGTCATATCACCTTCCTTCAGCACTCTACGGTTTCTCAGTGCCTGCAATGAATTGCAAATATGAGATCCTGATCTGGTATCCAATACCCAGGAAGAAGAGTTGATCGACAGACAATTCTCAATTACAAACACACCAGATGTCGAAGCCACAGCTTGCTTCGGTTCCTGGTTCTTGGCGTTCCACGCCTTGCAATCCTTCTTCCAGTGCCCTTTCCTGTGATAATGGAAGCACTCATCCTGGCCAACTATCGGTACTGCAATCTTTTTATTTCCCTTCCCTCTCACCTTACTAACACCTCCTCTAGGTTTGGGTGCGGCCTTCTTCTTCCTTCCTTTGGCCCTAGCCTTGGACCCGGAAGAAGATGTACCGCCAACAAACATAGCGGGTGTTTCCCTTGCCTTCTGCAAGGTGCCCTCTGCACTCCTTAACATGTTCAGGAGTTCCGCAAGTTCAACTTCTTTTCCTTGAAGATTGAAGTTGAGGATAAACTGGGCATAGGTGGGAGGAAGGGACTGGAGAATAAGGTCTGTATAGAGCTCATTATCCAAAGTCGTCCCAAGGTCTGCGAGCTCTTCAATATAGCCGATCATCTTTAGGACATGTTCTCCCACTGATGACCCGACAGCCAACCTCGCTCGAAACAAGTTCTTAGAGGTCTTGTATCTTGCTATACGAGATTGCTCCCCATAAAGTTCCTTTGTATGGAGAAATATGCCATCTAGGGTCATATCCTCGTGCCTCCTCTGATGTTCATTGTTCATCGAGGCAAGCACGATGCACTTGGCTCTCGCGCAATCTAAATCCCAGGTTTTGCGGATTTCCTTATCCGCATTACAGGATTTGGGACCAGGGACAGCAGGTGCCGTAGCGGTGAGGACGTACCCCAGTTTGTCATAGGTCAAAGCCATTTTGACATTCCGCAGCCAATCTTTATAGTTTGGCCCTGTCAGTATATTTTTCTCTAAAAGTAACTTAAGTCCAGTCATTTTCAGGGTCGCTGCAATTAGGAGAGAGAGAAGAAAACTCTTTAGCATGATGCTCTTGCAAGTTTAGAGTGGTTTTTAGTTTATCTAAACTGGATGGCTCCCACTGTTTCTCGAATCCTTCCTCAAACCATAAAAGAAGAATTAGCCAGGACTATTCTCACCGTACAATACTTGCTTAACCGTTCAGCCAGGCTGGTGTCGGTACTTCGAGGGAGGTTTTCCAACGCTTTCGCGAAGTTCCTTAATTAAATAACTTCTTTTCTCTGGGGGCGTAACCCCGCTGACACTTTTCTGGACACCTACTAGGTTTATAGCATTGATCGTTAAGTGACGAATATCCTGATAAGTAGCATATACTCACAGTAGGATCGGGATCCAAATATCATCGTCTGATAATGCTGTAGGAATGCTACCAACATTCATCAAACTCAAAATGGTATGCATCTCGCTGCAAATTTCAGTTTCTTTAGAAATTCCCGATATGGATTTTTGCCCCATGCTCTTATGATCTTGACTAAGGGCCAACAAATCATAAGTCACATGTCAAGTTCTGCCCATCATTATCCTGTTGATTTGAACCCATCCGTATACTCTTGACTAAGGGCCAAACAAAGTAATACGACTGTCCCAAACCAACTCATCTATCTATGCAACAAATGAATACCCCAGCAGCTACCAATCACTATGTCTTGACTAAGGGCCAAACAAACATAGCTTGAATACTACTGACCATTCATAAGAAATGACGGAGGGCTACGACTGGTTTTGGCGAAACCGTGAACGTAGTGAACTTGATATAACCGAAGGAACCTGATAGCTTTTAAAAGGAGTGGTTAAATCTCCGCATTTGAAAATATCTGTTTTTAAAATAACCAAGTGGTTTCTTTTAAATTGTTCCAACGATTTAAACTTGGTTTATTTTCTTTGCATTATAGATAATGCGTCCCATCATTAACCTATCATTACAGAAAACAACGAAAATACAACGTCCTCTTATGCCATCCGCATTCGCCACGGGGTCCCGTCATTACCCGTTAGGTTACTTAACTAACGACAGAGCGGGGGCTGGGCTAGCGCGGGTGTAAAACATAAGTGACGTCTAAATAGCTACAATATATATAGATATTTTACATTCGTCTGACGCAATGATATACATTCCAGAACACAGATAAACTTTATTGGATTTGCAAGCAATCTGTATTTCTTTTGAGCCTGCAAGAAAAGACAGATTACACAGTTGTGATGAATAGCCGTTTACCCCACCCAAGATCCCTACGGGTACGGCAAACTACCCGCCCGGCAGTTTGTGTACCCCACCTTGGATCTGTCATAGGAGCAAAAACAGTAAATGAAATAATACAACGGTGGCTACAACCGCAACCTGGATGTGCCCCGCAAAATAATATTACAACAAATTACATTTACAACAAATGAATTAAATAATAACCCATTGCTAAACCCCGGCTATACACCACAACATGTCCAACACAGTTTATATGCACAAACAGATATAACCATTTCAGAAATGTGCAACCCCCTGCCAACCGACATACTAGCAGTTAGGGGAGGTTTACGAACACATTATACAATCACAGATATAATCCAATATGCAAATACTGTACAATTTCGATCGATTAAACATCTTTAATATTGCTCCAAAAACTGCTCTGTTAAACTGAAACCTGAGCAAAATTAAAATATTCCAGAAAATCCCAAATATTACACAGAAGCAACAGAAGAAAAATTGGTTCCTGACTCGCCAACTCGGCGGCGGAACCGCGGCGACTCAGTAGGGTGAGGCCGCGGTTCCGCGGCGAGTTAGAGGATTCAGGGGACCAGTTTTCTTGGGTGTTCTTATAATGTCTTTTCTAGCTTTCTGAACGAACCTGAAAAATTTTTGCACATCGTTTTAAATTGGACAGAAACTGATATTTTTTAGGCTTTTCCGGCTTCGTTTTTCCGTTTGAAATTCGTACAAATTTGCAATTAAGTTATTTATTGTTTAGCGAGGCTCTGATACCACTGTAAGTCGATGTAGTACACCCCAATACTTGTGGGGAGGCGAAATTTTCAAAAACGAACTTGTTTAGTGAACGAACATCGACTAACCGCTTGAGTCGAAGCTAAACTATAAATAACCAAACACAAAGTGTTTCTTAACTATTGTGTTTAGGGATTATACCTAATGAAACCAGTCCTTCGTCTTTACGATCTCCTTGTTCTCCTCGGCCTTCTCTTGGTAGTAGACGATCCACCCGAGAGCAAAACTCCAAGCTAAACCTCTAACTTGAGGTAACTAATCTTCTTGGATTGCTAATCAAAGAAGATAGAATGAAATAGAGTGATGGTTATGGATTGATTAGTCTTTCTAATCCTTTGATCTCAACTCATGAGGTGTAAGGATTAGTCTCTTGAAGATGAGAGCTTGAGGAGAGAGAATGTGAGAATGATAATTGAATAAAGTTATGAGTATCATAATAGATATGAAGCATTTTCTAATAAGAAGAAAAGAATAAAGAGTGATGAATAATCATGCTTCATAAAATATCAAGTGGTGATTCATTAGCATGAGTCATTAAGCAATAAATGTGCATTAATGAGATGAATGAATCACCCTCATGACTCATATAACTCATTCAATGTATATGACACATAACCCTCCTTAGTCACCATCTTCTAGAAGCTTCTCGTTCAATTACGAGAACGCCCCTCCAATCCGCAAAAATACGGAAAAACTTTAGGCTGTAAAAATCCAATAACCGGATACCAGTAACTGGCTTAAACCAAAGCCGACTGGTAAAAACTGTCCAAACGACGTAAGTGTGTAAACACACATACGCGTCCGAACCCTTGTCGTAAAACCATACGACCTCTATATCGTTTCGCCTGGATTAGGAAACTCTCTGTGTGGGACTCTAGAGACTCGACTACTACGCTGGCAGTGGGTTTAACCACAGACCGCAAACGGCACTAGCTGTACGTAACGGTCCCCAGGTAGTTGTCGATAAGAAGGCCGATGAGGAAACCCATCCGAACTCCTACTGAGTCTGATGTGACAATCTCCATAGAGTCCGGTCCGTTCGTCCAAGACTATCGCATATCGGGCCTAGGGGGCGGCAAGCGTCTGTCCCCTAATAGCGGTATAAGTCGTGTCGGAGGGAAGCCCATTACACCCTGAGAAACTACTGGAACCTACCAGCAAATCTCGCTTGCCCTGGCCAGGGACTTTGCTTAATGGCTCTCTGACACAGCACGATATCTACTCCCAATACCGGGAGGGACGAATCCTGTCTAACCGCCACTGCCTCCAAGTGCACGGGACTGCACCCAACTGCTACCTGTTTGCACTACTCTTTTGAGCCGTGGTAGGGTAGCAATCTAAGAACTGTGGGACACACTCGAGGCGAAGTAGCAGTGTCAAGTCTGCGGACTACGCTGTACTCATGTCACCTGGGAACTGTTCACTGACGACTGGTATAAAACCAACCAACAGTTCCCTGTGAGTCCTGTCCGGTGTACCCGTAACCTAACGATCACCTGTATACTATCTCCAGTACGACGTACTGACGGCTGTGGGACAGACCATCTCCCCAACTGGGATGAGAAGCGTACACACTAGTCTACTCCGGAGTATCGATGCTCTGTCTCGATAATCCAACGACCAGGGACCTGAATAAGGATGTGCTTGTAGACTACCCAGCCCCCACTAGTGTGACAGCCATCACAACGCTGGTAGACAAGCAAGATCCTAAGAGCTCTATCAATACGTACACTCACATATTAAGATAGAAAAACCAAGTAGCATACTATCTTGTTTAGCAAGACTGTTATATACATGTGAATATCCCAAGCTTCCATTAAGTAATATACAAACTAGTATGATACAGTAATGGCCTTCTAGGGCATAAACACTAACAGAAGTAGGAATTTTTCTCTCTTTATTAATCTTTTTCTCATATTTATTCATCACTTGGAAAAAGCTAGTAAGCTTTTTCCATGAAGAAAGATCAAGGAAGAAGATGAAGAATTATGATAAAATTCTTCTGTGATGAATAGAAAAAGAATTAATATGATGAATAATTCAACCATGGTCAAGCAAAATCATGTAGAGAATTAACTAGGGTTAGGGTTTGGGTTAGGTTAAAGATGAGTCACACACAAATATCTTTATCATGACAAAATGAAAAGCTTCTAGAATCAACTAGAAGACTTAACCCTAATCCAAACCCTAATCATGTTTAAACTCCACAAAACATGTTGGATTAGTTATCATATCATGTTACAATATTATATATCACATCTATAATATTTATTGTAACCAAATAAAATAATACAATTAACATATATCGCATATATATCAATGTATTACCCGAGTGAGAACAAGAATCTTTTAGTGAGCTAATATTAGTTAATGCAATTTAATATATCAAATATATTATTATACATTAAATTATCGAATCAACACTTGATCCGACAATCCGGCTATATCGCATATAACCGACTAATATTTATCCGTACCGATTCATCGATTCAACACTTGATCCGATGACCCGGCTGATATCAAATATCGCGAGAATACAATACGATATCACATAACGCATTATCCACGGTCCCGCACATATCACATATGTGCCCCTACTCCGTTTTGCTTGAGCCAAGAAACCTCTGTGTAGGACTCTAAAGAATCGTCAATACGCCGGCAGTAGGTGATGATCATATCAAACACCCACAAGCTGCAAGCGGTCAGCTAAACGTAACAGCTACCCAGGTATTGAGCGCTCAGAAGATCAACAAGCAAGCCTGTACATTCTCCTGTGAATCCAAACAGAAACACTCCCGTACAGTCCGGTCTCGTCGTTTGATATGTTGCATATCTCGCCTAGGGGTGGTAAACGTCAGACCCCAGTAGTTCGATAAGTCGTGTCGATATGAGGTCTATAACAGTTCGAGAAACTATTGATAACACTTACCAGTAAATCTCAGCAACCCTGGCCTGGGATTTCCGGTTATAGCCAATCGAACACAGCACAACATCAACTCCCTATACCGGGAGAGACGAATCCCCTCCTATCGCTCATTGCCTCCATGTTATTCGGGACTGTACCCAAAAACCACCTTTTTGCACGCCCTCTTGGACGTGGTATGATGGAAATCAAAGCACATTGGGAATCACACAAGACTCTATGACGATCTCGGGTCAACAGACTACTCTGTACCAGTGTCACCGGAGAACTGCCATCTGACGTGAGGTATAATACCATCTGGGAGTTCTCAGCGAGTCCGTCCAGTGTACCCAGTCTCCACTGAGCACCCATACACCATCCTTGATGTCAAACACCGATGGATATGGGATCATCCATCGCCCATCATTTGGGTCAAGATGCGTATACGCTGGTCTACTCTGGTGCATCGATGCCCTGTCTCGATACACCCTCGACAAGGAACAGTTATAGGATGTACTCGTCAACTACCGTGGCCCCACTAGTATGATCTCATCATAGTCCCAGTAGTCGAGTACATATCCTAAGGGCTTTATCAACATGTAACATAGAGACAATCAGAGTACATGTTAAGATAAAGTACAACCAGATAGCATACTATCATGTCGAGCAAGAAAGTCCTCCCTATATATGTCCTAGCATCCACTACAATATACATCGTATGTACAGTAATGGCCTCTAGGGCATACATATTACTAACAATCTCCCACTTGCACTAGGACCATCTGTTGTGGTATCACATACCCAACAATTAGCTATGGTTAAAGTATCTCATACTTAACCATCCCATAAAAGTCTCTACTGGGAAAAAGGCCTTTGTGAGTGGATCCGCGCTGTTGTCCTCTGTGTCTACTCTCCTAACCTCGATCTCCCTGGAGATCAACCATCTCCATGATCAGGTGATACTGCCTAAGAATTATATCTGGATTTCTGATGGGACGGTAGTTCCTTGGCCAAAGCCACAACTCCATTGTCACACAATGGTAGGAACGAAGTTCATCTTATGAACTTATAAATATCCAGACTGCCTCTTTGGTAGTATCCTTGGTAACGATGTATCTTGCCTTTAATCGTCTAGTATGTCACGGTATCTAGCTTGGAACTCTTCCAACATACCGTCCCTCCACCGAGGGTAAAGACAATGCCTGCGACTGATATTCAGTCGTTCTTATCACCCTGGAACCTTTCCAGTGATTCTCCCCAGGATCGATTGATACCATCTCACTACAACTAGTGAGTATCCTAACATCCAATTAGATCTATCTCATAGATCCAAAAACCCAGGATTTAAGAGGTATCATTTTGATCCTATATGGAGAATCCTTGTGATAAACGGAGATTAACCGAGCGTAGCATAGGAAACTCCTTCCCTATCAAGAGTATGTCATCCACGTACTCTACGAGGATCACCACCATACTCTCTACCAGGTTTTTGTATATACAAGGTTCATCTACCATTTTGATGAAGTCAAACTCTTTGACTACCACATCAAAACAGATGTTCCAACTCCGCGATGCCTATTTTATCATATAAAACATCTTGTACACGTTTCCGCTGCTTCCACTGTCTACGAAGCCCTCTGGCTGTGTACTTATAAACGTTCTCTTCTAAAACATCACTTAGAAAAGCTGTCATGACACCCAACCACCAGATATCATAGTCATGGTATGTAGCCATGGCAAGTAGGATCTGGATGGACTTAAGCATAGATCCTTAGAAAAGGTTTCAACATAATCCATACCTGGTCTATGATGCAAATCTTTAACAAGTCTAGCTTTGAAAGTCTCAACTTTTCCATGTACACCAAGTAATCTTCTCAAGATATACTTGCTCCTAATGGGGATTTAACCCTTCAGATAAAGCAACCAAAGTCCATACTTTGTTGGTGTATAAGGATTCCATCTCAGATTGATAAGCACCCAGCCATTCTTATAGAGTCCCACTCCTGATGGCCAGCTCGAAACTAGTTGGGTCATCATCTCATGATGCAATCCTCGCTCCCACTGTCATAGAGAAACCGAAGTATCTCTCAGGTGGGTGAGGAACCCTACTAGATCGGCGGAGAGGCTGAGGTTCGTTGGAAACTATTGAATCCTTTGGTTCTACCAAATCATCAGCTGCATTTTGTATAGTTGGAACCTTTCCAGTTGTACATAACAGACCTTGCCTCGAGCTTGTCCGGATTTTGCTTTTAGACATAGGCCGGACAACCCCAAATCTTAACAAGCTTAAGATATGGGCTCTTCCCTTTCCATATCACATATGAAGTGGTAGGCAACTGATTTGATTCGAACCCTATTCAATAGGTATGCAACTTCACAAGTGCATAACTCCCTAAAGAAAATAGGAAACTCAATAGTACTCATCATAGAGCACACCATATCACATAGGGTGCTATTGCTCCGCCCCGATACACCATCGTGCTGTGGTGTATACGGAGGAGTAATGCTGAGAGAGAATCTCATTCTCCTTTAGAATAGTCCAGGAATTCCGTACTCAAGTATTCTCCTCCTTGATCACATCAAAGGACATAATACTTATACCCATTTTTGGTTCTCTACTTCTAATTTATATTCTGTGAATATCTCAAAAGCTTCGGACCTGTGTTTCAACAGAAACATATGTCTGAATCTTGAGAGATTATCAGAGAATGTAATGAAGTAGAAAGAACCGATCTTGACATGTGTAGACAGGGGACCTTACATACATCAACATGTATCAATCCCAAGAGTTCACTAACTCTTTCTCTGTTTCTAATAAACAGAGCTGTGGTCATCTTATCTTTGTGACATGACCGACAAGTTTCACAAGATGTAAATTCAAACTAATTTAAATATGCATCTATATGTAACTTAGCTAGTCGGGTCGCATTGATATGACCTAGTCTACAATACCTCAAGAAGGATTCGTTCATTTCTGAACTCTTCCTCTTGTGTGTGTTCCGTATACTAAGAACTGTAGTTTGATTTAGAACGACAATGCTTTTAGATAACGTGCCTGAACCGATCAACTCTTGATATAGGAAATGTTCAAAACATTATCCAACAATACAAAATTATATCACTTCTTTACTAATAAAGAAACTGATATGATTTTGTATATCAGGTTCGATATCTAATAACATTCGTTCAGAATCAATGTATTCAGGTAATACAGGGTGATAGAGACCAACAGACTTGGCTGCCACACTTGCACCGTTTTCTGTCTCATGAAACTTATCACCCATTCTCAGTTCTCTACCATTCATGTTGCCCATGTAACAGATTACATATGCGGGATCCTGATCTGGTATCACATACCCAGGACGTAAAGGATACTGAGAAACGGTTCTTTGTAATGAACACACCCGAAGATGATGCATCAACATGCACTTTCTTCGTTTGGGCGGCACGGGAAATCTGGTATTCCCCAATCTCCTGCTCTGTCTTATAACAATTATAAGTTGGAGCGGGACCAACGTTCCCCAGCTCAGTATAACAAGCGGGTTCGGTCAATATATCCGTATTATTATCTTGATTAAGGCGTGATATGGTCGCTACCTGGAGAGAGTGAGAGAAGAAAACACTCAGCGTATGCTCTTGCAAGATTAGATTGGTTATCTAATATATCTAATCAGCATGTCTCCCACTGTTTTAATCAAATCTTCCTTCAAACCCTAAAAGGAAAGATTAGCCTGGATCAATTACACGTTACAAGTTCGCCAATCTTTCAGCCAGGCCAGTGTCGGTACTTTGAGGGAGGTCCCCCGTGCTTTCGCACGAACCTAATTAAAGTAAACCTCGTTTTCCCAGGGGCGTAACCCCGTTAACACCTTTCTAGACACCTACTTGATCGGCTAATTGTAATGTGTAAAACTCTCCTAGGAGTAACTCTTACTCGCAGCGGGTATCGGGATCCAACTATCTCATAGAAGGTATGTAATCTCATTGCAAATTTCAACACTTGAAATTCCCAATAATATTTTACCCCTAGCATCCTATGATCTTGACGAAAGCCAACAAACCATAGGCTACTAGTCAAGTCCAACCCGTCATTTCCCGATTGAATTAAACCCACCCGCACGACCCTTGACGAAAGCTAACAAAGTCGCACGACTACCCTAACTCAATCGCATCATATGCTAGCAGATAAGCATAAATAGCTACCGCACACTACGCCTTGACGAAAGCCAACAAACGTAGCACGAATACTATGAAGTACTTATCTGAAATGACGGAAGGCTACGACAGGTTTTTAAGAAAACCTTTTGCGTGATGAACTTGATATCGTTGTAGAATCGAGTGATTTGAAATGGAATGTTTTTGAGGCTTTTCTAGTTTTGCTAAAGGGGTCACTCCCGGTGAAGGGATCGTCGGCCCTTTCCTCATCGAATAAGGTGCAGGATATATCATATATACCGATGTGCAAAGCAAGAACTATAGAAGCAATCAAAAGACAAACCAAGTTTGTAGCATTTGCTTGTTTCACTAAAGAGGTCACTCCCGGTGAAGGGATCTCGGCTCTTTCCTTATTGAATAAGGTGCTGGATGTTCTACAAGGAACACCGCTATGCAAAGCAAGAACTAGAGCTACCAGTTTTTAAACAAGTTTCTACAACATCTTAGGTTTCTTTTATTTCATTAATCTCATTAATGAAGTCCCATTTTATTATGCTTCGCAAGCATCACATTTGAAAACGAAATCTGCAATATAACATATATCTCATATATATAATATAAACATTCGTCTCAGGCAGTAATATGATCTCATCACAGAACATTGCAGCAGAAGAAACATATATGAAATATTAGATATACTAGGACGTCCATGTTTTCAATACGAGGCAGTATAAAACACGGATTCCACGGTCGCGATGAATAGCCAAACCCACATCCCTAGACCCCTACGAGAGCGGTAAGTAACACTGCCAATCCTAGGGTTAGGAGACCCGGTCCCGACTCCTCGAGATGGTCTCCCACTGGACCCTAGAACCCGGTTACTTGTGCTCCCCGCCTTGGGTCTACCTAATGCGGAAAAGTAAATAATATACAACGGTGACATCTTCCGCAACCTGGAAGTGCCCCAATAAAAGAATATTACATACAAATGAATTTTACATGAATGAAAAAGAAAAAACTCTCATCTCACATAAAACCCTCGGCTATTCAAAACGCGACGATCCAATATAACATATCACAGCAACACATAATATCTCATATCATCAACGTAAGCAAGTATGCGTATCCCGATTGTCGTTGATGTATAGCAACGAAGCCGGCGATACACCACATACTACGCTTACGGTCACAGAAAAGAAAGTGTAAAACTACAACAGTTGGAATCCGCAACCTCCTTAGACATCGCATGCCTAACCAAATGAATTCCTTAGACATCGCATGCCTAACAATTATAAACCCCGCATTTTAGTCTCATTATCGAAAACTCTTTTCAATATCAAGTCGGGCAACTCAACAAGATTCCCGACGTCCTGATCGAATGCTCGTCGCAAACTTTAGTAGACGGCCGCACCCCCAGATGCCGTCGACGAAGTGCACTAAGGCGGAACACCGCTGCCGCGAGCACCCGAACGGATGCTTTCGGCGACGGGGTTCTCCTAAAGTCACTTGGTCGGGGCTTTGGGGCGTAGCTGTCTATTATGTTTACCCGGCGAGTATCCGCGTACACTACGTGATTGCGACGGACTTTTGATCGCATCAAAATTCCGTGGCAACCGATCAAGTGAGACTAAAGTGCTGTGTTTATAACATTCATATTAGTTATCTCATAACTACCAGTGGATTCCAAATATTGTATCACATTCCAGATAAATAGACAAAGTTAAACTTTCCGATCGAATTATCAAACACCCAAGATTTCCCCAATTTATCTCAACACTTGAAATCAGTTAAAAAACATCAATCACATGCCACAGTACCAATGGTCCAGCCGTAGAAGGGTCAAGCCAACGCCTCACATGTGGCACGCCGTACTGCCCCAAACCCTAAGGTTCAAAAGGCAGTTCAAGACGGTCACATAATCGAGTTAAGGTTTGTTGTCTTCTAGAGGGTCCACCGCGTTACTTGCATGACTTAGAACGTTCTTAAACAAGAGGAAAAATCCAACTTTTGAAAAAATTTCCGACAGGGGAAAAAGTGAGTTATTGATATCCGTTCGAACTTTTTAACAGTTTCTAAAAGTTATCCGGACAAAACACAAAGACACAGTTAAAGTTCCCGATCAAATCATCGAATCCCCAATACAACCCAGAAAATTCAACAGTTGAATAAATATTAAAAATTCCCAGAAAATACAGCACTAAAAGATAAGAATTACTGTGCAAATTTCAAATGCTGAAGTGACTAACTGGCCGCGGAACCGCCGCACAAACCATGCTTGTGCCGCGGTTCCGCCGCGCTTTGGTGGAATCAGGCGCACGTGCTTCACAGTATTTCTTACAATTCCCTGCTGAATTTTTTTAGGTATTTTTAATATGGAAAAAATCACATTTCAGAAAAATTTCCAGAGAATGGGTTTTATCGGGTTTTCCGGGTTCGATCGGACTTTAAACTTCGTCTAGACTTTGCCTAAAGCTCTAGCTTGTCTCTGATACCACTGTAAGGTTGCTGGGCACGCGCACAAGGGTCTACGAGGCATCAACCATGCCCGATTAAAAAATTAGCCGTGCCGAACAACACGAATACGGATCTTTAAACTAGAGATTAGGCGAAAACTAACATGTTAACAACTTTAACACTAAGTGAGAGGGATTACAACCTTTGTAGATCCGGTCCTTCACTTCATAAGCTCCGTGTTGTGGTCCCTTCTCTGCGATCATCGGGTTCCGGACTCTCGAGAGGTTCCACGAAGAGAAAGATGCAACATTTGCTTCCGATCTTCGATACAAAGATGATCTACCTTGAAGTTTCGTTAACACAAGCTAACACTCATAAAATGATGTGAACACACTCATCTAAATGGCAAGGGAAGATGAGGATGATGAAGTAGGATTTTCTCTCTCTTTATTTATCTTTTTCTCACATTTATTCATCACTTGGAAAAAGCTAGTAAGGTTTTTCCATGAAGAAAGATCAAGGAAGAAGATGAAGAATTATGATAGAATTCTTTTGTGATGAATAGAAAAAGAATTAATATGATGAATAATGCAACCATGGTCAAGCAAACTCATGTAGAGAATTAACTAGGGTTAGGGTTTGGGTTTGGTTAAAGATGAGTCACACACAAATATCTTTATCATGACAAAATGAAAAGCTTCTAGAATCAACTAGAAGACTTAACCCTAATCCAAACCCTAATCATGTTTAAACTCCACAAAACATGTTGCATTAGTTATCATATCATGTTACAATATTATATATCACATATATAATATTTATTGTAACCAAATAAAATAATACAATTAACATATATCGCATATATATCAATGTATTACCCGAGTGAGAAAAAGAATCTTTTAGTGAGCTAATATTAGTTAATGCAATTTAATATATCAAATATATTATTATACATTAAATTATCGAATCAACACTTGATCCGACAATCCGGCTATATCGCATATAACCGACTAATATTTATCCGTACCGATTCATCGAATCAACACTTGATCCGATGACCCGGCTGATATCAAATATCGCGAGAATACAATACGATATCACATACCGCATTATCCTCGGTCCCGCACATATCACATATGTGCCCCTACTCCATTTTTCCTGAGCCAAGAAACCTCTGTGTAGGACTCTAAAGAATCGTCAATACGCCGGCAGTAGGTGATGATCATATCAAACACCCACAAGCTGCAAGCGGTCAGCTAAACGTAACAGCTACCCAGGTATTGAGCGCTCAGAAGATCAACAAGCAAGCCTGTACATTCTCCTGTGAATCCAAACAGTAACACTCCCGTACAGTCCGGTCTCGTCGTCTGATATGTTGCATATCTCGCCTAGGGGTGGTAAACGTCAGACCCCAGTAGCTCGATAAGTCGTGTCGATATGCGGTCTATAACAGTTCGAGAAACTACTGATAACACTTACCAGTAAATCTCAGCAACCCTGGCCAGGGATTTCCGGTTATAGCCAATCGAACACAGCACAACATCAACTCCCTATACCGGGAGAGACGAATCCCCTCCTATCGCTCATTGCCACCATGTGATTCGGGACTGTACCCAAAAACCACCTTTTTGCACGCCCTCTTGGACGTGGTATGATGGAAATCAAAGCACAGTGGGAATCACACAAGACTCTATGACGATCTCGGGTCAACAGACTACTCTGTACCAGTGTCACCGGAGAACTGCCATCTGACGTGAGGTATAATACCATCTGGGAGTTCTCTGCGAGTCCGTCCAGTGTACCCAGTCTCCACTGAGCACCCGTACACCATCCTTGATGTCAAACACTGATGGATTTGGGACCATCCATCGCCCATCATATGGGTCAAGATGCGTATACGCTAGTCTACTCTGGTGCATCGATGCCCTGTCTCGATACACCCTCGACTAGGAACTGTTATAGGATATACTCGTCAACTACCGTGGCCCCACTAGTATGATCTCATCATAGTCCCAGTAGTCGAGTACATATCCTAAGGGCTTTATCAACATGTAACATAGAGACAATCAGAGTACATGTTAAGATAAAGTACAACTAGATAGCATACTATCATGTCGAGCAAGAAAGTCCTCCCTATATATGTCCTAGCATCCACTACAATATACATCGTATGTACAGTAATGGCCTCTAGGGCATACATATTACTAACAATTAGGGGACTGACGTTTACCGCCCCCTAGGCCCGCCATGCGATACTCTTAGATGAACAGACCGGACTGTACAGAGATTATCACATTCAGGCTCAGTAGGAGTTAGGATGGGTTCACTTCATCAATCTTCTTGTCGGCATCTACCTGGGGACCGTTACGTACAGCTAGTACCGCTTGCAGCCTGTGGTTAAACCCACTGCCAGCGTAGAGTCGAGCCTTTAGAGTCCCACACAGAGGGTTACTCGCCTTTGGACAAAACCGAGTAGAGGTCGCATGGTTTTGCGATAGGGTTCGTTCACACTCGCGCACTTGTGCACGTTTTAGTGTCCGGGCAGTTATTACTAGTGGTCTTTGGTTTAAGCCAGATCCTAGTATTTGTTTTGGGATTGGTTTTGTCTCAGTGTATTCGTGTTCCTTGGAACACGGATGCGGGTGTGTATGCACAGTTGACAGAGGCAGAGACAGAGGATTCTCATTAGGGTTGTTGACCATTTGACTTTGGTTGACTTGTTGACCGTTGACTTTTTCTAAACCCTAATGAGAATGAGAAATAATATGATTAATAATATTAATTAAGGATTATTGTGTCATGGTTGAGTTGAACATTTGACTTTTGTAGACTTATTGACTTTGTTGACCGGTTGACCATTGTTGACTTATTGACCATCATCATTTCATTGCTATGACTTTTGTTTACTTGTTATTCTTTACAAAAATGCAATAATTGCATGAAATGATAATGGTCATTGAAACTAACCATCACAATACTTGATTATTATTATTATCATTATTATTTTTTTCTTTTGTGAGTATGGTTGCATTATGAGAGCTCATTCTATCATCTTCTTTCTCTCTCATGAAAAAAGCTCTCGCTCTTCCTCTCTCAAGGTTCAAGTGTTCCATGAGTTGGAAATCATGAACCTTTGAGACAAAACCACCATAACTCTTCTCTACTCATTCTATGGTTCTAGGTTTAGCACACTAAGCACCTTAGTTATCTCTAGGTTTAGATAAGAGCTCAAGTTCGAGGCCCTCGGGTGGATCCATCTACGGCCAAGAGGAGACGACGAGGAGAAGCCGTTCAAGCCACTACGAGGAGCAAGCAAGGAGGTGAACAACCAAAAGAAGAGAAGGGGTTCAAGGCCTAGGTATAACCATTCTACATAGTAGCTAAAACTTGTAGTATATTTCTTAGTTCTTGTTTAGCAAAGATCCTTATTGTATGGTCCATGTTACCTAGTTAGGAAATTTTTGATTTTTACCTATTCCACCTCCCCAAAAGAACCGGGGTGGGTAACGTGGACCTAACACACTGATGATCTCTCAAGATTCGGACACATGTTCCTGTTGAAACACATGTCTGAAGCTTTTGAGAAATTCAAAGAATATAAGTCAGAAGTAGAGAACTAAAACGGGTATAAGTATTATGTCCTATGATGAGATCAGGGAGGAGAATACTTGTGCATGGAATTCTTGGACTATTCTAAAGGAGAATGAGATTCTCTCTCAGTATTACTCCTCTAAATACACCACAACACAACGGTGTATCGGGGCGGAGCAATTGCACCCTATGAGATATGGTGCGCTCTATGATGAGTACTGCTGAGTTACCTGTTTCCTTTAGAGAGTTGTGCACTTCAGAAGATGCATACCTATTGAATTGGATTCCAATCAAATCAGTGCCTACCACTCCATATGAGACATGGTATGGGAAGAGCCCATCTCTTAAGTAAGTTAAGATTTAGGATTGTCCGGCCTATGTCAAAAGCAAAATCCTGACAAGATCGAGGCAAGGTCAGTTCTGTAGAACTGGACGGAGTTCCATCTATACAAACTACAACTGATGATTTGTTAGAACCAAAGGGTTCAATAGACGCCGACGAACCTCATCCTCTTCGCCAATCTAGTAGGGTTCCTCATCTACCTGAGAGATACTTCGGTTTCTCGATGACAGTGGGAGCGAGGATTGCATCATAAGATGATGACCCAACTAGTTTCGAGCAGGCCATCAAGAGTGGGGACTCTATAAGAATGGCTCGATACTTAGCGATCTGAGATGGAATCCAAGTACACCAACAAAGTATGGACTTTGGATGCCATATCTGAAGGGTTAAATCCCCATCAAGAGCAAGTATATCTTGAGAAGATTACTTGGTGTAGATGGAAAAGTTGAGACTTTCAAAGCTAGACTTGTTAAAGGTTTTCGTCATAGACCAGGCGTGGATAATGATGAAACATTTTCCAGTGGCTATGCTTAAGTCCATCCGGATCCTCCTTGCCATTGCTGCATACCATAACTGGGATATCTGGTGGTTGGGTATCATGACTGCTTTTCTAAATATTGATTTAGAAGAGAACGTCTATAAGAACATAGCCAGAGGGCTTCGTAAACTGTGGGAACAGCGGAAACGTGTGCAAGTTACTTTAAAGATTAAAGCAGGCATCGCGAAGTTGGAACGTCTGTTTTGATGTAGTAGTCGAAGAGTTTGACTTCATCAAAATGGTATATGAAACTTGTATATACAAAAGGGTAGTAAGGAGTATGGTGGTTATCCTCGTATTGTGCGTGGATGACATACTCTTGATAGGGAAGGAGTTTCCTATGCTACGCTCGGTCAATCTTCTCTTATCACATGGATTCTCCATATAGGATCAAAGTGATACCTCCTAAATCCTAGGTTTTATATCTATGAGATAGATCTAATTGGATGTTAGGATTCTCACTAGTAGTAGTGAGAAGGTATCAATTGATCCTAGGGAGAATCACTGGAATGGTTCCAGGGTGGTAAGGTTGACTGAATATCAGTCACAGGCTTTGTCTTTACCCTCAGAGCATGGACGGTATGTTGGAAAGAGTTCCAAGCTAGATATCGTGGCAAACTAGACGATAAAGGCTGGTGACATCGCTATCAAAGATACTACCAAAGAGGAAGTTTGGGTGTATATTAGTTCATGAGATGAACTGGGTTCCTACCATTGTGTATGTTGGATATATGTATGCCCTAGAGGCCATTATGTGATAGTGGATGTATTTATACATGTATATATATATATATATATATATATATAAATTCAGTGTACATTCTTGCTCGACATGATTGTATGCTATCTGGTTCTTATTTATCTGACATGTTGATTTGATCATGCTTTTATTCATTCACACATGTTGTTAAAGCCCTGATGATATAGGCTTGACTACTGTGATTATGATGGAGATCATACTAGTGGGACATCTGTAGTTTATAAGCATATCCTAAAATGTCCCTAGTCGTATGTGTATCGAGACGGGGCATCGATATATGTTCATATCAGAATATTGCATTTTATACCGCCCATTCTTACGCTCGTGTGTTTATAGGTAGGTGCTTTTAATCCGTGTTTGTTACATGTTTACAGATTACAGATTTCCAGTCCAAATATTGTAAATCAAGACAAAATCTCCACAGTTACGTCAAAATACAGAACATCTGTCACAACAGATAAAAGCCGGGTTCCGGTCATCCATATCCGTCCAGTGCCGAGTACCGGTTCCAGATACAAGACATTTGACAGTGGTCATTCGTGTCTGGGACAAGCACAGAGCACGAGGGAGGCTGCACAAGAATCAATGGGTGCGCGGAGCTCGAGGGAGAGAGAAGTCAAAAATGAAAAAGATAATGCAATCTTGGACTAGGAATCTGAAGATATTCTGGAAGCAATTATCAGAAAATATGTGTACCAGACAATAGGGAACAGAAGACCAGGGATGTACACAGAAGACCACACCCTAACACCACTATAGGAGCGCGGATCCGCGGCCATAAGGGGGCATAGGCGGCGGATCCGCGGCTAGGTGGGGCCCTCTCTGCATCAACTTTTGGGGGTATTTTGGGTGTTTCATTTTATGTCTGCTGGTTGCCCTAGAACTCCATTCTCCTGCCTATAAATACAGCAGATCTGAGCCAAACCAAGGGAGCTTTTCTTTAGCCTATTTTTTGTGTAGTTTTGTTCTTCTTCTTCTTCTTCATTCTTTCTCCATTAAAATTGTAGTGAGAGCTTTTTGAGTGGAAGATTAATGAAGATGAGGGATTTTTATCTTTCTTGTTAGTTTCGCTCCCCCTTGAGATTTTTGCTTTCTCTTGATCATTCAACCTCTTCATTGAGCTTGAATGGTTAAGGGTTAGTTATTGATCTCAAGGGTCGTATTTTCTCACGGGACTAGTTCTTCACTTCACATGCGTTCTCTACCCTTCCCTTGATCTTGCAACCTCTTCATTGAGCTTGCAAGTTTAAGGGTTGGCTATTGATCACATGCTTGGCTTGAGTTCTACTTCCGTGTTCTTTTTATTTGCTTATTTATTACTTGCATTTTTCATTCTTGCTTTACTTACTTGCAATTTTATTTCATGTACTTTAATTACTTGTATCTTTTCTTTTCTTTGTTCTTTTCTTTTTGTTCTCTCTTTTTGGTTCTTTTTTGTGAATGATGTAATTATTATTGTTAAGAAGAAATACGGTATTATAAGTTAACATTTCTTTGCCAATTCCTTTTCCCGTTATTTTCCATTTGAACTTCGCCCAAACCATACGCAAGCGCTCCGTTATGCACCGTACCCTGACAAGGTAACGGTGATTCCTAACCGCGACCGGTTGCGTTCGGTTTGGCCGGAGGCGAAAGCAAGAGACAAGAACGGAAGGACAAGGGTAAATAAGCCGGATTCCACGAATACCGCGCTTAAATCCCCTAATCCACGTTGTTGCCAATTGCTTAGCTTCAATTGGTCAAGACTCGGCTCAAAGGTTTTGAGTACGGATTTCTTTAGCTTATAATCTCGTATCTTTTCTTAACAACTTTATACTTGCAAATAAACACATAGGTTAGATCAAACAAACATACAGATTCTTTATTGACTCGTCTAAGACAAGAAGGTAAGATACCACCATCTCCCTGTGGACCGACCCGTGCTCAACCGGCTAGCTGCATAGCGACACCGTCCTGATCGCGGTTATACTTTAATTCTTTGAACATCCGACACGCCAAAAGCGTGCGATCAAATGGCGCCGTTGCCGGGGAGACGGTAGCGTATTTTCTTTTCTTGTTATTCGGGTTAATATTCTTTTTGTATATATAAAAAAAAATATTCTTTTTGTTTTTTTTGATAATTTTTGTGGGCAAGAGTGCAGATTTTTGCAAGTTTGCAAACTGCGATTGTGGGGAGCAAAGTGTACATTCAAGGCTAAGGTGTTTACGAAGTACAGTGCCAAAGATCCGGGTAGTTTGACCCGCGCAAGCGAACTTTTCAAGCTTACCGGATTTGATTCAACGGGGGTTTCCTAACCCAAAAACTTAACGGTACGTACTTTCCTAACACCTTCTTCTCAAATCCGACGCTTCCAATATACTATTTTTTACAGGATTCTTTGCAAGTTCGCAAGCAAACGCTTAAAATTGACTAACCCGTATTTGTTGCAGCGCCGCGCTTAAACTAAAAAACGATTGTTTTATTCTTTATAGAATTTTTATTGAATTGTGTATTGCATACATTAATACGGACTTAAAGGCAAGCGAACCCCACAACATACGGTAAAGGATTTCATCACCTTTTCCGTGGCCCACAAATCACGAACTGCGCATAACGTTTACCCGCACAAATTTAAAAGAAACTAGACTTTAAGTCTTAAGGACTTCGCGCTCACTAGGAGAAGTTAACTGTGTTTAGAACCTTGCTTAACGGTATATTGTTTACGGGGTGTCTAGGAAAGTGTTAACGGCGAAACCGCCTAAAGAGAAAGGGTTATTTAATTAAGGAACTTCGCGAAAGCGTTGGAAAACCTCCCCTTATCTCTGCACTTACCTGGCCTCGTGATCAGTGTATCTTGAGCCTGTTTCTCGACACAGTTTTACTTCGACAATCAAGTTCTGGAGCAGGTCTAGTTGACCTAGGTGAACCCTAGAACGATTAGGTGTGTGGTATTTTTGAGTCGTGATTATTTTTGTCCATATTCTTTTTTTGTATATTTCATTCTTTTGTTAATAAAAAAAAAATCACATTCTTTTTCCTCTCCTTTTCTCTTCCTTTCTTTCATTCTCTCTTCATATCATGGGTACCCCACCTCGCAAAACTCTTGCCGAACTTTAGTACCCACAACCAGACATTACTTCCTACGGTTCTTATTTTGGTCGAACTTCGAACGATCCATCCATGCCAAAAATTTCTTTGAAAGATCGGATAGACGCGTCTAGGACGAACAACTGGACCCCGCAATCCACTTCGTATCAACCGTTTCAAACATTCCCCCCTTCTTGTGTTGATACCCCTTTTGAAAATCCAGTTGTAACCTCGAGACCAATGTCCATTGCTGAACATATTGCACAATCTCGTAGCCGATCTTTCACTCCTTTCTCCACTACAAATTCTTGGGACCAACAAATCCATTCACCTTCTTATCCCAATGTTGATCCCACTCCTGTCCAGCCATTCAATTCCTACCAACCCTACCCTACTTTTGCACCTTCCCTAGACATTGCTTCAGAACCGTCATTTGGGAGTTTTCAGTATCCAAACAACTTTGAATCTTTAACTGAAACCCCTTCACAACCTATGTCTAGTCTAGAACAGTCGTTGGAAGACTTTAGGGTAGCGTCCAGCCAACAGATAATGGATTTGAATGCGTCCATGGCCACCCTCATACAACCTAGTGACCCGGTAGCTAGTTTTCAACTAGCTCCAACTTTTTCAATGTATGATGAGGCGGCAGGACAGGCTGTGAATTTGAGTGGAGAGAGTGAGATGTACCCCCTTCCAAATCAAACCTACCCTTCCCAAATTGAATCCCACAACTCCTGTTTTGAAAGTCTATCAAGTGTCCCAAATGAATTATCAGTTGAAGATAGAATGTTTAATGAGTTGTGCGACTTTGTAGTGTTTGATTTGCCCGATTGTGAAGGGTCCCTTCCAAGTGAAACCATACCTAATCCTTTTGACCTCTACACCTATATCTTAGAACCAGAATCGATTAATATCCATGCTTTTGATGAGGTGTCAGAGAATTTTGATTTTCACTTGATTGAGGATATTGACGCTGGGAATACTCTGGATGATGAACCCGTAGATTTGGCTGAGTTTTCAAATCATCATCCCGAGTCATTAAGTGTTTTTCCCGAACCGCATATGCGTCTGGACTTTGATGAAATATGCATGGATAAGCTTAACTTTGAGGAGAATTTTGAGGATATTTTTGAGGATGAAACAGTTCTAGATGATGAGTCGGATTTTCCAATTCATCCTGTTCCTTTCACTGACTGTGTACACCCTCCAGAACCCTTAACCGATACCCTTCCTCAACCACTTTCCTCCATCCTTTCCATCGTTCCGACCTTGCAAGAACCCGTATCACTTACATTTCATATGTCTGGTTTACCGAGTTCGGCGTACCCATGGTTCTTACGAATCATGAGGGATTTGACCCAATCTCTCGACGGGTTAATAGATTAGCACAATCGCTGTTTACACATCGCTCATCACAAATTGTGCTAATCTATTCACTCCATTTGCACCCTCAAGTTCGTACTCCACTTCTTTCTCCCATCCGCCATTCTTCTCTTCCACCGAGACCGGACGCCACTTCTATCCCCACACGGTCTCGCGTGTTTCTTATTTCTTTTCTCTACACTCCATTCTTTCACCAACCGTCGCTTTATAACGATAAAATCTTCGAATGGTTGGTGTTAACTTTTGGCCTGTGTAAGGCCTTGTATAGATGGATACTGTTCTTTTTCCCCCCTAATCCTGAATTTCAACGCAAAACAGTGGAAACACTGTTTTACTTAACTTTGGGGGGGACACCTTTTTTGTATATATTTTTTGTTTTCTTTGTTGTATATAATTTGTTTTTAGGGAGCGCCGGCAATTTTGACCCTCTTGGTATAGCCTGACAGTGAGGGCACTATCAAGTTTAAGTTTGGGGGTGTGCTCGGTAAGCTCTCTTCCTTCGCATTCATTTGTATATTTTGCATTTGCATACCTTATTAAAAACCCACAAAAATCGAAAAATTTCCAAAAATTATAAAAACTTTTTGTCAAGTTAGATTGTGGAAGAACTCTGATTCAACATTCGACGGTTTTTGTTTGAAAAAAATAGGAATAACTAAATCTTATGTTTAGATTTTGAAAACCTGAAAGATAACTCTACTTTGAAGTTAACTATGGCTGATATACGTCTTTAGATCACACTACACGTGTCGTGAATTTTGGGAATTAGATGACAAGTCTTTCATGTTTAAACTTTTAAACAGATAAATGATTTTCTGAGGATCAAATAGGTTTGTTCTGAAATAAGTAATGTCAAGAATAGTTTATGAAGTAAAGCGAATATGAAGGAATGTTATTGATGCCGTAATTGGAGCTAAGTCTGAAAAATAACCCATCTAAAACTTGATTGGAATGATTACACACCAAACCCACTAAACACGTCTTTTATCCAAAAAAAAAATATTTGAACTGTCGGTTATATCTCCGTTCGTATTAAATCATCTGATTTTCACGACAAACTGTCTTTTGTTTTTGGACCTAGGTAACTGTAGGGTTCCTAGGCACCCTAGTGATGTCTCACAAGTGATCAAACATGCAAATTTCTAAAATTTACGGTGCCTACAAACCCTAGAACGGATCGTTCGCTAGATATACTTAGGCGAAAAACAAACTAGTTAACATTTTAACTAAGGGAATGTTCATACAACCTTTGTAGATCCGGTCCACCACCTCCACGGCTCCGCAACGAAGTTCCCTCCGCTGTCCAAAAAGAATCCGGACTCCAACGTCGGCCTCGTCGAAGAATGGGCGGGCTTGATCGTCGGTTCGATGCCGAAGATGATCTACGTCGAGGCATCGCTAGAACAAGCTCCAACTTCACCAAGTCGGAAAAACTTGTGAAGGAAACACCCTATACTACTTGGCAAGAGGTAGAGGATGAAGAAATAGGAAGTGGGTAAACTTTAGTTTTGGATTTCTCACTAGATTTCATGACTTGCCATTGGAGTAGCAAGCTTTCTCTCTTTTTAAGAAGATGAAGAAGAAGAAGAAGATATGATAAGTTAATTTTAAAATAGAAAAAAAAATACAATACTTATCATATCTTCAACCATGGTTTAGTGTAGAGACTTAACTTAGGTTAGATGAGTGGTTAGGGTAAGGCATGAGACAAGAATGGTGACTAAGTCAATGTATCATGAATCTTCAACTAAAGACAAATATAGCCACCATTCATTTCTCTTTTTCTTTTCAAATGAAATAAATAAATAAGCAAATGAAATGATATGATACCCTAACCACTAACTAACCATGGTTCAATAATTTACTCAAAACCAAGAAAGAATGTATCATCAAACATGATACAATCATGTGCACAAAATATATCACATATGCAATGTGCACAACAAGTGAGTAAATCCATCTAAAGTGAACCAATACTAGTTAATGCAAAGTAATATATCATATATATATAATTATACATTAAATCATTAAATCAACACTTGATTTAACGATCCGGTCATATCGCATATAACCGACTAGTATCCAGTGTATCGGCTTATCGAATCAACGATTGAATCGATAACTAGGTTATATCGCATACAACCATTCGACACATTGATCGCGAGAATGAAATACGGTATCACATACACGCATTATTCTCGGTCCTGCACATATCTCATATGCACTCCCATTTCATTTCGCTTGAGCCAGGAAACCTCTGTGTAGGACTCTAAAGACTCGTCAATACGCCGGCAGCGGATGATGATCATATCAAACACCCACAAGCTGCAAGCGGTCTGCTAAACGTAACGGCCACCCGGGTATTGAGCGATCAGAAGATCGACGAGCAAGCCCGCTCACACTCCTGCGAATCCAACCAGTAACACTTACCGTACGGTCCGGTCTGTTCGTCTGATATGTCGCATATCTCGCCTAGGGGTGGTAAACGTCAGACCCCAATAGCTCGATAAGTCATGCCGACTTGAGGTCCATAACATTCGTGAAACTACTGATAACTCTTACCAGTATATCACTGCAACCCTGGCCAGGGATTTCCTGTTATGGCCAGTCGAGCATAGCACAACATCAACCCCCAATACCGGGAGAGACGAATCCCCTCCTATCGCTCATTGCCTCCATGTGAATCGGGACTGTACCCAAAAACCACCTGTTTGCACAACTAAGTAGAGCCGTGGTAGGGTGGAAATCAAAGCACAGTGGGAGACACACAAGACTCTATGACGATCTCGGGTCAACAGACTAAGCTGTACCAGTGTCACCAGAGAACTGCCATCTGACGTGAGGTATAATACCATCTGGGAGTTCTCGGCGAGTCCGTTCAGTGTACCCAGTCTCCACTGAGCACCCGTATACCATTTCTGATGTCAAACACCAATGGATATGGGATCATCCATCGCCCATCGCATGGGTCGAGAAGATATACGCTAGTCTACTCTGGAATATCGATGCCCCGTCTCGATATTCCCACGACTAGGAACAATGAAGGACGTACTTACTGACCACCCAGGCCCCACTAGTATGATCTGCATCATAGTCCTGGAAGTCGAGTACACATCCTAAGGGCTTTATCAACATGTAATCAGAGAGACAGAAAGTATACATGTTAAGATAAAGAGCAACCAGATAGCGTACTATCATGTCGAGCAAGAAAGTCCTACCTATATATGTCCCAGCATCCACTACAATATACATCCAATTTACAGTAATGGCCTCTAGGGCATACATATAACTAACAATCTCCCACTTGCACTAGGGCCATCTGTAGCAGTGGTTGCAGTATCATATACTCAACCATCCCCTAAAAGTCTCTCTTTGGGAAAAAGGCCTTCGTGAGTGGATCCGCCGTGCTGTCCTCTGAGTCTACTCTCCTAACCTCGATCACCCTGGAGATCCACTATCTCCATGATCAGGTGATGCTGCCTCAGAATATGTCTGGGTCGCTGATGGGACCGGGGTTCCAGGGCCAAAGCCACACTTCCATTGTCATACAATGACAGGAACCTAGTTCACCTTATGAACCAATATACACCCAAACTGCCTCTTTGGTAGTATCTTTAATAGCGATGTTACCAGCCTTTATCGTCTAGTTTGCCACGGTAGCTAGCTTGGAACTCTTCGAACATACCGTCCCTTTACCAAGGGTAAAGACAATGCCTGTGACTGACATTCAGTCGTCTTTATCACCCTGGAACACTTCCAGTGATTCTCCCTAGGATCACTTGATACCATCTCACTACAACTAGTGAGAATCCTAACATCCAATTAAATCTATCTCATAGATCCAAAACTCAGGATTGAGGAGGTATCACTTTGATCCTATATGGAGAATTATTGTGATAAACGGAGATTGACCGAGCGTAGCATAGGAAACTCCTTTCTTATCAAGAGTATGTCATCCACGTACTCTACGAGGATCACCACCATACTCCCTACTACCTTTTTGTATATACAAGGTTCATCTACCATTTTGATGAAGTCAAACACTTTGACTATCACATCAAAACAGACGTTCCAACTCCGCGATGCCTGCTTCATTTTGTAAAGCAACTTGCACACGTTTCCGCTGCTCCCACTGTTTACGAAGACCTCTGGCAGTGTTCTTACAGACGTTCTCTTCTAAATCAGTATTTAGAAAAGCAGTCATGGCACCCAACCGCCAGATATCGTAGTCATGGTATGTAGCCGTAGTAAGTAGGATCTGGATAGACTTAAGCATAGCTACTGGAAAAAAGTTTCATCATTATCCACGCCTGGTCGATGACGAAAACCTTTAACAAGTCTAGCTTTGAAAGTCTCAACTTTTCCATCTACACCAAGTAATCTTCTCAAGATATACTTGCTCCTGATGGGGATTTAACCCTTCAGATATAGCAGCTAAAGTCCATACCTTGCTGGTGTACATGGATTCCATCTCAGATCGCTAAGCATCCAGCCATTCTTACAGAGTCCCTACTCTCGATGGCCTGCTCGAAACTAGTTGGGCCATCATCTCATGATGCAATCCTTGCTCCCACTGTCATCGAGAAACCGAGGTATCTCTCAGGCGGATGAGGAACCCTACTAGATCGGCGGAGAGGCTGAGGTTCGTCGGGAACTATAGAATCTTACGGTTCTGTCAAATCATCAACTGCAGTTTTGTATAGCTGGAACCTTTCCAGTTCTACAGAACTGATCCTGCCTCGATCTTGTCCGGATTTTGCTTTAAACATAGGCCGGACAACCCAAATCTTAACTTACTTAAGAGATAGGATCTTCCCGCACCATATCTTATATGGAGTGGTAGGCACTGATTTGATTCGAACCTAATTCAATAGGTATGCAGCTTCTCAAGTGCATAACCCCAAAAGGAAATAGGTAACTCAGTAATACTCATCAAAGAGCACACCATATCTAATATTGTGCAATTGCTTCGCCCTGATACACCGTTGTGCTGTGTTGTATTCAGAGGAGTAGTACGGAGAGAGAATCTCATTCTCCTTTAGAATGGTCCAGGAATGCCATGCACAAGTATTCTCCTCCCTGATCTCATCATAGGACATAATACTTATACCCGGTTATTGGTTCTCTACTTCTTACTTATATTCTGTGAATACCTCAAAAGGTTCAGACTTATGTTTCAACAGGAACATATGACTGAATCTTGAGAGATTATCAGAGAATATAATGAAGTATAAAGAACCAATCCTGGCATGTGTAGACAGGAGACTTTACATACATCGTCATGTATCAGTCCCAAGAGTTTGCTAACTCTTTCTCTGTTTCTAATAAACAGAGCTATGGTCATCTTATCCTTGTGACATGACTGGCAAGTTTCATAAGATGTAAATTCAAACTTATTTAAATATACATCTAAATGTAACTTCAGCCAGTCGGGTCGCATTGATGTGACCTAGTCTAGAATGCCTCAAGAATGATTCATTCATTTCTGAACTCTTCCTCTTGTGTGTGTTCTGTATACGAGGAACTGTAGTTTGATTTAGAACGTCAATGCTTCTAGATAACGTGCCTGAACCGATCAACTTTTGATATAGGAAATGTTCAAAACATTATCCATCAATACAAAATTTTATCATTTCTTTACTGATAAAGAGACTGATATGATTTTGTATATCATGTTCGGAATCTAATAACATTCGTCCAGAATCAATGTATTACAATACAGGGTGACAGTGACCGACAGACTTGGCTGCAACACTTGCCCCGTTTTCTGTCTCATGAAACTTATCACCCGTTCTCAGTTTTTCTACCCTTTTGTAGCCCTATGTAATATCTTACATTTCTGGGATCCTGATCCGGTATCACATACCAAGGATGCGGAGGATACTGAGAAACAGTTCTGTATAATGAACACACCCGAAGATGATGCATCAGCATGCACTCTCTTCGTTTGGGCAGCACGGGAAATCTGGTATTCCCCAATTTTCTGCTCTGTCTTATAACAATTATAAGTTGGAGCGGGACCAACGTTCCCCAGCTCAGTATAACAAGTGGGTTCGGTCAATATATCCATATTATTATCTTGATTAAGGCGTGATATGGTCGCTACCAGGAGAGAGAGAGAAGAAAACACTCTGCGTGCGCTCTAGCAAGATCAGATTGGTTATATATTTTATCTAATCAGGATGGCTCCCACTGTTTTTATCAAATCTTCCTTCAAACCCTAAAAGGAAAGACTAGCCGGGATTAATTACACTCTACAAGTTCGCCAATCTTTCAGCCAGGCCAGTGTCGGTACTTTGAGGGAGGTTCCCCGTGCTTTCGCACGGACCTAATTACTGTAAACCTCGTTTTCCCAGAGGCGTAACCCCGTTGACACCTTTCTAGACACCTACTTGATCGGCTAATTGCAAAGTGCAAAACTCTCCCAGGAGTAACAATTACTCGTAGTGGGTATCGGGATCCAACTATCACATAGAAGGTATGCAATCTCATTGCAAGTTTCAACACTTGAAACTCCCGATAAAGGTTTTTACCCCTAGCACCTATGACCTTAACTATGGTCAACAAATCATAAGTACTAGTCAAGTTCTACCCGTCATTTCGTGATTAATTAGACCCACCCACATGACCCTTAACTAAGGTCAACAAAGTCACGCGACTGTCCTAACTAATCGCATCATATGCGGTGTAGGAAGACATCACTTAGCTACCGTACACTGTGCCTTGACTATGGTCAACAAACACAGCACGAATACTAAGTACTCTACTTCCTAAAATGACGGAGGGTTGCGAATGGTTTTTGTGAAAACCTTTAACGCTTTGAACTTGATCTCGTTGCGGAATCAAATGGTTTTTTAAATGGAATGCTTTTCGAAGCTTTTCTAGTTTTGCTAAAGGGGTCACTCCCGGTGAAGGGATCGTCGGCCCTTTCCTCGTCGAATGAGGTGCGGGATATATCATATATATCACTGTACAAAGCGGAAACTATAGAAGCGATCAAATGACAAACCGAGGGTTGTAGCATCTGCCAGTTATTGCTAAAGGAGTCACACCCGATGAAGGGATCTCGGTCCTTTCCTTATCGAATAAGGTGCAGGATGTTCTACAAGGAACACCGCGATGCAAAGCAAGAACTGTAGCTACCTGTTTTATTTTGAAATTCGATTCCACAACATCAATTAGGTTTATTTTCTTTCATTAATCTCATTAATGAATATCCCATCATTTAAATTACCTAAACATCACAGATAGATATGACGTACACTTATGCCATCCGCATTCGCCTCGATGTCCCCTCGTGCACCGTTAGGTTAGGTAACTAACGGCAGAGCGGGGCAGGGCTAGCGCGGGTGTAAAACATAAGTAACGTCTATATAATATATCATATATACTATATATAATACCTGTCACAGAACATCACATGATCACAGATAAAACACAGCAGAAGAAACATATGAAATATTGGATATACTAGGACGTCCGTGTTTTCAATACGAGCCAGTATAAAACACGGATTCCACGGTCGTGATGAATAGCCAATCCCACACCCACAGACCCCTACGAGAGCGGCAAGCAACCCTACCAATTCTAGGGTTAGGAGACCCGGACTCGACTCCTCGAGTTGGTCTCCCACTGGACCCCAGAACCCGGTTACTTGTGCTCCCCTCCTTGGGTCTATCCTAGTGCAGAAAAGTAAATAATATACATCAACGGTGACAACTTCCGCAACCTGGAAGTGCCCCAATAAAAGAATATTACATATAAGTTTTTACATGAATGAAAATGAAAAACACTCATCTCACATAAAAACCCCCGGGCTATTCAAACACGGCGATCCAATATAACATATCCAGCAACACATAACATCACATGTCATCAGCGTAAGTAAATATGTCCATCCCAATTGTCGTTGACATATAGCAACGAAACCGGCGATATCACATATTACACTTACGGTCACAGAAAAGAAAGTGTAAAACTACAACAGTTGGAATCCGCAACCACCCCAGACATCGCATGCCTGACCAAATGAATTACTTAGACATCGCATGCCTAACAATTATAAACCCCGCATTTTAGTCTCATTGTCGAAAACACTTTTCAATATCGAGTCGGGCAATTCAACAAGATTCCCGACATCCTGATCGAGTACTCGTCGCAAACTTCAGTAGGCGGCCGCACCCCTGATACCGTCGACGAAGTGCACCAAGGCGGAACACCGCTACCGCGAGCACCCGGACGGATGCTTTCGGCTACGGGGTTCTCCTACAATCACTTGGTCGGGGCTATGGAGTGAGGCTGTCTATTAAGTTTACCCGGCGAGTATCCGCGTACGCTACGTGATTGCGATGGACTTTTGATCACATCAAAATTCCGTGGCAACCGATCAAGTGAGACTAAATTGCTATGTTTATAACATTCATCCAGTTATCATATAACTTCTTGTGAATTCCAATTATTGTATCCCATTCCGGATAAATAGAAAATGTTAAACTTTTCGATCGAACAGTCAAACACCCAAGTTTTCCCGATACAGATCAACACATGAAATAAGTCTAACAACATTCAGTTCGTGCCTCAGTACCAACGGTCCAGCCGTAGAAGGGTAAAGCCAACGCCTCACATGTGGCACGCCGTACTGCCCCAAACCCGAAGGTTCAAAGGGCAGTTCAAGACGGTCACATAATCGAGTTAAGGTTTGTTGTCTTCTAGAGGGTCCATCGCGTTACTTGCACTACTTAGAACGTCGTTAAACTACGGAAAAATCCAACACTTGGAAATTTCCCGACAGGAGAAAAATTGGGTATTTATATCCGGTCGAACTTTTTAACATATTCTAAAATTTATCCGGAAAGCCACACAGACAAAATTTGATAATCCGATCGAACATACGAATCCCCAAAACAACTGAAGAAAATTCAACTCTTGAAAAATTATTAAAAATTCCCAGAAACATCACCACTGGAAACTAAGAATTACTGTACAAAATAATTTAAATATTGCGGCCGTACGGCCGCGGATCCGCCGCATGAGCATTGCTCATGCCGCGGAAGCGCGGTGGGAAAGTGGAATTAGGTCCTCGAAATTTACAGTAATTCTTAGAAAACCCTGCTTGATTTTCTGGATATTTTTAATCTTGAAAAATCCACAATTTTAAAAACTGGACAGAGAGCAAGTTTGATTCGGGGTTTCGGGTTCGTTCGGACTTCAAATTCCGTCGGGACTTCGCCTAAGGTTCTAGCTAGGCTCTGATACCACTGTAGGGTTCCTAGGCACCCTAGTGATGTCTCACAAGTGATCAAACATGCAAATTTCTAAAATTTACGGTGCCTACAAACCCTAGAACGGATCGTTTGCTAGATATACATAGGCGAAAAACAAACTAGTTAACATTTTAACTAAGGGAATGGACATACAACCTTTGTAGATCCGGTCCACCACCTCCACGGCTCCGCAACGAAGTTCCCTCCGCTGTCCAAAAAGAATCCGGACACCAACGTCGGCCTCGTCGAAGAATGGGCGGGCTTGATCGTCGGTTCGATGCCGAAGATGATCTACGTCGAGGCATCGCTAGAACAAGCTCCAACTTCACCAAGTCGGAAAAACTTGTGAAGGAAACACCCTATACTACTTGGCAAGAGGTAGAGGATGAAGAAATAGGAAGTGGGTAAACTTTAGATTTGGATTTCTCACTAGATTTCATGACTTGCCATTGGAGTAGCAAGCTTTCTCTCTTTTTAAGAAGATGAAGAAGAAGAAGAAGATTTGATAAGTTAATTTTAAAATAGAAAAGAAAATACAATACTTATCATATCTTCAACCATGGTTTAGTGTAGAGACTTAACTTAGGTTAGATGAGTGGTAAGGGTAAGGCATGAGACAAGAATGGTGACTAAGTCAATGTATCATGAATCTTCAACTAAAGACAAATATAGCCACCATTCATTTCTCTTTTTCTTTTCAAATGAAATAAATAAAAGATAAATAGATAAGCAAATGAAATGATATGATACCCTAACCACTAACTAACCATGGTTCAATACTTTACACAAAACCAAGAAAGAATGTATCATCAAACATGATACAATCATGTGCACAAAATATATCACATATGCAATGTGCACAACAAGTGAGTAAATCCATCTAAAGTGAACCAATACTAGTTAATGCAAAGTAATATATCATATATATATAATTATACATTAAATCATTAAATCAACACTTGATTTAACGATCCGGTCATATCGCATATAACCGACTAGTATCCAGTGTATCGGCTTATCGAATCAACGATTGAATCGATAACTATGTTATATCGCATACAACCATTCGACACATTGATCGCGAGAATGAAATACGGTATCACATACACGCATTATTCTCGGTCCTGCACATATCTCATATGCACTCCCATTTCATTTCGCTTGAGCCAGGAAACCTCTGTGTAGGACTCTAAAGACTCGTCAATACGCCGGCAGCGGATGATGATCATATCAAACACCCACAAGCTGCAAGCGGTCTGCTAAACGTAACGGCCACCCGGGTATTGAGCGATCAGAAGATCGACGAGCAAGCCCGCTCACACTCCTGCGAATCCAACCAGTAACACTTACCGTACGGTCCGGTCTGTTCGTCTGATATGTCGCATATCTCGCCTAGGGGTGGTAAACGTCAGACCCCAATAGCTCGATAAGTCATGCCGACTTGAGGTCCATAACATTCGTGAAACTACTGATAACTCTTACCAGTATATCACTGCAACCCTGACCAGGGATTTCCTGTTATGGCCAGTCGAGCATAGCACAACATCAACCCCCAATACCGGGAGAGACGAATCCCCTCCTATCGCTCATTGCCTCCATGTGAATCGGGACTGTACCCAAAAACCACCTGTTTGTACAACTCAGTAGAGCCGTGGTAGGGTGAAAATCAAAGCACAGTGGGAGACACACAAGACTCTATGACGATCTCGTGTCAACAGACTAAGCTGTACCAGTGTCACCAGAGAACTGCCATCTGACGTGAGGAATAATACCATCTGGGAGTTCTCGGCGAGTCCGTTCAGTGTACCCAGTCTCCACTGAGCACCCGTATACCATTTCTGATGTCAAACACCAATGGATATGGGATCATCCATCGCCCATCGCATGGGTCGAGAAGATATACGCTAGTCTACTCTGGAATATCGATGCCCCGTCTCGATATTCCCACGACTAGGAACAATGAAGGACGTACTTACTGACCACCCAGGCCCCACTAGTATGATCTGCATCATAGTCCTGGAAGTCGAGTACATATCCTAAGGGCTTTATCAACATGTAATCAGAGAGACAGAAAGTATACATGTTAAGATAAAGAGCAACCAGATAGCGTACTATCATGTCGAGCAAGAAAGTCCTACCTATATATGTCCCAGCATCCACTACAATATACATCCAATGTACAGTAATGGCCTCTAGGGCATACATATAACTAACTAACATTAAAAAGTTCGAACGGATATCATTAACTCACTTTTTCCCGGCACGAAAAACTTTCAAGTGTTGAATTTTTTCTCGAGTTTAAATCTCTTGGAAATACGTGCAAGTAACCTGGTGGACCCTCTAGAAGAACACAAACCTGAACTCGATTATGTGACCGTCTGAACTGCCTCAAAACCTTAGGGTTTGGGGCAGTACGGCGTGCCACATGTGAGGCGTTGGCTTGACCCTTCTGCGGCTGGACCGCTGCTACTGTGACATGTTCCGGGTTTTTTGAACTCCGCTCAAGTGTTGAGCTATTATTGAAATCTTAGGTATTTGATTATTCGATCGGAAAGTTTAATACTGTCTATTTATCTGGAATGTGATACAATATATGGAATTCATATAGTTAGGCATGAAATGCGAAGTATGAGATATTTCGGATTTACGATGTCTAAAGTGATTGTGGATTCCAAATGTTGTAGTTTTACACTTTCTTTTCTGTGACCGTAAGTGTAGTATGTCCCATATCACCGGTTTCGTTGCTATACATCAACGACAATCGGGGTATGCATACATACTTACGTTGATGATAAATGATATTATGTGTTGCTGAGATATGATGTGCAGGATTGTCGCGATTGAATAGCCGGTTTTTTTTATATGAGATGAGAGTTTTCTTTTCATTCATGTAAAATTCAAATGTAATGTAATATTCTTTTATTTGGGGCACTTCCAGGTTGAGGTTGATGTCACCAGTGTTGTATATTATTTACTTTTCCGCATTAGGATAGACCCAAGGAGGGGAGCACAAGTGACCGGGTTCTGGGGTTCAGTGGGAGGCCATCTCGAGGAGTCGAGACCAGGTCTCCTAAACTCCAGAATTGGTAAGGTCGCTTGCCGCTCTCGTAGGGGTATAGGGGTGTGGGCTTGGCTATTCATCGCGACTGTGGAATCCGTATTTTCTATTGTTTCTTAAATACTAAATACGGACGTCCTAGTATATCCCACATTATATCTGTGTTTCTGCTGTCTGTATACTGTGATGTGATATCTGTGACGAATGATATATTATATATGAAATATATAGTAGACGTTGCTTATGTTTTACTCCCGCGCTAGTCCCGTCCCGGTATGTCGTTAGTTAAGTAACCTAACGGTGCATAACGGAACATTGCGGCGAATGCGGATGACATAAGCGTACGTTGTATTTTCGTTTCTTTTCTATGATTGGCTTAAGGACTTAAATGATGGGGCTACATTAATATGATTAATGTAAAGAAAATAAACCTAAAAAGATGTTGTAGAATCAGATTTGAAAACCACTCGTCTCTTTATGAAAAATCTACATTTCAAAACTGCGGAGCTCAAGCCACTCCTTTTGAAAACCATTTGATTCTACGACGATATCAAGTTCAAAGCGTTAAAGATTTTCTTAAAAATCATCCGCAACCCTCCGTCATTTTAGGAAGTAGAGTACTTAGTATTCGTGCTACGTTTGCTGACCTTAGCCAAGGCGTAGTGTACGGTAGCTAAGTGATGTCTTCCTACAATGCATATGATGCAGATTAATTGGGACGGGCATGTGACTTTGTTGACCTTAGCCAAGGGTCATGTGAACGGGTCTAATTAATCAAGAAATGACGGGTTGAACTTGACTAGTGCTTGTGATTTGTTGACCATAGCCACGGTCATGAGTGCTACGAGTAAAACCCACATCGGGAATTTCAATAGTTGAAATTTGCAATGAGATTGCATACGTTCCATATGATGGTTGGATCTCGATCCCACTGTGGGCAATAGTTGCTACCAGGAGAGTTTTGCAGTTTACAATTACCTAACCCATTAGGTGTCTAGAAAGGTGTTAACGGGGCTATGCCTCTGGGAAGATGAGGTTTACTTTAATTAGGTCCGTACGAAAGCACGGGGAACCTCCATCAAGTACCGACACTGGCCTGGCTGAACGGTTAGCGAAGTTGTAAACTGTAATTAATCCTGGCTAGTTTTCTTTTTAAGGTTTGAAAGAAAAACTTGATTAAAGCAGTGGGAGACATCGATTAGACAAGATAATAACCAATCTGATCTTTGCAAGAGCTTTCGCTGAGTGTATTCTTTTCTCTCTCTTAATGGCAGATACCAATGACTGGACTCAAGCTTCTACTAGATAAAAATAAACTGAATAGGACCAATTAAAAAGACTGGCTGACAAATCTGAACATTGCCTTGACTTATGATAAGGTATCATATGTCCTCACGGCTTCAGCCCCGCCCGTTCCAGGTCCAAAATCCTCAGTTGCGGATATTGAAGTCCGCAAGACATGGGACGCTGACTGTGTTACGGCCAAATGCTTCACGCTTGCATCGATGGATAACACACATCAAAAGCAGCACGAGAATATGGACATTCACGCCATATTCTTCCATACAAAGGAGTTGTATGGAGAGCAATCCCGCGTATTTCGATACGAAGCATCAAAGAAATTGTTTCAGATGCGAATGGCCCCTGGCATACCAGTAGGAGACCATGTTCTGAAGACGATAGCTCTCATAGAAGAGCTTGAGGACCTTGGACAATGAACAATATACGGATATTATTCTGTAGTCCCTCCCCTCCACCTTTGCTCAATTTATAGTTAACTTCAACATGCACAACATGGAGAAGGAACTACCTGAACTCCTTAATATGTTAAGGAGTGCGAGAGCACACTGAAATCAGTGAAAACTCCCATTTTGAGTGTTGGGCAATCTTCCTCTTCTGGCCCAAAGGCTAAGGCCAAGGGAAAGATGAAGAAGAAGCCCACCAAGCCTAGGGGTGGAGTTAAAAAGGTTAAGGGGAAGGACGAGTCCAAAGCTGGAGAATCGGGGAAAGGGGAATGTTATCACTGCCACAGAACAGGACATTGGAAGCGCAACTGCACGGAGTACTTAAATCTCAAGAAGAAGCATGGGGATGCTTCCCCTTCAGGTGTGTTTGAGACAGAAAACTATTTTTCAATAAACTCTGCTTCCTGGGTATTAGATACCGGTTCAGGTTCTCTCATTTGCAATTCTATGCAGGGGCTGAGAAATAGCAAGGTTTTGAAGACAGGTGATCATACTCTCCGCGTTGGAAATGGTTCTAATGTACATACAGTCGTAGTGGGAGAGTATCATTTGGGGTTGCCGTCTGGGTGTATATTGGTTTTGAACCCATGTTATTTTGTACCTAGTATGCTTTGTAATATAATATCTGTTTCTTTGTTAGACAATGAAGGATATAATTTTGTATTGCAGAACAATGTTATGAACATTCACCTGAATCAAATGTCGGTTGGGTATGGTATGCGTAATAACAGGATATACGTCTTAAATCAACACACAATTTTCAGCATACAACACACTAATAACAGAAAACTTTCAGAAATAAACGAAGCTTTTCTTTGGCACTATAGACTTGGTCATATTAACGAAACAAGACTAAACAAGCTACACAAAGATGGATATTTAAACCCTTTTGAATATAAATCTTATGCGACTTTCCAGTCTTGTATCAAGGGTAAAATGACCAAAACTCCGTTTACCGGACACGGAGAAAGAGCTATCGAGCTCCTAGGCCTCATACATAGTGATGTGTGTGGGCCAATGTCTACACAGGCTAGAGGCGGTTTTTCATACTTCATTACTTTCACTGACGATTTCTCAAGATTCAGTCATGTATTTTTATTAAAGCAAAAATCCGAAGCTTTCAAGAAATTCACTGAATATAAACTCGAAGTAGAAATACAAACCGGCTTGAGTATCAAAATGCTTCGATCAGATCGAGGTGGGGAGTACCTCAGTACAGAATTTGCAAACTTCTTAAAAGAGAATGGGATTCTCTCTCAGCTCACTCCTCCTTACACACCACAGCACAACGGTGCGTCTGAACGACGAAACCGGACCCTATTAGATATGGTCCGTTCCATAATGAGTGATGCTGAGTTACCTGTCTCATTTTGGGGGCATGCATTGGAGACTGCAGCGTTTCTACTGAACAGGGTCCCAACCAAAACCGTGTCTACCACGCCATATGAGATATGGCATGGGAAGAGACCATCTCTTAAGAGAATTAAGATTTGGGGTTAGCCGGCCTATGTTAAAAAGCAGAATCCGGACAAACTCGAGACACGGTCGGTCATGTGTAATTTTGTGGGGTATCCAAAGAATTATTATGGATATCTATTCTACCACAAGGAGGAACAAAAGGTGTTTGTTTCTCAGCATGCCACATTCTTGGAAAAAGAGTTTTTCGCAAATGAAACTGATGACAGTGCGGTAGATCTAGAGGAGGTTCTAGAGACACAAACTACAAATGACGACTTGGTTGAACCGGCTGTTGCAATAGAAACCGAGGAACCTCGGCCACTCCAAAGGTCTGGTAGGACTTCTCGCCCACCGGAGTGGTACTACGATTTCCTCATTGATGGTGACAGAGAAGACTGCATCATGGAGGATGATGATCCTACCAGTTTTCAGCAAGAAATCACGAGTGGAGACTCTGTGAAGTGGATGGATGCCATTAGATCCGAAATGGAGTCTATGTACACCAACAAAGTATGGACTTTGGACGTTGTACCCCCTGGGGTAAAACCTGTGGGGTGCAAATGGATCTTTAAAAGAAAGATTGGTGTAGATGGGCAGGTTGAGACCTATAAGGCAAGACTTGTGGCGAAGAGTTTTCGTCAAAGACCAGGTTTGGACTATAACGAGACTTTTTCTCCTGTAGCCATGCTTAAATCCATTCGGATCCTACTTGCTATTGCTGCTCACTAGAACTATGAAATCTGGCAGATGGACGTTAAAACGGCATTTCTAAATGGGGATTTAGAAGAATGCGTTTATATGGATCAGCCGGAGGGCTTCATTGACAGTGGGAGCAGCGGGAAAGCATGTAGATTACTTAAATCCATATATGGGTTAAAGTAGGCATCACGGTGTTGGAACATCTTTTTCGATGATGTTATCAAATAGTTTGATTTCATCAAAAATCCAGATGAACCTTGTGTTTATAAGAAGGCTGTAGGGAGAGCTGTCACATTCCTCGTATTGTACGTGGATAGCATTCTTCTGATAGGAAATGATATTCCTATACTACAGTCGGTCAAATCTTTCTTATCACTATGGTTCTCCATGAAGGGCCTGGGTGATGACACATACATTCTGGGCATTAGGATCTATAGGGATAGATCCAAGAGGTTATTGGGATTGTCCCAAACCAGGTACATCAACACCTTCCTAAAAAGATTTAGTATGGAAGACTCCAAGCGGGGTGCCTTACCCGCTTGCCATGGGGTCACCCTCTCCAAGGACTCTTGCCCAAAGACCGATGAAGGGAGAGCTCGCGTGAGCATTATACCCTATGCTTCGGCAGTAGGATCTATAATGTATGCGATGTTATGTACACGCCCAGATGTAGCTTATGCACTTAGTATTGTAAGAAGGTATCAATCCAACCCAGGGGAGAATCACTGGATTGCTGTGAAGAACATTCTTAAGTACTTGCGAAGGTCTAAAGAATTGTTCTTGGTGTATGGTAATGGAGATCTCCAAATGGAGGCCTTTACCGATTCGAGCTTCCAGAGCGATAAGGACGACAGCAAATCTATCTCTAGGTTTGTAGTTACCCTCAATAGAGGGGCGGTAAGTTGGAAGAGTTCCAAACAGGATACCGTTACAGACTCTACGATGGAGGCTGAGTGCATTGCTGCGAATGATGCCGCCAAGGAAGCCGTCCGGATGAAGAAGTTCGTCTCGGAGCTAGGAGTAGTTCCAACCATTATTGATCCAATACCATTGTATTGTGATAATAATGGGGCTATGGCGTTAGCCAAGGAGCTTAGGTCCCATCAGCGGTCCAGACACATCCTGAGGCGCTTTCATTTGATCCGGGAGATTGTAGATCGCCGCGAGATCGAGATTAGGAGAGTAGACACAAAGAATAACACCGCGGATCCACTCACCAAGGCCCTCCCTCAGCCGCAGCATGGGCGACTTTTTGAGATGTTGGGTATGAGATACGCCAATAACCGGCCTTAGTGCAAGTGGGAGATTGTTGGATATATGTATGCCCTAGAGGCCATTATATAATAGTGGATGTATTTATACATGTATATATATATATATATATATTCAATGTACATTCTTGCTCGACATGATAGTATGCTATCTGGTTCTTCTTTATCTGACATGTTGATTTGATCATGCTTTTGTTCATTCACACATGTTGATAAAGCCCTGAGGATATAGGCTTGACTACTGTGATTATGATGGAGATCATACTAGTGGGACATCTGTAGTTTATAAGCATATCCTGAAATGTCCCTAGTCGTAGGTGTATCGAGACGGGGCATCGATATACCAGAGTAGACTAGCGTAAATGATACTAGACCCATAAGATGGGCGATGGATGTTCCCACACTCATCGATGTTTGACATCAAGATCGTATACGGGTGCTCAGTGGTGACTTGGTACACTGTACAGACTCACCGAGAACTCCGATATGGAATTATATCTATCGTCAGATAGCAGTTCTCAGATGACAATGGTGCGGGTTAGTCTGTAGACCCGAGATCGTCATAGAGTCTTGTGTATTCTCCCACTGTACTTTGATTACCACCCTACCAAGGCTCTACTGAGTCGTGCAAACAGGTGGCCGTTGGGTACTGTCCCGAGACACACGAAGGCGATGAGCGATAGGAGGGGTTTCGTCTCTCCCGGTATTGCGAGTTGATGCTGTGCTGTGCTCGACTGGCTATATCAGTAAGTCCCTGGCCAGGGCTGTTGAGATTTACTGATAAGTGTTATCAGTGGTTTCTCGATCGGTTATAGACCATTCATCGGCACGACTTTTTGAGTTATTAGGTCCGACGTTACCATCCCTAGACTTGATATGCAGCATATCTGACGAAGAGACTGGACTGTACGGTAGTGTTGCCGGTTGGCTCGACGGGAGTTGTAACTGGTTTGCTTGTTTTCTTCTGATCGCTCAATACCCGGGTGGCCGTTACGTTTAGCTGACCGCTTGCGGCTTGGGGGTGCTTGATATGATCATCACCCACTGCCGGCGTATTGACGAGTCTTAGAGTCCCACAATGGAGTTACCTAGTCCAGGAGAAACGTTGTGGTGCGCATATGCGATATGCGCATGGACCCGGTTAAAATGCGCTTATGAGATACCGCATATTAATCGGGCGGTTTTCTTTTGGTCGGGTCGTATGCGATATGACCGGTTTGCAAAATCAAGTGTTGATTTATCATTGACCATTAGTTTCTCACTTGAAATACTTTCTTGTCTTTTTGTTCTAAGCATGCATGTATGCATTCATTCTTACTCATGCACATATGGATGTGCATGCACACATACATGCATACATCATTCTATCATGGTTGTTGATATAATGGATGGTGGCAATATAAGACTCACACCCTTTATAAAATATATGGATATTATTTTTGGAAAAGAAAAATGAAAATGGAAATTGTTTCATGGTTGAATATTTTATTCTTTCATTAACCCTTTTGTTTAAGCATAATTTAATTTCTATGGTCATTTTTGTTCCAAACTAAAATATCTATATATTTTATAACCTTGGTTAAGAATGAGAGATAGAAAATATATATATTCTCTTTTCTCATTTTTATTTGATAACCTTATCATTATCTTGAGTTTTAGAAAGCCATCATCTTCTTCCTCCTTTCTCTCTTGCTCTCTAGTTTTCTCAAGTTAGCAAATGAGTTACGAAGTTAGGATTTTGAAGTGAGAAACCAACCACAACACCATTCTATACTAGTCTTGCCCATTAGTGTAGAGTGTTAGCTTCCATTTCTTCTCTTGATCTTGTGGAGCTTCAAGCTTGGACAAAGAGGACTCCGGGTGGATCGTCGTGGACCTAGAGGATCTCAAGCGGACCTTTTTCCAACCCTCAAGTAGCCAAGGAGTCTAGCGTAGGGAGATACAAAGGTTGTACTCTCAAAACCCTAGCTTTTACTACTTGTGTTTGTGTTAAACTTTAGTTGCCCTAAATTTTCTAGCATGATCCTTTAGAATGTTTCTTTAGCACCATAAAAATTTAAATTTGGCATGTGTGTTGCCTCCAAACCCTAGTAGTGGTGCTGTAGGAAACCCTACAGTGTGACCATGGAAGTGTGGTTTTGACCCAGGAACCACGGTCCCATCAGTGACCTAGACATATTCCAAGGCAGTATCACCTGATCATGGAGATAGTTGATCTCCAAGGTGATCGAGGTTAGGAGAGTAGAATTAGAGGACAACACGGCGGATCCACTCACAAAGGCCTTTTCCCAGAGAGAGACTTTTATAGGATGGTTGAGTATGAGATACTGCAACCACTGCTACAGATGGCCCTAATGCAAGTGGGAGATTGTTAGTTATATGTATGCCCTAGAGGCCATTACTGTACATGAGATGTATATTGTAGTGGATGCTGGGACATATATAGGTAGGACTTTCTTGCTCGACATGATAGTACGCTATCTGGTTGGTATTTATCTTAAGATGTATACTTACTGTCTATCTGTTACATGTTGATAAAGCCCTTAGGATGTGTGTTAGTGTATTTGCCCTAGAGACCATTACTGTATCATACAAGCATGTATATTACTTGATGGAAGCTTGGGATATTCACAGTTGTATAGACAATCTTGATCAAAATGGTAGTATGCTACTTGGTTTGTTTCTACTTCAATATGTGCATGTGTTTCTTTTAGCATATCGCTTATACATATTTGTAGAGCCCTTAGGATCTTTGCTTGATTACCAGCGTTGTGATGGCAGTCACACTAGTGGGGGCTGGGTAATCTACAAGCACATCCTTATATAAGTCCCTAGTCGTAGGACTATCGAGACAGGGCATCGATACTCCAGAGTAGACTAGCGTATACGCTTCTCATCCCAGCTCGGGAGGTGGTCTGTCCTACAGCCATCAGTACGTCGTACTGGAGATAGTATGCGGGTGCTCGTTAGGTTACGAGTACACTGGACAGGACTCGTCGGGAACTGTTGGATGGTATTATACCTATCGTCAGTTATCAGTTCCCAGGTGACATGAGTACAGCTTAGTCCGCTGGCTTGACACTGTCACTTCGTCTCGAGTGTGTTCCCACTGTACTTAGATTACTACCTTACCACGGCTCAAAGGAGTCGTGCAAACAGGTAGTAGTTGGGTGCATTCCCGAAGCACTTGGAGGCAGTGACGGTTAGACAGGATTCGTCTCTCCCGGTATTGGGAGTTGACATCGCGTTGTGTCTAGGAGAGCCATTACACGAGTAGTCCCTGGCCAGGGCAAGCGAGATATACTGGTAGGTTTCCAGTGTTATCTCAGGGTGTTATGGGCTTCACTCCGACACGACTTGTACCGCTATTGGAGCACTGTCGTTCACCACCCCCTAGGCCCGCCATGCGATGTATCAGACGAATAGACCGGACTGTACAGAGATTGTCATATACATGCTCAGTAGGAGTTCGGATGGGTTTACCTCATCGGCCTTCTTATCGACATCTACCTGGGGACCGTTACGTACAGCTAGTGCCGCTTGCGGTCTATGGTTAAACCCACTGCCAGCGTAGTGTCGAGTCTTTAGACTCCCACACAGAGAGTTTCCCTGCACTGAGCAAAATGTGTAGAGGCCGTATGGTTTTACGGCAGGGCTGCGATCGCTTACGTGCACTTGTGTGCGTATGCTGTTCGGGCAGGCAGTACTAGTGGGCTTTAGTTTAAGCCGGATCCTAGTACTGCACGGA
This sequence comes from Agapanthus africanus, assembly GCA_030015575.1. Lineage (NCBI taxonomy): Eukaryota > Viridiplantae > Streptophyta > Magnoliopsida > Asparagales > Amaryllidaceae > Agapanthus > Agapanthus africanus. Next base: position 330,732,028 of record JASDDO010000022.1, read on the forward strand.
TGGATTTGTTTTGTCTTCTGTGCATTCGCATTCTACGGAATGCGGATGCGGGTGTGTATGCACAGTTTTGAGGAGCGATAAAGGAGGAGGTGCCCCATTAGGGTTTTGGCAGTTGGTTCGGCCAAAACCGTTATGTGGCAGGCTCATTAGGGTTTTGACAATCCGTTCGGTCAAAACCATTATGAGCCGGAGACATTCTTTTACTACTCCTTTTTGTGATAATTTTGTGATGGCTAATTGCATTTACCATTTGACCACCATGACCTCTCTTGACTTTGTTGACCCATTGACCGGTGTTGACCATTGACCTTCATGAAAGATCTACACTCTTCTTTGGATTTTCTTTTTCTTTTGATTATGAAAATGGTCAATTCAATGAAGCATCAACTTTATCATGATAGGATTTGTAATGATGTTGTTTTTACTATTATTGCAACCATGGTGCCTTTTTTCTTTTGTGATGATATTCATTTTCTCATGCTCATTCTCTCTTTTAGAAAAGAAAAATAGAAAGAGCTCCATGGTTGGAAAACTCTCCTTCATCTTCCTCCTCTTGAAATATTCTTTTGATCTCATGTGTTGAGAGAAAAAGAATCCGAAAATACTTCCATCAACCTCCTCTACATAACCTAGGACTTCAAGACTAGCGATCTTGTTGCCCTAGTTGTCTCGGCTCGAGGTGGAGCTCGGTGTACAACTCTCGGGTGGATCGTCTTCGACTCAAGAAGGCCGCGGAGGTGACCAAGATCCGGATTGACCCTCGGAGCGTGGATGGACGAGCCAGACAGCGGAGAGAAGATCCGAAGGACCGGTTTCGTGAGGTATAATTTCTACGGCATAATAGTTAAAGACTCTAGTAGTTTGTTAGTTTCTAGTTTAGCAAAGATCCGGCTTTTAGTCCATGTTGCCTTTGCGCCAAAATAATTGTTTTTCGCCGTTTCCGCCTCCCCGTAAGAACCGGTGTGAGCAACGTGGACTTACAGTGGTATCAGAGCCTAGCTAAACATAAACTTGCAAGTTAGCAAAGCGTTAAGAATATCGATCGGAAAAAAGTGGCAAAACACGCCCGGGAAAAACCAAGTTTCTGTCGATTTTTTATACTGCTCAAAAAGTGATTTAAAATATATGAAAAATCGTCTCAGGGTTTTCTAAAGACACAGACCAAAAACAGTCCACTGAACCGGTCAAAGCGCCGCGGTTCCGCAGCAAGAACATGCTTCTTGCCGCGGATCCGCGGCCGAGTGGACTCGTCCGTGGACCGCGTTTGGTGCAGTGTGCTTAGTTGGCTGTTTTGGGATTTTTCGTACATGTTGTTTCTACCCAGTTTTTCCAGAGAACAAAATGACTTTTGGGGTGGTTACAAATCCGTATTTTGATCGATATTCCGTACACTTTGGCTAATGAATATTTTCTGTGATGTGATATATGTATTGAACGTCCGCTAATCGCTATACGTCGATTAGTGGGGGTTATACATATCTGTGATCTGTAATGTTGATGGTTTGTGTATATGAACTCGGTGGATTGTCGCGGATGAATAGCCGGGGTGGATGTGAGATGAGAGTTTCTTTTTCTTTCATTCATTGTAAAATTTGTAAATTGATGTAATATTATTTGTTTGGCCGCACAACCGGGTCGGGGTTGTAGCCGTCATTGTATAATTTCTTTTTACTGTTTTTGCTCCTAGGATAGACCTAAGGTGGGGTGCACAAACTACCGGGTATCTCGAAGTGCCAAGTAGCCTACTCACGGTGATGAGGGAGGTTGCTTCGCTTCGGGTACTTGGCGGGTAGTTTGCCGCACCCGTAGGGGTCTAGGGTAGGGTTTGGCTATTCATCGCGACCGTGTAATTCGTTATTCGTTACAGGCTCGTACGAATTGTGGATTCCTAGTATATCCATTATATTCATCTGTGATCTGGAATGACTATCATTGCATATGACGAATGTTTATATATATCTATATGATATCTATTTAGGCGTTGCTTATGTTTTGCATCCGCGCTAGTCCAACCCCGCTCTGTCGTTAGTTAAGTAACCTAACGGGTGATGACGGGACCCCGTGGCGAATGCGGATGGCATAAGCGTACGTCATATTTTCGTTGTTTTTTGCAATGGTAGGATTAAATGATGGGACGCATTGGAATTAATGCAAGAAAATAAACCAAGTAAAATTCGTTGGAACACTTTAAAACCACTCGGTTCTTTTCTAAAAAACAGCTTTTTAAACGCGGAGCTTGAACCACTTCTTTTAAAAGCTATCTCGTTCCATCGATTATATCAAGTTCACTACGTTCACGGTTTCGCCAAAACCATTCGTAGCCCTCCGTCGTTTCATATGAATATTCAACAGTATTCAAGCTGTGTTTGTTGGCCCTAGTCAAGGCACAGTGTTTGGTAGCTGGTGGGTATTCTTATGTTGCATAGATAGAATGTGTTGGTTTGGGACAGTCGTATTACTTTGTTGGCCATAGTCAAGGGTATATACGGGTGGGTTCAAATCAACCTGGACAACGACGGGTAGAACTTGACATGTGACTTATGATTTGTTGGCATTAGTCAAGGTCATAAGAGCATGGGGCAAAAAAAAATCCACATCGGGAGTTTCAAAAGTACTGAAACTTGCTAGCACTGCATACCATTTGGAGTGTGATGATTCTGGTAGGATTCCTTCAGTTTTGTCACGCGATGTTATTTGGATCCCGATCCTACTGTGAGTATATGCTACTCCTCGGGAACTTTCTCACTAAACGATCAATGCTATAAACCAAGTAGGTGTCTAGAAAGGTGTTAGCGGGGCTACGCCCACAGGGAAAAGAGGTTATTTAATTAAGGAACTTCGCGAAAGTGTTGGAAAACCTCCCTCGAAGTTCCGACACCAGCCTGGTTAAACGGTTAAGCAAGTATTGTACGGTGAGATTGATCCCGACTAATTCTTCCCTTATAGTTTGAGGAGGAATTCGAGAGACAGTGGGATCCATCCTGTTTAGATAAATTAAAAACCAATCTAAACTTGCAAGAGCATCATGCTAAAGTGTTTTCTTCTCTCTCTCTTAACTGCAGCGACCCAGTGACCTGACATAGGTTACATCTAGATAATAAAATGACTGAATCTGACTGCTTTGACTGGCAAAGGTCTGTCCAGATGTCCATTGCCCATGACAAGCTGGGACACCTCTTAACTAATCCAACCCCTGCCGTCTCAGGTCCAGTTTCCACTGTCACGGATATTGATATCCGTAGGACATCGGAAGAAGTCTGTGCGAAAGCCAAGTGCCTCGTGTTGGCCTCAGTTGATGGTGCAAACCAGAGACAGCACGAGAAGATGGACTTAGTTTCTATCTTCCTCCATAACAAAGATTTATATGGAGAGCAATCTCGTATCGCAAGATATGAGACCTCGAACATTCCTTCCAGCGAGGATGGCTATCGGGTCATCTGTAGGGGGCAACGTCCTTACAGAGACCAGCTCTTTTGAGCTCTCGGACCTGAAGACCACGTTGAAGAACGGGTCATATACTGACTTAGTTCAAGAGTCTCTACTTACTACCCTGAAGGAAACCAGGAAAGTAGAAAGAAAGAGAAGGGCAGATGTTTCGGGACTGGATGTAGTAAGAGAAGGATGTTTCTATTGTTACATGAATGAACATTGGTAGAAGGATTTCAGTGCTTGCAAAGCCAGTAGCCAGAATTCCAAGCATGTTGTGGCTTCGGCTTCGGGTGTGTTTGTGATAGAGAACTGTATGTCAGTTAACCCTACTTCCTAGGTATTGGATACCGGATCAGGATCTCATATCTGTAATTCGTTACAGGCTCTGAGAAACTGTAGGGTTATCAGGAAAGGTGATATGTGTAGGGTTCCTAGGCAGACTCTAGAGGTCTCATAAGGCATCAACCATGCCAAATTCAAATTTTACAAGTGCCGAGAAACCCTAATACGGATCGTTGACTAGAGTTTAGGCGATAACTACAACTAGTAAACTGCTTTACTAATAAGTGAACGGAAATACAACCTTTGTAGATCCGGTCCTCTACCTCCATAGCTCCGCTGTGATCATCGGATCCCGGACTCTAGTAATGGTTTCGTCGAAGAAATGATCGGGCTAGGTCGTCGACTTTGATGCCGAAGTTGATCTACGTCGAGGCAACACAAGATCAAGCTCCAACTTCACCAAGCCATGAAACTTGTGAAGAAAACACCCTATACTACTTGGCAAGTGGTAGAGGATGAAGAAATAGGAAGTGGGTTCACTTCAGAATTGGATTTCTCACTCTTTTCATGAAATCACCATTGAAGGTTGCAAGCTCTCTTCTTCTTGAAGAAGAAGAAGAAGAAGAAAAGAATATCATAAGTCTTTTAAAAAAGGGAAATAATATGATACTTATCATATTTGCAACCATAGTTAGGTGTAGAGAATGAACCAAGGTTAGGAGAATGGTTAGGGTTAGGGAAAGAAACAAAATGGTCAACCATTTCAAAGCTTCATGAAGCTTCAAAGATAATCCAATGTTAGCCACCATTTTATTTCTTTCTAAAACGAATAAATAAATAAATGAATAAGTATATGAAGCAAAAGAAACCCTAACCATTGACCAACCATGTTTTAAACCAAATACACAAACTATCATGTATCATCAAACATTATACAATCAAATGCACAAAAGTATATCACATATACAATGTGCACATCAAGTGAGAAAATCCTTTTTAAGTGAACAAATACTAGTTAATGCAAAGTAATATATCAAATATATAATTATGCATTAAATAATTAAATCAACGCTTGATTTAACGATCCGGTCATATCGCATATGACCGACTAATATCCAATATATCGACTTATCGAATCAATACTTGATTCGATAACTAGGTTATATCGCATACAACCAATCGATACATTCATCGCGAGAATAGAATACGGTATCACATACACGCATTATTCTCGGTCCCGCACATATCTCATATGTGATCCTATTTCGTTTCGCTTGAGCCAGGAAACCTCTGTGTAGGACTCTAAAGACTCGTCAATACGCCGGCAGCAGGTGATGATCATATCAAACACCCACAAGCCGCAAGCGGTCTGCTAAACGTAACGGCCACCCGGGTATTGAGTGATCAGAAGATCGTCAAGCAAGCCCGCTCACACTCCTGTGAATCCAACCAGTAACACTTATCGTACAGTCCGGTCTGATCGTTTGATATGTCGCATATCTTGTCTAGGGGTGGTAAACGTCAGACCCCAATAGCTCGATAAGTCGTGTCGATATGAGGTCTATAACAGTTCGAGAAACTACTGGTAACACTTACCAGAAAATCTCAGCAACCCTGGCCAGGGATTTCCGGTTATAGCCAATCGAACACAGCTCAACATCAACTCTCTATACCGGGAGAGACGAATCCCCTCCTATCGCTCATTGCCTCCATGTGATTCGGGACTGTACCCAAAAGCCACCGTTTTTCACTTCCTCTTAGATGTGGTAAGGTGGAAATCAAAGCACAGTGGGAATCACACAAGACTCTATGACGATCTCGGGTCTACAGACTAACCTGTACCAGTGTCACCAGAGAACTGCCATCTGACGTAAGGTATAATACCATCTGGGAGTTCTCGGCGAGTCCGTCCAGTGTACCCAGTCTCCACTGAGCACCCGTATATCATCTCCGATGTCAAACACCAATGGATATGGGATCATCCATCGCCCATCTGTATGGGTCGAGAAGGTATACGCTAGTCTACTCTGGTATATCGATGCCCCGTCTCGATACACCCACGACTAGGGACCTTGAAGGATGTACTTATGGACTACCATGTCCCCACTAGTATGATCTGCATCATAGTCAAGGTAGTCAAGTACACATCCTAAGGGCTTTACCAACATGTAACAGAGAGACAATCAGTACACACGTTAAGGTAAAGAGTAACCAGATAGCATACTATCATGTCGAGCAAGAAAGTCATCCCTATATATATCCCAGCATCCACTACAATATACATCCTATGTACAGAAATGGCCTCTAGGGCATACATATAACTAACAATCTCCCACTTGCACTAGGGCCATCTATAGCAGTGGTTGTAGTATCTCATACTCAACCATCCCATAAAAGTCTCTCTCTGGGAATAGGCCTTCGTGAGTGGATCCGCCGTGTTGTCCTCTGAGTCTACTCTCCTAACCTCGATCACCCTGGAGATCAACCATCTCCATGATCAGGTGACACTGCCTTAGAATATGTCTGGATCACTGATGGGACGGACGTTCCTTGGCATAAGCCACAACTCCATTGTCAGACAATGGGAGGAACTAAGTTCATCTCATGAACAAATATACATCCAGACTGCCTCTTTGATAGCATCTTAAGTAGCGATGTATCCAGCCTTTATCGTCTATTATGCCACGGTATCAAGCTTGGAACTCTTCCAACATACCGTCCCTTTACTGAGGGTAAAGACAATGCCTGTGACTGACATTCAGTCGTCTTTATCACCCAGGAACCTTTCCAGTGATTCTCCCCAGGATCATCTGATACCTTCTCACTACAACTAGTGAGTATCCTAATATCCAATTAGATCTATCTCATAGATCCAAAACCCAGGATTTAGTAGGTATCACTTTGATCCTATATGGAGAATCATTGTGATAAGCGGAGACTGACCGAGCGTAGCATAGGAAACTTCTTCCATATCAAGAGTATGTCATCCACGTACTCTACGAGGATCACCACCATACTCCCTACTATCTTTTTGTATATACAAGGTTCATCTACCATTTTGATGAAGTCAAACTCTTTGACTACTACATCAAAACAGACGTTCCAACTCCGCGATGCCTGCTTTATCGTATAAAACATCTTGCACACGTTTCCGCTGCTCCCACTGTCTAAGAGGACCTCTGGCTGTGTACTTATAGACGCACTATTCTAAAACATCATTTAGAAAAGCAGTCATGGCACCCAACCGCCAGATATCGTAGTCATGGTATGTAGCCGTGGCAAGTAGGATCTGGATGGACTTAAGCATAGCTACTGGAAAAGGTTTCATCATTTTCCACGTCTGGTTGATGACGAAAACCTTTAACAAGTCTTGCTTTGAAAGTCTCAACTTTTCCATCTACACCATGTAATCTTCTCAAGATATACTTGCTCCTGATGGGGATTTAACCCTTCAGATAAAGCAACCAAAGTCCATACTTTGTTGGTGTATAAGGATTCCATCTCAGATCGCTAAGCATCCAGCCATTCTTACAGAGTCCCACTCCTGATGGCCAGCTCGAAACTAGTTGGGTCATCATCTCATGATGCAATCCTCGCTCCCACTGTCATTGAGAAACCGAAGTAACTCTCAGGTGGGTGAGGAACCCTACTAGATCGGCGGAGAGGCTGAGGTTCGTTGGTTACTATTGAATCCTTCGGTTCTACCAAATCATCAGCTGCAGTTTGTATTGCTGGAACATTTCCAGTTCTACATAACAGACCTTGCCTCGAGCTTGTCCGGATTTTGCTTTTAGACATAGGCCGGACAACCCCAAATCTTAACTAACTTAAGATATGGGCTCTTCCCTTTCCATATCACATATGAAGCGGTAGGCAACTGATTTGATTGGAACCCTATTCAATAGGTATGCAACTTCATAAATGCTTAACTCCCTAAAGGAAATAGGTAACTCAGTAATACTCATCATAGAGCACACCATATCATATAGGGTGTTATTGCTCCGCCCTGATACACCGTTGTGCTGTGGTGTATACGGAGGAGTAATTCTGAGAGAGAATCTCATTCTCCTTTAGAATAGTCCAGGATTTCCGTGCCCTAGTATTCTCCTCCTCGATCACATCAAAGGACATAATACTTATACCCGTATTTTGGTTCTCTACTTCTAACTTATATTCTGTGAATATCTCAAAAGGTTCAGACTCATGTTTCAACAGGAACATATGACTGAATCTTGAGAGATCATCAGAGAATGTAATGAAGTATAAAGAACCGGTCTTGGCATGTGTAGACAGGGGACCTTCATACATCAACATGTATCATCCCAAGAGTTTACTAACTCTTTCTCTGTTTCCAGTAAACGGAGCTATGGTCATTTTATCTTTGTGACATGACTGGCAAGTTTCATAAGATGTAAATTCAAACTGATTTAAATATGCATCTAAATGTAACTTTAGCTAGTCGGGTCACATTGATCTGACCTAGTCTACAATGCCTCAAGAAGGATCCGTTCATATCTGAACTCTTCCTCTTGTGTGTGTTCCGTATACTAAGAACTGTAGTTTGATTTAGAACATCAATTCTTTTAGATAACGTGCCTGAACCGATCAACTTTTGATATAGCAAATGTTCAAAACATTATCCAACAATACAAAATTATATCCTTCTTTAATAAATAAAGAGACTGATATTATTTTGTATATCAGGTTCGGTATCTAATAACATTTGTTCAGAATCAATTTATAGATAATAAGGGTGACAGTGACCAACAGACTTGGCTGCAACACTTGCCCCGTTGTCTGCCTCATGAAACTTATCACCCGTTCTCAGTTCTCTACCATTCTGTAGCCCATGTAACGGATAACATATGCGGGATCCTGATCCGGTATCACATACCCATGACGTAAAGAATACTGAGAAACAGTTCTGTGTAATGAACGCACCCGAAGAAGATGCATCATCATGCACTTTCTTCGTTTGGGCGGCAAAGGAATCCTGGTAATCCCCAATTTCCTGCTCTGTCTTATAACAATTATAAGTTGAAGCGGGACCAACGTTCCCCAGCTCAGTATAACAAGTGGGTTCGGTCAATATATCCGTTTTATTATCTTGATTAAGGCGTGACATGGTCGCTACCTGGAGAGAGAGAGAAGAAAACACTCAGCGTATGCTCTTGCAAGATCAGATTGGTTATTATTTTATCTAATCAGGATGGCTTCCACTGTTTTTATCAAATCTTCCTTCAAACCCTAAAAGGAAAGACTAGCCGGGATTAATTACACACTACAAGTTCGCCAATCTTTCAGCTAGGCCAGTGTCGGTTCTTTGAGGGAGGTCCCCCGTGCTTTCGCACGAACCTAATTAATGTAAACCTCGTTTTCCTAGAAGCGTAACCTCGTTAACACCTTTCTAGACACCTACTTGATCGGCTAATTGTAATGTGTAAAACTCTCCCAGGAGTAACAATTACTCGCAGCGGGTATCGGGATCCAACTATCTCATAGAAGGTATGCAATCTCATTGCAAATTTCAACACTTGAAATTCCCGATAATTTTGCCCCGAACGATCTATGACCTTGACAAGGTCAACAAACCATAGACCGCAAGTCAAGTTCAACCCGTCATTTCTTGATTGAATCAAACCCACCCGCACGACCCTTGACAAGGTCAACAAGGCCGCACGACTACCCTAACCCAATCTGCATCATATGCATAAGCAGATAAATACTGGTTAGCTACCGCACACTGCGCCTTGACAAGGTCAACAAACGCAGCACGAATACTAAGCCTGACTTATCTGAAAAGACGGAGGGCAACGATAGGTTTTTCTGAAAACCTATTGCGTAATGAACTTGATATCGTTGTAGGATCGAATGAATTTTGAAATGGAGTGTTTTTGAGGCTTTTCTAGTTTTGCTAAAGGAGTCACTCCCGGTGAAGGGATCGTCGGTCCTTTCCTCGTCGAATGAGGTGCGGGATATATCATATATATCACTGTGCAAAGAAGAAACTATAGAAGCAATCAAAAGACAAACCGAGAGTTGTAGCATCTGCCAGTTATTGCTAAAGGAGTCACTCCCGGTGAAGGGATCTCGGTCCTTTCCTCATCGAATAAGGTGCAGGATATATCATATATACCGCTGTGCAAAGCAAGAACTGTAGCTACCTGTTTTAATTTTTGAAATTCGATTCCACAACATCTTAGGTTTCTTTTATTTCATTAATCTCATTAATGAAGTCCTATCATTTAAGTACCTAAACATCACAGATAAATATGACGTACACTTATTCCATCCACATTCGCCTCGATGTCCCCTCATGCACCGTTAGGTTAGGTAACTAACGACAGAGCGGGGCAGGGCTAGCGCGGGTGTAAAACATAAGTAACGTCTATATAATATATCATATATACCATATACAGTATTTATCACAGAACATCACATGATCACTACACAGATATCACAGCAGAAGAATCATATGAAACATTGGATATACTAGGACGTCCGTGTTTTCAATACGAGCCAGTATAAAACACGGATTCCACGGTCGCGATGAATAGCCAAAACCACACCCCTAGACCCCTACGAGAGCGGCAAGCAACCCTACCAATTCTAGGGTTAGGAGACCCGGACTCGACTCCTCGAGATGGTCTCCCACTGGACCCTAGAACCCGGTTACTTGTGCTCCCCTCCTTGGGTCTATCCTAGTGCGGAAAAGTAAACAATATACAAAAGGTGACATCTTCCGCAACCTGGAAGTGCCCCAATAAAAGAATATTACATACAAGTTTTTACATGAATGAAAAGGAAAAACACTCATCTCATATAAAAAAACCCTGGCTATTCAAACACGACGATCCAATATAACATATCCAGCAACACATAACATCAACGTAAGTAAATATGCGCATCCCAATTGTCGTTGACATATAGCAACGAAACCGGCGATATCACATATTACACTTACGGTCACAGAAAAGAAAGTGTAAAACTACAACAGTTGGAATCCGCAACCTCCATAGACATCGCATGCCTAATCAAATGAATTCCTTAGACATCACATGCCTAACAATTATAAACCTCGCATTTTAGTCTCATTATCGAAAACACTTTTCAGTATCAAGTCGGGTAATTCAACAAGATTCCCGACATCCTGATCGAATGCTCGTCGCAAACTTTAGTAGATGGCCGCACCCCCGATACCGTCGACGAAGTGCACCAAGGCGGAATACCGCCGCCGCGAGCACCCGAATGGATGCTTTCGGCGACGGGGTTCTCCTACAGTCACTTGGTCGGGGCTATGGGGTGAGGCTGTCTATTAAGTTTATCCGGCGAGTATCCGCGTACGCTACGTGATTGCGACGGACTTTTGATCGCATCAAAATTCCGTGGCAACCGATCAAGTGAGACTAAAGTGCTGTGTTTATAACATTCATTCAGTTATCTCATAACTACTTGTGGATTCCAAGTATTGTATCCCATTCCAGATAAATAGAAAATGTTAGACTTTCCGATCGAACATTCAAACACCCAAGTTTTCCCGAAACAGCTCAACACATGAAACAAGTTTAAAAACATCCAGTTCATGCCTCAGTACCAACGGTCCAACCGTAGAAGGGTCAAGCCAACGCCTCACATGTGGCACGCCGTACTACCCCAAACCCTGAGGTTCAAAGGGCAGTTCAAGACGGTCACATAATCGAGTTAAGGTTTGTTGTCTTCTAGAGGGTCCATCGCGTTACATGCACTACTGAGAACGTTATTAAACCACGGAAAGATCCAACACTTGGAAATTTCCCGACAGGGGAAAAAGTGGGTGTTTATATCCGGTCGAACTTTTTAACATATTCTAAAATTATGCGGAAAACACATAGACAAGATTAGACAATCCGATCGAATCCACGAAGCTCCAAAACACCCCAGAAAACTCAACTCTTGAGTGAAAATTAAAAATTCCCAGAAAACTCAGCACCTGAAGAGACAAATTACTGTGCAAAAATGGAAGTCTAATCTCATTATTTGGCCGCGGAACCGCCGCAGAAGCCATGCTTCTGCCGCGGTTCCGCCGCGCTTCCGCCGTATCACTTGGTCAATTTTGCACCGTAATTCTTATAATTTCCTGCTGAATTTTTTAAGAATTTGTAATCTGGAAAAAACCCAGTTTTGAAAAATTATCCAGAGAGGGGTTATGGATTGGCGTTTCGGGTTCGAACGGGTTTCTAACTCCGTCTACTCATCGCTTAAGGCTCTAGCTAGGCTCTGATACCACTGTAGGGTTCCTACGCACACTCTAGAGGTCTCATAAGGCATCAACCATGCTAAATTCAAATTTTACAAGTGTCGAGAAACCCTAATACGGATCGTTGACTAGAGTTTAGGCGATAACTACAACTAGTAAACTGCTATACTAATAAGTGAACGGAAATACAACCTTTGTAGATCCGGTCCTCCACCTCCATAGCTCCGCGTTGACGTCCCTCCGCTGCGATCATCGGATCCCGGACTCTAGTAATGGTTTCGTCGAAGAAATGATCGCGCTAGGTCGTCGACTTTGATGCCGAAGATGATCTACGTCGAGGCAACACAAGATCATGCTCCAACTTCACCAAGCCATGGAACTTGTGAAGAAAACACCCTATACTACTTGGCAAGTGGTAGAGGATGAAGAAATAGGAAGTAGGTTCACTTTAGAATTGGATTTCTCACTCTTTTCATGAAATCACCATTGAAGGTTGCAAGCTCTCTTCTTCTTGAAGAAGAAGAAAAGAATATCATAAGTCTTTTAAAAAAGGGAAATAATATGATACTTATCATATTTGCAACCATAGTTAGGTGTAGAGAATGAACCAAGGTTAGGTGAATGGTTAGGGTTAGGGAAAGAAACAAAATGGTCAACCATTTCAAATCTTCATGAAGCTTCAAAGATAATCCAATGTTAGCCACCATTTTATTTCTTTCTAAAATGAATAAATAAATAAATGAATAAGTATATGAAGCAAAAGAAACCCTAACCATTGACCAACCAGGGTTTAAACCAAATACACAAACTATCATGTATCATCAAACATGATACAATCAAATGCACAAAAGTATATCACATATACAATGTGCACATCAAGTGAGAAAATCCTTTTTAAGTGAACTAATACTAGTTAATGCAAAGTAATATATCAAATATATAATTATGCATTAAATCATTAAATCAACGCATGATTTAACGATCCGGCCATATCGCATATGACCGACTAATATCTAATATATCGACTTATCGAATCAATCCTTGATTCGATAACTAGGTTATATCGCATACAACCAATCGATACATTCATCGCGAGAATAGAATACGGTATCACATACACGCATTATTCTCGGTCCCGTACATATCTCATATGTGCTCCTATTTCGTTTCGCTTGAGCCAGGAAACCTCTGTGTAGGACTCTAAAGACTCGTCAATACGCCGGCAGCAGGTGACGATCATATCAAACACCCACAAGCCGCAAGCGGTCGGCTAAACGTAACGGCCACCCGGGTATTGAGCGATCAGAAGATCGACGAGCAAGCCCGCTCACACTCCTGTGAATCCAACCAGTAACACTTACCGTACAGTCCGGTCTGATCGTCTGATATGTCGCATATCTTTCCTAGGGGTGGTAAACGTCAGACCCAAATAGCTCGATAAGTCGTGTCGATATGAGGTCTATAACAGTTCGAGAAACTACTGGTAACACTTAACAGAAAATCTCAGCAACCCTGGCCAGGGATTTCCGGTTATAGCCAATCGAACACAGCGCAACATCAACTCCCTATACCGGGAGAGACGAATCCCCTCCTATCGCTCATTGCCTCCATGTGATTCGGGATTGTACCCAAAAGCCACCGTTTTGCACGCCCTCTTGGACGTGGTAAGGTGGAAATCAAAGCACAGTGGGAATCACACAAGACTCTATGACGATCTCGGGTCTACAGACTAACATGTACCAGTGTCACCAGAGAACTGCCATCTGACGTAAGGTATAATACCATCTGGGAGTTCTCGGCGAGTCCGTCCAGTGTACCCAGTCTCCACTGAGCACCCGTATATCATCTCTGATGTCAAACACCAATGGATATGGGATCATCCATCGCCCATCTGTATGGGTCGAGAAGGTATACGCTAGTCTACTCTGGTATATCGATGCCCCGTCTCGATACACCCACGACTATTGACCTTGAAGGATGTACTTATGGACTACCATGTCCCCACTAGTATGATCCGCATCATAGTCAAGGTAGTCAAGTACACATCCTAAGGGCTTTACCAACATGTAACAGAGAGACAATCAGTACACACGTTAAGGTAAAGAGTAACCAGATAGCATACTATCATGTCGAGCAAGAAAGTCCTCCCTATATATGTCCCAGCATCCACTACAATATACATCATATGTACAGTAATGGCCTCTAGGGCATATATATAACTAACAATATGACTCTCAGGGTTGCTAACGGAATGAGCATGTATGGTGAATCCGTAGGGGAATATCATCTAGGACTGACAACTGGGCAGATATTGATTCTGCGTGACTGTTTTTATGTACCAGGTGCGACTTGTAACATCATATCTGTATCCTTACTTTCTAAGGAAGGATGTGATTTTACTTTTGTAAGCGATGTAGTAAACATCCACCTAATTCAAGTTCTGATTGGGTCAGGTATATTGAAAAACGGTATATACGTTTTGAATCAAGCTCAGGTCTTCAGTGTCCAGAACAGACTTAAAAGAAAGTCTCCGGAATTAAATCAGGCTTTCTTATGGTTTTGTAGACTGGGTCACATCAATGAGACACGGTTGACAAAGTTACATAAAGAAGGATACTTGGATCCGTTCGAGTACCAGTCTTATGCCACTTGTAAATCTTGTCTCATGGGAAAGATGACAAAGACTCCGTTCACTGGACACGGAGAAAGAGCGAGCGAGCTCTTGGGACTCATACACAGTGACGTGTGTGGTCCAATGTCTACACATGCGCGAAGTGGTTATTCATACTTCATTACTTTCACAGATGATTTCTCTAGGTATGGGCATGTCTTCTTGATAAAGCAAAAATCCGAGACCTTTGAGAAATTTTAGGAATACAAGAATGAAGTTGAAAAACAAACAGGCAAAAGTATCAAGACACTGAGATCTGATCGAGGTGGTGAATACTTGAGTGCCGAGTTTCTGGATTACTTAAAAGAGAATGGAATTCTCTCTCAGCGTACTCCTCCATACACACCATAACACAACGGTGTATCGGAAAGGAGGAATCGAACCCTATTGGATATGGTTCGTTCCATGATGAGTAAGGCTGAGTTGCCACGATCCTTCTGGAGTTATGCACTAGAAACAGCTGCATATCTTTTGAACCAAGTTCCTACTAAGTCAGTGCCTACCACACCATATCAGATGTGGAGTGGGAAGAAACCCTGTCTTAAACACTTTAAGACATGGGGATGTCCAGCTTTTGTAAAAAAGCAGCATGCGGACAAGCTCGAGGCACGTTCAGTACAGTTTAAGTTTGTGGGATACCCAAAGAACTCCAAGGGGTATCTTTTCTATTACGCAGAGGAACAAAAGGTTTTTGTTTCTCTTCATGCCCGCTTCTTGGAAACGGAGTTTTTGGAAAACCAGATAAGTGGGAGCGCAATAGAACTGTAAGAAATTCCAGAACCATGAGCTATTACTGAAAGCTTAGTAGAACCAGAGGGTTCGAAAGAACAGGACATTCCTACGCCACTCCGCAGGAGTAGTAGGCAGTCTCATCCGCCCGAGAGATACTACGGTTTTCTCATAGACGGGGTTAGAGAGGATTGCACTATGGATTATGGTGAGCCTACTAGCTTCAAGCAATCCATTCAGAGCGGTGACTCGGTAAAATGGTTGGATGCAATGCGAACCGAGATGGAGTCCATGTACACCAACAAAGTTTGGACTTTGGACTTTGCTCCAGAGGGGGTAAAACCCGTAGGCTGCAAATGGATCTTCAGAAAGAAGATTGGTGTAGATGGGCAGGTTGAAACCTATAAATCTAGACTTGTAGCAAAGGGTTTTCGTCAAAGACCTGGTTTGGACTATGACGCGACCTTTTCTCCAGTGGCTATGCTCAAATCCATTCGGATCCTTCTTGCCATTGCTTCCTTCCACGATTATGAGATCTGGAAGATGGACGTAAAGACGGCTTTCCTAAATGGAAATTTGGAAGAGTGCGTCTTTATGGATCAGCCGGAGGGATTCATTCAGAGTGGGAGCAGCGGTAAAGTGTGCAAGTTGCTCAAGTCCATCTATGGACTGAAGCAGGTATCGCGAAGTTAGAACTTCTGCTTTGATGATACTGTCAAGGAATTCGACTTTATCAAAAACCCAGATGAACCATGCATTTACAGTAAGATTGTAGGGAGAACTGTGGTATTACTCGTCTTGTACGTGGATGACATTCTCCTAATAGGAAATGATATTCCTATGCTACAGTCAGTCAAAGGATTCTTGTCACAAAGGTTCTCCATGAAGGACCTGGGCAAGGCCAACTACATTCTGGGGATCCAGATCTATCGTGATAGATCTAAAAGGATGTTGGGACTTTCACAGTCAAGGTACATAGACACCATACTGAAAAGGTTCAGTATGGAAGATTCCAAGCGCGGTAATTTACCGGCTTGTCACGGGATCACCCTCTCCAAAGAGATGTCTCCCAAGACTGATTTGGAAAGGGATCGCATGTCTATTATATCCTACGCTTCTGCGGTAGGCTCTATAATGTATGCGATGTTATGTACCAGACCAGATGTAGCATACGCAATGAGCGTTGTAAGCCGGTATCAGTCGGACCCAGGGGAGAAACACTGGATAGCGGTAAAGAACATTCTCAAGTACCTGAGAAGGACTAAGGAGATGTTCTTGGTGTATGGTGGAAAAGACCTCCAGCTCGAGGCCTTTGTTGACTCCAGCTTCCAGAGTGACAAGGATGACTCCAAGTCCATGTCGGGTTATTTCTTTACCCTTAATGGAGGGGCGGTTTGCTGGAAGAGTTCCAAGCTTGAGACCTTTGCTGACTCAACTATGGAAGCGGAGTACATAGATGCTTGCGATGCCGCAAAGGAAGTTGTCTGGATGAAGAAGTTCCTCACGGAGCTTCAGGTGGTTCCTACCATTGTTGATCCAATACAGCTGTATTGTGACAACAACGGCGCTATAGCTTTAGCGAAGGAACCCAGGTCCCATCAGAAGTCCAGGCATATTTTGAGGCGGTATCACCTGATCAGGGAGATCGTAGATCGCCGGGAGATCGATGTAAGTCTACGCTAGCGCCCCGGCAGTCTACAGACGCCAAATGCGGAACAAAACTTTTTAACTGGCGCTATCGTATACTTTAACCCGGATCTGCCATTATTGCTAAACTAACAAACTGTAAAGAGTGTAGAATGGTTATACCGAACGATCCGAGTCCTTCGTTCTTTAACCATCATCCCACGCTCCGTTGCGGCTGCTCTGATCTCGTCGATCTCCGATATCCTCGTCGAGGTGGCATCACATCACCGATTCTTTAAACGGGCTCCCGCCTCTGACTTGAGGCAACTCGATCGTCAAGTTTGCTAAAAGAGACGACCAAGAATGATGTAGAGAATGAGTAGATGACTTTGTCTCACTTCGTCCAAATCCGTGGACGATCGGTTAATGAAGTTGCCGAGGGAATTGGGTGATGGAATGAAATGAACTGTAAAATTCCATACACCCCGAATACTATCATAATCTTTTCTAACCAAAATGAAACATCAAGTGAAGTGAGGAGAGAGAGGGCCGGCCACTTTATAGGATGGAGGAGGGTGAGTGTAGGAGCAAGTGGTGACATTAAACAAAATATCATAATGTGAACACAAAAGAATATCAAGCATAAAGATCTTAACCAAAACAAGAATGTTTAGAAATCAAAGCATGAGTCACATGACACCTCTCCAATTCTAGAACCTTCTAGAAGCTTCTAGAAGCATGACTCACTCTCATCCAAGAAAAGATAAATCCGTCTTTAACCAAATGTTAAAAGACGGCTGATAGAAAACTGTAAACTGGCAACTTCCAAAAGTGATCCTGAAACGACTTTCAGGATAACCCCGAAACTGTATAAATATACCCGCATTTGTATTACGACCGAATACAAATGCAACTGAGACAAAGATATTATACCTACTCAATATAATACTTGGATCCGGCTTAAACCAAAGCCGACCAGTATCATTTGTCCGAAAATCGACACCTGCGTAAACGCACGTGCATTTTCCGAACCCTGCCATAAAACCATACGGCCTCTACAACGTTTCGCCCGAACTTGAGAAACTTTCTGTGGGGGACTCTAATGACCCGTCAGTACCCTGGCAGTGGGTTTAACCACAAACCGTCAGCGGCACTAGCAATGCGTAACGGCTGCCCACTGACTGACCTCAAGGGATGCCGATGAGCGCACTCATCCGGAAAACCCTACTGAGCCTAACAGTGACAATGTATATGCAGTCCGGTCCGTTCGTCTATGAGTATCGCATATCTGCCTAGGGGGCTAGTAACGTCAGACCCCCAACAGCAGTATAAGTCGTGTCGGAGTGAAGCCCAATAACACCCTGAGATACTACTGGAGTACCTACCAGTAAATCTCCTGCCATGGCCATGGACTTTGTGTAATGGCTCTCCTGGACACAGTACGACCTCGCCCCCAATACCGGGAGAGACGAATCCCCTGCCGATCCGCTCACGTGCCTCCATATGGCTCGGGACTGTACCCAAAAACTACCTGTTTGCACGACTCCTTTAAGCCGTGGTAGGGTAGAAATCAAAGCACAGTGGGAACTCACACGAGACAAATGACGACCTCAGGTCGATGAACTAACCTGTACACATGTCACCAGGGAACTGCTATCTGACGGTAGATATAATACTAACTAGCAGATTCCCAGCGAGTCCTGTCCGGTGTACTCATAACCCAATGAGCACCTGTATACATCTTAGGTGATCCAACTGACACCAGTGGCTTGTGAGACCGGCCACCGCCCCTCGTCGGGGTATCGACTGTATACACTAGTCTACTCCGAAGTATCGATGCCCTGTCTCGAAACTCCCACGACTAGGGACCACAATTAAGGATATGTGTATAAACTACCCAACTCTCACGTATATGATCGCCATCATATTGTTGGTAGTAAAGCAAGATCCTAAGGGCTCTATCAAAGTGTAACATGCAATCAGTCACCTGAACATGTACACGACTGATAAAGGCAAACCAGATACCATACTATCATCTTGAGTAAGACTGTCCTACCGGTATAGGTCCTCCGCAATCATTGCAATCACGTACCCGCGATCCAATAATTGACTATGAGGGCACTATCTCCAACAATCTCCCACTTGCACTCAAGGCTAATTATTGCGATGTTGCGTACTCACAGCCCGTGTGAAACCAACACCCAACTCCTCTACTAATCAGTTTCACAAAGCCCGTTTGAAAAACTATTGTGTTCGAGAAATAGCCTCAGTGAGTGGATCCGCCTAGAAGTTTCTTTCTATATCTCTCTAAATCTCAAGTTCGCGGAGAAAGCCATCTCCCGAAATGAGTAATACCTGTCTTAGAATATGTCTGGATATCTGATGGGACCTAGTTCATAAATGAACTCCAAATCCAAACTTCTTAGACTGTATCGATCACTGAACCTAATCAGTATCCGGCACCATGCCTCCTACAGTATCCTCTTGGACCACCTGTCCATAATACTGTCCCTCTTCGTCAGAGGGAAAAACTATAACTCTGACAATCACTCTGTCAACCATGTCACCTTTGAAGCCTGGAATGATAACCGTCTCCCGAAAGAGGCTGCCGTCATCAAATCCGTAGAACATGCACTTATGTTCTAAAACTGCTTCCTTATGTTTCTCCAGGATTGGATTAATACAAACTTATTGCATCTAGTGCAAAACCAACATTTGGTGTGGTACGTGACATCTCATGATTGACTCAATTGCCTAAGCAAGTGATCTGCCAATCATGCACATCCCTCTCCTCTTTAGTCTGTAAGACACCTTTAGAGAGGGTGACTCCATCACCTGCAGGTACACCACCATGCTAGGAGTCAACTATTCCAAAAACCATTAGAATATCTGTCAAAGTACCCATATTGGGAAACTACCCAAATCCAGATCTAAAGCCATAGATCCAGAAACCAGAATGTCAAATATTATATCCATATCCTGTCTGGAGAAACAACTGTGTGATGACCACAGTACAACCGATCGTAGTATAGGAATTTTACTTCCTACTCTGTGTATGTCATCCAGATACCATAACATCACACCCTACTACCTTCTTAACAGATCCATCCCCTATTCTGATTGAAGTCAAACCCATGACTGTCATATCAAAATTAGATGATCTATCTCCGCTATAACTGCTCTAGTCTATAAATAGATATAAGCATCTTGCCCACTATGCTTCCGCTGCTCCCACTGACTACGACAACCCTCCTACCGGGTCTCATAGCCTGGAACAACAGTAGTGTCAATCTTGGTAGATAAGAACCTTCCTGTCACCGTCCTTGAGGCTACCGAAGTACCTCTCGGGCGTCTGAGGTTACCTACCATACCTGCGGAGTGGCTATTGGAATGTCAAACCTGATTGAATATATATGTCCTATTAAATTTTCCGTAATCGTTTGCGGTTCTGGAATCACTTCCAGTTCTACCATACTCCCACTACTGTTTTCTGAAAAAGATCTATTTTTTACTAAAACTGTAGCGAGTCAAGAACAACATCACTATTGATCTTCCAAATGGTAGAATATCAACCCTCGTCATAGCCAGGGTCAACCCACAAACAGCCATTACAGAAACGTGCCCTGAGTTATCCAGTGTCTGGTTTTAAGCATAAGCTGGACAACTCCCCGTACCTTAATATCTTTTAAGGTACGATCTATTCTATATCCAATATAGAAACTTTGGCACTAATTTAATTAGAACCAGATTCAAATCATGCAGCTGTCTCCAGTGCATATCAACTTAATGGAAAGAGGCTAATCAGCATTACTCAACTTAGGAATCCATCCAATTATGAGTAACCTGAAAGAGAAACACGTTTCTCAAAACCATCACTATCATCTGAATACCAATCACAAGAATCTACATCTTCGATCTCTTTGAAGAATCCCGATACTTGTGATACCTGGTTCTCTACTTTATTCTTATAACCACAACTTCTCAAAACTTAGACGTTGTATTTCAACGAAACACTTGTCTAAATAATAGAGAAGTTATAAGTAAACATAACATAGTACGAGGACCTACCCCTTTGTCCTGATGGACACTGGACGACATACAATACTCTGTATAAGTCCGCTGAGTTAAACAACTCATAACCTGTGCGTTTGTAAGTTGAAAACTGTACCCTGGCGATTTCCTCAAATATCAACAATTACAACGAATTCCGATATAATGGGGATAATCACCTAATTCCCAATATCTTACTCCTACTCATCATCTGTAAAACCATACAGATATGAGAATGAAACCTGGTAAATACATACCCTTGGAGTAAGTGTCCAATCGGGAAAACAGTTTTTCTTTTAACAATGCACTGAAACATGAAAATGTTTCGTAGGGGTATCCTGGTATTCATAGCAATGCCTCTTCCATAATCCAATTCAAGACTTCAACCGTATATTTTATTGCCATCTCTCCAAATCCCTTTATTTTTCTTTAGTCGTTACCTTCTGTACACCATCGTTAGGCTAAATGGTTTTCTTCCTTCCCTACCGTTCGGCACCAGCCTATGGTTTGGAAGAAGACTATCCAGTAAGCATAATAGGTGTACCCTCCTAAACCAAGGAGTACTCGTATCTTGAGAGAAGGTGATGATAAAAAACAACTGAATAATACCTTATTCTTTTAAAGGTGAAATAGGAGTGGCGATGAAGTACGCGGTTTTGGTCGTGAATGATATCAGTCGCAATTTACTTTGCCCTCTTTCTAATCCCTTTATTTTGTCTTTACATATTACCTTCTGCACACCCTACTTAGGCTAATTGGTTTTCTTCATTCCCTACCTTTCGGCACCAGCCTATGGTTTGGAATAAGACTATCTAATAAGCGTAATAGGTGTACTCTCCTAAACCAAGGAGCCCTTGCAACCTGAGAGAAGGTGATAATAAAAGACAACTGAATAAACCAATTCTATTTCTCCTGAACCTGGATCCATCCTCGAAGAAGTCCCTTCGAGTTCGCATATAACCATACGATGGATCTATCCAATGGAAGTGGATATCCGTAGTAATACGGGTGTTCTGAGAAATTCAAAGGGTAAAAGAAGGAGTGGCAATGACTTATGCAACTCAGACAATCCAAAAGCCAGTATTTTAAGAAGGTTCGGTCAACCTGGTCACTGAGTCATAGTCTAGGGTCGATCAAAGGTCGCTGCCAAAGAGAGAGAGAAAAGAAACACTCTGCGTGCACTCTAACCTAGATCAGAATGGTCATCACTTTATCTAATCCGGAAACCTCCCACTGTCCTGTCAAATTCTCCTCCAAACCTAAAGAAGAATCAATCGGGATTACCCGAAGAGTAAACCAACTCATCAGTGGGAATCGGGATCCAACTCTCATCGCATGATAACGTGATGGAATGCATCCACGTTACTCATACTCCAGAAGGTATGCGCATACTTGGCAAGTTTCAGTTTCTTTAGAAACTCCCGATAAAGTTTTTTCCCCATGCTCTTATGATCGTGACTAAGGGCCAGCCCACCATAAGTCACATGTCAAGTTCTTCCCATCATTATCTTGTTAATTTGAACTCACCCGTACTCGCCCTTGACTAAGGGCCAACAAGGCTGTACGACTGTCCCAAACCAACGCATCTATCTATGCAACATGTGAACACCCCAGCAGCTACCAATCACT
This sequence comes from Agapanthus africanus, assembly GCA_030015575.1. NCBI lineage: Eukaryota > Viridiplantae > Streptophyta > Magnoliopsida > Asparagales > Amaryllidaceae > Agapanthus > Agapanthus africanus. Next base: position 330,754,680 of record JASDDO010000022.1, read on the forward strand.
ATGTCCTAGCTAAGGGCTAGACCAACATAGCTTGAATACTACTGACCATTCATATGAAATGACGGAGGGCTACGGATGGTTTTTGGCGAAAAACCTTTAACGTAGTGAACTTGATATTGCTGAAGGAACCTGATAGCTTTTTAAAATATAGTGGCGAAAACCTTTTGTTAAAGAGGTCACTCCCGGTAAAGGGATCTCGGCTCTTTCCTCGTGGAATGAGGTGCAGGATATTCCACTGAATACCGCTATGCAAAGCAACTTGTAATCGACTATAGTGAAGTTATTACGCTGACGCAAACTTCTGCCCAAGGGGTCAGTCCCGGTGAAGGGATATCGGCCCTTGCCCCGTCGAATGAGGTGCAGGATATTCCACTGAATACCGCTATGCATAACAAAAGGAAACGTCTTTATAATAACACTTTTTAAATTTTTCCAACAACTGTAAAAAGGTTTGTTTAACTTTGCATTGATCAGAATCAACACAGTCCCATCATTAAATCACACCAGAAAAGAACGAAAATAAAATGTACGTATATGCCATCCGCATTCGTCACTGGGTACCGTCATCACTCGTTAGGTTACTTAACTAACGACAGAGCGGGGACTGGACTAGCGCGGGTGTAAAACATATACAACATCTAATAGTATATAAACTAATATACAGTAATCGCTCCAGGCGTGATAATATGCAACATTATAGAAAAGTAATAAGCATCACAGAACAATACAGATATCTGGGATCCCCGGGTTTCACAGAGCCGCTGCTGAAACTCGACGTTCCCCTGTCGTGTGGATAGCCTATGCAATGAAACCTAGACCCCTACGGGTGCGGCAAGTTACCCGCCAAAACCTGAAGCGAGGCAGCCCCCTACAGCATAGTGAATGGACCACCCAGCACTTTACGGAATCCGGTAATCTTGGGCACCCCTCCTTGGGTCAACCTGTACCCCCTACGAGTGCGGCGAATAGTCTGCCAATTCTAGAGTGGGACCCCTCTGCCTCTCAAAGCTATGAGATGCCGACCCGTTGCCCCCAAGAACCCGGCTATCCGTGCACTCCGTCGCGGGGCAAAACCTAGTACAGTAATGAAAAATAGTACAATAGGTACATCGACCGCAACCTGGTCGTGCCCCAAAAGAATATTATACAACATGCAGTGACGGCAGTCCACAAGTTGGACGCTGGCCCCGCAATATCAAATGTACAAATAAACACAAACTGTACTACCATTGCACACTGCTATCCACCACAACAAATCCGCAACATCACAGCACAACACAGAACATCAACGCGAATGTCACGTTCGCAAACCCGTCTAAAAGAACTATAGCAATCAAACGCGGTTTACCGATCAAATGACATTCCCGGTCGGAGATATAATGTAAGCACTATAAACTAACGTGTTCAAATTTCGATCGACCAAATATCAAAAAGTGGGCCCCACTACAATCTGTAGAACAGTAATAAAACCTGGGCCTAAACGATATATACCAAAAACCCCAATTTCCAATATAGAATGCACTGTAGAAAATTGGCAAACTGATTTGACTTTTCTGCGGCGGATCCGCGGCCAAACCCATGCTTGGGCCGCGGATCCGCGGCTGAATAGTCGAATTACTTCGTCGTTTTTCTGCAGTATTCCTAAAAAAGCCTGCTTGATTTTCTGGTATGGTCCAAATGTCATTTTGACCAGTTTAAAAATTAACAGAAATTGTCAAGTGAAGAAATTGCGAATTTTAATTTCCGGTCCAATCGATGTTTTAAACGCGTTAGCACAAGTTAGTATAGCAAAATGGTGAGGCTTTGATACCACTGTAAGTCTACGCTAGCGCCCCGGCAGTCTATAGACGCCAAATGCGGAACAAAACTTTTTAACTGGCGCTATCGTATACTTTAACCCGGATCTGCCATTATTGCAAAACTAACAAACTGTAAAGAGTGTAGAATGGTTATACCGAACGATCCGAGTCCTTCATTCTTTAACCATCATCCCACGCTCCGTTGCGGCTGCTCTGATCTCGTCGATCTCCGATATCCTCGTCGAGGTGGCACCACATCACCGATTCTTTAAACGGGCTCCCGCCTCTGACTTGAGGCAACTCGATCGTCAAGTTTGCTAAAAGAGACGACCAAGAATGATGTAGAGAATGAGTAGATGACTTTGTCTCACTTCGTCCAAATCTGTGGACGATCGGTTAATGAAGTTGCCGAGGGAATTGGGTGATGGAATGAAATGAACTGTAAAATTCCATACACCCCGAATAATATCATAATCTTTTCTAACCAAAATGAAACATCAAGTGAAGTGAGGAGAGAGAGGGCCGGCCACTTTATAGGATGGAGGAGGGTGAGTGTAGGAGCAAGTGGTGACATTAAACAAAATATCATAATGTGAACACAAAAGAATATCAAGCATAAAGATCTTAACCAAAACAAGAATGTTTAGAAATCAAAGCATGAGTCACATGAAACCTCTCCAATTCTAGAACCTTCTAGAAGCTTCTAGAAGCATGACTCACTCGCATCCAAGAAAAGATATATCCGTCTTTAACCAAATGTTAAAAGACGGCTGATAGAAAACTGTAAACTGGCAACTTCCAAAAGTGATCCTGAAACGACTTTCAGGATAACCCCGAAACTGTATAAGTATACCCGCATTTGTATTACGACCGAATACAAATGCAACTGAGACAAAGATATTATACCTACTCAATATAATACTTGGATCCGGCTTAAACCAAAGCCGACCAGTATCATTTGTCCGAAAATCGACACGTGCGTAAACGCACGTGCATTTTCCGAACCCTGCCATAAAACCATACGGCCTCTACAACGTTTCGCCCGAACATGGGAAACTGTCTGTGGGGGACTCTAATGACTCGTCAGTACCCTGGCAGTGGGTTTAACCACAAACCGTCAGCGGCACTAGCAATGCGTAACGGCTGCCCACGGACTGACCTCAAGAGATGCCGATGAGCGCACTCATCCGGAAAACCCTACTGAGCCTAACAGTGACAATGTATATACAGTCCGGTCCGTTCGTCTATGAGTATCGCATATCTGCATAGGGGGCTAGTAACGTCAGACCCCCAACAGCAGTATAAGTCGTGTCGGAGTGAAGCCCAATAACACCCTGAGATACTACTGGAGTACCTACCAGTAAATCTCCTGCCATGGCCATGGACTTTGTGTAATGGCTCTCCTAGACACAGTACGACCTCGCCCCCAATACCGGGAGAGACGAATCCCCTGCCGATCCGCTCACGTGCCTCCATATGGCTCGGGACTGTACCCAAAAACTACCTGTTTGCACGACTCCTTTGAGCCGTGGTATGGTAGAAATCAAAGCACAGTGGGAACTCACACGAGACAAATGACGACCTCAGGTCGATGAACTAACCTGTACACATGTCACCAGGGAACTGCTATCTGACGGTAGATATAATACTAACTAGCAGATTCCCGGCGAGTCCTGTCCGGGGTACTCATAACCCAATTAGCACCTGTATACATCTTAGGTGATCCAACTGACACCAGTGGCTTGTGAGACCGGCCACCGCCCCTCGTCGGGGTCTCGACTGTATACACTAGTCTACTCCGGAGTATCGATGCCCTGTCTCGAAACTCCCACGACTAGGGACCACAATTAAGGATATGCGTATAAACTACCCAACACTCACGTATATGATCGCCATCATATTGTTGGTAGTAAAGCAAGATCCTAAGGGCTCTATCAAAGTGTAACATGCAATCAGTCACCTGAACATGCACACGACTGATAAAGGCAAACCATATAGCATACTATCATCTTGAGTAAGACTGTCCTACCGGTTTAGGTCCTCCGCAATCATTGCAATCACGTACCCGCGATCCAATAATTGACTATGAGGGCACTATCTCCAACAATCGAGGTGAAGAGAGTAAATATGGAAGATAACACCGCTGATCCACACACGAAGGCCCTACCCCAGACTCAGTTCGAGCGGCTGATCGAGATGATAGGTCTTCGATACGCCAGTACATAGCCCTAGTGCAAGTGGGAGATTGTTAGTGTATATGCCCTAGAGGCCATTACTGTATCATACTAGCTTGTATATTACTTGATGGAAGCTTGGGATATTCACAGTTGTATAGACAATCTTGCTCAAAATGGTAGTATGCTACTTGGTTTGTTTCTACTTCAATATGTGCATGTGTTTCTTTTAGCATATCGCTTATACATATTAGTAGAGCCCTTAGGATCTTTGCTTGATTACCGGCGTTGTGAAGGCAGTCACACTAGTGGGGGCTGGGTAATCTACAAGCACATCCTTATACAGGTCCCTAGTCATAGGACTATCGAGACGGGGCATCGATACTCCGTAGTAGACTAGCGTATACGCTTCTCATCCCAGCTCGGGAGGTGGTCTGTCCCACAGCCATCAGTACGTCGTACTGGAGATAGTATGCGGGTGCGCGTTAGGTTACGAGTACACTGGACAGGACTCGTCGGGAACTGTTGGATGGTATTATACACATCGTCAGTTATTAGTTCCCAGGTGACATGAGTAAAGCTTAGTCCGCTGACTTGACACTGTCACTTCGCCTCGAGTGTGTTCCCACTGTACTTAGATTACTATCCTACCACGGCTCAAAGGAGTCGTGCAAACAGGTAGTAGTTGGGTGCAGTCCAGAAGCACTTGGAGGCTGTGACGGTTAGACAGGATTCGTCTCTCCCGGTATTGGGAGTTGACATCACGCTGTGTCTAGGAGAGCCATTACACGAGTAGTCCGTGGCCAGGGCAAGCAAGGTATACTGGTAGGTTTCCAGTGTTATCTCAGGGTGTTCTGGGCTTCACTCCGACACGACTTGTACCGCTATTGGGGGACTGACGTTCACCACCCCCTAGGCCCGCCATGCGATGTATCAGACGAAAAGACCGGACTGTACAGAGATTGTCACATACAGGCTCAGTAGGAGTTCGGATGGGTTTACCTCATCGGCCTTCTTATCGACATCTACCTAGGGACCGTTACGTACAGCTAGTGCCGCTTGCGGTCTGTGGTTAAACCGACTGCCAGCGTAGTGTCGAGTCTTTAGAGTCCCACACAGATAGTTTCCCTGCACTAAGCAAAACGTGTAGAGGCCGTATGGTTTTACGGCAGGGCTGCGATCACTTACGTGCACTTGTGTGCGTATGCTGATCGGGCAGGCAATACTAGTGGGCTTTAGTTTAAGCCGGATCCTAGTACTGCACGGATGGATTTGTTTTGTCTTCTGTGCATTCGCATTCTACGGAATGCGGATGCGGGTGTGTATGCACAATTTTGAGGAGCGATAAAGGAGGAGGTGCCCCATTAGGGTTTTGGCAGATGGTTCGGCCAAAACCGTTATGTGGCAGACTCATTAGGGCTTTGATAATTCGTTCGGTCAAAACTATTATGAGCCGGAGACATTATTTTACTAATCCTTTTTGTGATAATTTTGTGATGGCTAATTGCAATGACCATTTGACCACCATGACCTCTCTTGACTTTGTTGACCCGTTGACCGGTGTTGACCATTGACCATCATGAAAGGTCTACACTCTTCTTTGGATTTTCTTTTTCTTTTTGATTATGAAAATGGTCAATTCAATGTAGCATCAACTTTATCATGATAGGATTTGTAATGATGTTGTTTTTTACTATTATTGCGACCATGGTGCCTTTTTTCTTTTGTGATGATATTCTTTTTCTCATGCTCATTCTCTCTCTTAGAAAAGAAAAAGAGAAAGAGCTCCATGGTTGCAAAACTCTCCTTCATCTTCCTCCTCTTGAAATATTCTTTTGATCTCATGTGTTGAGAGAAAAAGAATCCACATAGACAAATACTTCCATTAACCTCCTCTACATAACCTAGGACTTCAAGACTAGCGATCTTGTTGCCCTAGTTGCCTCGGCACGAGGTGGAGCTCGGTGTACAACTCTCGGGTGGATCGTCTTCGACTCAAGAAGGCCGCGGAGGTGACCAAGATCCGGATTGACCCTCGGAGCGTGGATGGACGAGCCGGACAGCGGAGAGAAGATCTGAAGGACCGGTTTCGTGAGGTATAATTTCTACGGCATAGTAGTTAAAGCCTCTAGTAGTTTGTTAGTTTCTAGTTTAGCAAATATCCGGCTTTTAGTCCATGTTGCCTTTGCGCCAAAATAATTGTTTTTCGCCGTTTCCGCCTCCCCGTAAGAACCGGGGTGAGCAACGTGGACTTACAATGTGTACTCGACTTGCAGGACTATGATGCAGATCATACTAGTGGGGCCTGGGTAGTCCATGAGTACATCCTTCAATGTTTCTAGTCGTGGGAATATCGATACGGGGCATCGATATTCCACAGTAGACTAGAGTATATCTTCTCGACTCATGTGATGGGCGATGGATGATCCCATATCCATTGGTGTTTGACATCAGAGATGGTATGCGGGTGCTCAGTGGATACTGGGTACACTAAACGGACTCGCCGAGAACTCCCAGATGGTATTATACCTCACGTCAGATGGCAGTTCTCTGGTGACACTGGTACAGCTTAGTCTGTTGACCTAAGATCGTCATAGAGTCTTTCGTGTCTCCCACTGTGCTTTGATTTCCACCCTACCACGGCACTACTGAGTCATGCAAACAGGTGGTTTTTGGGTACAGTCCTGAGTCACATGGAGGCAATGAGCGATAGGAGGGGATTCGTCTCTCCCGGTATTGGGGGTTGATGTTGCGCTATGCTCGACTGGCCATAACTGGAAATCCCTGGCCAGGGATGCAGTGATTTACTGGTAAGTGTTATCAGTAGTTTTACACTCGTTATGGACCTTACATCGGCATGACTTATAAGCTACTGGGGTCTGCCGTTTACCACCCCTAAGCGAGATATGCGACATATCAGACGAACAGACCAGACTGTGCGGTAAGTGTTACTGATTGGATTCACAGGAGTGTGAGCAGACTTGCTCGTTGATCTTTTGATCGCTCAATACCCGGGTGGCCGTTACGTTTGGCAGACCGCTTGCGGCTTGTGGGTGATTGATATGATCACCACCTACTGCCGGTGTATTGACGAGTCTTTAGAGTCCTACACAGAGGTTTCCTGGCTCAAGCGAAACGAAATAGGAGCGCATGTGAGATATGTGCTGGACCAAGAATAATACCAGTATGTGATACTGTATTCTATTCTCGCGATTTGTATCATCAGTCGGTTATATGAGATATAGCCAGGTTACCAAATCAAGTGTTGATTCGATATATTGATACACTAGATATTAGTCGGTTATATGCGATATGACCGGATCATTAAATCAAGTGTTGATTTAATGATTTAATGTATAATTATATATTTGTTATATTACTTTACATTAACTAGTATTGGTTCACTTAAGATTGATTTTCTCACTTGATGTGCACAAGTTGTATATGTGATATACGTTTGTGCACTAGTTTGTATCATGATTGATGATACATGCAAACTTGGGTGTGTGTATGACTTACACCATATTTAAGATAATGGTTTGGGTTTTTATTTATTTTGGTAAAACAAAATGGTGGCTTTCTTTGTCATGGCTTGAAGCTTCGTGAAGCTTTAAGCATATTTTACTAAGTCCACTCATTTTGTTTTGCATAAGATTTTTATTAACCAAACCATTAACTTAAACTATGGTTTAGTATCTACAAAGGTTTACTAACCCATGGTTGCATTATGATAGACATCACTTGATTATTCTTTTTAGATAATTCATTTTTCATATTCTTTCATCTTCTTCTACTTCATCAAGAAGAAAAACTCTCTAGAAATTTTAAAGTGAAGAAATAAAGTGAGAAATCAAAATCTAAAGTGAACCCATTTCCTATTTCATCATCCTCTACTACTTGCCATTTAGTTTAGGGTGTTCTCTTCATAAAGTTCTTGACCTAGTGAAGATGGAGCTTGAGTTTGAGTCTCCGCGACGTAGATCATCTTCGGCCTCGAATTCTATGAGCTAGCCCGTTCATTTCTCCGAGAAAACCATCACTAGAGTCCGGGATCTCGATGATCGCAGCGAAGGGACGTCAACACGGAGCTTTAGAAGTGAAGGACCGGACTACAAAGGTTGTAATCCCAAACTCTTAGAAGTAAAGTTGTTTACTTGCTTATAGTTTTCGCATAATCTCTAGTATACGATCATGGTTAGGGTTGTTCGGAACGTCTAATTTTTGAATCGGGCATGGTTGATGCCTTGTAGACCCTTGTGACAGTGCCTAGTAACCCAATACCTACATCGTCGGCGTCACCGGAATTCGTCGAAGAGGTCTCCGGCCCCAGCCGGTGGGGTGGTCCTCGTGTCTCAGGTGGTGTTTCAGGTTCACTGGTATATCACTATAAATTTGTTTGGTCACTCACTAAATTTTCCATATCACAGCATGTATAAAACCTCTAAAAATACACTAAAACCCCGATATCGCACTAATCGATACTTTAAGTGTTCTAAACCATAATCAGCGCGCTATACAATATAAAACCTCCTATATAACAGTGTAGGGACTATACCTATCAATTTTAGCTCACAAGATCCAAGCTTTCCTACTCCAAGTGATCCAAGAGCAAAAACCAAGACTTTTAGAATTTTTGTGATATATTGGAGAATTTTGAGGATTTATTGTGCTAGAATTGATGAAGAATGGAAGGGAAATGATCAAGGGCAGTAGGGGAAGAAGGAATCTCGGCCAAGAGAGAAGGTGGGGGTTTTGTGAGGGATTTCCTAGCAATTACCAACATTAAATGCATTCATACACACATATGCACACATGCATGCACCTCTTTCTTTTCTTTTCTTTAAACCGTAAACCCAAGTAAACAGAAGGAATTCTAGATATTATGTGGGTTTGGTTTACTCAAGAATAATTGAAGAAAAGATACAAAAGAGAATTTTCCCCAAAATGTGAATATACCACATTAAAATAATATTAAAATTGGGAAAAAAACAAATTGAACCAAAACGTCCCATATACCCCCAAAGCTTGCGCACTAGCTTTATTTTAGCTAAACTAGATGCTGGCAAGTCTATATGGTCGTTTGAACAAAGTCGGGTCAAAACGGAAAATACCGACAATTTAACCCTAAAACGGAAAAATTCGCATAACGGTTTCTAAAACGTTACAATAGAAATATATCTACAAGTAGAAATCGAATAAACAACGACTCCTAGGTCAACTATAAAAAAATTATTACTATGATATCTAGGGTGACCGGGTCGTATATGTGCCAACAAGGTAGTCAATACCTATATGCATGCGGATAACATCCAACAGTAATAATCAATGTATGCAGATATGTGGATCTCGTCCACCCATAAATAAATGTCTATAAGCATGTGTATAATCTCCAATAGTAGAATCAGTGTATGTATGTATGCATGTGGATCTAGTCCACGCGTCAACCACTGACGCAACAATATCATGCAAGTAAATATCATAAAAGAGTGTGCATGAAAGTATGACGATATATATATCAACGGTGTCCCTCCCGACACATGAAATCATGGAACCTGAGTGCCTAGTATCGACACTCGAAAATATCATGAAAACCGTGCCCATCATCGGCACGTAAATCCTCATATATCGGGCTCCGTCAGTCCGGATCGGCCCACGGGCTCCGTCTGCGGAATCGGCTCTCGGCCCCAGCAGTACGGGTCGGCCCGTATCCATCTCGCTACTTCGGTCGGTATCCTCCGGATAACTGCCGAGTCCAAATACTATCACCGGTAGGTAGTGCTCCCCTGCCGGGCTCACCGTTTAACAAATACGAGTCTTCGTGCCCCGGGGTACCTCACCGGGTCCACCATGTAACCGCAGACGGTGCCTACCGCTCCTCGAATCGGGTTCACATGCCGCTCCCAGAACCGAGAAAATACATGGTGGACGCACTGAAATATCATATCAAGAGAGACCGGTTTTTTAAAACAATACATGCTTTCTTTTGAAATAGCCACGGTTCTCAAATCCAGAAATCTCATGAAAACAACATATCTCAATGCGTAAAAATCATAGAGCATGTTGTATGCGACATATAACAGAGATGTAAGCATATCAATATATCATGCAACATGAAACAGTAATATGAAATATTAAGGAAAACCGCTCTTTTAAAAGATTCCAGTTTTTAAAATATATCTTGCGGTTCCCAATCTCCAAATAAAACTAGTTATCTATATAGGTGCAATATTTATATGCGCAAGTATAGATGTACCAATATATATGTGCACCAGTGTGAATATATCAATGTATGTGTGCACCAATGTGAATATACAATGTGTATGTGCGCAAGTATGAATATATCAATGTATATGTGCACCAATGTGAATATATCAATCTATGTGTGCACCAATGTGAATATATCAATGTATGTGTGCACCAATGTGAATATACAATGTGTATGTGCGCATGTATGAATATATCAAGGTATATTTGCACCAATGTGAATATATCAATGTATATGTGCACCAATGTGAGTATATCAATTCTTGTGTGCACCAATGTGACTATATCAATGTATGTGTGCACCAATGTGAATATATCAATGTATGTGTGCACCAATGTGAATATACAATGTGTATGTGCGCAAGTATGAATATATCAATGTTTGTGTGAACCAATGTGAATATACAATGTGTATGTGCGCAAGTATGAATGCAACATGAGGTAGATCGTTAGCTAGAAGCTATAAGGTATACATATCCAACATGATCGAGTAGGTGAATCTTTCCATCGGCATCCAGCCAAATAACATTGCGTACGGTATAATCCATCGTACGACAGCCTCTAGTCAGTGATATAGATCAATCATCAAGTCAAACTCATCACGCACGGAAAATCATCGTACGGCGGCATTAAGCTAATAGGGATCCTAACATCCTATACAATAAAAGAGGGTATGGCCCAATATCACATACGGCCTATCATCCATGATTCACAACAATCCATATATATATATATATATATATATATATATATATACCTAAGTCCTAGGTCACATCCGCAATAATCTCATATCAGGAGACCGGCAGGATATAAATCAACTCTATCAACTCGCTTCCGTATACCATCATATCATCATCTCATCGTATCAGTCTTATATTCTTTCATCGCATTTGTATCTCATATCTAATTGAATTACATAAACATTCTATCACTACTAAGTATAAGTATCTAATCTAACATACACATCCGAACCATACAATCATATCTTTAAACAAGCAAATCGTAGTTTTGAAAATAGGGGTTACGGTGTTTTTAAGAAAAAGATATCATTTGAAAATCCGTAACATCCCTCAAGGTATATATTTAAAAGGTACATACGATTCTTCGGTTTAGAAAAAGGTATGGTTCGGATGACGCATCTACATCGACTATCTATTCCTACAGTACCCTAAACGGCAATATCGCTAAACGTCATCCTATGATAGTAGTAACATATCACTTCTAACTATCCTCTAGTTTCTAATATGTTTCATAACTATCTCATTCTAACCCTAGTTTCCTAATCTAGGTTTCCTAACTATATTGTATAAATCAGTTTTCCATCAAAACTTTGCGGGGGTGCTATACGCTATCCACCCAACTTCCCCGGTAGATATAGATCTACTCACCGTAGTCCTCGCTCGCCGAAGTCGATGACGCCTCGCTCCGTCGCTTCGGAATCCACGCGAAGGTACCTACAATAACAACACATATCGCAACGATATTAAAATCAAGGCGGAAAACTAAAACGGCACGCGCACTTCTCGTAGGTTAGAACCTATAGCATATGCGTATAAAATCAATCAAACAACCCTTGTTGTCGATGTACAAACATGCGACAACCAAAAACGAATCCAAATATCAAAACTCATCATTCAAAATACGGAAAACATATCCTAAATCACACACAAGTGTTCCCCGATTTTAACTCAGGTCAAATAAATCCAAGCAAACAAGTTTAGGGTGATGTATAAGGTATATGTGAGCTACTGAACCAACCTAGGCCCCTACCCTCACCAAGTGGCCGGCCACTTCCTTCTAAAATCTGAGCTCGCCGGCCAGGGGGTCTTTGTTAGGGTTCATCAGGTCAGAGAGGTATATATAGGCCATTAGTATTGTTTGGTTGCCTCAGTAATTCCCTCGGTTGCTCCAGATACTCCATAGGCACACTCAAAGTCACAAAACTGATATGGGTCAATTCTAAAGTTTGTGCATCTGGTTCAGGTCTATGGCTCAGGCCAGGAATCACGTTCCAATGGTCGAGCAAATACTCATAACAGCCCCCAGATTTTACCCATAGTAATTACAAAAAAATCTAGTAGGACCAAACACCTCTAAACAGCTTCAGGCAACTACCATAAGGAATCCAATCCCTAACTCCCCTACATATCCAGTGTCGCCGGAATTTGCCCAATGGTCGCCGGCCAAAACCGGTGGTGAAGGTATCGTTCTTTAGGTGGTCACTGAGGGTTACGAGCACAACATTACCATACTATTTGTTTTCCCAGTGGATACTTGATCAGTCGAAAATATTGTATATTTTAACCGGCAATTTCCTCATCATTTGCATTCATATAGAAGTGTTCGGCATTCAAATTTCACATATTAGCAAATCAGTCGTTAAATATCAGATTTCATGTGTTAGACTTTTAAACCGAAACTTTAAAGGAAATTAACCGCATTTCATGGCATCGCATCATTTCTGTATTTGCGCAACACTTTCCTTGAGTCTGTGCAGGAAAATACGGAAGAAAAACCAAAGAGCTGATCAAAATTACGCCAACTTAATGAATTCAGATCTGGTAGCATTTCAGAAGGAGATATTAAATTCAACACATGAAAACACGGCCCATATATTATATAGCAAATTACCAGAAAGTATGGAAGCCCAAGGCCCACAAGGAGCCGCGGATCCGCGGCAATAGCCTACTTGGGCCGCGGATCCGCGGCGGTTCCAAAGCTTCAGCTCCCTATTTCTGCTGCAAAATTCTCAGCTCAGGGCCGACATTCATTTCATACATGACAAATTCCAGAATTCTCTAGAAGCTACTACCAGATCAGCAAAGATCATTAAGCATGGCTAATCCTAATTAAGCTCCTAACTAACCTCTTCTTGAAGCTCCCTCCTAACTAATCACATCTAGAAGCTTCTCCTCTAACTAACTTTTGGAGGGAAATTCAAATTTCCTCAACAAACTTTAGGAGAGAAACTTAGAATTTGAAATCTTAGATCTAGGGTTTGGTTATCTATAAATAGGAACCTAGATCTAAGGGTTGAGTTTGTTCATCATTAGTTCTTCATTAGTTGTTAATCTTTTCATTAGTTCTTTCCCTCTTACATCATCTTCTTCCACAAGTCTAGTGACAAGGCTTGTGCGAAACCCTAACCCTAATTCCACTCCAAATTCAAGATCTTGAGTACAAATCAAGCGAGAAGCCTTCAACCTTTTAGGAGCCGAGCCGATCTTCAATCGGGCAAGTGATCCAAGCCGATCCGCGACTCAAGAAGACGAGCGAAGCCAAATCGACGATCGAGTTCATCCTCTTGTAGTTCTTGAGCGAATGTAACGAAATTGTTGATATAAATAAAAGGTGAAATTCTTTTATCTTGCTTTCTTTTAATTCTTGCATCATGATTAGATATCAATTTGTAATTGGTGTTCTTGTTGTGATGTTTGAGTAAAACTCCGCTCATTAAGGAGTCGAGACGATAAATAGAATGATGATGTAACAAATCTTAAAACGATTTTTAAGTCCTACGAGTTTTGTAAACCCTAGCAAGTTCAAGAATCGATGACCTAGTTTCGTTGCGATGCTTTCTTGATTGTTATCGCTCGAAATTAGGGATCTACGATCGTTTCTTGAAATTACTAGAGGCTAGCATGTGAATGATATCGACGAATGAACAAGGGATAAATGATGAAACCTTAGTTTCACTAGAAATCCCTAATTCTCGTCGATCATCATCAATCTAGTATCAATCCATCGAAGGATGAGAATACGTCATCTTGAGATTGCATCACGTCTATAGATCCGATCGATTCCTACAAGCCTCATTTCGATTCTTGATATTTGGTTTGGAAAAATCAATAAACTATCAATTCTTGATTCTATCTTTTTCTTGTTATTAGATCTATATTTTCTAATTCTTGAACTTCAAATATACATCATGAATTGTTTTGTTTTGTTTTCTTTAAAGTTTCGACTCATCTAATTCAAAAGACGAACGATTACACTTTCCCTGTGGACGATCCGCACTCACTTACAAACTACATCCGACACCGTAGTTGATTGCGGTCAAATAATTCTTTGATTGTGATTCTATTCATTTTCTAAAACGACACACAAAGAAACAATCAATCAAATGGCGCCGTTGCCGGGGATAGTGCGCTAATTGTTCGTATTTTGAAATTTGAGTTGAACAATTTATTTCATTATAATTTTTAGATCTAAACTCTTTATCCAATCCTGGATATTGATAAATCAATCAACAGATAATACCTCTGCACTAGCACAAACCTTGGATACTTTCATGAAACAATCCATCCAAGGGACGGCAAGTTTGCAATCTTCCGTCGAGAATGTAATGAAGATCATTATCTCTCAAAATGAGAACATCAAATCGATGGAAGAACAAATTGCACAACTAAAAGCCGAAATGAGTGCACGAGAGAAAGGAAAACTTCCAGCTCAACCTTTACCCAATCCTGGCTATTCACATCATGTGGATGCACTTACGTTGAGATTTGGAAGAGTGCTTGACACTCACGTTGGGGAAGAGTTTGATGATACTGATAAATCAATCAATGATACCCCGGCTGAGACCTTTCCTTACACACACCCTTCTAATTCTGACCCCAGTTCTTCTACCCCACCACCTTCTTCCGAGCCTATTCTTCATTTCCCAAAAGGCTCGCCACCTCAGCCCACCTCTTCTACTCCTCCACAGACGATCCCCACTTCTATTTTGGGATCGGGGCCACACACACTTCCTTCTCCTATGATGGACCCAGCGCTGATTGCTAAAGCACCTTATCCTAATCGGTTAAGGGCTAACACATCGAGTCCACATATGGAGAAGATTATGGACATGTTCAAGCAAGTTAACATCAACATCCCTCTCCTAGATGCCATCCAACAAGTTCCGTCCTATGCGAAAACTCTTAAGAACTTGTGCACTAGGAAGAGGAAGACTCAAGTGCCCAAGAAAATTTTCATGGCAAAGACTGTAGACAAGGCTTTCCCCCAACAATTACCGAGGAAGCGTAAGGATCCTGGATATCCTACTATTTCCATTTCTATTGGGGAAAAACACATCAACCGTGCTCTATTAGATCTGGGCGCTAGTGTTAACTTGCTTCCAAACTCGGTATATGAGCAACTAGGGATCGGAGAGTTGAAGCCAACCAATTGCACTCTCCAAATGGCTGGCCGATCAATCACCAAACCTAGGGGTGAACTGGAGGATGTGTTAATAAAAATCAGGGAATTTATCTTCCCTGTGGACTTTATTGTAATTGATACACAGCCTGTAGCGAACCCACGGAATCAAATTCCGGTGATTTTAGGTCGGCCCTTTTTGGCCACTTCCAATGCTATAATCAACTGTCGTAATGGCTCTATGACCCTATCTTTCGGGAATAGGTCAATTGAGCTGAAAATTTATAAGTTGGGAAGTGTACCCACCGAACCTACTGCTCAGGTATGTTCTGTCGACTTAATGGATGTCGACAGCAGCGAATTTGATGATCCTCCTGATATTGATCCAGACTCTTTTCATATATTATTGTTTGACCCAACTATGTATCATACACATACGGACTCTTCCACCGAGATGTCCGGGTCAACAATTAACACTGATTATAAACTGTTTTTAGAGTCTGAAGATCACCCCGCACTTTGTGATTACATTATTCTTCGGGGTATTGATGGAACTTTTGAGGAGATCTTCGCTGATGAACTCGCATTTTTGTATGACACGGGTGTTGAGATGAATCATGACCCAATCACTGAAATTGAACCTCCACCCCTTTTTCTGACTTGTAAGAAGAATGCGAGTAACCCATCACATTCACTGCATCGTCTCTCCAAAATGAGACGCACACACATTCTATTCCACCACTTAACCTTTCCCCGTTTCTTCTTCCACCAACCAGAGCACTGCATTGATAAAATTTTTGAATGGTTGGTGTTAACCTTCGGTCTTTGCAAAGCTTGGCATCGACCCCTGATTTTTGACCCCCTCATGTGATTTTCAAAAGATTAACATTGCATAACTCAAGTTTGGGGGGGGGTATATAATCGGGCTCTTGAAAAAAAAAAGAAATTTTACAAAATGATGATCCAAAATAAGATTGGAGGAAGTTCTTCACTTAAATATTTTGCCCCCACTAATAAATACCTCCCAAGCTTACAGGTTTTTCAGATTTAGCGGAAGGCAACAGTGAGGACACTGTTGAAAACAAGTTTGGGGGAGGTTTGTGCTTATTTTCGCATCATTTGCATCATACTTTGCATAAGCACAAAACATTTTGAAAAACCTATAAAAATTTAAAATTTTCAAAAAAAAAATAAAATAAAAACATTTTTTGTACATAAATAAGATAATGAAAGTTTAGATAGTGAAAAATTACATCCATGAGATTAGAAAAATTTAAGAAAACCAAGAAAATTAGAAGTTTTCTTATACGAACTAGTAATAAGTAGTTATGAGCCGTTGTCCCAAGGGTTAGTAAGATGAAAGACGTCACTAATCTGAGGATAAAAATAAGTCTGAAAAATAGTTTCTATTCTGGAAGCCAAACATTTTGAACGTTGATACCCTGCTATTCGCACTTACACACGTCTTGAAGCCTGGGATAGTAGAGGATACCTTGAAATGCTCTTGTCTTAAAGCCAAAAGTATGAAGGAAATAAAAAAAAATTGAATGAAGAAAATATAAAGTGGTGAGAAAAATGGACACTGGTTTTGTTATCACCAAGGGCAATAAAAAATGTATAGCGAGGGTGCTTCTTCACCTAGTGCCCTAAGGCCAACTGGTCTGGGTGTCACTGTTATGCCTGAGGTGGTGCAAGACGAGGAAAATACACCAAGTAAGCAAGCACAGGAGTAATCGGTCGGTTAGTACCTCAAGAAGTATTAACGGTCGCATGAAAGTGTGTGAGCAATCTCGTCTAAATATTCATTAATTAAAAAGTACTAAGGCTGACGGACAAGAGTATGATAGCTTGAATTGAATTCTCCGGGGGTAGGGATGTCCTTACACACACGCAGGGTGATATGATCGTTGTTTGGAAGAAAGATAGGAATGAAAAACAAGACGATGTTTTATTGAGGGAGGACGTGATTTCTAATATCTTTTCATGACCATTAAGAAAGGGCTCATGACAACCGAAAAGCTAGCTTAGTTGGAAACCCTAATTTTCAAAGTCTTTCTTTTACAATTCTTTTCTTTAAATGTAATAGTCATGATCTTCCTTTTATTATTGGATTTTGTGGGTGCAATCCGCTGAAAACCCTCAGGAGACAACACTCCTTCTACTAGGGACACCTAGAGGTTTAAAGGCTTGTTGCACGTGCTCAGTGCAATCGTGTTGCCTACGAAAGTGTGCTAGTTAGTTTTTCTCTTTCTTTATTTTCTTCTTCTCTTTTTAATAAAACATTCGCTCGAGACGATCGAAATTAAGTTTGGGGGTATTTGATTAGTCGAAAATATTGTATATTTTAACCGGCAATTTCCTCATCATTTGCATTCATATAGAAGTGTTCGGCATTCATATTTCACATATTAGCAAATCAGTCGTTAAATATCAGATTTCATGTGTTAGACTTTTAAACCGATACTTTAAAGGAAATTAACCGCATTTCATGTCATCGCATCATTTCTGTATTTGCGCAACACTTTCCTTGAGTCTGTGCAGGAAAATACGGAAGAAAAACCAAAGAGCTGATCAAAATTACGCCAACTTAATGAATTCAGATCTGGTAGCATTTCAGAAGGAGATATTAAATTCAACGCATGAAAACAAGGCCCATATATTATATAGCAAATTACCAGAAAGTATGGAAGCCCAAGGCCCACAAGGAGCCGCGGATCCGCGGCAATAGCCTACTTGGGCCGCGGATCCGCGGCGGTTCCAAAGCTTCAGCTCCCCATTTCTGCTGCAAAATTCTCAGCTCAGGGCCCACATTCATTTCATACATGACAAATTCCAGAATTCTCTAGAAGCTACTACCAGATCAGCAAAGATCAATAAGCAAGGCTAATCCAAATTAAGCTCCTAACTAACCTCTTCTAGAAACTCCCTCCTAACTAATCACATCTAGAAGCTTCTCCTCTAACTAACTTTTGGAGGGAAATTCAAATTTCCTCAACAAACTTTAGGAGGGAAACTTATAATTTGAAATCTTAGATCTAGGGTTTGGTTATCTATAAATAGGAACCTAGATCTAAGGGTTGAGGTTGTTCATCATTAGTTCTTCATTAGTTGTTAATCTTTTCATTAGTTCTTTCCCTCCTACATCATCTTCTTCCACAAGTCTAGTGACAAGGCTTGTGCGAAACCCTAACCCTAATTCCACTCCAAATTCAAGATCTTGAGTACAAATCAAGCGAGAAGCCTTCAACATTTTAGGAGCCGGGCCGATCTTCAATCGGGCAAGTGATCCAAGCCGATCCGCGACTCAAGGAGACGAGCGAAGCCAAATCGACGATCGAGTTCTTCCTCTTGTAGTTTTTGAGCGAATGTAACGAAATTTTTGATATAAATAAAAGGTGAAATTCTTTTATCTTGCTTTCTTTTAATTCTTGTATCATGATTAGATCTCAATTTGTAATTGTTGTTCTTGTTGTGATGTTTGAGTAAAACTCCGCTCGTTAAGGAGTCGAGACGATAAATAGAATGATGATGTAACAAATCTTAAAACGATTTTTAAGTCCTACGAGTTTTGTAAACCCTAGCAAGTTCAAGAATCGATGACCTAGTTTCGTTGCGATGCTTTCTTGATTGTTATCGCTCGAAATTAGGGATCTACGATCGTTTCTTGAAATTACTAGAGGCTAGCATGTGAATGATATCGACGAATGAACAAGGGATAAATGATGAAACCCTAGTTTCACTAGAAATCCCTAATTCTCGTCGATCATCATCAATCTAGTATCAATCCATCGAAGGATGAGAATACGTCATCTTGAGATTGCATCACGTCTATAGATCCGATCGATTCCTACGAGCCTCATTTCGATTCTTGATATTTGGTTTGGAAAAATCAACAAACTATCAATTCTTGATTCTATCTTTTTCTTGTTATTAGATCTATATTTTCTAATTCTTGAACTTCAAATATATATCATGAATTGTTTTGTTTTGTTTTCTTTAAAGTTTCGACTCATCTAATTCAAAAGACGAACGATTACACTTTCCCTGTGGACGATCCGCACTCACTTACGAACTACATCCGACACCGTAGTTGATTACGGTCAAATAATTCTTTGATTGTGATTCTATTCATTTTCTAAAATGACACACAAAGAAACAATCAATCAATGCTCGGGGTAACAGCAGGTCAGCAACATCATAAAACGACCTCCAAAACACGATATGACACAAAACTAATCTAAAGGGAAGAAAATTATACCTCATTTGGTCCCCCTAGGCAGCACTAACTTCCCAAAGTTGTCAAAATCCTACTTTGCTCGGTCCACCGTGTAAAGGAGGAGATGGGGATTAAGTTTTGTGAAGGAAGTGTAGGGTTTTAGGGATTGTTTGGAGATAGATCTAGGATTTTTTGAGGAGGTTTGTGGGGTTGAGGAGATAAGGAGGGAGATGAAAATGGTGGGGATACGAAATGGCAGCAGCATCCCCCCTCCTCTCTCTCACAATCACACACTCTCTCTCTCTCCAAAAGCCCACCTAACATAATCATTATGTCTCCCTTTGACTTTTCTTTTTCCTTTTTCTTTTTCTCACCAAAAACACATACACCCATATAAAACCACAAATGAAATAACATGTAACCAAATGAATCATGTTATGGTACACTAACCATGAAAACTGTAGAAACATGGGTTTGGCTTAATCGCGATTAGCAGTTCACAAATCAGGTTTTTACCAAAACTGCGTATAATAATTTTTAAAATTGCCAAATCCGTTAAATATATTTTTAAATGAATAAATAATTTTCATTTTCATTTATTTCACAAATATTGGTATATATTTATATCCTTTTTCGAAAACTCCAATTTCGCAAATCAGGCAGTTTTCGGGAAATATATTATTTTAATATTAAATTCCAAAAATAATATTTTATATTTTATGAAATGTTACAGTCTTCCCCCCTTAAATAAATTCAGTCCCCGAATTTAAATTTAAACCCCAAAATCTAAAACATTTCAATAATCAGCTCAAATCACGGGGCTCCGAAATCATGGAAAACGCAGAAATAACACAACGCGCCAAGTGCGCATAAAAGAAGTACAAAACTCAAAATCGAACTCCGTCAAGCGTTACGCAAATTATCTAATTTGCAAGCATATCCTCGGAGTTATAATGGAGATACAGATCTTGCAATCTACTACTGAAATCCAATATACACTAGCCAAATACTATAATATGTGTATAGTACGCATCCTTGAGAACTCCAAAATTTGAATAAAATACATGCGAAATCTTTTCTAAATCGCCGCGGGTATGCGTAACCTATGGCATAACAGACGGACGTTCATTTTAAAATAATTATATATATCCATATATGTTTTTTTAAATACACGTTCCGTCGTTTTCAAAATATCCCAAAAGGTTTTCTTTTATAAATGTTCGTGTCGCTCATGGACACGTAGAAAGTAGCGAGACTATAGCTCTTTTTGAAAACCCTTTTGGTAATCTTTTAATGCATGCAGATTACTCAGGTACTGTCCTCAGATCAGTCCTGTTTGGCTACTACACAATATAGTTCCTAACATGAAAACAAAGTGCTCAAAAGCAAAACCAGCCTCAAACGGCGAATCCAATAATCACACGCGTCTGGTGCGCTTGGAAATCAAATCCAAATACAAATGCTACCAATGTGCGAAAAGTAAACTAAGTGCAACGGGTGTGCACGAAAGCATCTGTCCAGTGCAACGGGTGTGCACGACAACAATATCAAATGCATCTAAAGTGCACTAAAATCTCAATCCCATGCATCCGGTGTGCACAGAATCACATCTCATATCATGCGCCCAACATGCGCGAAAATCCAAATCAGTGCATATGTCCCGCACGAATGAAATCGCATCCAATATGCACGGAAGAAATCTAAATCAAGCATTCGACATGCACGAGTAAAATCTCACTCAAGTGTACCTGATGCGCACAAAATCCAAAATCAAGTGCCTAATATGCGCAAAAATCCAACCAAAACGCGTCGGGTCCGTAAAAGCATATATTGCAGTAGCATGCACGAAAACGAACGGCAAGTGCCAACGCGCACGAAAATACAAATCTGGTAAAATGAATGCTCAAGGATATAAATTGGGTGCAACCAAGGTATGGAGTATAAATTCAGTGCGACAAACGCATAAATACCCATCCTGTGCAACAAATGCAAGAAATGCAAATCTAGTGCAACTAATGTGCAAAATACGAATCTGGTGCAGCAATTGCACGAAATGCAATCAATAACTCAAACGCATAAAAGCAACACCGAGTACACCAAGGTGTATAAAATCGTAAACGTGTGAAACTGCGTGCACAAAATACAAATCAATGCACTGCAAGCACATATAAGCTATACCGAGTGCAAAAATCAAATCGAGTGCATACCACACGCACAAAATCAAATCACCGTATCAAATCCACGAAATCATAGACATGTGCAGCCAAGGCATAAAACCAAATCTTAAGTGTAATAGATATGAAAAAATCGCAAATCAACATAACGGTGTATAAAATATATATATCAGGTGCGAAACTATGCGCAAATATGCAAATACCCAGTAGGTGCAGCCATGGTGCACCAAATCAATATCAGGAAACTCGTCATTAAAACTCAAATCCAAGCGATATAAGCGTGGTACTCGGATCACAATGCAAATCGCAACAAAGGACATCGAGGTACACCTACTGCGATGTCGAAAAATAAATCGGCGCGCCTAAAACTGGCAGGGCAAAAACATCCGTTCGCCTCCTGCTCACGGCCTGGCGTCCCTTTTCTCTGGGTCCTTATCTTCTCTGTGGATTACCAATCCCGCAATCCATCGGCTCATTGGCCCTGTCAGGTGTGCTAACGGGGACGATTCCGCTCTATCACTTCTCTGATCATCTCCCGGTCAATCATCACGACCACTCGTAAGGTAGCACGTCACTGGCGTCGGCCTCTGGCTCTCTGAATGCACGTGACACATCTGATCCTGGGTGCAAATCTCATTGGAGTAGTGTCCTGGAAGGAATCCTACTCAGGGTCTCTTCTGATCTTTCTTATGCCGAACTGTATGGAGGCTGGTACTCCAACATAATCTTTTCTCGTTTTCTGGACATCTGCTTGTTCTGCACACATTCCTTCGGAAACTGGCCGTATCCCAATGCCTCTGTAAGCATATCAGGTCTCTGATCTCGACGGGGAGTAATAACAACTCGTCAGCGTCTCGCACGAGCCTCTGGTTCCACTCGTCTGTATCATCGTCCACTATGATGTCACACAATGCTATCTACGCACTGCAACTGTTCTCGGCCACGGTCAATCCGAAGTCTCTCGCACGGACGCGAAATCACGAACTCGGTATCTTCATTACTCGGTAGAAGATATCTGGCCGAACAAGTCCTCGGGAGCTCGCCCCAACCATCGGAGGAATACTCTGTACTCGCCCGCTCTCGATCAACTCACAACGCATATGTGTGAGGTCCTCTATCTGAAGCTGGTCAGCTTGCTGATCTTTTATCACATGGTATCCGGACGGCGTCAAACTTTTCGATCGAGTCATCAAGGTCCCAAAATTTCCCAAAGGCTCAACACCTGAGCGCAGTCTAAAAATATTTGGTACATACCACAGCACCTCTGGACCAGCCGTAGAAGAGCAAACCCAAGCCTCACTGATGGCACCGCTAAACTGCCACAAACCCTAAGGTTCAAAGTGGTTCCATGGTCATCATGTCGAGTTAGGGTTTCATTCTTCTAGAGGGTCCACAGAATTACCTGCATGTTCTTCCGAACACTTTAAACTTGGGAAAATGGTGTCCTGGCACTCGTTCGAACCTTTTATCTTTGCCAATACCACATATGAATATTCTTTGCCCACATGCTAAACAATGCCTCAATCCTCCTGGAAAGGCGATACATCGGCGGTCGTCTCTGGATCGGTCTGCTCTAGATCTGAATAAGACTCTCCACACTGAAAATCTTCAACCCAACTGGGCCTGCGTCGGTGCATCAATCTGACGAATCACCTTCGTCTCTCAAATCAGGGTAGACTAGCTATCATCTATCGCATTTCTGCCTGGAAGCTCCAGGGATCTTAGCTCGTAAGCTATAGAAGCGACATCCCAACATCTCAGCAACAGCTGGGTCACCTGTCTGCACGGTAGGCGACATCAAAATCTCCGACGTATGTTGTACATCTATAGTCCTTTCGCAAAGGGCAGCTCTAACAATGGCCCGATCATCCAGTGTAAAACCAAGCACTCGCCTCCACAAGAGGTCTCAACATAAATACTAACTCGAGATGTTCCCATGTCACCAGAAAATACAATGGTCAGCCCTCGTACCAGAGAGCTTGCCCTGATAACAACACTGGCAGCAGCTCAAAATGCGCTCAAACCATGGTAACAAGAACCTCAATCGAGTATCGAAAAAAAGAAGATCATCGGCATGAGAGGAAACGACAAATCCAGAATGGATACATGATCATAAGAAGAAACAGCATCAATGAAAGTATGATCATGGAAACGAATAGAATCAAGGATCTCAAATGGATGTATAATAATGGATATGAAGAGAATCACTGGTTTCAAAATATGTACATCCTAAGGTTTCTTAAGTGGAGTATCGTATCGTAAATATGCCGCGGAACATACGTACGGTACGTCACTATACTCAAGCTACCTACTCCATCAATCAGGGTCAGCCTATGAAACGAAAGTTCGGGTTTAATCCCCCCCGTCCAAGTCTAAGTTCCGTAAGGTCAAGCCTAGGTTCCGAAATACACACCCGCCCTAGATTCCGCATAGTGAAACATAGACTCGAACAAGTTTAACCTAGCACTCTGATACCAACTTTGTCACGACCCGAAATAACCCGTGGCTGGCCCTTGAATCATATGAAGTCTATAGGACCTCATCTAATTCAAGTAAGCCAAAAGCCCAAAAATCTAAAACCATTTTAAGGAGTAAATAAAGAAAACTGGATTTTAACAAGTAAGAAAACAAGTTAAAAAGAAAGGTTTTTAAATAAGTAAGCCGAATATGCATTATTAAAATCTCTAGTCTTTTCTGAAAATTTCGGCAGAGTTTCCTTTGTAAATACTGGCCCCAAACGGGGTACAACATGAATAATATATATACAATGATAAAAGTCATCCCCAAGCGGGAGCTAGCTCTTCGCCAAACGGCGGATCACAACGACACAATACAGCATAAATAAGTATACGACGCCCAACGGCGAAGTTCACCACAAAGGATAAAGAAAAGCAAGGCATATAAATAACAAGTAGCGAAAAACCCTTCGCTCTAAGTCTCGCAACCACAATCCCACTAAGTCTCATAACTTATAAAAATTATAATTTTGATTGATTGATGGAGTTAACAAGATACAATTTGAAATGCAATACAAGAGTGGGTACGATACAAATATCCCACCTACCACTTCAAAACACCCAAAGGAAACTGTGTGCCAGCGATGCCGCTACTAATCCATGCGGTCAACCTGCAAGAACTGTGGCAAAACGGGGGTGAGTTGCCAACTTGTGAATAGAAATATATCTACAAGTAGAAATCGAATAAACAACGACTCCTAGGATAACTATATCAAAAAGTAATACTATGATATCTAGGGTGACCGGGTCGTATATGTGCCAACAAGATAGTCAATACCTATATGCATGCGGATAACATCCAATAGTAATAATCAATGTATGAAGATATGTGGATCTCGTCCACCCATAAATCAATGTCTATAAGCATGTGTATAATCTCCAATAGTAGAATCGGTGTATGTATGTGGATCTAGTCCACGCGTCAACCACTGACGCAACAATATCATGCATGTAAATATCATAAAAGAGTGAGCATGAAAGTATGAGGATATATATATCAACGGTGTCCCTCCCGACACATCAAATCATGGAACCTAAGTGCCTAGCATCGACACTCGAAAACATCATGAAAACCGTGCCCAGCATCGATACGTAAATCCTCATATTTCGGGCTCCGTCAGTCCGGATCGGCCCACGGGCTCCGTCTGCGGAATCGGCCCTCAGCCCCAGCAGTACGGGTCGGCCCGTATCCATCTCGCTACTCCGGTCGGTATCCTCCAGATAACCGCCGAGTCCAAATACTATCACCGGTAGGTAGTGCTCCCCTGCCGGGCTCACCGTCTAACAAATACGAGTCTTCTTACCCCGGGGTACCTCACCGGGTCCAACATGTACCCGCAGACGGTGCCTACCGCTCCTCGAATCGGGTTCCACATGTCTCTCTCAGAACCGAGAAAACACATGGTGGACGCACTCAAATATCATATCAAGAGAGACCGGTTTTTTAAAACAATACATGCTTTCTTTTGAAATAGCCATGGTTCTCAAATCCAGAAATCTCATGAAAACAGCATATCTCAATGGGTAAAAATCATAGAGCATGATGTATGCGGCATATAACAGAGATGTAAGCATATGAATATATCATGCAACATGGAACAGTGATATGACATATTAATAGAAAACCGCTCTTTTAAAAGATTCCAGTTTTTAAAATATATCTTGCGGTTCCCAATCTCCCAATAAAACTAGTTATCTATGTAGGTGCAATATTTATATGCGCAAGTATAGATGTACCAATGTATATGTGCACCAGTGTGAATATATCAATGTATGTGTGCACCAATGTGAATATACAATGTGTATGTGCGCAAGTATGAATATATCAATGTATATGTGCACCAATGTGAATATATCAATGTATGTGTGCACCAATTAGAATATATCAATGTATGTGTGCACTAATGTGAATATACAATGTGTATGTGCGCAAGTATGAATATATCAATGTATATGTGCACCAATGTGGATATATCAATATATGTGTGCACCAATGTGAATATACAATGTGTATGTGCGCAAGTATGAATATATCAATGTATATGTGCACCAATGTGAATATATCAATGTATGTGTGCACCAATGTGAATATATCAAAGTATGTGTCCACCAATGTGAATATATCAATGTATGTGTGCACCAATATGAATATACAATGTGTATGTGCGCAGGTATGAATATATCAATGTATATGTGCACCAATGTGAATATATCAATGTATGTGTGCACCAATGTGAATATACAATGTGTATGTGCGCACGTATCAATATATCAATGTATATGTGCGCAATGTGAATATATCAATGTATGTGTGCACCAATATGAATATATCAATGTATACGTGCGCAAGTATGAATATATCAATGTATATGTGCACCACTGTGAATATATCAATGTATGTGTGAACCAATGTGAATATACAATGTGTATGTGCGCAAGTATGAATGCAACATGAGGTAGATCGTTAGCTAGAAGCTATAAGGTATACATATCCAACATGATCGAGTCAGTGAATCTATCAATCGGCATCCAGCATAACAACATTGCGTACGGTATAATCCATCGTACGACAACCTCTAGTCAGGGGTATTGATCAATCATCAAGTCAAACTCATCACGCACGGAAAATCTTCGTACGACGGCATTAAGCTAATAGGTATCCTAACATCCTTTACGACAAAAGAGGGTACGGCCTAATATCACATACGGCCTATCATCCATGATTCACAACATTCCATATATATATATATATACCTAAGTCCCAGGTCACATCCGTAATAATCTCATATCAGGAGACCGGCAGGGTATAAATCAACTCGATCGACTCGCTTCCGTATACCATCATGTCATCATATCATCATCTTATTGTATCAGTCTTATATTCTTTCATCGCATTTGTATCTCATATCGAATTGAATTACATAAACATTCTAGCACTACTAAGTATAAGTATCTAATCTAACATACACATCCGAACCATATAATCAAATTTTTAAAGAAGCGAATCATAGTTTTGAAAATAGGGGTTATAGTGTTTTTAAGAAAAAGATATCATTTGAAAATCCGTAACACCCCTCAAGGTATATATTTAAAAGGTATATACGATTCTTCGGTTTAGAAAAAGGTATGGTTCGGATGACGCATCCACATCGACTATCTATTCCTACAGTACCCTAAACGGCAATATCGCTAAACGTCATCCTATGATAGTAGTAACATATCACTTCTAACTATCCTCCAGTTTCTAATATGGTTTCATAACTATCTCATTCTAACCCTACTTTCCTAATCTAGGTTTCCTAACCAAATTCTATAAATCAGGATTCCATCAAAACTTTGCGGGGTTGTTATACGCCATCCACCCGACTTCCCCGGTAGATATAGATCTACTCACCGTAGTCCTCGCTTGCCAAAGTCGATGACGCCTCGCTCCGTCGCTTCGGAATCCACGCGAAGGTACCTACAATAACAACACATATCGTAACGATATTAAAATTAAGGCGGAAAACCAAAACGGCCCGCGCACTGCTCGTAGATTAGAACCTATAGCATATGCGTTCAAAATCTATCAAACAACACTTGTTGTCGATGTACAAACATGCGACAACCAAAAATGAATCCAATTATCAAAAATCATCATTCAAAATACGAAAAACATATCCTAAATCACACACAAGTAATCCCAGATTTTGACTCAGGTCAAATAAATCCAAGAAAACAAGTTTAGGGTGATGTATAAGGTATATGTGAGCTACTGAACCAACCTAGGCCCCTACCCTCACCAAGTGGCCGGCCACTTCCTCCTAAAATCCGAGCTCGCCGGCCAGGGGATCTCTGTTAGGGTTCATCAGGTCAGAGAGGTCTCCTAGTAGTATATATAGGCCACTAGTATTGTTTGGTTGCCTCAGTAAATCCCTGGGTTGCTCCAGATACCCCATAGGCACACTCAAAGTCACAAAACTGATATGGGTCAATTCTAAAGTTTGTGCATCTCGTTCTGGTCTATGGCTCAAGTCAGGAATCATGTTCCCATGGTCGAGCAAATACTTACAACAGCCCCCAGATTTTACCCATAGTTATTATACAAAAATCTAGTAGGACCAAACACCTCTAAACAGCTTCAGGCAACTAACCAAAGGAATCCAATCCCTAACTCCCCTACATACCCGGTGTCGCAGGAATTTGCCCAATGGTCGCCGGCCAAAACCGGTGGGGAAGGTCCCGTTCTTCACGTGGTCACTTAGGGTTACGAGCACAACATTACAATACTGTTTGTTTTCCTAGTGGATGCTCGGGGTAACAGTAGGTCAACAACATCATAAAATGACCTCCAAAACACGATATCACACAAAACTAATCTAAAGGGAAGAAAATTATACCTCATTTGGTCCCCCTAGGCAGCACTAACATCCCAAAGTCGTCAAAATCCTACTTTGCTCGGTCCATCGTGTACAGGAGGAGATGGGGATTAAGTTTTGTGAAGGGAGTGTAGGGTTTTGGGGATTGATTGGAGATAGATCTAGGGTTCATTGAGGAGGGTTGTGGGGTTGAGGAGATGAGGAGGGAGATGAAAATGGTGGGGATATGAAATGGCAGCAGCAGCCCCCCCTCTCTCACAATCACACACTCTCTCTCTCTCCAAAAGCCCACCTAACCTAATCATTATGTCTCCCTTTGACTTTTCTATTTCCTTTTTCTTTTTCTCACCAAAAACACATACACCCTTGTAAAACCACAAATGAAATAACATGTTACCAAATGAAATATGTCATGGTGCACTAACCATGAAAACTGTAGAAACACAGGTTTAGCTTAATCGCGATTAGCAGTGCACTAATCGGGTTTTTTCCAAAATTGCGTATAATAAATTTTAAAAATGCAAAATCCGTTAAATATATTTTTAAATGAATCAATCATTTTAATTTTCATTTATTTTACAAATATTGGTATATATTTATACCCTTTTTCGAAAACTCCAATTTCGCAAATCGAGCAGTTTTCGGGAAATATATTATTTTAATATTAAATTCAAAAAATAATATTTTATATTTTCTGAAATGTTACATGGATAAAACCAGAGATTAAAGCCCCAAGACACAAACTTAGAAATCCCCGATATCGTATTTTGTGGAAATTGTGATGGGAAATTGAAATCATCTATGACCTTGGGCACCTGAAAATTTTATAGCGATCATAGTGAGTCGTGCAGGCAACCTAGAAGCTACCCTAGAGCCCCGAGACCCTGACTCCCATCCATGGCCGCAAATTTATTCCTTATTTCCGCAAATTACGGCCACGGTAGTGGTGTTGGGATCCGTGTTTGGTCCATGGCTTTAGCTTCAGTAAATTAGACCCTCCACATATGCAAAATTGGCTAATTTCATCTAGGGTAAAATCTGGAAGTGTTTTACATCGTTTCTGATTTCGGTTTTGCGAATTCTATAACTTGAATTTGGGTATTTATGTGTTTTCTCGATCGATTGGCGTTTGTACGTTGATATCGGAAGTTGTTTAGTTATTCTTGCATGTTTAGACCATAGGTTTTAACCGATGTATGATTCATAGGCTGTTTTGGTTTTCGTGCATGATTTTTGTTTATGATACTATGTGTGTATATATGTAGGTACCCTCAAGTGTATTTTGAACAACAAGGATGAGCGTGGCATCATCGACTTCGGCAAGCAAGGATCAAGGTGAGTAGATATATATCTACGGGGGAAGTCGGGTGGATGGCATATAGCACCCCCGCGGTTTCGTAGCGTAAAATACGAATACGTTATATTTATATAAATATGTGTTTTGTGAGACTAAATGATTATCAAGATAGGTTTTAGGTGTTCATGGGTTAGTTTTAGTGTAATTAAAAGTAACTTAGTTTAGCTTCTTACTTGCGAAACCCTAGAGTAATGATTTGCACACACACATACACACACGCATACATTTGTTTTACTTGTACGTATATCGGGATATCTACATATATATATACATATATGTATGTGAGTATGTATGTATATATATATATACATAGATTGGATGATGATGATAGTATATGGTACTTGGAGATGAGTCGATGTGATTTTGCATGATTCCACGAGATCGGTGATGTGACTTGGTTCGTATTATAAGATACTGTAAGTCTACGGTAGCGCCCCGGCCGTCTACAGACGCCAAATGCGGAACAAAAACTTTTTAACTGGCGCTATCGTATACTTTAACCCGGATCTGCCATTATTGCTAAACTAACAAACTGTAAAGAGTGTAGAAAGGTTATACCGAACGATCCGAGTCCTTCGTTCTTTAACCATCATCCCACGCTCCGTTGCGGCTGCTCTGATCTCTTCGATCTCCGATCTGCTCGTCCAGGTGGCACCACGTCTCTGATTCTTTAAACGGGCTCCCGCCTCTGACTTGAGGCAACTCGATCGTCAAGTTTGCTAAAAGAGACGACCAAGAATGATGTAGAGAATGAGTAGATGACTTTGTCTCACTTCGTCTAAAGTCGTGGACGATCGGTTAATGAAGTTGCCGATGGAAATGAAATGGAACAAGAAATTAACTATGAAATTTCTATGCATCCAAAACTTTAGTCTTTTCTTTTTAGCAACCATAATTTTCTCAAGTGAGAGAGTGAAGGAGGAGAGAGAGGGCCGGCCATATATATACAAAGAGGGAGGTGAGTGTAGGAGAGGGGAGAGTAACCTTAAGCAAAATATCATATGTGAACACAAACTAAAATATCTTAAGGAAAACAAAACCTCATTGAAATCAAAGCATGAGTCATTAACCTAGTCACCAAATTCTAGAACCATCTAGAACCTTCTAGAAGCATGACTCACTCTCATCCAAGAAAAGATAAATCCGTCTTTAACCGAATGTTAAAAGAAGGCTGATAGAAAAATGGAAACTGGCAACTTCCAAAAGTGATCCTGAAACGACTTTCAGGATAACCCCGTAACTGTATAAATATACCCGCATTTGTATTACGACCGAATACAAATGCAACTGAGACAAAGATATTATACCTACTCAATATAATACTCGGATCCGGCTTAAGCCAAAGCCGACCAGTATCATCTGCCCGAAAA
Organism: Agapanthus africanus; assembly: GCA_030015575.1. NCBI lineage: Eukaryota > Viridiplantae > Streptophyta > Magnoliopsida > Asparagales > Amaryllidaceae > Agapanthus > Agapanthus africanus. The sequence continues at coordinate 330,786,047 of JASDDO010000022.1, forward strand.
ATAACACGTGCGTAAACGCACGTGCATTTTCCGAACCCTGCCATAAAACCATACGGCCTCTACAACGTTTCGCCCGAACTTGGGAAACTGTCTGTGGGGGACTCTAATGACTCGTCAGTACCCTGGCAGTGGGTTTAACCATAAACTGTCAGCGGCACTAGCAATGCGTAACGGCTGCCTATGGACTGACCTCAAGGGAGGCTGATGAGCGAACTCATCTAGAAACCCTACTGAGCCTAACAGTGACAATGTATATACAGTCCGGTCCGTTCGTCAATGAGTATCGCATATCTGCCTAGGGGGCTAGTAACGTCAGACCCCCAAGAGCAGTATAAGTCGTGTCGGAGTGAAGCCCAATAACACCCTGAGATACTACCGGAGTACCTACCAGTAAATCTCCTGCCACGGCCGTGGGCTTTGTGTAATGGCTCTCCTAGACACAGCACGATCTCGCCCCCAATACCGGGAGAGACGAATCCCCTGCCGATCCGCTCACGTGCCTCCATATGGCTTGGGACTGTACCCAAAAGCTACCTGTTTGCACGACTCCTTTGAGCCGTGGTAGGGTAGAAATCAAAGCACAGTGGGAACTCACACGAGACAAATGACGACCTCAGGTCGATGAACTAACCTGTACACATGTCACCAGGGAACTTCTATCTGACGATAGATATAGTACTAACTAGCAGATTCCCGGCGAGTCTTGTCCGGTGTACTCATAACCCAATGAGCACCTGTATACATCTTAGGTGATCCAACTGACACCAGTGGCTTGTGAGACCGGCCACCTGATTTGAGTGATTTAGCATGCTTGCGCTTTCTAAAAGATAGATCAAAAATATTTGTTAACCGCAATCAAGAACGGCGTCGCTTTGCAGCTAGCCGGTGAGTACGGGTCGGTCCACAGGGATGTTGTGAATTTTCTAATCGCGCTAACGAGTTAATTCCGAAGGGTGTTCGGATTGATTATTAAATCTAAAAATTGAAGTTGTATGATACAAGGATTAGAAACTTGCTAGGATTAGGTTTAGGGAAAATTTGGTAAACAAAGATCTACATCTTTTTCCATTGCCTTTAATTAAAGATATCATATTAGTGTTATGGTAAATCTTAACAAAGGGGATTAGGATGATTGGGAAGATTGATTCTTCCTCTAGATCCTTGTCCTTCCTTTCTTAATCTTTACCCTAACCTCCATGGAAAACCTTAAAATCAGGGCCTTTAGACTACGGAATCACCGTTACCTCGAGGGTAGAGTGCCGTAGGGAGCGGAATAAGAAGGTATGCATGGAGTTCTAATTTTCATAAAAGATTGGCAAAGAAAAGAGATGAGAGATCTTCGTCTCTCAAATCCTTCTCCATTCCTAACCCTAACAAGCGAAGAAACTACTCACTCATTAGGAAATTGAAGAGCATTTATCTAGGGCAGAGAATAAAAATTACCTAGGGCAAGAATTGAAATCTAAACTAGAGCAAGGAATTAAATCTACTTACAGATGCATCTCTCCAATCATCAACGCAGGGTTGTCAGATCTGAATTCATGAATTAAAAAGAAACACCGATGCTCTCCAAAAGAATTCTAAAATTTATTATTAAAAGGAGGCATAGGGAGGCATAAGAAATTACAATGATTTGAGTTCCTATTTATAGAGAATAGGAAACCCTAGGTTACATTTTGATCCGCATGTCTAAAATTACAAAAATAACCCCAGGGAATCTTTTCAGAACCGTCTCAACATCATAGTAAAATTTTCTTTAAGAGAGGGCTCTTAATGGCGGCGGAACCGCGGCATGGGTAGGGCTTGGGCCGCGGTTCCGCGGCCCATTAGTGTGCTCAGTTGATAATTTTTCCTGGGCCACTTTATGTTCTTCTGGGCTTTCTGGTTCTTTGTTCCTTTTATCAATTGGGCTTCTTTATCAATTCCAGATCTCCAGTGAACATTTTGCTATGGATCTTTTAACCGTTTGCCTTATTATTTTGGACCTTGCCTTGCCTTGTTGATTGTGAACTGTTCTTTGATATAGGCTTGATCAAGAGTCCTCTGTTTGTTGGTCAAAAGTCCATATTTTCATTGTCTTTACATTGTTTTCACTGTTTTCTGTCCAAGAACCTGTAACCTGTAACATGTAGCAGACATGCGTCAAAAGCACCTGTTTATTTATAAAAAGAATAAGAATGGGGAATATAATAATGCAATATTATGGTATGAACAAATACCCCCAAACTTATCTTTTGCTCGTCCTCGAGCAAACTTATTTTTTATTCACTACAAAAAACCTAACCGCACTTTCGCAGGGAAACGCGATTGCACTGAGCTCGTGCAACAAGCCGTTAAACCTCTAGGTGTCCCTAGTAGGAGGAGTGTTGTCTCCTGAGGGTTTTCAGCGGATTACACCCACAAAATCCTATCAATTTGGCTTTTCGACTTTTGTTCTCCAATTAGGTTTTCTAACAAGGAATTCTATTATCTTTTAACTCGCAAATTATCCACCCATATTCTACACACTTCCTCATTATTTAACTTAAGATTATATATGTTATGTAGACCTAATTAGCTTTCGGCATCTCTTAAGTTTTCCTTCTAGGGTTCCATCTCCACTTAGGAATTTCTCTCAACTCTATTAAAGATACAAGTTTTATTCTTCATTCCTTTTTCTCATTTAAACTCCAATCACATACCCCTACGTGTGTGTATAAATCACCCCTACACTTGAAAATTCAAATCAAGCAATCGTACTCTCGTCCATTGTTCAAAGTACTAATTAGTTGGTGAATGAAATTTGCTTACACATCCTTCATGCGACCGTTAATACTTCTTGAGGTACCAACGACCGATTACAAAATGCGTTTGCAATTTAAAGCGTACTTCCTAGTCTTTGCAACACCCAAGGCTTTAGCAGTGACTCCCAAACCAGTTGGTCTAAGGCACTAGGTGATGAAGCACCCTCGCTAAATATTTTTCTATTTTTGCAGCCTTAAGTAATCACAAACACCAGTGTTCATTTTTTTTTATTCTTCATTCACACATTTTTTTTATTTTCATTGTAATAAGGACTTTCGACAAGAGCAATTCAAGGTCTCCTCTACTATTCCATGTTTCAAGGTGCGTGATTGTGCCATTTGTAGGGTATACGTTTTCAGAATCTAGACTTAAGCTAGGAACTATTTTTCAAACTTATATTTTAATAAGAACATCAATACTTTTCCCTTGTTTCGACTTAGCCTAAGAAGTGAACCCAAAATTTGCCTATTTCTAAATAAACTACAAGGCATATACTTTCTACCGTTAAACTTTAAGAAATGTTATTTCTAGGGTTTTTAATTTACTAAGTCTAAGATCTAGTTGTTCCTAGCCAGTTGACCTATTTGTCAAACTCTAGTCAATTAGCCAAAATTGAATACAATAATTTTTATAATTTTTGAAATTTTCAATTTTTATGGGTTTTTCAAATAAGCATGCAAATGCAAAAATAAGTACAAATGAATGCGAAGGAAGAAGACGTACCGAGCATGCCCCCAAACTTGAACTTGACAGTGTCCTCACTGTCATGCTAAACCAAGAAGGTCAAAATGCTGGCACTCCCCTGTTTATTTATTTATAATTTTTTATATTTTTAATGTTTTGAAATTTTTATTTTATTTTTTTATAGAAAAAGAAAACAAAAAATATATACATATATACAAAGATTCCCCCAAACTTAAGCTTGGCCTTGCACAAGCCAAAAGTTAACACCAACCATTCAAAAATATTATCGTGGTAATGGTCAAGTTGGTGAAAGAATGGGGTGTAGAAGAAAGAAATGAGAAACACGCGAGACCGTGTAGGAAGAAGAGAATATGGTCTCGGTGGGGGAGAAGAATGGCGGAAAGAAGAAAGAAGTGGAGTACGATCTTGAGGGTGTAAATTGAGTAAATAAATTAGCGCAATATGTGATGACCGATATGTTAAAAGCGATTGCGCTAACCTATCAACTCATCGAGAAATGGGATCAAATCCCTCAAGATTCGCAAGAAAACATGGGTACGCCGAACTTGGTATAGGAGATGAAAGCGTAACGGTCATATGTTCGGTCGGAACAATGGGAAAGACAAAAGGGAGTGAATTAGGGATAGTATCTTTCTCACCGTAGTAAACTGTTTCAAACTTGAAAGATTCCATTAATGGTTCGAAACTACTATAATCAACCGAGTCTGATGGCTCATCTGAAAATGTAAAGGACTCAAACTCGGGCGGTGAGTCATCAACATCGTCCGAAAAAGTGAAACACTCGTAAGTGTTATCATCTGTGAGATCTGTGTCAGATTCAAAGAAAAGGTTTTCAAGCTCACAGTCGTCAAGCGTGAAAAGAAGTGTGGTCGGAACGATGGAAAAAAGGGAGGGTGATTTAGGTAAAGGTTCAAGAGGATGAATTGGAAAATCCGACACATCAAAGAAAAATGGTTCAACCTCAATATGATCATCACCACTCTCCTCAATATTATCCTCATAATTCTCCTCAATATTCAACTCATCCATGCCATTATCATCAAAATCAAGACGCATATGAGATTCGGGAGAAACATTTAATAACTCGGGATGATGATTTGAACATAAAATTTCAATTAAATCGACAGGTTCATCATCCGAAATATTCCCGGCGTCTATATCCTTAATCAAGTGAAAATCAATTTCTGTAGACACCTCATCAAAAGCATGGATATTTATCGATTTAGGTTCTAGAGTGGAGGTGTAAAGATCGAAAGGATTAGGTGCTGTTTCACTCGAAAGTGGTTCCTCACAATCTGGCAAATCAAACACTACAAGATCACACAACTCGTTTTTATTTTGAACTTGTGAATCATGTAGGACATTCGATGGAAAACTGGAGTTGTGGGCTTCAATTGGGTAAGGGTAGGTTTGATTTGGAAATCCTCTCACATTCTCATTCTGTCCAACCGCCTCCTCATACATTGAAAAATTTGGAGCTAGTTGGAAACTAGCTACCGGTTCACTGGGTTGCATAAGGGCGGCCACGGACGCTTCCACATTCCTAACCATTTTGTTTGTTGCTGTGATATACGCCTCCAACACCTCTTCCAAACTAGACTTAGGTGGTGAGGGGGTTTCAGTAAAAGATTCAAAATTGTTTGGATATGTGAAACTCCCAAAAGGCTGTGTAGAAACAGGGTCTAGTGACGGTGGGAAGGTTGGGTAGGACTGGTAGGAAGTGGGTGCTTGGGTAGGGGTAGGGTCAACATATGGATAAAAAGGTGAATAATCGTGCGGATCCCTAGAACTAGATGAGTGGAGAGGGGTGAAAGATCGGCTGCGAGATTGAGCAATGTGCTCAGCAATGGACATCGGCCTAGGAGTGTCAGAAGGACTCGAAAGAGTGGTATCAACATATGGAAGTGGTGAAGGTTGACTTGGTTGACACAAAGTGGGTGGAAAAGTCAAACTGTTTCTCCTAGACTCCTCTATGTGATCTTTCAAAGATTTTTTAGGCATGGAAGGATCGTCTTTAAATTGACCGAACACATTGACATATGACGCAAAATTAGGTTCGGGATACCAAAGTTCGGGTAATGATTTTTTATGTGGGGTACCCATGTTAGAAGAAGAAATGTGACAAGAAGGAAGGTTGGATGGTGCAAGGATTTATATGGGACTAAAAAATTTTGCAAGTTCTATAAAATATTTGTCCTTTTTATTTTCATTTTTCATTAATTTTTTCTTTCTCTTTATTTGGAAAAATTTTGTTGCAAAAAGATTTTTAGAAAAAAGATATGCAACAACAAAATATTTTATAGAAAAGATATGCAACAGCAAAATATTACTTGCAATTGGTTATTATTTGAAGCATATCACAAGAATCTTTATTTGGAAAAAATTGTTGCGAAAAGATGTTCGAGAAAAGATATGCAACAACAAAATATTTCTTGCAATCAATTTAGTTCTAGCGGGGCCCAAAAATCCTGCACAAGACTTGTTATATGGAAGGCAATATATTTTTTAGCTCACAGAATCTTGCAGGAATTTCCAGAAAATATATTTCAAAAATTACAGAGGAGAGAGACAGGAAACTTACAGTGCAAATTTCACACGAAGAGGCACCAGGCCCACTGCGTTTCCGCCGCACTATGGCCCTTCAGACCGCGTTTCCGCGGTTATTTCAGAGGATCGGTTCCCCAAAAATTTTCCAGTGCGATGATTCGTCAAGACGGCCGTGTTTCCGCGGCCTAATGTGGGTTTTGGCCGCGGAATCGCGGCGGTATGGGGGGTTCACTGCTCCAAAATTTTTGCACTGTTCTGTTGTTTAATATCCCTTCTGTTCCGATATCCCGTTTTCTGTTTTGCTTTCTGGAAATCTCCAGATCCGAATTTGTATATCCTGCAAAAATTCAACCACAAAGTATCCCTTCCAAAAATAACAAATTATATATATTTTTTTGATTTTTTTCAGATTTTTATGATTTTTTTAATTTTAAGATTAACCCGAAATTGCGAAAAGGAAATTTCTACGCCATCCCCGGTAACGGTGCCATTTGATTGGCTGATTTAGCGTGCTTGCGCTTTCTAAAAGATAGATCAAAAATATTTGTTAACCGCAATCAAGAACGGCGTCGCTTTGCAGCTAGCCGGTGAGTACGGGTCGGTCCACAGGGATGTTGTGAATTTTCTAATCGCGCTAACGAGTTAATTCCGAAGGGTGTTCGGATTGATTATTAAATCTAAAAATTGAAGTTGTATGATACTAGGATTAGAAACTTGCTAGGATTAGGTTTAGGGAAAATTTGGTAAACAAAGATCAACATCTTTTTCCATTGCCTTTAATTAAAGATATCATATTAGTGTTATGGTAAATCTTAACAAAGGGGATTAGGATGATTGGGAAGATTGATTCTTCCTCTAGATCCTTGTCCTTCCTTTCTTAATCTTTACCCTAACCTCCATGGAAAACCTTAAAATCCGGGCCTTTAGACTACGGAATCACCGTTACCTCGAGGGTAGAGTGCCGTAGGGAGCTGAATAAGAAGGTATGCATGGAGTTCTAATTTTCATAAAAGATTGGCAAAGAAAAGAAATGAGAGATCTTCGTCTCTCAAATCCTTCCCCATTCCTAACCCTAACAAGCGAGGAAACTACTCACTCATTAGGGAATTGAAGAACATTTATCTAGCGTAGAGAATAAAAATTACCTAGGGCAAGAATTGAAATCTAAACTAGAGCAAGGAATTAAATCTACTTACAGATGCATCTCTCCAATCATCAACGCAGGGTTGTCAGATCTGAATTCATGAATTGAAAAGAAACACCGATGCTCTCTAAAAGAATTCTAAAATTTATTATTAAAAGGAGGCATAGGGAGGCATAAGAAATTACAATGATTTGAGTTCCTATTTATAGAGAATAGGAAACCCTAGGTTACATTTTGATTCGCATGTCTAAAATTACAAAAATAGCCCCAAGGAATCTTTTCAGAACCGTCTCAACATCATAGTAAAATTTTCTTTAAGAGAGGGCTCTTAATGGCCGCGGAACCGCGGCATGGGTAGGCCTTGGGCCGCGGTTCCACGGCCCATTAGTGTGCTCAGTTGATAATTTTTCCTGGGCCACTTTATGTTCTTCTGGGCTTTCTGGTTCTTTGTTCCTTTTATCAATTGGGCTTCTTTATCAATTCCAGATCTCCAGTGAACATTTTGCTATGGATCTTTTAACCGTTTGCCTTATTATTTTGGACCTTGCCTTGCCTTGTTGATTGTGAACTGTTCTTTGATGTAGGCTTGATCAAGAGTCCTCTGGTTGTTGGTCAAAAGTCCATATTTTCATTGTCTTTACATTGTTTTCACTGTTTTCTGTCCAAGAACCTGTAACCTGTAACATGTAGCAGACATGCGTCAAAAGCACCTGTTTATTTATAAAAAGAATAAGAATGGGGAATATAATAATGCAATATTATGGTATGAACACCACCGCCCCTCGTCGGGGTCTCGACTGTACACACTAGTCTACTCCGGAGTATCGATGCCCTGTCTCGAAACTCCCACGACTAGGGACCACAATTAAGGACATGCATATAAACTACCCAACTCTCACGTATATGATCGCCATCATACTGTTGGTAGTAAAGCAAGATCCTAAGGGCTCTATCAAAGTGTAACATGCAATCAGTCACCTTAACATGTACACGACCGATAAAGGCAAACCACATAGCATACTATCATCTCGAGTAAGACTGTCATACCGGTATAGGTCCTCCGCAATCATGGCAATCACGTACCTGCGATACAATAATTGACTATGAGGGCACTATCTCCAACAATCTCCCACTTGCACTCAAGGCTAATTATTGCAATGTCGACTACTCACAGCCCGTGTGAAACCGAACATCCAACTCCTTTACTAATCAGTTTCACAAAGCCCGTTTGTAAAACTATTGTGTTCGAGAAATAGCCTCAGTGAGTGGATCCGCCTAGATGTTTCTTTCTATATCTCTCTTAATCTCAAGTTCGCGGAGAAAGCCATCTCCCGAATCGAGTAACACCTGTCTTAGAATATGTCTGGATATCTGATGGGGCCTAGTTCATAAATGAACTCCAAATCCAAACTTCTTAGACTGTATCGATCACTGAACCTAATCAGTATTCTGCACCATGCCTCCCACAGTATTCTCTTGGACCACCTGTCCATAATACTGTCCCTTGTCAGAGGAAAAACTGTAACTCTGACAATCACTCTGTCAACCATGTCACCTTTGAAGCCTGGAATGATAATCGTCTCCCGAAGGAGGCTGCTGTCATCAAATCCGTAGAACATGCACTTATGTTCTAAAACTGCTTCCTTATGTTTCTCCAGGATTGGATTAATACAAACTTATTGCATCTAGTGCAAAACCAACATTTGGTGTGGTACTTGACATCTCATGATTGACTCAATTGCCTAAGCAAGTGATCTGCCAATCATGCACATCCCTCTCCCCTTTAGTCTACACGACACCTTTAGAGAGGGTGACTCCATCACCTGCACGTACACCACCATGATAGGAGTCATCTATTCTAAAAACCATTAGAATACTGTCAAAGTACCCACATTGGGAAACTACCCAAATCCAGATCTAAAGCCATAGATCCAGAAACCGGAATGTCAAATATTATATCCATATCCTGTCTGGAGAAACAACTGTGTGACGACCACAGTACAACCGATCGTAGTATAGGAATTTTACTTCCTACTCTGTGTATGTCATCCAGATACCATGACATCACACCCTACTACCTTCTTAACAGATCCATCCTTTATTCTGATTGAAGTCAAACCTATGACTGTCACATCAAAAATTAGATGATCTATCTCCGCTATAACTGCTCAAGTCTATAAATAGATATAAGCATCTTGCCCACTATGCTTCCGATGCTCCCACTGACTACGACAACCCTCCTACCAGGTCTCATAGCCTGGAACAACAGTAGTGTCAAGTCTGGGTAGATAAGAACCTCCCTGTCACAGTCCTTGAGGCTACCGAAGTACCTCTCGGGTTTCTAAGGTTACCCACCATATCTGCGGAGTGGCTATTGGAATGTCAAACCTGATTGAATATATAGGTCCTATTAAATTTTCCGTAATCGTTTGCGGTTCTGGAATCACTTCCAGTTCTACCATACTACCACTACTGTTTTCTGAAAAAGATCCATTTTTACTAAAACTGTGGCAAGTCAAGAACAATATCACTATTGATCTTCCAAATGGTAGAATATCAACCCTCGTCATAGCCAGGGTCAACCCACAAACAGCCACTACAGAAACGTGCCCTGAGTTATCCAGAGACTTGTTTTAAGCATAAGCTGGACAACTCCCTGTACCTTAATATCTTTTAAGGTACGAACTATTCTATATCCAATACAGAAACTTTGGCACTTATTTAATTGGAACCATATTCAAATCATGCAGCTGTCTCCAGTGCATATCAACTTAATGGAAAAAAGCTAATCAGCATTACTCAACTTAGGAATCCATCCAATTATGAGTAACCTGAAAGAGAAACACGTTTCTCAAAACCATCACTATCATCTGAATACCAATCACAAGAATCTACATCTTCGATCTCTTTGAAGAATCCCGATACTTGTAATACCTGGTTCTCTACTTTATTCTTATACCCACAACTTCTCAAAACTTAGACCTTGTATTTCTACGAAACACTCGTCTAAATACTAGAGAAGTTATAAGTAAACAGAACATAGTACGAGGACCTACCCCTTTGTCCTGAAGGACACTGGACAACATACAATACTCTGTATAAGTCCGCTGAGTTAAACAACTCAAAACCTGTGCGTCGTAGGTTGAAAACTGTACCCTGGCGATTTCCTCAAATATCACCAATTACAACGAATTCCGATATAATGAGGATAATCACCTAATTCCCAATAACTTACTCCCACTCATCATCTGTAAAACCATACAGATATGAGAATGAAACCTGGTAAATACATACCCTTGGAGTAAGTGTTTAATCGGGAAAACAGTTTTTCCTTTAACAATGCACTGAAACATGAAAATGTTTCGTAGGGGTATCCCGGTATTCATAGTAATGCCTCTTCCATAATCCAATTCATGACTTCAACCGTATATTTTATTGCCATCTCTCCAAATCCCTTTATTTGTCTTTAGTCGTTACCTTCTGTACACCATTGTTAGGCTAAATGGTTTTCTTCCTTCCCTACCGTTCGGCACCAGCCTATGGTTTGGAAAAAGACTATCCAGTAAGCATAATAGGTGCACCCTCCTAAACCAAGGAGTACTCGTATCTTGAGAGAAGGTGATGATAAAAGACAACTGAATAATACCTTATTCCTTTAAAGGTGAAATAGGAGTGGCGATGAAGTATGCGGTTTTGGTCGTGAATGATAGCAGTCGCAATTTACTTTGCCCTCTTTCTAATCCCTTTATTTTGTCTTTACATATTACCTTCTGCACACCCTACTTAGGCTAATTGGTTTTCTTCATTCCCTACCTTTCGGCACCAGCCTATGGTTTGGAATAAGACTATCCAATAAGCGTAATAGGTGTACTTTCCTAAACCAAGGAGCTATCGCAACCTGAGAGAAGGTGATAATAAAAGACAACTGAATAAACCAATTCTATTTCTCCTGAACCTGGATCCATCCTCGAAGAAGTCCCTTCGAGTTCGTATATAACCATACGATGGATCTATCCAATGGAAGTGGATATCCGTAGTAATACGGGTGTTCTGAGAAATTCAAAGGGTAAAAGAAGGGGTGGCAATGACTTATGCAACTCAGACAATCTAAAAGCCAGTATTTTAAGAAGGTTCGGTCAACCTGGTCACTGAGTCATAGTCTAGGGTCGGTCAAAGGTCGCTGCCAAAGAGAGAGAGAAAAGAAACACTCTGCGTGCACTCTAACCTAGATCAGAATGGTCATCACTTTATCTAATCCGGAAACCTCCCACTGTCCTGTCAAATTCTCCTCCAAACCTAAAGAAGAATCAATCGGAATCACCCGAAGAGTAAACCAACTCATCAGTGGGAATCAGGATCCAACTCTCATCGCATGATAACGTGATGGAATGCATCCACGTTACTCATACTCCAGAAGGTATGCGAATACTTGGCAAGTTTCAGTTTCTTTAGAAACTCCCGATATGATTTTTGCCCCATGCTCTTATAACCTTGGCTTTGGTCAAAGTGTCATAAGTCACATGCCAAGTTCTACCCGTCACTGTCTTGTCAATTTGAACCCACCCTCACATGCCCCTGACTTTGGCCAATCGGCAGAACGACTGTCCCAAACTAACTCATCTATCTATGCAACAATTGAATACCCAGCAGCTACCAAACACTATGCCTTAACTTTGGCTAAAATACATAGCTTGAATACTACTGAATACTCAAAAGAAGTGACGGAAGGCTACGGCTGGTTTTTGGCGAAAAACCTTTAACGTAGTGAACTTGATATCGCTGAAGGAACCTGATAGCTTTTTAAAATATAGTGGCGAAAACCTTTTGCTAAAGAGGTCACTCCCTGTAAAGGGATCTCGGCTCTTTCCTCATGGAATGAGGTGCAGGATATTCCACTGAATACCGCTATGCAAAGCAACTTGTAATCGACTATAGTGAAGTTATTACGCTGACGCAAACTTCTACCCAAGGGGTCAGTCCCGGTGAAGGGATATCTGCCCTTGCCCCGTCGAATGAGGTGCAGGATATTCCACTGAATACCGCTATGCATAACAAAAGGAAACGTCTTTGTAATAACACTTTTTAAATTTGTTCCAACAACTGTAAACAGGTTTGTTTTACTTTGCATTGATCAGAATCAACACAGTCCCATCAATTAATCACACCAGAAAAGAACGAAAATAAAATGTACGTATATGCCATCCGCATTCGTCACTGGGTCCCGTCATCACCCGTTAGGTTACTTAACTAACGACAGAGCGGGGACTGGACTAGCGCGGGTGTAAAACATATACAACATCTAATAGTATATAAACCAATATACAATAATCGCTCCAGGCGTGATAATATGCAACATTACAGAAAAGTAATAAGCATCACAGAACAATACAGATAATCTGGGATCCCCGAGTTTCACAGAGCCGCTGTTGAAACTCGACGTTCCCCTGTCGTGTGGATAGCCTATGCAATGAAACCTAGACCCCTACGGGTGCGGCAAGTTACCCGCCAAAACCTGAAGCGAGGCAGCCCCCTACAGCATAGTGAATGGACCACCCAGCACTTCACGGAATCCGGTAATCTTGGGCACCCCTCCTTGGGTCAACCTGTACCCCCTACGAGTGCGGCGAATAGTCTGCCAATTCTAGAGTGGGACCCCTCTGCCTCTCAAAGCCATGGGATGCGGACCCGTTGCCCCCCAGAACCCGGCTATCCGTGCACTCTGTCGCGGGGCAAAACCTAGTACAGTAATGAAAAATAGTACAACAGGTACATCGACCGCAACCTGGTCGTGCCCCAAAAGAATATTATACAACAGGCAGTGACGGCAGTCCACAAGTTGGACGCTCGCCCCGCAATATCAAATGTACAAATAAACTCAAACTGTACTACCATTGCACACTGCTATCCACCATGACAAATCCGCAACATCACAGCACAACACAGAACATCAACGCGAATGTCACGTTCTCAAAACCGTCTAAAAGAACTATAGCAATCAGACGCGGTTTACCGATCAAATGACATTCCCGGTCGGAGATATAATGTAAGCACTGTAAACTAACATGTTTAAATTTCGATCGACCAAATATCAAGAAGTGGGCCCCACGACTCACTGGTGAACAGTAACAAAACCTGGGCCCAAAAGATATATACCAAAAACCCCAAAATCCAACAGAGAACCCACTGTACAAATTTGGGAGCATGAGCTCACAAAGTGGCCGCGGATGCGCGGCCAGACCATGGGTTTGGCCGCGTTTCCGCGGCGGTTTGGTGGAGTCACGTGCCCAAATTTGGTCGTGGTTCTTAGAAAAGCCTGCACAGATTTTTAAGACATGTAGAAAAATTTTAGGAAGCCATTTAAAATTGACAGAAACTGTGAGGTTGGAAAAATGCGGTTTTTGATTTCCGGTTCGATCGATGTTTTAAACGCGTTAGCACAAGTTAGTATAGCAAAATGGTGAGGCTCTGATACCACTGTAAGTCTACGGTAGCGCCCCGGCCGTCTACAGACGCCAAATGCGGAACAAAAACTTTTTAACTGGCGCTATCATATACTTTAACCCGGATCTGCCATTATTGCTAAACTAACAAACTGTAAAGAGTGTAGAAAGGATATACCGAACGATCTGAGTCCTTCGTTCTTTAACCATCATCCCACGCTCCGTTGCGGCTGCACTAATCTCTTCGATCTCCGATCTGCTCGTCCAGGTGGCACCACGTCTCTGATTCTTTAAACGGGCTCCCGCCTCTGACTTGAGGCAACTCGATCGTCAAGTTTGCTAAAAGAGACGACCAAGAATGATGTAGAGAATGAGTAGATGACTTTGTCTCACTTCGTCCAAAGTCGTGGACGATCGGTTAATGAAGTTGCCGATGGAAATGAAATGGAACAAGAAATGAACTATGAAATTTCCATGCATCCAAAACTTTAGTCTTTTCTTTTTAGCAACCATAATTTTCTCAAGTGAGAGAGTGAAGGAGGAGAGAGAGGGCCGTCCATATATATGCAAAGAGGGAGGTGAGTGTAGGAGAGGGGAGAGTAACCTTAAGCAAAATATCATATGTGAACACAAACTAAAATATCTTAAGGAAAACAAAACCTCATTGAAATCAAAGCATGAGTCATTAACCTAGTCACCAAATTCTAGAACCTTCTAGAACCTTCTAGAAGCATGACTCACTCTCATCCAAGAAAAGATAAATCCGTCTTTAACCGAATGTTAAAAGACGGCTGATAGAAAACTGGAAACTGGCAACTTCCAAAAGTGATCCTGAAACGACTTTCAGGATAACCCCGTAACTGTATAAATATACCCGCATTTGTATTACGACCGAATACAAATGCAACTGAGACAAAGATATTATACCTACTCAATATAATACTCGGATCCGGCTTAAACCAAAGCCGACCAGTATCATCTGCCCGAAAAATAACACGTGCGTAAACGCACGTGCATTTTCCGAACCCTGCCATAAAACCATACGGCCTCTACAACGTTTCGCTCGAACTTGGGAAACTGTCTGTGGGGGACTCTAATGACTCGTCAGTACCCTGGCAGTGGGTTTAACCACAAACCGTCAGCGGCACTAGCAATGCGTAACGGCTGCCTATGGACTGACCTCAAGGGAGGCTGATGAGCGAACTCTTCCAGAAACCCTACTGAGCCTAACAGTGACAATGTATATACAGTCCGGTCCGTTCGTCAATGAGTATCGCATATCTGCCTAGCGGGCTAGTAACGTCAGACCCCCAAGAGCAGTATAAGTCGTGTCGGAGTGAAGCCCAATAACACCCTGAGATACTACCGGAGTACCTACCAGTAAATCTCCTGCCACGGCCGTGGGCTTTGTGTAATGGCTCTCCTAGACACAGCACGATCTCGCCCCCAATACCGGGAGAGACGAATCCCCTGCCGATCCGCTCACGTTCCTCCATATGGCTCGGGACTGTACCCAAAAGCTACCTGTTTGCACGACTCCTTTGAGCCGTGGTAGGGTAGAAATCAAAGAACAGTGGGAACTCACACGAGACAAATGACGACCTCAGGTCGATGAACTAACCTGTACACATGTCACCAGGGAACTGCTATCTGACGATAGATATAGTACTAACTAGCAGATTCCCGGCGAGTCCTTTCCGGTGTACTCATAACCCAATGAGCACCTGTATACATCTTAGGTGATCCAACTGACACCAGTGGCTTGTGAAACCGGCCACCGCCCCTCGTCGGGGTCTCGACTGTACACACTAGTCTACTCCGGAGTATCGATGCCCTGTCTCGAAACTCCCACGACTAAGGACCACAATTAAGGACATGCATATAAACTACCCAACTCTCACGTATATGATCGCTATCATACTGTTGGTAGTAAAGCAAGATCCTAAGGGCTCTATCAAAGTGTAACATGCAATCAGTCACCTGAACATGTACACGACTGATAAAGGCAAACCAGATAGCATACTATCATCTCGAGTAAGACTGTCATACCGGTATAGGTCCTCCGCAATCATTGCAATCACGTACCTGCGATCCAATAATTGACTATGAGGGCACTATCTCCAACAGATACAACATGATATTATAGAGGATCTTTAGGTGATGTGTTTTCATACACACGTATATATATATGTGTGTGTGTGTGTGTGTGTGTGTTGATGGTATCGGAGTGTACTAGACATTAAGTCAGTACCCCTATGTCACGACCTGAAATTGGCACGTGACGGACCTAATAATACGCAACGTCTAAAGGCGTAACGCAGTAAAAGAAAACCAAAACCCATAAATCTAAACCATTAAAAAGACAAGAAAAGATAATAGAAATTTTTGAAACATTTGAAATCACAACCCAAATTCTTTAAAAGTCTAACTTTCTTTCTTTAAAATTTTGGCAGCACCCCCTTTTGTAAAAACTAGCCTAATGATGGGTACAGCGTAAATATAAATGAAGCATCCCCAAACGGGAGCAAATACACGCCCAAGGGCGGAAAACAACCACCACAACAAAAATACGACGCCGTAGCGATGAAATATAAGACAATAGAAAGGAAACTGTATAAAAGACAACCAAATCATGAATAATATACAATATCGTCCTCACCAAGTCTCTAAGTCAACAAAATAACAGTAGATGGAGAGTACAAGGATACAACAATATACAATACAAAAATAAGGATAACCACAAAACCCACCTAAGAAAAACTGCATACTATGAGCTGAAGCGGTATCCGTAGCAAAAGAAGATCAGATAGATGAATAGCCAGCCTCGACTACTCTGGGGAGACACACTGCAAAACAACTGTGGTACAACAGGGGTGAGTTGCCAACTCGTGAATAGTAAATAACATATGCAGGTAATCTCAAGTATGCACGTACAGCGTGAATCTAAGATATGCAATTAACAGTAATAACAGGTCATATGAATGTAGTAATAATGAAAAGTATACTAGCAGGTACACCTACTACATGAAGAATAATAATATGACAATCAGTATGCAATAATCGTGCAATAATGATATGAAAATGTAGATATTCAACACTCATGAAGTGTACATTAACAGGTACTACTAATACATGAAACAGTGCATAAACAATAAATATGAGGTATGGAGAGAAATATGTCATTTCCACAGAATCCTGACATCGTGGTAGGATCACAATCCATCAAGACAATCAAAATCCTAATTTCTCAAATCAGCCCCCAAATTGGCTCTCATATCATATAAGTCTCACATCTTCTCAATGTACAATATCGAATAAATCTCCTATATCCCGAATGTACAAAATCAAGTGAGTCTCGTATATCCTTTATTAAATCTCAAGTAAATATCATATGTCCTAAATCCAATATCCAGTGAATCTCTTATAACCGAGGTATATTTGTGTGAATAAATATGATAAAGTATATATATTAATGTCAATACACATATATTAGCGTCCCATTCCACTAATATTGGTGTAAGGGCATATATAACAGCGTCCTAACACACTGTTATATATACATATGAGTAAAAAGAAATATCATGAAACCAATGTGCCAAGTATCGACACAGAAATACTGATCTATCAGGTGCTGTCTCCAAGACTGGCACGCTGATAGGTACGTATTATACGCTATACCGAAAGCTCGAGAGCCTAGCTCTGACCCTCGCCTTTCGACGTATCCATACGCACATGACTCCCGTCGGTATCCCCATGATAACCGCCGAGTCATAGGTAATGTCACCGGAGTGAATGGTTCCCCTGCCGGGCTCATCGGTGTGGTGCATCGACATCCCTTTCTTGCCCCGGGGTACCTCCGGGCCCCACCATGTACCCTCATACGGCCTCTACGCCTCCTCGTAGGGGTATATATATATATATCAGAACCGATAAAACTCATAGTGGATGCTGAAATATCATATCAAGGAAACCTGGTTTTTCAAATAATGCATAATTTCATGAACTCCCGCGGTTCCCAAATCCAGAAAACATTATGAGAAATCCATATAACAATGCGAAAATCCATGAATATATTATATGCGACATAACTGAAATGTAAGCATATAAAGGAAAAACCGCTAATTAACATTAAGTAAAGGTAAATATGTAGCTGTAACTGATATATGTGTAACATACAGGTGTAGCAAGGTATAGGTATTTACCTATAAGAAATGATGAAGTATACCCCCCGGGTATAAGTGGAATATGTGAGCAAGGTATACCTGTAGATATATCGTAAAGTGTGTATGTACCTATCACTAATGGTACAATACTCTATAGGTATACAGGTATGCTAAATGTCATTTGTGATAAGAAATATGAATCAATGTCATAATGTCCCTAACCAAGCAATATAATATCTACAAGTGGTTTGTGTGTGACATGGCAATTATTGACGGTGTGTATAGTATACAATCCGTGCTCGAGCAACCTGAATCGGCAATAATATGTGCAGTGTCCTACGGCTACTAATCCAAGTACAACAACATATAAGTAATAGGGTAAATACGCAATTCTAAATATAACATAGAATATGCGACAAGTATTAACATTCCTAGCCCAGACGCATAACGCCATGCAGGCGATTCCCTTGTAGATGCTAAATCTACTCACCTGGTCACGTGCTACACGTTGCCAACCACATGCTTCCCTTTCTTTGCTGTGTCCGATGTATCCGCCTGCGAACCTGGTAATTACACAAGGAATCCATATATAAGCAAAATATCTCGCAAAACGCGATATCGAAATCAAACAAGAAACTCGCGTCGCGAACTAAACGTGCGTGTGTACGATACGCTGAAACGTGTGTATACGCATCTAAAACTACCCCGACACGTCGCGACACGCTGGATCACAGAACCCACTCACGTATCGCGCGTATCGCGCAAACAAAACATACTAGAAAAGCGATATATGGTCCCAGATTTTGATACAGGTAAAATATCACAAAATTGCACATGCCAAAACACTATAATATGTAGCAGACTACCCGAGCCAAAACCCCAACACCCCAGTCCCCTACCTGGCTGCAATTTGCGGCCAGAATGGTTAAATCGGCGGCCAAGGTTTGGAATGAGGGGCTCGTGCTCATGTGGTGTGGTCTAGACCTAGTAAACATGCTCCAGTTTCCTCAATTTTTCCCTGAAGGAGCCGGGTCACAAGCAGATCAAAGAAAGCTACAAATTCACCTTAAAACCACAATTTTGCACAAAATGGAAACCCTATGGTATTTTAGTGAAATATGGGTTGAAACTAGGTTTACTTGGCCCTAATTACACTTAAATAGGCTAGGTTAACCAATACTAACATCACTTGGACAACACCTCACTCAAATCACCATATTTAGCACAAAATCACACATTTTACACTAACCGAAGCTATCTACACATAAGTTTAGCAAGCTACGAATTCAAGTCTACGAAGTATACCTCACTTGACGCTAGACACAAGGAGAAGGAGAAGAACCGAGTTGTTGCTGCTGCTGATGCATGAAGGTGCTGCTGATGCTGTTTCTGATGCTGCTGCTGATGCCTCTGCTGCTGCTGCTTCTTCTTCTGCTGCTCGGGCTGCTGCTTTGTGTATGTGTGTGTGAGTGAGAGAATGAGGGAAATGAGAGTGAGAATGAGAATGAGAGTAAACAATTCAAACCCCCCTCTCACTCTCTCTCTTCATTAAATGGGCATGGCTTATGCCATGTTGCCCCATGCACTTCTCTCTCGTTTTCAACAAAAGAAAATCATTTTCAAATCGTTTTTCATTTTTCTTTTAAAAACAACCATAAAAAATTAAAACCCAATACACTTAATAAAACTATTAAACTAGATTAAGGAAATTGGGTTAATCCACTATGATGGCTAATCATGGTTTAACCCCATTTTAAACCCTAGTTTACATGCACAAGTGTGTGCAAGCCTAGGAAAATTCTAATAAAACATTCATTAAACAGGATAAAATATTTGAAAATTAATTTGGTAAACTTTTTATTAAAAACCATATATTAAAATATAATTAGCCACAAAACACATCCTAAGGTGTTACAATCTTCCCC
Organism: Agapanthus africanus; assembly: GCA_030015575.1. Taxonomy (NCBI): domain Eukaryota; kingdom Viridiplantae; phylum Streptophyta; class Magnoliopsida; order Asparagales; family Amaryllidaceae; genus Agapanthus; species Agapanthus africanus. The sequence goes on from JASDDO010000022.1 coordinate 330,805,755, forward strand.
CCTTAAAGAAATACATCCCCGAATTTTAAAAATATACTGCTACGCGTACCTTAAAAGAGAAGATTACAAACTCTCAAATCTCACTGGCAGCCTCCCAAGTGATTACCTCACTATACGGCTACGTCCAAGAAAACCCTTCACAGATGGCATGACCCTTGACCGACGTTTCTCCACCTGCCGAGCCATTAACACAATTGGCTGCTGGTGAACGAAAGATCGCGTCCAAGCCAAATGGTCTGGTGCTGAATCAAGTGAGAAAGGTCATGAAGGTAATTGCAAAGTATCGACACAAGGAATACGGGGTGAATACTCAATAATCTGGACGAAAGTGCCGAATTAAAGGCAACGAAACTAACTCGCTTATAGGATCTCAAAAGGACATACAATTCTGGGATAAGCTTCCCAAAACTCAACATGTCATTTATCGGAAAAATCCGTAGGAATACATGGTCTGCCACTGTGAACTCAAGCCCACGACCAACACGGTCGACATAAGGCCTCTGTCCGTAATGGACAATTCTTATCCTGACCTAAAACAACTGGATCATCTCCGAAGTCTCTAGACTAGCTGTGGTCCAAAATCCTACTTACGCAGAGTCATAAAAACAACAGGCTGGTGATCGACACGACCTAACCCCTAAACCTAAAGGTTACCAATTGGAACGCTCCCTGATAACTGCTATCAAAGAAGTATCCTAACGATGGCAAGTGACGATCCCAACTGCCGAAAACAATTAATACATACGCACAAACTTAACAAAGAACAACTGAGCAAACTGAGTATAACTGAATGACAAGAATCCGAAAGGAGTCACACCCTGACTAAACCTGGGTAGACACCATAATGAAATTCGTGGAGATCTGCTCCCACTCCCTCTTCGGAACGGTTAAAGGTTGCAACTCTCCAGCCGGTCTCAGATGCTCAACCCAAGCACACAACAAGACAGACACCTTGAAACGAAACCCAAAACTTTTCTTTACATCCTTGCCCACCCGTAATTATCTCACAAGTCACATCAATACTGGTGGAACTTGAATGTGTACAGAGAGTTGACTGATGTGCCTGCCCTAGGATTTCACATCTCTCCCCAATAATATCAGGTAAACAAACGCGTCCCTAATATAGCACACCCGTGTCACAAATCAAGGACTCTGAATCTTTACCCAGCCGAGTATGCTCAAGTATCTCTGACGAACGAGCATCGGCGAGCAGTGCCCCGCGGAAGCGATTAAGGAAAAGTGGCCGGGCGCGGACATGAGCAAGTTGTCCCCTCAGTGGAGATGAACTTAAGCTGTACTCAATGATCGCACAAGAACTGTAAATCTGCAGAAGACTATCTCAATAATCAAAATCCGCTGCAGGAAGATGTACATTAAGCTCTGGTGGTCTGTGAAAATCTGACAAGACTGTCGAACCAGTAGTGTCTCCAAATCTACAATGCAAAACCACCGCGGCCATCTCCAGATCATGAGTGGGATATCCTTCTCGTACATCTTCCAAATGTAGGGAGGAAAAAGCGATAACTCCATAGTGTCACCTCAGTACACACTCGAGCCCCATTCGTGAAACATCACAGTTAACAACAAGGTTGCCCGAACCAGGAAGCAAAGAAAGAACTGATGCAGTTGTTAACCGAATCTTCAACTGCCGAAAACTCAGCAGACATGCCTCAGTCCAAAGAAAAGAAACCTCCATCCCGGTCAATTCAGTCAACGGTGCAGCACAACCCTAGCAATCCTGCACGAAACGGTGATAAAACCTGCTAAGCCCAAAATCTGCGGACCTCTGTCCTGCTCACAAGTCTGGGCCTAAGTTGTACGGCAACGATCTTCCTCGGAACCATAAAAAACCGTCTCCCGTAACTACAAGACCTAGGAGTCAACACAAACAAGCCTGAAGGAACACTCCGAGAATCTAGAAAACCGCTGGGACTCTCCCAGTATCTGCAAAACAAATCCTAAAGTGCTACTCCTGTCCCTCAAGACACATTAAATAGACCAGAATGTCGTAAATAACACAACAATAACTGGCCAAGGAACGGCCTGAAGAAATCTGGTACATCACATCTACGAATGCTGCTAGGGCATTGGTGAGTCCAATGACACCACCAAAACACACAAAGCTCGTAGCACGCATAAGGCAGTCTTCAGAATGTCATCACTCTGAACCCGCAATAATGATGACCTGATCCCGAAAAAACTTAGAAAATGTCTCGCACTCTCGAGCTGATCGAAGAAATCGTCAATGCGAGGTAAAGGATACCTATCCGCACCGTAAGCCGGTTCAATTGACGGTCCGTCGACACACAACCTCAAACTGCCGTCTTTCTCCTTGACGAACAGAAATATGAGCTCCTCAAGGCGAAATACACAGACGTATGAAACTTCCCAACAAACAACTCTGCAGCTGATCCTTTAGCTCCCTATGCTTTGCCGGCTCATCTGGAACCACGTCGGAAAACTTTCGCACGAAAGAAAACCGGTCCAACAAACCAACTGTGGCTACGGTATCACGAATAAACGCCAAGAATCCACGACATCTCCTCAAAAGCCGACTAGCGAAAAAGGCTGAATTCATGCTGTGAGAGGTGGCACAACTATCCAGCTACACAACAAGAACTGACTCGCCGGGGAAAACATAACCTGATTATTTTCTCACGGTAGTCCACAGACGCCTAGCACGTAGCTAACCAGTCCATACCCAGGAGAACGTCAAATCCAACATCTCCAGAAGGATCAAAATGACGGATGAATCTCTATCTCCTATCCGAATGGCACACGACTGAAATACGCGTCGCACAACAAAAGAATCGCTGACAGAAGTTAACACAAATAAACGGCTGATCTACCCAACACGACTCTCGTCCCGACCATGGCACAAGTGAAAACCAAACAAATACATCAAAAGAACATATAAATTAAGGATACCTGAAAACTCTGCATTGGACGACCGCGCGTCCCGTTGAGTAGAAGCAAATTCTCGTGTTTGCCCCCTACCCGCAACTGGATGAACTCCTCCTCTGCTAGACAGACCCCTCTGAGCGAGCTTTCCACGTCCACGACCTCTCTGAATATGAACCTGACGCGGTGTTAGGGAACAATTCCTGATATAGTGATGAAGGCTCCCGCACCGATAGCATCCAGAATAACGCTGCTGACCCCCTGGGGTTGAGAGCTGAATGACTGTCCTCGTCCTAAGCCTCTGCTACTCCCATGACGGTCATGAAATCTGTCTCGACGACTAAGCCTCTGTCTCTGGGCTGGTACACCGGTACGAGTCCTCCTCTGTTCCGGAACTCTTAGAGTCTCTGGAATATGTGCCTCGTCAACTGGAGCTGCATCCACTTGTGCTATGTAGGTGATGGACTGCAGCATGCTGATCGCAAGGAAAAACTGAGTAACAGGGGTGACAACCTCTTGTCGCTGCGCTCGAACGGTCTCAACCAATGAACTCATCTTCTGACGCAAGTCCAGCATCTCTGCCACAAGCCTAGCGAGCTGATCTGTCGAAGGCCGATCCGTCTGCACCTGTGCAACTAGCGTACCATCCTGGTCAGTGCTCATCTCACCCGGACCAACTCTGACCTCGGCCCTCGCTGCATCACTTTGAGTCCCCATAGTCATCGACGGCAAGGCTATAAATAGAGATAAGATTCGATAAGAACACGGAAATCGAATCACAAAGATATGAATCATCAAGGAAGGAATTTCAAGCAATGTACTTAGGTCACTTTAGGCGAAGTACCTCATCGTGAGTATGCTGCAGACATACACACACTACGTTACTCTGCTTAAGCTTCCAACTCCATCATATCAAGGTCATCCAACACTCCGAAAGGTAAAACCTAGCGCTCTGATACCAACTTTGTCACGACCCGAAATTGGCACGTGACGGCCCTAATAGTACGCAACGTCTAAAGGCGTAACGCAGTAAAAGAAAGAAAAAACCCAGAAATCTAAACCATTAAAAAGACAAGAAAAGATAATAGAAATTTTTGAAACATTTGAAATTACAATCCAAATTCTTTAAAACTCTAACTTTCTTTCTTTAAAATTTTTGCAGCACCCCCTTTTGTAAAGACTAGACCAAAGATGGGTACAACATAAATATAAATGAAGCATCCCCAAACGGGAGCAAATACACGCCCAAGGGCGGAAAACAACCACCACAACAAAAATACGACGCCGTAGAGAAGAAATAAAAGACAATAGAAAGGAAACTGTATAAAAGACAACCAAATCACAAATAATATACAATATCGTCCTCACCAAGTCTCCAAGTCAACAAAATAACAGTAGATGGAGAGTACAAGGATACAGCAATATACAATACAAAAATAGGGATAACCACAAAACCCACCTAAGCAAAACTGCACACTATGAGCTGAAGCGGTATCCGTAGCAAAAGATGATCAGATAGATGAATAGCCAGCCTCGACTACTCTGGGAGACACCCTGCAAAACAACTGTGGCACAACGGGGGTGAGTTGCCAACTCGTGAATAGTAAATAACATATGCAGTTAATCGCAAGTATGCACATACAGCGTGAATCAAAGATATGCAATTAATAGTAATAACAGGTCATATGAATGCAGTAATAATGAAAAGTACACTAGCAGGTACAACTAATACATGAAGAATAATAATAGGACAATCAGTATGCAATAATCGTGCAATAATGATATGAAAATGTAGATATGCAACACTCATGAAGGGTACATTAACAGGTACTACTAATACATGAAACAGTGCATAAACAATAAATATGAGGTATGTAGAGAAATATGTCTTTTCCACGGAATCCTGACATCGTGGTAGGATCACAATCCATCAAGACAATCAAAATCCCAATTACTCAAATCAGCCCCCAAATTGGCTGTCATATCATATAAGTCTCACATCTTCTCAATGTACAATATCGAATAAATCTCCTATATCCCGAATATAAAAAATCAAGTGAGTCTCTTATATCCTTTATCAAATCTCAAGTAAATATCATATGTCCTAAATCCAATATCCAGTGAATCTCTTATAACCTAGGTATATTTGTGTGAATAAATATGATAAGGTATATATATTAATGTCAATACACATATATTAGCGTCCCATTCCACTAATATTGGTGTAAGGGCATATATAACAGCGTCCTAACCCACTGTTACATATACATATGAGTAAAAAGAAATATCATGAAACCAATGTGCCAAGCATCGACACAGAAATTCTGATCTATCAAGTGCTGTCACCAAGACTGGCACCCTGAAAGGTACGTATTATACGCTATACCGAAAGCTCGAGTGCCTAGCTCTGACCCTCGCCTTTCGACGTATCCATACGTAAATGACCCCCGTCAGTATCCCCATGATAACTGCCGAGTCATAGGTAATGTCACTGGAGTGTATGGTTCCCCTGCCAGGCTCATCGGCGTGGTGCATCGATATCCCTTTCTTGCCCCGGGGTACCTCCGGACCCCACCATGTACCCTCATACGGCCTCTACGCCTCCTCGTAGGAGTACATATATATATATATATCAGAACCGATAAAACCCATGGTGGATGCTGAAATATCATATCAAGGAAACCGGGCTTTTCAAATAATGCATAATTTCATGAACTCCTACGGTTCGCAAATCCAGAAAACATCATGAGAAATTCATATAACAATGCGAAAATCTATGAATATAATATATGCGACATAACTGAAATGTAAGCATATAAAGGAAAAACCGCTAATTAACATCAAGTAAAGGTAAATATGTAGCTGTAACTGATATATGTGTAACATACAGGAGTAGCAAAGTATATGTATCTACCTATCAGAAATGATGAAGTATACCCCCCCCCCGGGTATAAGTGGAATATGTGAGCAAGGTATACCTGTAGCTATATCATAAAGTGTGTATGTACCTATCACTAATGGTACATTACACTATAGGTATACTGGTATGCTAAATGTCATATGTGATAAGAAATATGAATCAATGTCACAATGTCCCTAACCAAGCAATATAATATCTATAAGTGGTTTGTATGTGACATGGAAATTATTGACGGTGTGTGTAGCATACAATCCGTGGTCGTGCAATCTGAATCGTCAATAATATGTGAAGTGTCCTACGGCGACTAGTCAAAGCACAACAACACTATGTAATAGGGTAAATGTGCAATTCTAAATATAACATAGAATATGCGACAGGTATTAACATTCCTAGCCCAGATGCATAACGCCATGTGGGCGATTCCCCTGTAGATGTTAAATCTACTCACCCGGTCTCGTGCTACACGTAGCCGACCACCTACTTCCCTTTCTTTGCTGCGTCCGATGTATCCGCCTGTGAACCTGGAAATTACACAAGGAATCCATATATAAGCAAAATATCTCGCAAAACGCGATATCGAAACCAAACGAGAAACTCGCGTCGCGAACTAAACGCGCGTGTGTATGATACGCTGAAACGTGTGTATACGCGTCTAAAACTACCCCGACACGTCGCGACACGCTGGATCACTGAACCCACTCACGTATCGCGTAAACAAAACTTACTAGAAAAGCGATATATGGTCCCAGATTTTGATACAGGTAAAATATCACAAAATTGCACATGCCAAAACACTATATTATGTAGAAGACTACCCTAGCCAAAACCCTAACACCCTTGTCCCCTACCTGGACGCTTTGCGGCCAGAATGGTTAAATTGGCGGCCAAGGTTTGGAATGAGGGGCTCATGCTCAGGTGGTGTGGTCTAGACCTAGTAAACATGCTCCAGTTTCCTCAATTTTTCCCTGAAGGAGCCGGGTCACAAGCAGATCACAGAAAGCTACAAATTCACCTTAAAACCACAATTTTGCACAAAATGGAAACCCTATGGTATTTTAGTGAAATCTGGGTTGAAACTAGGTTTACTTGGCCCTAATAACACTTAAATAGGCCAGGTTAACCAATACTAACATCACTTGGACAACACCTCACACAAATCACCATATTTAGCACAAAATCATACATTTTACACTAACCGAAGCTATCTACACCTAAGTTTAGCAAGCTATGAATTCAAGCCTAAGAAGTATACCTCACTTGACCCTAGACACATGGAGAAGGAGAAGAACTGAGTTGCTGCTGCTGCTGATGCATGAAGCTGTTGCTGATGTTGTTTTTGATGCTGCTGCTGATCCCTCTGCTGCTGCTGCTTCTTCTTCTGCTGCTGGGGCTGCTGCTTTGTGTGTGAGTGTGAGTGAGAGAATGAGGGAAATGAGAGTGAGAATGAGAGTAAACAATTCAAACCCCCCTTCTCACTCTCTCTCTTCATTAAATGGGCATGGCTCATGCCATGTTGCCCCATGCTCTTCTCTCTCTTTTTCAACAAAAGAAAATCATTTTCAAATCCTTTTTCATTTTTCTTTTAAATACAACCATACAAAATTAAAACCCAAAACACTTAATAAAACTATTAAACTAGATTAAGGCAATTGGGTTAATCCACCAAGATGGCTAATCATGGTTTAACCACATTTTAAACCCTAGTTTACATGCACAAGTGTGTGCAAGCCTAGGAAAATTCTAATAAAATATTCATTAAATATGATAAAATATTTGAAAATTAATTTGGTAAACTTTTTATTAAAAACCATATATTGAAATATAATTAGCCACAAAACACATCCTAAGGTGTTACACCCTAATTCAGGATATGATGATAAGGATACAAGTGGAATAATGAGATAAATGTGATATTCGACCCGTACCCAGATTTGGGATGTCGTACTACGGATTTACCGTACGAGATATAATTATGATGATAGATCCGTACTCTTGACTCTAGGATGTCATATTGTAAATTGTATCGTACTTAATACTATTGAGGCGGGATCACCGACTACTAGATATATATATATCGATTCAAATTTAGGTGGTTTTCATTACCCTTCGACTAGTCTGTTAGTTTAGTCCTGTAGTTTACTTAGTAGATGTTAGGTTGGGCTCGAGTCATACTTATTTCCAAAACTAACGAAACGTGAGTATTTTAATGACAGACCAAGAGTTACTACGAATATTTCAAAGGACGTACCTTTTTTTAAAAACACCGTAGCCTATTTTATAAACACACGATTCGCATTATTTCAAATGTCAAAACTGTATAACTCGCATATAGAATTGTATATTCCTTATTGTCGCGTTTACTATTCATACTCCGTTCATTCATGTTGTTATCATCGCATTGCATATTTTATGTGTACTTTAGTGATTATGAAACCATACCGTCAGGACACCAGCACCATTACCGATGATGCGTATGCTACACGTACACCTGCTTGTCGGCTCACACACATCATCATTGGTAATTTCCATGTCACGTACACTTTAGAGAATATGAATTCATTGATATCGTTTGCTAGCTGATAGTTCCGATATATCATTACTGTGCTAATTTAGATATTGCATTTATTACTGAGATAATTCATGCATTTATTCATTCTTTTGTCATGAAATATTATGGGGCTTTATGCAAGTATTCATTATCTTTTGACACTGTGATTTTGAGATTTCGGATTTCCATGAGATTTATGGATTGTGAGAAACCGCAAGGATTTTATAAACTGATTATCATTTCCAAAAATAGAAATTTGCGGTTTTCTTGTGATATGATATGAGATATGTCCACCATGAGTTTTCTCGGCTCTTGAGCGGTATCATACACCCGATTCGAGGAGAAGGAGGAACCGTCTGTGGGTGCATGGTGGACCCGGTGCGGTACCCCAGGACAAGATGGCCGCAGATAATGGCGTTGAGCCTGGCAGGGGAGCACTACCGACTATGACGCGGCGGATATTCGGAGGATACTGACGTAGTCGTGAGATTTGATAATTTGGGCCAGTCCGGATTGCCGGAGCCCAGGGCCAGTCCAGATTGCCGGAGCCCGAGATATTGAGACATTGAGATTCCGAGACTTTATGATATGGGCCAGTCCGGATTACCGGAGCCCGAGATATTTAGATATTGAGACATATGTTTTGTGTGGATGCTTGACATGGATTTCTCTGTTGATTTCATTTATGATACTCGGTTTTTATATATAAATCTCACTTAGAGATGAAAACAGTTTTGTCATCTAGATATATTCTGTTTTCATGCATTCATACATCATATATATGATATGTTGTTACATGAGACACTGACACGAGCACTTGATATTACACTTATGTGTAGATGTTCTGAGTTATATTTTACGAGGATATATTATGGTATAACCTAGGATAAAGTCATACATGCGATTTCTGCTTGGTGATGTTTTCTACTCACGAGTTGGCAACTCACCCCCATTGTACCACAGTTTTCTTGCAGGTTTTGTCGTACAGGTTTCGTTGCAGTTGCTGGCACACTGTTTTCTTCCGGGTGATTGCATTGGTAGGTACGTTCACTCGCATCGTCACCACCATTGTACCTTATTTATTTTCAGTTGTATCTAGTAACTCCATCAACCAGACTTGTATATTTAGTAGACTTAGAAAACCAGTATATTTATTCTTTCGACCTTAGAGTCGCGCTTGTATTATTATGGTTTTCTTGTGGATATTGGTTTTCTTTTGAGTTTTGATCCTCGCCCTTCGGTGTTGTATACTATATTGCTTGCGTGGTTGTGACCGCCAATTCGCGAAGAGCCAGATCCCGCTTGGGGATGCCTTTATACATTATTCAAATATTACCGACTGATTTTAGTCCCAAGCTGGAAGACGACTTCTTTTCCTGTTTGTATCCGTTTGGTGGAAGTTTTTACAAAAGAGACTCTGCCGAAATTTTCGGGAAAATATGACGTTGCTTTTAAATGTTTAATGCCACTTATTTATTAAAACCACTAACTTTAAAACCAGTTTTCTCCACTTCTTCTTTAAAATGGTTTAGATTTCTGGGCTTTTGGCTTACTTGAATTAGATGGGGTCCTATAGACTTCATATGATTCAAGTTCCAGTCACTTGCTGTTTCGGGTCGTTACATAGTTGGTATCAGAGCATTAGCATTAACCTTGGTTTGAGTCTATTTTTGACTATGCGGAGTCTATGGCGTATATTTATATTCGGAACCTAGGCTTGACCATACGAAACTTAGACATGGTCGAGCGGGTATTAGACCCGAACTTTCGTCGCATAGGTTGATGTAACGTTTTGAAAATCGTTTCGGTGAAATTTCGGAAAAATCGGTAAAATAATGGGGTTTTCTGTAAAAAGTCAAAATACAAATATCTTTATTATAAAATTAAATATACATATTCTAGCTATGTAATTGCTAGTGTTTGGTGTTTATTGAGGCACTGGTGAAATTTCAAATTTTCTGAAATTTTTTCCGAAATTAAATATTTTAATATTATTTTAAGCCGTCACTAATACATTTAATTAGGGAAAATTACAAATTGGAATGAGTTGAAACAAATTTTGTGCATCATAACACATTAAACAAAATTTTAACATGTGGTTTTTAAATTGAGATGAAGTTGTTAAACGGTGTTAGAAAATATCGAAAAAAAGCTTAAATAGTGAATTTAGTGTAAATGGATGTTTGGAGTATAGTATTTATCATTTTCCATCACCCCACACCCATACCCACACTCACACACCCCCATTTTTCCTTCCCCTTTGCTGAATTCAGTAGCCCCCCTCAATTTTCTCCACTTGTTTTGCAAAAGAAAAGAAAAGAAAAGAAGTAAAAGTAGACTTTGACTTTCCCCCCACTTTCTCCACCTCACTCTCTCTCCTCCCTCACCCCCCCCCCCACACCCAACCTGGCCGAAAATTTCAGGGAAAAATAGCAGCCTCCCTTCCCACTACTCCACTCTTTTTCCATCAAAATTTCTTTGTCAAAAATCAAAGTAAAACCTCACCGAAATCCAAATCCGACTCCTACCCATTTCTCATTTGCCTATCTAGCATGGATCTTGGTGCAAGGATTTCAAATTGGATGTCTAGATCTTAAGTTTGATCCACGGTTAATGAGGTATAAATCTTGGCCTTTTGTTTAAATTGTTGCTAAATACTTTAGTCTAGCTTAATTATTAGTTTAGTTATGGTTTAATTGAAAGATGTGGGTTTTCAAGAGAAGGATTAGATTAGGGTTTTGTTGTGTATTTGTGTTATGATATATTGAGCATGGTTTAGTGATGTGGATTAACATCTTGAGTTTTTTAGAAAGCTAATCTAGTTGTTAATTACAAACCATTACTTATAAAATGTCCTAATTAAGTTATTTTGCTAACTAGGGTTTTTGGAAAATTGTTAAATGCTTTAGATTAGAATATAATTATGGTTTCATGTCATCATTAATATTATAATGAGTGGTTTAATTCCTTTGGGCCATGCAAAATCAAGCGTAGTTATTGTTTTGTGCATTTTTAGTTGAAATTGTTAAAATTAGATAAATTGCAAAACTAGAATTTTTATTTTTATAAGAATTGATGATATTAAATTCTTGAAATGGGTTGTATGACTTATTTGAGTTATTTAATAAGTATTATAGCTGCTAGATTTGTTTAAACGTCGAGTTTTGTACTAAAACGCGTAATTTTTGCATGCTAGGAAAAATGTCTTTTAAAGTGAATTTGGGGTTTTTGTGAATTTTAACCTATTTTATATTATAATTAGTGTTCGTGAATCCGCAAATGAGTGTGTGGGGGTTTTCTCGATGGTTTGACGTTTGTACATCGACATCGAGGGTTGGTTTGGCTATTCTTGCATGCGTAGGCGATAGGTTTTAACTTATGCTTGATATGCGTGCCGATTTGATTTTCGTATGCCGTTTCGATTTCGAATTTGGTTTTAATGCGATACGGTGCGTTATGATATGTAGGTACCCCATGTGGACTTTGAGACGACAAGCAAGCGCGTGGCGACGTCGGCATCGGCGAGCGAGGACAAAGTGAGTAGATTTATATCTACGGGGAGAAGTCGGGTGGATGGCTTATAGCACCCCCGCAGTTCATGGTGATGTATGCGAATACGTATACACACATATATATTGATTTTATATTGTTGAGTTTATTGATGATAAAGATAGATTTTAGGTGTGATTGGATAGGTTTAGTGTTGCAAGACCCTCGAGTAGAGGTTGCACCACATTTACACACACACCCATACTTGCATGCATTCTTCTTTCATATGTGCTTATATGGGGTTATATTGTTATGTGTTCACATGGGTATGGGAGTATGTGTTCACATACTGGATTTGAGGATAGTGTTTGAGATTTGAGGTGAGTCGATGAGATGTGATTTGAGATCATAAGATCGGTGATTTGGTAGAATTCATGTTTGAGATGCGTTATGATATTATAGCGGATTGTTGGACGACGATACCATATGAATAGTGATATCAATAAAATGATCGACATGTGATCGTGTTATGAGATATGATATGTTAGGATGTTTATGATAGGCCGCATTGGGCGATGTATACTTCCTTATGATGTTATGTGCTGATGATATCGGTTGTACGGGATTGTCGATCAGTAGTCTGATCATGATTATATTGATGATATTAGTATTGTACTATACATAGATCAGTACCCGGTTTATGACCTTGATAAAAAAGGATACCAGATGAATAATATGAGGAATATAAAATTGACCGTACCCAAATTTGGGGTGCCGTACGACGGATTTACATACGAGCTATTTATTGATGTTTGATCCGCACTCTTGACTTGGGAATATTGATTATAGATATGGTATCGGATGTGACATTATCGAGGCGGGATCACCGACTAATATATATATACATATGCATCGACTCAGGTGTTAGGCGGTTTCCTTACCTTTAGTTTAGTTTGACAGCTTAGCCCTATAGTTTAGTGTAGTTGTTAGCCCATATTAGTTGTCGTTGTGTCTAGTATTCAGCTCCCGCTCATTATTTTTGTTTGCTCCGCATCGCCTGCTTACATTATGATTCATATTCTATTGTTGATATCATGGTGTTAGGACACCAGCACCATTACAGATGACGCGTATGTACTACGTACACTTACTTGCCGCCTCACACACATCTTCATCGGTAATTGCCATGTTACGAACACTTTAGAAAATACTATTTCATTTGACATATTGTTAGCTAATTGTTTAGACATGATATTAGTGTACTTGCCTTATATGCTACTTTAGACATTGTAGATATTACTTGCTACTTCATGCATGTTATTATTCATTGATATGCCGCATTCATGGATTTTTATGTCTATATTCACTGTTTACATGCTATTGAGGATTTGGATTAGGATTTTCACGAGATTTCCTGAATTTGGGGGAAAACCGCAAAATCACTTATAAAATTCTTTCTCTATTTTTTTTAAAAGAAAAGTGTGGTTTTCCCATGATGTATGAGTCGTCCACCATGAGTTTGCTGATGGATTTCGATACCCGAGTTCGAGGAGTGGAGGAACCGTTTCGGGTACATGGTGGACCCGGTGAGGTACCCCGGGTCAAGAGAATCGCAGATGATGGCGTTGAGCCTGGCAGGGGAGCACTACCGACCGGTGATTTTACCCGACGCGTCGGATTTCCGGAGCATACCGTCGTAGTCTTAAGATGGATGGTAGGGGCCGGTCTGAACTGACGATGCCCTAGATATTGAGATTGAGACATTGAGATTTCGAGATATTGAGGTACTGAGGTTTGATGATGCAGGCCAGTCCGGATAGCCGGAGCCTGAGATTTTGAGACATTGAGATTTATGTTTTGTGTAGATGCTAGACACTGTTTATGCAGATTTCATTATGATACCTCATTTTAAAAATACAAAGGAAATCAAATTAAATTATGAAAGTAGTTTGTTTAGTACATGTATTATGTTTTCGGGCATTCATACATCATCCATATGATATATTGCTACCTGAGTCACTGACACGGGCACATTGGATTACACCCGGGTTAGATATTTACCGTAGTCATTATTATAGGCTACATGTTATATACATTTGAGGATATATTATGATCTTATGACCTAGGATTGCGTTGTTCATGCGGTTTCTGTTCGTAGATGTTTTTTCTACTCACGAGTAGGCAACTCACCCCCTTTGTGCCATAGTTTCTTGCTGGTTTTTCTGTACAGGTTTCATTACGGCTTTGCTGGCACTACTTCCTTTTCCGGGTGATTTGCTAGTAGGTGGGTTTATTTGTATCGTACCCCTCATTATATATCTTGTATATTATTACTCTGTTGTATCTAGAAGTTCCATCAACCAAACATATATTTATTTTGAGATAGAGACCAGTGATGTTTATTCCTTTGACCTTAGAGTCGCGCGTTGTATTTATATGTATTTCTTGCTGTTTTGAGTTTCCTTTTGAGTTTTGATCCTCTCCCTTGGCGTTGTATATTATATAGCTTATGTGGTTGTGACCGTCGATTGACGAAGAGCTAGCTCCCACTTCGGGATGCCTTTTATTGATTTCGTATACTATTCATGTTGTATCCCGTTTGGGGGCCAGTATTTACAAAGGAGACTCTGCCGAAATTTTCGGGAAATATTTGATGTTTTTTTTAAACGCATAATTCGGCTTATGCTATTAAAACTACTTGATTTAAATTGGTTTTCCTTCACTCTACTACTTTTAATTTCTGGGTTTCGGCTTACTTAGATTACGTACGCCTGGAGACGTTTCGTAGTTTAAGTGCCGGTCATATGCCGTACTTTCGGGACGTGACAAAGTTGGTATCAGAGCGTTAGGTTTTACCTTCAGAGCGTAGGATGACCCTTGGTTGATGGAATAGGTGACTAAAGTATAGTGACATACCGTGGGTATGTTCCGCGGCATACTTACGATACGCTACTCCACTTAAGGAGCCTTAGGATGTACATTTCTTTGTTTAGTATTATATTCATTCCTGATCTAGCTTCATCGGTACCAGTCATGGTTTTGCTGCCACGATTACAAGCAGGGAGAGCTAAGGCTAGAGTTGCGGTCAGCACGAGCTCGTCACGAACAAGGACCGACCAGGGCGTGATTCCAGGGACATACGATTGCATTGTGAGGCGTCGCCTGATTGTGTTTTCGCGCCATGAGCCTTTGACAGATCGCTTTTACGGGATTTCTCGAACGTGCCGATCAGTACCAGAGGATTGAGCCAATGATAGAGGCCATCCAGATTTTGATGACCGTTGGCGTATTGCTTATTCATGATGATTGAGGCATTGTTCAGCGTGCAGACGAGCGAGCCAGTTATTGCTGCGAACGATGAGATATCGCCCCAGATGTTGGAGCTATTGCAGTATGAGTGGTACTGAGAGATGATAGAAGGTCGCTAGTCACCAAGGATGAATGACTAGGACATGTGATTCGTTCTCCTACCCCGATGTGAGGTCATCATATAGATTGATTCCAACTTGAGACGACTTCATGCGGAGACGTTGAGAGTCGACAGAGACGAACTTATGTGCAGATAGCTTAAAACCTCAATTTTAAGTGTTATTAGAGACGAACTCATTCTCTCACTCACACACACACACAAAGCAGCAGCATAAGTTTACCAAATGGAAACCCTATGGTATTTTAGTGAAATCACAAGCAGATCACAGAAAGCTACAAATTCACCTTAAAACCACAATTTTGCACAAAATGGAAACCCTATGGTATTTTAGTGAAATCTGGGTTGAAACTAGGTTTACTTGGCCCTAATAACACTTAAATAGGCCAGGTTAACCAATACTAACATCACCTAGACAACACCTCACACAAATCACCATATTTAGCACAAAATCACACATTTTACACTAACCGAAGCTATCTACACATAAGTTTAGCAAGCTACGAATTCACTCGGGTTAGATATTTACCCTAGTGTAGATATCTTTTGTAGAGAATAAACTAGAGCTAGGGTTTGGTTAGGTTAAAAAATGAGTCATGGATAAATATCAACCATAATATCTTAACCAAGACAAAAGGAATGCTTCTAGATGGTGAAAGAAGAAGCTAACCCTAATCAAACCCTAATCTCTTTTTATCATCACTAAACATGTTTCATTAGTAATCATATCATGTTACTATAATATATATCACATATATATTATATTTGTAGCAAAAGAAAATAATACAATTAATATATATCGCATATATATCAATGTATTATCCGGTGAGAAAATGAAATAATAAAGCGAGCCAATATTAGATAATGTAATACAATATATCATATATATTATTATACAATATATCATATATATTATTATACATTAAATCATCGAATCAACATTTGATCCGACGATCCGGCTATATCGAATATAACCGACTAATATATCATGTACCGATTCATCGAGTCAACAATTGATCCGATG
The DNA here is from genome assembly GCA_030015575.1 of Agapanthus africanus. Taxonomy (NCBI): domain Eukaryota; kingdom Viridiplantae; phylum Streptophyta; class Magnoliopsida; order Asparagales; family Amaryllidaceae; genus Agapanthus; species Agapanthus africanus. The sequence continues at coordinate 330,822,064 of JASDDO010000022.1, forward strand.
ACCCGGTTCATATCTAAATATCGCGAGAATACAATACGATATCTCATATCGTATTATCCTCGGTCCTGCACATATCATATTTGTGCCTCTACTCCGTTTTGGCTGAGCCAAGAAGCCTCTGTGTAGGACTCTAAAGAATCGTCAATACGCCGGTAGCAGGTGATGATCATATCAAACACCCACAAGCTGCAAGCGGTCTGCTAAACGTAACAGCCACCCAGGTATTGAGCGATCAGAATATCAACAAACTAGCCTGTACGTTCTCCTGTGAATCCAATTAGTAACACTCCCGTACAGTCCAGTCTCTTCGTCTGATATGTCGCATATCAAGTCTAGGGGTGGTATACGTCAGACACCAGTAACCGATAAGTCGTGTCGATGTGAGGCTCATAACAGGTCGAGAAACTACTGGTAACGCTTACCAGTAAATCTCTATATCAGCCCTGGCCAGGGACTTCCTTTTATAGCCAATCGAACACAGCACAACATCAACTCCCTATACCGGGAGAGACGAATCCCCTCCTATCGCTCATTGCCTCCATGTGATTAGGGACTGTACCTAAAATCCACCGTTTTGCACGCCTTCTTGGACGTGGTAAGGTAGAAATCAAAGCACAGTGGGAATCACACAAGACTCTATGATGATCTCGGGTCTACAGACTACCATGTACCAGTGTCACTGGAGAACTGCCATCTGACGTGTGGTATATCACCATCTGGGAGTTCTCGGCGAGTCCGTCCAGTGTACCCAGTCTCCACTGAGCACCCGTACACCATCTCTGATGTCAAACACCGATGGATATTGGATCATCCATCACCCATCATATGGGTCAAGATGCGTATACGCTAGTCTACACTGGTGTATCGATGCCCTGTCTCGATATACCCTCGACTAGGAAAAGTTATAGGATGTACTCATCGACTACCGTGGCCCCACTAGTATGATCTCATCATAGTCCCAGTAGTCGAGTACATATCCTAAGGGCTTTATCAACATGTGGGAGAAAGACAGTAAACCAGTACAAGTCAACATGTTAAGATAAAGTGAAACCAAATAGCATACTATCATGACGAGCAAGAAAGTCCTCTCTATATATATCCAAGCATCCATAATAATATACATCAGATGTACAACAATGGCCTCTAGGGCATATACATAACTAACAAGATGCACCTGTATTTGCCGTTAGGCACACACGTTGCCTATGACAGCTGTTGTGTGCACACCCGATGCACTTAGATGTTGTTTCTGTGCGCAAGTATGGCACATATATGGATTTTTATTTATGTGCGCACCAGACGCATGTAGTATTCATATGCATATTTTGGGATTGATTACTTATAGAGCAGTACGTTTTTATGACATTTGCTATGTGTTTTCGTACTGAGCAGGACTAGTCATAGTACAGTACCTCAATGTATTTTGCATGCATTGATAGCTATCGAAGGGAATACCAAAAAGCGAGCTATAGTCTCAGTATTTATCTACGTGTCTGATATGACACGAAACGTTTAAAACAAGGAAACCCTTCTAAATTGTTTCCCAAAACGGCGGAACGTACTTTTTAAACAAAAGGTATATATGTATATGGTTATTTTCTTATGATAGACGTCCGCCACTGTGCAGGGTTATGCGCATTGCACAACGACTTTAAGAGATTTGCCCAGCATTTCCTTCAGATATTTACATATATAGATTTGATATTTACGTGTATAGTTTTGTAACACCTTAGAATGTGTTTTGTAGCTAATTATATTTTAATGTATGGATTTTAATAAAAAGTTTACCAAATTAAGTTTTAAATATTTTACCCTATTTTATGAGTATTTTATTTGAATTTTTCTAGGCACACACACACTTTTGCATGATAACTAGGATTTAGAGATGGGGTTAGACCATGATTAGCAAGCATGATGGATTAACCCATTCTCTTTAAGTTAATCAATATTGTTTAGGTGTTTTGGGTTAAATAGTTATGGTTGTTTTAAAAATGAAAATGAATTTGAATTGGAATTTTAATATTTTTTGAATGGTTGACCTTGAGAGAGAGAGAGTGTGAGGCATGGTGCTACATGGTAGAGGCCATGCTCATTTAATGATGAGAGAGAAGGAGAGAGGGAGGGGTTCTAGCCTTGCTCTCATTTCTCATTCTCATTCTCTTTTCTCTCATTCTCTCACTCTCTCACACACACACACACACTCACCTGCAGTAGCAGCCCCAGCACAAGGAGAAGCAGCAGCAGTGGCAGCAGCAGCACCAGAGGCAGCAACAACAACAGAAACAACATCAGCATCAGCAGCAACAGCATCAGCCTTAGCAGTAGCAGGAGCCCTAGCAGCAGTAGCAACCCCTCATCTTCTTCTTCACCTGCTCTCTAGGGTTCTACAGGGTATACTTCTTAACCCAATCCCCTAGTTGCTTAAGTTGTGCATCGATTAGCTACGATTAGTGTTATTAGCTAGTTTTGTGCTCGTTTTGGTGATTTGTGAGATGTGGTGGCAAATTGATGATCGTGTTGGTAAACCCTACCCATTTAAGTGTTATTAGGGTCACTTGAACAGAGATTTAACCCAGATTACACTAAAATACCATAGGGTTTGCCTTTTGTGCTAAATTGGTGATTTTAAAGTGATATATTGGCTATATGTGATCTTCTTTTGCCCCGGACCTTTCAGGATAAAATTGAGGATACTGGAGAATGCTAACTAGGTCTAGATACCACCACCTGAGCACGAAACCCCAATTCCAATCAGTGGCCGCAGATTTATTCGGTTTGGCCGCAATTTGCGGCCAAGTAGGGGACATGGGTGCTGGGGTTTTGTGCCGGGCTCTCTGCTGTGTTGTCTAGTGATTTGGCATGTCTAGTTTTGCAAGATTTGACCTGTAGGAAAATCTAGGGCAATATATCGTATTTGGTTTCCGTTTGTTTGCGCGATACGCGCGATACGTGAGTGGGTTCTGTGATCCAGCATATCGCGGCGGGTCGCGATGGTTTTAGATGCGTACACACACGTTTTAACGTATCGTGCACACGCGCGTTTAGTTCGCGACGCGAGTTTCTCGTTTGGGTTCGATATCGCGTTTTGCGGAATAAATGCCTTATATATGATTTCCATGTCGTATTTGTAGGTTTGCAGGCAGGGACTGCGGACACTGCTACAGGGGGGAGCTGATGGTAGGATTCACCTAGCGTGGAGCGTAGGTGAGTAGATTTAACATCTACAGGGGAATCGCCCGCATGGCGTTATGCGTCTGGGCTAGGATTCCTTACATGTCGCATATTCTATGTCATTGTTAGAATTGCGCCTTTACCCTATTTACTTAGATATAGTTGTACTGTGACTAGTAGCTATAGGGCACTGCACACATTATTGACGGTTCATGTTGCACGAGCACGGATTGTATGCTACACACACACCGTCAATAATTGCCATGTCACACACTAACCATTATAGATACTATTGCTTGTCACACATGACATCTAGCTTATCGGTATACCTATAGTGTATCATACCTTTAGTGATAGGTACATATACACCTTGCGATACAGCTACATGTATACCTTGCACATATTTTACGTATACCGGGGGGATATCCTACATATTTTACTTATACCCATGGGGGTATACGACATCAGTTTTTATAGGTAGATACCTATACATTGCTACACCTGTATGTTACACACATATTCAGTTGCAGTCACATATTTACCTTTACTGAAGTTACTTAGTTGTACCTTATTGGTTTCGCATACATCTGGTTTCAGCTACATATTCTCTGTTATATGCTCGCATTTCAGATATATCGTATATATTTTTCCTGGATTGCGCATTATTATTTGGATTTTATATGATGTTTTCTGGATTTGGGAACCGCGGGAGTTCATGGAATTATGCATACATTGAAAAACCCGGTTTCCTTGATATGATATTTGCGCATCCACCATGGGTTTTATCGGTACTGATTATATATACCCCTACGAGGAGGCGTCGAGGCCGTAGAGGGTACATGGTGGGGCCCGGAGGTACCCCGGGGCAAGAAAGGGATGTCGATGTGCTATGAGCTGATGAGCCCAGCAGGGGAACCATACCATCCGGTGACAGTACCAATGACTCGGCGAGGATCATGGAGATACCGTTGGGAGTCATGCACGTATGCATACGTTGGAAGGCGAGGGTCAGAGCTTGGCACTCGTGCTTTCGGGACAGCGTATGATACGTACCTATCAGGATTTCTGTGTCGATGCTTGGAACATTGTTTTCATGATATTTCTTTAATACCTTTGTATATATAACAGGGGATTTAGCCGTTGTTATATATACCCTTACACCAAAATTAGTGGAATGGGACGCTAATATATGTGTATTGACCTCATAATATTTATTTCTGCATATATATTTATTTAGGATGTCAGAAACTTACTTGAGATTCGACTTGGGATATAGGTGATTCATTGAGATTGGATATTGGATATGAAAGATATTATTGATTTGTACATTCGAAATATAGGAGAGCTATTCGATATTGTACATTGAGGTGTTGTGAGACTTATATGATGTGAGAGCCCAATTTGGGGGCTAATTTGAGGAATTGTGGATTTGAGTGTCTTGATGGATTGTGATCCTGCCGCGATGACAGGTTTCCGTGGAAATGACGTATTCCACCCTATACCTCACACTTATCTATTTTATGCAAAGTTTTATATATTGGTAGTACCTGTTAGTGTACCCTTATGATAGTTGCATATTTACATTCTCATATCCCTATTGCATGGTTATTGCATACTATTGTCATGTTACTATTGCTTCACATATTGGTTGTACCTGCTAGTGTACTTTCCTTTATTCAGCATTTGCATGACCTGTTATTACGGTAATCGCATATCTTAGATTCATGCTGTACGTGCATTCCTGCGATTACCTGCATATGTTATCTACTATTCACGAGTTGGAAACTCACCCCCGTTATGCCACAGGTGTTTCAGGTTGTTCCCCAGAGTAGTCGAGGCAGGCTATTCAGCTATTCAGCTATTCAGCTATCGTCTTTTGCTACAGATACCGCATCAGCTCACAGTACTATTTTGCTTAGGTGGGTTTTGGTGGTTATCTGTATTTTGTATTGTACATTCGTTGTATCTTGTACTCTCCATCTACTATTATGTTGTTGACTTAGAGACTTGGTGAGGATGATATTGTATATTATTTGTGGATTTGTTGTCTTCTATATACAGCTTTCTCTCTATTGTCTTTATTTCTTCGCTACGGCGTCGTATATTTGTATTGTATTCATCTTGGCTAGTTTTTACAAAAACGGGGTGTGGCTAAAATTTTAAAGAAAGAAAGTAGAACTTTTAAGAATTTGGGTTGCGATTTCAAATGTTTGAAAAACTTATATTATCTTTTCCGTATTTTCTTGGTTTAGATTTCTGGGTTTTGGCTTTCTTTTACTGCGTTACGTCTTTGGGCGTTGCGTAGTATTAGGGCCGTCACGGGCCAATTTTGGGTCGTGACAAAGTTGGTATCAGAGCCAGGTTTTACCTTTCGGAGTGTAGGATGACCTTAGTATGATGGAGTAGGTAACTTAAGCAGAGTTACGTGGTGTGTGTATACCACGATGCGGTACTTCGTCTTAAGTGCCCTGAGTACAAATTGCTTGACATTCCTTCCTTGATGATTCATATCCTTGAGATTCGATTTCCTTATTCTTATCGAATCTTATCTTATATCTATTTATAGCCTTGCCGCCGATGACTATGGGGACTCAGAGTGATGCAGCGAGGGCCGAGGTCAGGGTTGACTCGGGTGAGATGAGTACTGACCAGGATGGCACTCTAGTTGCACAGGTGCAGACGGATCAGTCTACGACCTATACTATTGATAGACTTTTGGTAGAGATGCAGGACTTCCGCCAGACTATGAGTTCATTGGTTGATGTCGTTCGGGAGCTACGACAGGAGGTTGTCACCCCTGTTACTCAGTTGTCACTTGCGATCAGCATGCAGCAGTCCGTCACCTACGTAGCACCAGTGGTTGCAGCTCCAGTTGATGAGGCACATATTCCAGAGGCTCAGAGAGTTCCAGGACAGTGGAGGACTCGTACCAGTGTACCAGCCCAGAGACAGAGGTTTGGTCATCGAGACAGATTTCGTGGCCGTCGCGGGAGTAGCAGAGGCTTAGGGCGAGGACAGTCGTTCAGCTCTCATCCCCAGGATGGTCAGCAGTCAGCGCGTGGATGTTTTCGATGCGGGAGCCTTCAGCACTTCGTCAGGGATTGTTCCTTAGCACCTCGTCAGGATCGTTTCCAGAGAGGCCGTGGACGTGGAAGATTTGCTCAGAGGGCTCAGGATACCAGAGGAGTTCATCCAGTTGCGGGTAGAGGGCAGACACAGGAGTTTGCTTCTACTCATCGGGACGCGCAGACGTCCAATGTGGAGTTTTCAGGTACCCTTAAATTATATGTTCCTTGATGTATTCGTTTGTTTTTCATGCTTGTACAGTGGTTAGGTAGATTAGTCGTAGTTTGTTGTTTTAACTTCTGTCAGCAATTCTTTGTTGCGCGACACGTAATTCAGTTGTGTGCCAATCGGATAGGGGATAGAGATTCGTCCGTCGTTTGGATCCTTTTAAAGAAGTTGGATTAGACGTTCTCCTGGGCACGAACTGGTTAACTACGTGCTAAGCGTCTGTGGACTACCGTGAGGAAACAGTCAGGAATTGTTTTCCCGGCAAGTCAGTTCTTGTTGTGCAGGTGGATAGTTGTGCCCCCTCTCACAGCTTGAATTAAGCCTTTTTCGCTAGTCGGCTACTGAGGAGATGTCGTGGGTTCTTGGCATTCATTCGTGATACCGGAACCACAGTGGGATTGTTGGACCGGGTTCCTTTTGTGCGAGAGTTTTTCCGACGTTGTTCCGGATGAGCCGGCGAAGCTTGGGAGCTAAAGGATCAGCTGTAGAGTTGTGGTTTGGGGAGTTTTGTGCATCTGAGTTTTTCGCTTTTGGAAGCTCCTATTTCTGTCCGTCAAGGAGAAAGACGGCAGTTTAGGGTTGCGTATCGACGGATCTTTAATTGAACCGGCTTACGGTGTGGATAGGTATCCTTCACCTCGCCGTAACGATTTCTTTGATCAGCTCCACAGTGCGAGACATCTTCTAAGTTTGTTTGGGATCAGGTCATCATTATTGCGGATTCGGGGTGATGGCATTCCGAAGACTGCCTTATGCGTGCGACGGGTTTTGTGTGTTTTTGTGAGTCGTTGGATTCACTGTTGCCCTAGCAGCATTCGTAAATGTGATGAACCAGATTTCTTCAGGCCGTTCCTCGACCAGTTTTTGTTGTGTTATTTTCGACATTCTGATCTATCTAATGTGTCTTGAGGGACAGTAGTAGCACTTGAGGATTTGTTATGCAGATACTGGGAGAGTACCGGCAGTTTGCTAAATTCTCGGGGTGTTTCTTCAAGCTTGTTTTGTGTTGACTCCTAGGTCTTGTAGTCACGGGAGACGATTTCGTATGGTTCCGAAGGAGATCGTGGCAGTACAGCTTAGGTTCAGACTTGTGTGCAGGACGGAGGTCCGCAGATTTTTGGGCTTAGCAGGTTCTTACCGCCGTTTCATGTAAGATTGCTAGAGTAGTACTGCACCGTCGACTGAATTGACCGAAATGGAGATTTCTTTTCTTTGGACTGAGGCATGTGGGCGGAGTTTTCGGCAGCTGAAGATTTGGTTAACAACTGCATCAGTTCTTTCTTTGCCTTTGGTTCGGGCGACTTTGTTGTTTAACTGTAATGTTTCTTGAGTGGGGCTCGAGTGTGTACTGAGGTGACACTACAGAGTTATCGCTTTTGCTTCCCTACATTTGGAGGAAGTACGAGAAGGATATTCCACTCATGATCTGGTGATGACCGCGGTGGTTTTGCGTTGGAGATTTAGAGACACTACTCGTTCGCGAGTCGTGTCAGATTCTCACGGACCATCAGAGCTTAATGTACATCTTCCTGCAGCGGATTTTGATTGTTGTGATAGTCTTCTGCAGATTTACAGTTCTTGTGTGATCGTCGAGTACAGCTTAAGTTCGTCTCTACGGAGGGGACAGCTTGCTCATGTCCGCGCCCGACCACTTTCCTTAAATTGTTTTCGCGAGACACTATCCGCCGATGCTCGTTCGTCAGAGATACTTAAGCATACTCGGCTGGGTAATGATTCGGAGTCCTTGATTTGTGACATGGTGTGCTAAGTTAGGGACGCATGGGTGTACCTGATGTTATCTGGTAGAGTCGTGTAATCCTAGAACATGCATATCTGTCAACTCTCTCTATGCATTCAAGTGCCACCAACATTTAACGTGACTTGTGAGATAGTTACGGGTGGGCAGGGATGTAAAGAGAAGTTTCAGATTTCGTTTCAAGGTGTCTGTCTTGTTGTGTGCTTGGGTCGAGCATCTGAGGCCGGCTGGAGAGTTGCAACCTTTAACCGTTCCGAAGTAGGAATGGAAGCAGATCTCCATGAATTTCGTTATGGTGTCTACCCAGGTTAGTCAGGGTGTGGCTCCATTCGGATTCTTGTCATCCGGTTATACTCAGTTTGCTCTGTTGTTTTTGTTAAAGTTGTGTGTTGTGTTGATTGTTGTCGGCAGTTGGAGATCGTCACTCGCCATCGTTAGGGTTCTCCTTCGATAGCTGTTATCAGCAGAAACTCCAATTGGCCACCTTTAGGTTTAGGGGTTAGGTCGTTTCGATCACCAGTCTGTTGTTTTCTGACTCTGCATAAGTAGGACTTGGGACACCAGCTAGTCTAGAGACTTCGGAGATGGTCCAGTTGTCTTAGGTCAGGATGGAAATTGTCCATTGCGAACTGAGGACTTATGCCGACTGTGTTGGTAATAGACTCGAGTTCGCAGAGACAGATCATGTATTCCTACGGACTTTTTGATCAATGACGTGTAGGATTTTGGGAAGCTTGCCCCAGGATTTAGGTCCTTTTAAGATCCTATAAGCGAGTTAGTTTCGTTGCCTTTAATTTGGCACTTCTGTCCAGATTGTTGGATTTTCACCCCGTATTCCTTGTGATGATACTCTACAATTACTTTCTTGACCTTTCACACATGATTTGGCACCAGACCATTTAGCTTAGACGCGATCTTTCGTTCGCCAGAAGCCAATTGTGTTAATGGCTCGGCAGGCAGAGAAACGTCGGCCAAGGGTCTTGCCATCTGTGAAGGGTTTTCTTGGGCGTAGCCGTATAGTGAGGTAATCACTTGGGAGGCTGCGAGTGAAATCTGAAATTTGTAACCTTCTCTTTGAAGGTACGCGTAGAAGAGTATTTTTAAAATCGGGGACGAATTTCTTTTAAGGGGGGGGGAGATTGTAACACCTTAGAATGTGTTTTGTAGCTAATTATATTTTAACGTATGGATTTTAGTAAAAAGTTTACCAAATTAAGTTTTAAATATTTTACCCTATTTTATGAGTATTTTATTAGAATTTTTCTAGGCACACACACACTTGTGCATGATAACTAGGGTTTAGAGATGGGGGTTAGACCATGATTAGCAAGCATGATGGATTAACCCATTCTCTTTAAGTTAATCAATATTGTTTAGGTGTTTTGGGTTAAATAGTTATGGTTGTTTTAAAAATGAAAATGAATTTGAAATGGAATTTTAATATTTTTTGAATGATTGACCTTGAGAGAGAGAGTGTGTGAGGCATGGTGCTACATGGTAGAGGCCATGCTCATTTAATGATGAGAGAGAAGGAGAGAGGGAGGGGTTCTAGCCTTGCTCTCATTTCTCATTCTCATTATCTTTTCTCTCATTCTCTCACTCTCATACACACACACACTCACCTGCAGCAGCAGCCCCAGCACAAGGAGAAGCAACAGCAGTGGCAGCAGCAGCAGCAGCACCAGAGGCAGCAACAACAACAGAAACAACATCAGCATCAGCAGCAAGCAGCTGTAGCAGCAACAGCATCAGCCTTAGCAGCAGCAGGAGCCCAGCATCAGTAGAAACCCCTCATCTTCTTCTTCACCTGCTCTTTAGGGTTCTACAGGGTATACTTCTTAACCCAATTCCCTAGTTGCTTAAGTTGTGCATCGATTAGCTTCGATTAGTGTTATTAGCTAGTTTTGTGCTAGTTTTGGTGATTTGTGAGATGTGGTGGCAAATTGATGATCGTGTTGGTAAACCGTACACATTTAAGTGTTATTAGGGTCACTTGAACTGAGATTTAACCAAGATTACACTAAAATACCATAGGGTTTGCCTTTTGTGCTAAATTGGTGATTTTAAAACGATATATTGGCAATCCGTGATCTGCTTTTGACCCGGACCTTTCAGGATAAAATTGAGGATACTGGAGAATGCTAACTAGGTCTAGATACCACCACCTGAGCACGAAACCCCAATTCCAATCAGTGGCCACAGATTTATTCGGTTTGGCCGCAATTTGCGGCCAAGTAGGGGATATGGGTGCTGGGGTTTTGTGCAGGGCTCTCTGCTGTGTTGTCTAGTGTTTTGGCATGTCTAGTTTTGCAAGATTTGACCTGTAGGAAAATCTGGAGCAATATATCGTATTTGGTTTCCGTTTTTTTGCGCGATACGTGAGTGGGTTCTGTGATCCAGCGTATCACGGCGTGTCGCGATGGTTTAAGACACGTACACACACGTTTTAGCATATCGTGCACACGCGCGTTTAGTTCGCGACGCGAGTTTCTCGTTTGGGTTCGATATCGCGTTTTGCGGAATAATTGGCTTATATATGATTTCCATGTCTTATTTGCAGGTTTGCAGGCAAGGACTACAGACACTCCTACAGGGGGGAGCAGATGGTAGGATTCACCTAGCGTGGAGCGTAGGTGAGTAGATTTAACATCTACAGGGGAATCACCCGCATGGCGTTATGCGTCTGGGCTAGGATTCAATACTTGTCGCATATTCTATGTCATTGTTAGAATTGTGCCTTTACCCTATTTACATAGATATAGTTGTACTATGACTAGTAGCCGTAGGGCACTGCACACATTATTGACGGTTCATGTTGCACGTGCACGGATTGTATGCTACACACACACCGTCAATAATTACCATGTCACACACTAACCATTATAGATACTATTTCTTGTCACACATGACATCTAGCTTATCGGTATACCTATAGTGTATCATACCTTTAGTGTACGTTCATATACACCTTGCGATACAGCTACAGGTATACCTTGCACATATTTTACGTATACCGGGGGGATATCCTACATATTTTACTTATACCCATGGGGGTATACGACATCAGTTTTTATAGGTAGGTACCTATACATTGCTACACCTGTATGTTATACACATATTCAATTGCAGTCACATATTTACCTTTACTGATGTTACTTAGCTGTACCTTATTGGTTTCGCATACATCTGGTTTCAGCTACATATTCTCTGTTATATGCTCGCATTTCAGATATATCGTATATATTTATTTCTGGATTGCGCATTATTATTTGGATTTTATAGATGTTTTCTGGATTTGGGAACCGCGGGAGTTCATGAAATTATGCATACATTGAAAAACCTGGTTTCCTTGATATGATATTTGCGCATCCACCATGGGTTTTATCAGTGCTGATTATATATACACCTACGAGGAGGCGTCGAGGCCGTAGTGGGTACATGGTGGGGCACAGAGATACCCCGGGGCAAGAAAGGGATGTCGATGTGCTATGAGCCGATGAGCCCGGCAGGGGAACCATACCATCCAGTGACAGTACCAATGACTCGGCGGGGATCATGGAGATACCGTTGGGAGTCATGCACGTATGCATACGTCGGAAGGCGAGGGTCAGAGCTAGGCACTCGTGCTTTCGGGACAGCGTATGATATGTACCAATCAGGATTTCTGTGTCGATGCTTGGCACATTGTTTTCATGATATTTCTTTAATACCTTTGTATATATAACAGGGGATTTAGCCGTTGTTATATATACCCTTACACCAATATTAGTGGAATGGGACGCTAATATATGTGTATTGACCTCATCATATTTATTTCTGCACATATATTTATTTAGGATGTTAGAAACTTACTTGAGATTCGACTTGGGATATAGGTGATTCATTGAGATTGGATATTGGATATGAAAGAGATTGTTGATTTGTACATTCAAAATATAGGAGAGTTATTCGATATTGTACATTGAGGTGATGTGAGACTTATATGATGTGAGAGCCTAATTTGGGGGCTGATTTGAGGAATTGTGGATTTGGGTGTCTTGATGGATTGTGATCCTGCCACGATGTCATGTTTCCGTGGAAATGACATATTCCACCCTATACCTCACACTTATCTATTTTATGCACAGTTTCATATATTGGTAGTACCTGTTACTGTACCCTTATGATAGTTGCATATTTACATTCTCATATCCCTATTGCATGGTTATTGCATACTATTGTCATGTTACTATTGCTTCATATATTGATTGTACCTGGTAGTGTACTTTCCTTTATTCAGCATTTGCATGACATGTTATTACGGTAATCGCATATCTTAGATTCATGCTGTACGTGCATTCCTGCGATTACCAGCATATGTTATCTACTATTCACGAGTTGGAAACTCACCCCCGTTGTGCCACAGGTGTTTCAAGTTGTTTCCCAGAGTAGTCGAGGCAGGCTATTCAGCTATTCAGCTATTCAGCAATCCTCTTTTGCTACAGATACCGCATCAGCTCACAGTACTATTTTGCTTAGGTGGGTTTTGGTGGTTATCTGTATTTTGTATTGTACATTCGTTGTATCTTATACTCTCCACCTACTATTATGTTGTTGACTTAGAGACTTGGTGTAGCATCTTGCAAATTCGTTTTGGTGTTTTCCTGAAATTCGGTGAAAATTCGGTATTTTTCCGAAAACCGTCTTTCTTGTTATTTTGCAGTTTAGGGCTAATTATACCTAAAATGGATAGGTAATTGCTTGTTTTTAGTAGCTAATGAGTTACTTATGAAATTCTGGTCGTTTAAAAATTTTCCCTAATTTTTCAATTTTTTAATATTATTTTAACCCGGTAAGAAAATACATTAAATTAGCGATAAATACAAATTTTTCCGGGCTAATTTTAATCTCTAAAATTATGATAATTAAAATCTAGTGGTAACATAAATTTTTAGTAATTTATTTTGATTTTTAACAAATTTTTATGATATGAAACGAATTTATTGAATTTTGAGCTAAAACTTGCAATTTTTGACTTGTAGGGGGCCTTTTTGCATAAAATTTCTTTTGTAAAACCCCTCTCTCTTTTCCCTCAGCCCTAGGACAGCCCCACCTTGTCCAAGTCCAGAAATTTCTGGCCTCTCTTTCTTGTTTCCTTTCTTGAGTTGATTTGTTGGTTTATGGAATTATTTTAAATATAATGGATAAGGTATGGTGCATTTGACTTTGGAGACTTGACCATTGACTTTCCCCACTCACCCACACCCTCCCCCATGCCCTCCTCTGGCCGAAACCTGTACCTCCCCCTCTTCATCTCTTTTCTCTTCATTTCTTCAAAATTCTTCATGTTTAAATCAACAAAAATTGCAAATTAAAGCTTGCAAATTAAAACCCTCCTTCATCTTTGTCTTCCTTCACCTCCCGAGCTTGGATCTTGATGCTTGAGGCCATCATTTGGAGCAAATCTATTCTTGCTAGATCTCTTGTGAGGTATAATCCCTTGCTAATTAAATTCTTTTGTTCAAGTTTCTTATGTTAGATTGTTGTAGTGTTAATTTAGTGTAGTTCTAATCTAGTTTTTCTTAGGTTATGGTTGAAAAATTTAACTAGGGTTTTGAAGCCATGATAGTTAATTAGATTGTTTTATAGTTAATCTAGTTGTTAATTAACTAATCTATATGGTTACTTTGTTTATGTAGTCTTCAAATTTTGCTAAATTAGTTAATTTTAGAAGTGTGATTTGGTTGTAAATTGTTGTTTTAGGAATTTCAAGAGAGGGTTTATGTATGGATTGGGTTGTGAAACATGATAATGAGTTGATTAGGGTTTAGAAAACATTATTTAGTTGATTAAACCTAAATTGTTATCTAGTTGTTTTGCTAACCTAATCTAGAAGGTTAACTTGCTAATTGGGTTTGAAATTAGTGTTAGTTAAGTTTTTCTAGTATGGATTTTGATTTGCAATTGCTTTTGAGAAAAATCAAGAAAGGGTTGGTTGTGGAATTTAGGTTTTGGAGCATGGTTTAATGTATTGAAAATTTTGTGTAGTGGTTATCTAATGGTGTGACTTGGGTGATTATGCTAGATTGTAGTCGTTTTGTCGCAAATCGGCGATTTTTGCACCGATTTTGGAATGCAAATGCTTACTAGTTTTGTTATAAAATTATGTGATGAATTATTTTGATATCTTGATGATTGTAATGGCTTGTCCTACGACTTTTAGGATGCGTGAGTGCGGATTTTTGGTAAGTCGGGTTTTAGTTTTGCCGGGCGACCAAATCGGCGTTTTTGGCAGTTTTTGCGATTTTCGCGTGTGTTCCGCGCACTTTGTGCACGTTGTACCTAGCTAGTGAACGTTAGTAGTTTCGTTTGGGTTTTGCGTCGTTCTTTATATGTAACCTTATGTTTGGTATTGATGTAAATTCCAGGTTCGGTCGCGGAGACGTCAGACGCGGCGCGAAAGGGAAAGGCGGTGATTGGACACAGCTAGCCAGGGATTCCGGTGAGTAGATGTAACATCTACGGGGGACTATCGTTGGATGGCGCAAGCCGCCCGATAGTTTTTTTGTAACTTACAAGACCCTTAGTGATGTTAGTAATTAGGGGTGAAGTACTTAGTTGACTATTTGCTGCATCCATGCATTATATTGACATACCTATACGAAACCATTTTATAGGACACCTGCACCATTGCCAGGGTTTTTATATGCAGTACGAGCACTAGTCATGCTTACACACACACCCTGTTAATTGCCATGCCACCACACTAGATAACATTTAAATTTAAACCTTTTACTAATTGATACTTAAACTGGTGCAATTGCCTTTAATTCCAAAAAATGAAACCGTAGGACTGCTATTCATGTGCATGTACTTCATCATATTAATTGTTCATGCCTAATCCATTAATTACACATCGCAACTTGATAATTGACACCATATGCATTCATTATCATTGATATATGCACTTATGAGGACTTCTTGAGATTTTATGATATTTCTGGATTTCGGGGGAAAGCCGCAAAATTTCTAAACTTATTATATTTTTTAAAAACATGTAAATTGCGGTTTTCTAGTGATGTAAGTGTCGTCCACCATGAGTTTGCTGTGGTTTTTTGGAGACCCGTTTCGAGGAGTTGGATGAACCGTTTCGGGTACATGGTGGGCCCGGTAGGGTACCCCGGGGCAAGAAGCTCGTGGTGCTGACGATGAGCCTGGCAGGGGACGGATTACCTACCGGTGACTTCATTGGGCATGGCGGATATCCAGAGGATACCGACCGGGGCCGCGAGGGGATGAGATATTGATATTGAGATGGGTCAGCCGGATGGCTGAGGCCAGAGACACTATGACATGGATTTATGAGATTTGAGACAGCTTTTGGGTGTCGTTGCTGGACACCGATTTTCGTCGATTCATTGTCATTATGCTGGCATTCTAAAAGAGTTTCAAAAACAAAAAGAGATAAATGTTTCTTATATATCCCCATTGAGACCTCAGATATTCATGTTGCATACATATTAGTACACTGATGTTGTATACACACCTGCTAGTGCATCCCGTCATACATGTATTATAGATGCTAGGATGCTTGTGTGCATGCATACGATAGCCTTTGTAGGTGTTATTTATTACTCACGAGTTGGCAACTCACCCCCGTTGTGCCACAGTCTTTTGCAGGTCCGCTCCGTCAGTTCAGTAGCGGCGAGCGCACTTGTTCTTTTGCCTCTTTTGCCTGAGCTCGAGATTTTGCTCATAGGTGGGTTATGTTATTATTTTTGTACCACCTTGTATATTCTTTGTATCTAGTGTACTCCATCTACTGTTTCTAACCTTATTTTTGTATATTGACCTAGAGATGAGACTGTGAGGTTTGTGGACTTTATGCTGTATTTTGGGGTCGAGCTCACTTGAGTCGACATGATGTTTTCTTATGCTTTATTATGATTATTATGCTTGTTGTCATTTATATTGTGTGGGATTTGTGACCGCCTTGTGGCGAAGAGCTAGCTCCCGCTTGCGGATGCCCTATTTTGTTGGATTCATGTATATTTTTGTTGTACCCATTTTGGGGGCCAGTATTTACAAAGGAGACTCTGCCGAAATTTTCGGAAAAATTGGTATTTTTTTTAAAAAGGGTTTTACATGACTTATTTGATAAACTCGCTTTCAATTGATTGGGTTTTCTTCCCTCTTTTGCTTAATTGGTTTTGTTTTCTGGGCTTTGGCTTACTTATTTTACGGACGTCTTTAGACGTTTCGTAAACTTAAGTGCCAGTCACGTTCCGTACCCTGCGGGTCATGACAAAGTTGGTATCAGAGCGATAGGTTTTACCTTTGTGAGTGTAGGATGACCCTTGGTAGATGGAGTAAGTGACTTAAGCAGGGTAACGTAGCGTACGTATGTCCGCGGCATACTTACGATACGGTACTCCGCCTAAGTGACTTTAGGATATACTTGCTTGAAAAATTCCTTCTTCAATTCCGTGTATCCTATGATCCTATTGCACTGTCCTTACTATCCGTTTTCCTGTAACAGCCACTATGCCGCCGAAGGCTATGAGGGCACAGAGGGCTGCCGCCAGAGACGAGATTCGAGCTGGTACGTCCGAGACTAGGACTGAGCAGGGTGGTATGCCTACGCCGCAGGGACAGACCGATCCACCTTCCCCAGGCCGTATGGATAGGCTCGAGACCGGTATGGAGGAGTTGCGACAGATGATGGGAGGCATGCAGGAGCTACGTCAGATGGTAGGATCCCTAGTTGCAGCCAGTCGTACACCGAGGCCGGATGACGTACCTACTACATCACAGACGACCATGATACCTGCTCCTACTACTACCACCTTGGCCATCCCGGTTTCACTATAGGACTTCATGAGGCTGAGACCTCCAGTATTCACCGGCACCGAGGCAGCGGAGGACCCACAGACGTTCCTTGACAGTTTAGCCAGGATCTGCCGTTCGCTGAGATGTTCGGATGATCGATGGGTAGAGCTTGCGAGTTTTCGACTAGAGGGTCTCGCGCAGACATGGTGGGAGTCAGTCTTGAGAGGTCGAGCTGCAGGTCTACCGCCTATGACTTGGGTCGAGTTTACAGCGGTCTTTCTAGCCCGTTTCCTTCCAGAAAGCGTTCGTGACGCCAGAGCTCGTAGCTTCGAGGCCTTAGTCAAGACACCTGGGATGACAGTGTCTGAGTATGACATCCAGTTTACACAGTTATCCCGATATGCTCAGTATTTGGTGGATACCGAGGAGAAGATGGTGAAGAGGTTCGTACATGGACTTGATGCCCAGCTATATCTTGCCATTGGCACCCAGCACTACGACACTTATTCAGCGGCTATGGATACGGCATTGCGGATGGAGGCACGCATATCACGGACTTCGTCCGTTTCTGGGCCGAAGAGGATGCGCACCGATGTACCGTCTCAGAGGCAGCGCGCCAGATTCTTTCCGAGAGATAGGCCTGGCAAAGGATTTGGGCGGGGACAGTTATATGGTTCTTATCCCCAGGGGCAGCAGCCGTCGCCAGGATGTTTTGGGTGCGGGAGTCCGCACCATCTTGTCAGAGACTGTCCGGTGAGACGACAGGGAGCAGCGACAGTTCCGCATGTGACCCTACCACCATCACCACCCCTCCTCAGAGAGCCCTACTTCCTACCCCAGGCGATGCTCCACGCCAGTTAGGTGCACCGAGAGGCCGTGGACGCGGCGGTCCTGTTCAGAGAGGACGAGGAGGCAGAGGCCGAGGTCGAGGTCAGCCCGCTATCGGTGGAGGACAGGCCCGAGTTTTTGCTTTGACACCGCAGGATGCGCAGGCATCCAATGCCGTTGTGACAGGTACCTTGCCAGTTTGTTCTTTCGACGCACGGGTATTATTCGACCCAGGTTCCACACATTCGTACGTCTCTACACACTTTGCACCGATGTTGGGCCGTGAGTCGTCGTCGTTAGATCAGCTGCTTGTTGTTGTTACCCCGGTAGGCGAGTCGTATGTCGCTCGTTTTGTTTTTCGTTTGTGTTCCGTTCGTATCGGGGAGAGGGATTCATCGGTTGATTTGATACTCCTCGATATGTTGGACTTTGATGTGCTTCTGGGCATGGACTGGCTGGCCACTTGTTATGCTTCGGTGGACTGCCGTGAGAAGGCAGTCAGATTTAGCTTTCCGGGAGAGCCAGTCCTTGTTATTCAGGGAGACCGCAGTGTCACCCTTCCCAGCTTAATTTCGTCTCTTCGTGCTGGTCAGCTCTTGCGGAAGGGATGTCAGGGATTCTTAGCGTTTGTTTGTGACACTCGAGCTGCAGAGGTTCCGTTAGACCGGGTCCCGGTAGTTTGTGAGTTCCCTGATGTTTTCCCTGATGAGCTACCTGGGCTACCGCCTGAGCGCGATGTTGAGTTCTGCATTGATTTGATTCCCGGTTCGGGGCCTATTTCTATACCTCCTTATCGGATGGCCCCGGCAGAGCTTTGAGAGCTGAAGGATCAGTTGCAGGATTTGTTAGATAAGGGGCTTATTCGACCGAGTGTTTCTCCGTGGGGTGCTCCGGTCCTGTTTGTCAAGAAGAAGGATGGAAGTTTGCGCTTATGTATCGACTACCGCCAGCTGAACAAAGTTACCGTTCGGAACAGATATCCGTTGCCGCGCATTGATGATTTGTTCGACCAGCTTCAGGGTGCGGGGTATTTTTCGAGGATCGACTTGCGATCAGGATACCATCAGCTGCGAGTTCGACAGGAGGATATACCGAGGACAACTTTCCGCACGCGCTACGGCCACTACGAGTTTTTGGTGATGTCGTTCGGACTCACCAACGCCCCAGCAGCATTCATGGATTTGATGAACCGTACATTCAGGCCGTATCTTGACTTGTTCACATCGTGTTTATCGACGATATCTTGGTGTACTCCCGGAGCAGAGAGGAGCACGAGCAGCACTTGCGGATTACGTTACAGACTCTGAGGGAGCACCAGCTGTTCGCGAAGTTCTCCAAGTGTGCATTCTGGCTGGACAGCGTCGGATTCTTGGGTCACGTGGTTACGAGAGACGGCATTTGTGTGGACCCGAAGAAGATTGAGGCTGTTCAGCAGTGGCCCCGACCTACATCGGTTACTGAGATCCGTAGTTTTCTAGGCTTGGCGGGCTACTATAGGCGTTTTGTTCAGGACTTCTCCCATATAGCTGCACCGTTGACCGGTTTGACCCGGAAGGGAGTTCCTTTCGTTTGGACAGAGGAGTGCGGGCGCTGTTTTCAGCAGCTACGGACTTGTTTGACTACGGCGCCGGTATTATCTTTGCCTTCGGGATCAGGCGGATTTGTTGTCTACTGTGATGCGTCGCGAGTGGGATTAGGATGCGTATTGATGCAGCATGGCCGGGTGAACGCTTATGCTTCTCGGCAGTTGAAGAAGCATGAACAGAACTACCCCACTCAAGATTTGGAGATGGCTGCAGTGGTCTTTGCACTGAAGATTTGGCGACATTACCTGTACGGCGAGTCGTGTCAGATATTCACCGATCACAAGAGCTTAAAGTACATATTTCAGCAGCGAGACCTGAACCTCAGACAGCGTCGTTGGATGGAGTTGGTGAAAGACTACGACTACGAGATCTTATATCACCCAGGCAAGGCGAATGTGGTGGCAGATGCGTTGAGTAGGCGGCCCGGGGGTAGTCTATCCTTTTTGCGCGCAGTGCAGAGGCAGTCGTCAGCAGATTGGCAGATGTTATGCGACAGCCGAGTTAAGTTCGAGTTCACTCAGACAGGGGAACAACTCGCGCATGTTCGTGCACGCCCACAGTTGCTTGATCGTATAAATGAGGCACAGCGCAGTGACGACCGTTGCTCAGAGATCATGGCACAGATGGGACTGGGCAGATTTTCCGAGTTCGTGATTGACGATCAGGGGATTTTACGATATGGATCTAGACTGTGCGTACCAGATGCTGATGGATTGCGGCGCGACATTCTTGAGGAGGCACACCGATCAGTGTATAGTGTCCACCCCGGTTACACCAAGATGTACAATGATATGAGAGAGACCTACTGGTGGGACGGGATGAAGAGGGACATTGCGGAGTTTGTATCGAGATGCCTGACTTGTCAGCAAGTCAAGGCCGAGCACCAGAGGCCCTCAGGAGAGCTACAGCCGTTACCCATTCCAGAGTGGAAATGGGAGCAGATTTTGATGGATTTTGTTGTGGGTCTACCCAGGACCAGTCGAGGGTATGACTCCATCTGGGTGATCGTGGATAGATTGACGAAAGCGGCTCACTTCCTGCCAGTGAAGACGACTTTCAGCTTCGCTCAGTATGCTCAGCTCTATATTGACGAGATCGTGCGACTACATGGCGTACCGACTTGTATCGTGTCAGATCGAGGCACTCAGTTCACCAGCCGACTCTGGCAGAGACTTCAGGAGGCTTTGGGCACTCGTTTGAGCTTCAGCACAGCGTTTCATCCGCAGACAGACGGACAGTCAGAGCGGACCATTCAGACTCTCGAGGACATGCTCAGAGCGTGCGTTTTAGACTTTGGTGGTAGCTGGGATCGTCATTTACCTCTAGTGGAGTTCTCCTACAACAACAGCTTCCAGGATACTATTCAGATGGCACCTTTCGAGGCATTGTATGGGAGGAGATGCAGATCGCCCGTTTGTTGGACAGAGCTCAGCGAGAGCAGCATTTTGGGGCCGCAGCTTGTTGAGGAGACGACAGCGAAGATACAGTTGATCCGAGACCGGATGAGAGCGGCTCAGAGCAGGCAGAAATCCTATGCAGACAGGCGCCGTCGCAGATTAGAGTTCGCAGTTAGCGACCATGTTTTTCTGAGGGTCTCTCCGATGAAGGGCATGATGCGTTTTGGGCGAAAGGGGAAGCTTAGCCCTAGATTCGTAGGTCCCTTCGAGATCCTCGAGCGGGTTGGCGCTGTTGCTTATCGTTTGGATCTTCCACCCAGCTTTCCCGATGTTCACCCCGTCTTCCATGTTTCGATGCTCCGCAAGTACCTTCACGACCCTTCGCATGCGATTCAGCACCCGACAGTCCAGCTAGAGCGCGACCTTTCTTTTGCAGAGCAGCCGGGGGCCATCCTGGATCGGCAGGTGAAGAAGTTGAGGTCGAAGATTATACCAACCGTCAAGGTCCTTTGGCGTAGCCCGAGCAGCGAGGAGGTTACCTGGGAGACCGAGGGCGAGATGAGGAAGAAATATCCCCATCTCTTCGAAGGTACGCGTAGCTATATTTTTAAATTCGGGGACCGAATTTCTTTAAGGGGGAAGATTGTAGCGTCTTGAAAAGTCGTTTTGGTGTTTTCCTGAAATTCGGTGAAAATTCGGTATTTTTCCGAAAACCGTCTTTCTTGTTATTTTGCAGTTTAGGGCTAATTATACCTAAAATGGATTGGTAATTGCTTGTTTTTAGTAGCTAATGAGTTACTTATGAAATTCTAGTCGTTTAAAAATTTTCCCTAATTTTTCAATTTTTTAATATTATTTTAAGCCGGTAAGAAAATACATTAAATTAGCGATAAATACAAATTTTTCCGGGCTAATTTTAATCTCTAAAATTATGATAATTAAAATCTAGTGGTAACATAAATTTTTAGTAAATTATTTTGATTTTTAACAAATTTTTATGATATGAAACGAATTTATTGAATTTTGAGCTAAAACTTGCAATTTTTGACTTGTAGGGGGCCTTTTTGCATAAAATTTCTTTTGTAAAACCCCTCTCCCTTTTCCCTCAGCCCTAGGACAGCCCCACCTTGTCCAAGTCCAGAAATTTGTGGCCTCTCTTTCTTGTTTCCATTCTTGAGTTGATTTGTTGGTTTATGGAATTATTTTAAATATAATGGATAAGGTATGGTGCATTTGACTTTGGAGACTTCACCATTGACTTTCCCCACTCACCCACACCCTCCCCCATGCCCTCCTCTGGCCGAAACCTGCACCTCCCCCTCTTCATCTCTTTTCTCTTCATTTCTTCAAAATTCTTCATGTTTAAATCAACAAAAATTGCAAATTAAAGCTTGCAAATTAAAACCCTCCTTCATCTTTGTCTTCCTTCACCTCCCGAGCTTAGATCTTGATGCTTGAGGCCATCATTTGTAGCAAATCTATTCTTGCTAGATCTCTTGTGAGGTATAATCCCTTGCTAATTAAATTCTTTTGTTCAAGTTTCTTATGTTAGATTGTTGTAGTGTTAATTTAGTGTAGTTCTAATCTAGTTTTTCTTAGGTTATGGTTGAAAAATTTAACTAGGGTTTTGAAGCCATGATAGTTAATTAGATTGTTTTATAGTTAATCTAGTTGTTAATTAACTAATCTATATGGTTACTTTGTTTTTGTAGTCTTCAAATTTTGCTAAATTAGTTAATTTTAGAAGTGTGATTTGGTTGTAAATTGTTGTTTTAGGATTTTCAAGAGAGGGTTTATGTATGGATTGGGTTGTGAAACATGATAATGAGTTGATTAGGGTTTAGAGAACATTATTTAGTTGATTAAACCTAAATTGTTATCTAGTTGTTTTGCTAACCTAATCTAGAAGGTTAACTTGCTAATTGGGTTTGAAATTAGTGTTAGTTAAGTTTTTCTAGTATGGATTTTGATTTGCAATTGCTTTTGAGAAAAATCAAGAAAGGGTTGGTTGTGGAATTTAGGTTTTGGAGCATGGTTAATGTGTTGAAAATTTTGTGTAGTGGTTATCTAATGGTGTGACTTGGGTGATTATGCTAGATTGTAGTCGTTTTGTCGCAAATCGACGATTTTTGCACCGATTTTGGAATGCAAATGCTTACTAGTTTTGTTATAAAATTATGTGATGAATTATTTTTGATATCTTGATGATTGTAATGGCTTGTCCTACGACTTTTAGGATGCGTGAGTGCGGATTTTTGGGTAGTAGGGTTTTAGTTTTGCCGGGCGACCAAATCGGCGTTTTTGGCAGTTTTTGCGATTTTCGCGTGTGTTCCGCGCACTTTGTGCACGTTGTACCTAGCTAGCGAACGTTAGTAGTTTCGTTTGGATTTTGCGTCGTTCTTGATATGTAACCTTATGTTTGGTATTGATATAAATTCCAGGTTCGGTCGCGGAGACGTCAGACGCGGCGCGAAAGGGAAAGGCGGTGATTGGACACAGCTAGCCAAGGATTCCGGTGAGTAGATGTAACATCTACGGGGGGACTATCGTTGGATGGCGCAAGCCGCCCGATAGTTTTTTTGTAACTTACAAGACCCTTAGTGATGTTAGTAATTAGGGGTGAAGTACTTAGTTGACTATTTGCTGCATCCATGCATTATATTGACATACCTATACGAAACCATTTTATAGGACGCCTGCACCATTGCCAGGGTTTTTATATGCAGCACGAGCACTATTCATGCTTACACACACACCCTGGTAATTGCCATGCCACCACACTAGATAATATTTAAATTTAAACCTTTTACTAATTGATGCTTAAACTGGTGCTATTGCCTTTAATTCCAAAAAATGAAACCGTAGGACTGCTATTCATGTGCATGTACTTCATCATATTAATTGTTCATGCCTAATCCATTAATTACACATCGCAACTTGATAATTGACACCATATGCATTCATTATCATTGATATATGCACTTATGAGGACTTCTTAAGATTTTATGATATTTCTGGATTTCGGGGGAAAGCCGCAAAATTTCTAAACTTATTATATTTTTTAAAAACATGTAAATTGCGGTTTTCTAGTGATGTAAGTGTCGTCCACCATGAGTTTGCTGTGGTTTTTTGGAGACCCATTTCGAGGAGTTGGATGAACCGTTTCGGGTACATGGTGGGCCCGGTAGGGTACCCCGGGGCAAGAAGCTCGTGGTGCTGACGATGAGCCTGGCAGGGGACGGATTACCTACCGGTGACTTCATTGGGCACGGCGGATATCCAGAGGATACCGACCGGGGCCGCGAGGGGATGAGATATTGATATTGAGATGGGTTAGCCGGATGGCTGAGGCCAGAGACACTATGACATGGATTTATGAGATTTGAGACAGCTTTTGGGTGTCGTTGCTGGACACCGATTTTCGTCGATTCATTGTCATTATGCTGGCATTCTAAAAGAGTTTCAAAAACAAAAAGAGATAAATTTTTCTTATATATACCCATTGAAACCTCAGATATTCATGTTGCATACATATTAGTACACTGATGTTGTATACACACCTGCTAGTGCATCCCGTCATACCTGTATTATAGATGCTAGGATGCTTGTGTGCATGCATACGATAGCCTTTGTAGGTGTTATTTATTACTCACGAGTTGGCAACTCACCCCCGTTGTGCCACAGTCTTTTGCTGGTCCGCTCCGTCAGTTCAGTAGCGGCGAGCGCACTTGTTCTTTTGCCTCTTTTGCCTGAGCTCGAGATTTTGCTCATAGGTGGGTTATGTTATTATTTTTGTACCACCTTGTATATTCTTTGTATCTAGTGTACTCCATCTACTGTTTCTACCATTATTTTTGTATATTGACCTAGAGATGAGACTGTGAGGTTTGTGGACTTTATGCTGTATTTTGGGGTCGAGCTCACTTGAGTCGACATGATGTTTTCTTATGCTTTATTATGATTATTATGCTTGTTGTCATTTATATTGCGTGGGATTTGTGACCGCCTTGTGGCGAAGAGCTAGCTCCCGCTTGGGGATGCCCTATTTTGTTGGATTCATGTATATTTTTGTTGTACCCATTTTGGGGGCCAGTATTTACAAAGGAGACTCTGCCGAAATTTTCGGAAAAATTGGTATTGTTTTTAAAAAGGGTTTTACATGACTTATTTGATAAACTCGCTTTCAATTGATTGGGTTTTCTTCACTCTTTTGCTTAATTGGTTTTGTTTTCTGGGCTTTGGCTTACTTATTTTACGGACGTCTTTAGACGTTTCGTAAACTTAAGTGCCAGTCACGTTCTGTACCCTGCGGGTCGTGACACTTGGTGAGAACGATATTGTATATTATTTATGGATTTTTTGTCTTCTATATACAGCTTTCTCTCTATTGTCTTTATTTCTTCGCTACGGCGTCGTATATTTGTATTGTATTCATCTTGGCTAGTTTTTACAAAAAGGGGGTGTTGCCAAAATTTTAAAGAAAGAAAGTAGAACTTTTAAGAATTTGGGTTGCGATTTCAAATGTTTCATAAACTTATATTATCTTTTCCGTATTTTCTTGGTTTAGATTTCTGGGTTTTGGCTTTCTTTTACTGCGTTACGTCTTTGGGCGTTGCGTAGTATTAGGGCCGTCATGGGCCAATTTTGGGTCGTGACAAGTTTGGAGTTATATCATATTGGTTTTGTATTGGATTGGACATTTTTGTCTTTACCATGACTCCGATGATTGCGAGATGCTTGACGGAATTTTGATTTTGAGTTATATGCTCATTTTTCATGCGCATGCGTTGCGCTACGATTTGTTTTATGTATTTACGATTACGGAGCCCCGACGACTGGATGGTTTTGCTTAGATGTTTTAGTATTTGGGGGGAGTTTTAATTTAAATTCGGGGTCCGAATTTCTTTAAGGGCGGAAGATTGTAACGTTTTGAAAATCGTTTCGGTGAAATTTCGGAAAAATCGGTAAAATTTGGTGTTTTTCTGTAAAAAGTTAAATTACAAATATCTTTATTATAAAATTAAATATACTTATTCTTGCTATGTGATTGCTATTATTTGGTGTTTATTGAGCCACTGGTGAAATTTCAAATTTTCTGAATTTTTTTCCGAAATTAATTATTTTAATATTATTTTAAATGTCACTAATACATTTAATTAGGGAAAATTACAAATTGGAATGAGTTAAGACAAATTTTGTGCATCATAACACATTAAACAAAATTTTAACATGTGGTTTTTTAATTGAAATGAAGTTGTTAAACGGTGTTTGAAAATATCGAAGAAAAAGGCTTAAACAGTGAATTTAGTGTAAATGGATGTTTGGAGTATAGTATTTATCATTTTCAATCACCCCACACCCATACCCACACTCACACACCCCCATTTTTCCTTCCCCTTGGCTAAATTCAGCAGCCCCCCTCAATTTTCCCCACTTGTTTTGCAAAAGAAAAGAAAAGAAAAGAAAAGAAAAGAAGTAAAAGTAGACTTTGACTTTTCCCCCACTTTCTCCACCTCACTCTCTCTCCTCCCTCACCCCCCCCCACACCCAACCTGGCCGAAAATTTCAGGGAAAAATAGCAGCCCCCCTTCCCACTTCTCCTCTCTTTTTCCATCAAAAAATTTTTGTCAAAAATCAAAGTAAAACCTCACCGAAATCCAAATCCGTCTCCTACCCATTTCTCATTTGCCTATCTAGCATGGATCTTGGTGCAAGGATTTCAAATTTGAGGTCTAGATCGTATGTTTGATCCATGGTTCATGAGGTATAAATCTTGGCCTTTTGTTTAAATTGTTGCTAAATACTTTAGTCTAGCTTAATTATAAGTTTAATTATGGTTTAATTGAAAGATGTGGGTTTTCAAGAGAAGGATTAGATTAGGGTTTTGTTGTGGATTTGTGTTGTGATATATTGTGCATGGTTTAGTGATGTAGATTAACATCTTAAGTTTTGTAGAAAGCTAATCTAGTTGTTAATTACAAACCATTACTTATAAAATGTCCTAATTAAGTTATTTTGCTAACAAGGGTTTTTGGAAAATTGTTAAATGCTTTAGATTAAAATATAATAATGGTTTCATGTCATCATTAATATTATAATGAGTGGTTTAATGCCTTTGGGCCATGCAAAATCAAGCGTAGTTATTGTTTTGTGCATTTTTTTTTATAAGGATTGATGATATTAAATTCTTGAAATGGGTTGTATGGCTTATTTTAGTTATTTAATAAGTATTATAGCCGCTAGATTTGTTTAAACGTCGAGTTTTGTACTAAAACGGGTAATTTTTGCTTGCTATGAAAAATGGCTTTTAAAGTGAATTTGGGGTTTTTGTGAATTTTAACCTATTTTATATTATAATTATTGTTCGTGAATGCGCAAATGAGTGTGTTTGGGTTTTTCTCGATGGTTTGACGTTTGTACATCGACATCGAGGGTTGGTTTGGCTATTCTTGTATTCGTAGGCAATAGGTTTTGACCTATGCGTGATACGCGTGCCGATTTGATTTTCGTATGCCGTTTCGATTTCGAATTTGGTTTTAATGCGATACGGTGCGTTATGATATGTAGGTACCCCATGTGGACTTCGAGACGACAAGAAAGCGCGTGGCAACGTCGGCACCGGCGAGCGAGGATCAAGTGAGTAGATTTATATCTACGTGGAGAAGTCGGGTGGATGGCGTATAACACCCCCGCAGTTCGTGGTGATGTATACAAATACGTATACAAAGATATATATTGATGTTATATTGTTGAGTTTATTGATGATAAAGATAGATTTTAGGTGTGATTGGATAGGTTTAGTGTTGCGAGATCCTAGAGTAGAGGTTGCACCACATTTACACACACACACCCATACTTGCATGCATTCTTCTTTCATATGTGCTTATATGGGGTTATATTGTTATGTGTTCACATGGGTATGGGACTATGTGTTCACATACTGGATTTGAGGATAGTATTTGAAATTTGAGGTGAGTCGATGAGATGTGATTTGAGATCATAAGATCGGTGATTTGGTAGAATTCATGTTTGAGATAAGTTATGATATTATAGCGGATTGTTGGACGACGATACCATGTGAGTAGTGATATCAATAAAATGATCGACATGTGATCGTGTTATGAGATATGATATGTTAGGATGTTTATGATAGGCCGCATTGGGCGATGTATACTTCCTTATGATGTTATGCGCTGATGATATCGGTTGTACGGGATTGTCGATCAGTAGTAGTCAGATCATGATTATATTGATGATATTAGTATTGTACTAGACATAGATCAGTACCCGGTTTATGACCTTGATAAAAAGGATACCAGATGAATAATATGAAGAATATAATGTTGACCGTACCCAGATTTGGGGTGTCGTACGACGGATTTACATACGAGCTATTTATTGATGTTTGATCCGCACTCTTGACTTGGGAATATTGATTATAGATATGGTATCGGATGTGACATTATCGAGGCGGGATCAACGACTAATATATATATACATATGTATCGACTCAGGTGTTAGGCGGTTTCCTTACCTTTAGTTTAGTTTGACAGCTTAGCCCTATAGTTTAGTGTAGTTGTTAGCCCATATTAGTTGTCGTTGTGTCTAGTATTCAGCTCCCGCACTTTATTGTTGTTCGCTCCGCATCGCCTGCTTACATTATGATTCATATTCTATTGTTGATATCATGCTGTTAGGACACCAGCACCATTACCGATGACGCGTATGTACCACGTACACTTACTTGCCGGCTCACACACATCTTCATCGGTAATTGCCATATCACGAACACTTTAGAAAATACTATTTTATTTGACATAGGTTGTTAGCTAATAGTTTAGACATGATATTAGTGTACTTGCCTTATATGCTAGTTTAGACATTGTAGATATTACTTGCTACTTCATGCATGTTATTATTCATTGATATGCCGCATTCATGGATTTTTATGTCTATATTGACTGTTTACATGCTATTGAGGATTTGGATTCGGATTTTCATGAGATTTCCTGGATTTGGGGGAAAACTGCAAAAACACTTATAAAATTCTTTCTCTTTTTTTTTAAAAGAAAAGTGTGGTTTTCCCATGATGTATGAGTCGTCCACCAGGAGTTTGCTGATGGATTTCGAGAACCGAGTTCGAGGAGTGGAGGAAGTGTTTCGGGTACATGGTGGACCCGGTGCGGTACCCCGGGGCAAGAGGATCGCAGATGATGGTGTTGAGCCTGGCAGGGGAGCACTACCGACCGGTGATTTTACCCGATGCGTCGGATATCCGAAGGATCCCATCGTAGACTTGAGATGGATGGTAGGGGACGGTCTGGACTGACGGCGCCCTAGATATTGAGATTGAGACATTGAGATTTCAAGATATTGAGGTACTGAGGTTTGATGATACAGGCCAGTCCGGATATCCGGAGCCTGAGATTTTGAGATATTGAGATTTATGTTTTGTGTCGATGCTAGACATTGTTTATGCTGATTTCATTATGATACCTCATTTTAAAAATACAAAGGAAATCTCACTAAATTATGATAGCAGTTTCTTTAGTACATGTATTCTGTTTTCGTGCATTCATACATCATCCATATGATATATTGCTACCTGAGTCACTGACACAGGCACATGGGATTACACTCGGGTTAGATATTTACCCTAGTCATTGTTATAGGCTGCATTTTATATACATTTGAGGATATATTATATTCTTATGACCTAGGATTGCGTTGTTCATGCGGTTTCTGTTCGCAGATGTTTTTTCTACTCACGAGTTGGCAACTCACCCCCGTTGTGCTACAGTTTCTTGCAGGTTTTGCCGTACAAGTTTCATTATGGCTTTGCTTGCACTACTTCCTTTTCCTGGTGATTTGCTAGTAGGTGGGTTTATTTGTATCGTACACCTCATTATATACCTTGTATATTATTACTCTGTTGTATCTAGAAGTTCCATCAACCTAACTTGTATTTATTTTGAGATAGAGACCAGTGATGTTTATTCCTTCGACCTTAGAGTCGCGCTTTGTATTTCTATGGATTTCTTGCTGTTTTGAGTTTCCTTTTGAGTTTTGATCCTTGCCCTTGGCGTTGTATATTATATTTCTTGTTTGGTTGTGATCGTCGATTGACGAAGAGCTAGCTCTCTCTTGGGGATGCCTTTTATTGATTTCGTATACTATTCATGTTGTATCCCGTTTGGGGCCAGTATTTACAAAGGAGACTCTGCCGAAATTTTCGGGAAATATTTGATGTGTTTTTTTAAACGCATAATTCGGCTTATGCTATTAAAACTACTTGATTTAAATTGGTTTTCCTTCAGTCTACTACTTTTAATTTCTAGGTTTCGGCATACTTAGAACACGTACGCCTCGAGACGTTTCGTAGTTTAAGTGCCGGTCATGTGCCATACTTTCGGGATGTGACAGTTGATCTTAGTTGATGGAGTTGGTGACTTAAGTAGAGTGACGTACCATGTGTATGTTCCGCGGTATAGTTACGATACGCTACTTCTCTTAAGAAGCCTTAGGATGTACATTTCTTAGCACAGTATTATATTCATTCCTATGATCTATACTCATCGTTATCGGTTGGTGATTTGTTACCACGATTGCATAGGCAGAGAGAGCTGCAGCTAAAGTTGCGGTCAGCATGAGCTCATTTTGGACAAGGATTGACCAGGGCGAAATTCCGGTGACACACGATTGCATAGATGTGTCGTTTTATTTTGTTTTAATGCCATGAGCGTTTGATGGATTGCTTTTATGAATTTCTCGGACATGCAGATCAGCACTAGAGGATTGGGCCACTGCTAGAGACCGGCTAGATTGTGATGACCGTTGATGTATCGTCTATTCTTGAGGATTGAGGCACTGTTCAGCGTGTGGACGAATGAGCCAGTTGCTGCTGCGAATGACAAGATATCGCCCCAGATATTTGAAGTTATTGCAGCACGAGTTTATACTTAGAGATATGATAGAAGATCGCTAGTCACACAAGGATGAATGACTAGGAAATGTGGTTCATTCGCTTACCCCGATGCAAGGTCATTAGATTGATTGATTCCAGCTAGAGAAGACTTCACGCAGGTACGTTGAGAGTCGATAGAAAACGATCGAATGTCATAAACCCATTTTTCCAAGTTTACGGTATTCGGAAAAACATGCAAGTAATTCTGTGGACCCTCTAGAAGAATGAAACCCTAACTCGATATAATGACCATTGGAACGCTTTTGAACCTTAGGGTCTACAGCAGTTCTGCGGTGCCATTAATGAGGCTTGGGCTTGCCTTTCTACGGCTGGTCCACAGGTACCGTGGCATGTATTGAATATTATTAAACTGTACTCAAGAGTTGAGCTCGTCGGGGATTATGGAACTTTGACGAATCGATCCAAAAGTTCGACGTCGTTCGGATATCATATGATGGGATACATTGCTTGGGAGACTCCAGATATGAGTATAGCCGTTGGAGCGCAATCCATGCAGCAACGAAGAGACGAGTACGAATCAGTCGACATTAGAGAAAAGTGGAGTAAGAGGTTCGTACGAGCTTTCGACGAGATGACGTTCTTCTCATTTGACATCAGAAATGTGATACGCATGCAGAGGTGTTGTATATGGATATATCTTCCAGAAGGAGTCATAATGAGGATGCAGCCGTTGGGGGAACAAGAAAAAGATTTAGTGAAGGGTGTTGACTTCCGGGCAGTTCAGTAGGAATGAAAATTGGAGAGACCCCGACAAGATCTTTCTGAAAATATTAAATGAGAAGACTTGGACCCAGGATCAGTCGTACTACGCACACACAGTAGGCCAGAGTTCAGTATCGTCGATGAGAAATGTTATGAGTGACCATGATAGTGTAGGGTTCCAAGGCACTCTTGTGAAGATTCATAAAGCATCATTCATGCCCAAATATAATTTTAGATGTGCCGAACAACCCAAAGACGGGATCTTTGCTAGATTATTAGGGTTTAACATGCAAGATAACAACTTTAAACCTAAGTGTGAGGGATTACAACCTTTGTAGTCCGCTCCTTCGCTTCACAAGCTCCGAGTAGAAGTCCCTTCGCCGCGATCCACGATCTCCCAGACTCAAGTGAGGCTCCACGACTCGAACGATCCATGCTAGCTTGTATTGTTCCGCTTCTCCGATGATCTACGTCGAAGTTGCTATAACCCAAGCTCTCTCACTCTAATGAGGTGAACACCCTAATCTAATGGGCTAGATTAGATGAGGATGATGGAGTAGTATTTATGCTATCTTTTTAATTCACTTTCTCACAAGAAATCATCATAAAAGGAATTTCAAGTGAGCTCTCTCAAAAACTCAAGAGAGAAGAAGATGAAAAATAATGAGATAATTTCTTTTGTGATGAATAGTAGATAAGAATATATGATTGATATGGAACCATGGTCAAGGATGATAGGCTTAACCTTTGTAGAGAATAAACTAGAGCTAGGGTTTGGTTAGGTTAAGGATAAGTATCAACCATAATATCTTAACCAAGACAAAAAGGAAACCCTTCTAGAATAATCAAGAAAGAGCAAACCCTAATAAAACCCTAATCTCTTTTTATCATCCTTAAACATGTTTCATAATAAATCATATCATGTCACAATAATATATATCACATATATATTATATATTTGCAACAAAAGAAAATAATACAATTAACATATATCGCATATATATCAATGTATTAATCCGGTGAGAAAATGAAATAATAAAGCGAGCCATTATTAGATAATGTAATACAATATATCATATATATCATTATACATTAAATCATCGAATCAACAATTGATCCGACGATCCGGCTATATCGAATATAACCGACTAATATATCATGTACCGATTCATCGAATCAACACTTGATCCGATGTCCCGGTTCATATCTAAATATCGCGAGAATATAATACGGTATCTCATATCGCATTATCCTCGGTCCTGCACATATCTCATATGTGCCTCTACTCCGTTTTGCCTGAGCCAAGAAACCTCTGTGTAGGACTCTAAAGAATCGTCAATACGCCGGTAGCAGGTGATGATCATATCAAACACCCAAAAGCTGCAAGCGGTCAGCTAAAAGTAACAGCCACCCAGGTATTGATTGATCAGAAGATCAACAAGCTATCCTGTTCGTTCTCCTGTGAATCCAATCAGTAACATTCCCGTACAGTCCGGTCTATTCGTCTGATATGTCGCATATCAAGTCTAGGGGTGGTATACGTCAGACCCCAGTAACCGATAAGTCGTGTCGATGTGAGGCTCATAACAGGTTGAGAAACTACTGGTAACACTTACCAGTATATCTCTATATCAGCCCTGGCCAGGGACTTCCAGTTATAGCCAATCGAACACAGCACAACTGTCACGACCCGAAAGAGCACGTGACTGGCCTTTGAACCATATGAAGTCTATAGGACCCCATCTGATCCAAGTAAGCCAAAAGCCCATAAATCTAAAACCATTTTAAGGAGTAAATAAGGAATACTGGTTTTAAGAAGTAAAGAAATCATGTTTTGAAAATCAAAGTTTTTAAATAACTTTCCGAGTATGCATTTTTAAAATGTGTAACCTTTCCTGAAAATTTCGGCAGAGTTTATTTTGTATAAACTGGCCCCGAACGGGGTACAACAAGAACAATATATATGAAATGATAAAAGGCATCCCCAAGCGGGAGCTAGCTTTTCGTCAATCGACGGTCACAACCACGCAAGCAATAATAATATACAACGCCAAAGGGCGAGGATCAAAACCCAAAAAGAAACTCAAACAGCCAGAAAACCATAATACTACAAGCGTGACTCTAACGTCGAAATAATACATCGCTGTCTCTAAGTCTGAAACAATATACAAGTTTTGGTTGATGGAATGACTAGATACAAATGAAAGTACATGTACAAGGGTGGTTCTGATGCAAAAGAACCCACCTACCAACGCAAGTCACCCATATGGAAGCAGTGTGCCAGAAATGCTGCTATGGAATCTGTACGGCAAAAACCTGCAAGAACTGTGGCACCACGGGGGTGAGTTGCCAACTCGTGAATAGAAAATATCTACACGCAGAAATCGAATGTATGACCCATCCTAGGCCAATACGATCAGATATATATATATATATATATAAACCTCAATATGAACAAGTCTGAAGCATGCTAAACTGGCAATGTAATCTCTATACATGAGTGTAGTGCCAAGTGCTCGTGCCAGTGCCTCAGGTAATAGCATATTATAAATGTGAGGTATGATCAATGAAATCAATCTGCATGTACGTGGATCCCGTCCACTCGTCACCCAATGACAATAACCATCATGCATGTAAATATCATCAGCATATGCATGGAAATATGAGGATATAAACCACCTGTGTCCCTCGCGACACGTCAAAATCAGGGAACCGGAGTGGCCAGCATCGACACTCGAAAACATCATGAAAACTGTGCCCAGCATCGGCACATAAATCCTCATATATCGGGCTCCGTCAGTCCGGACCAGCCCACGGGCTCCTTCTGCGAAATCGGCCCTCGGCCCCATCAGTACGCCCATATCCATCTATCGACCCCAGTCGGTATCCTCCGGATAACCGCCAGGTCCAACCAATCAACGGTAGGTACACGCCCGCCTCCAGGCTCAATCGGCAAAGTCCTTCGATAATCTTGCCGAGGGGAACCATACCGGGTCCACCATGTACCCGCAATCGGCTCGTCCACTCATCGAATCGGGTTTCACATGTCGCTCTCAGCACCGAGAAAACACATGGTGGACTCACTGAAATATCATATCAAGGGTAACCGGGTTTTTAAAGCAATGACATATTCTCTTTTGAAATACCCACGGTTCCCAAATCCAGAAATATTATGGAAATAGCAACTCTCAATGCGTATAATCAGAAGACATGATGTATGTGACATGTAAAAGAAAAGTAAGCATATCAGTCTGTCATGCAAGAATCATATCTTGAATGCAATAGTACTACAGTGTAGTGACATGGCAATTATCGATGATGAAGTTTATGAGCCGGCAAACAGTGCACGTGGAACATACGTATCATTGATAATGGTGCTGGTGTCCTAGCAGCATGACTGTAATATATCAACAACACAAGCGATGCATTGCAAATAGCATGAAAATGCGGAATCGAATAATCAACGCAACAGTAAAGAATCTACCTCAAAAACTATATCATGCAGCCTTGCCTTTTGAAATAAGACGAATCGGGGTTTTTGGTAAAATAAGGGCTACGGTGTTTTAAGAACAGATGCTACATTTGAAAATATCCGTAGAATCCATTTTTGCCTATCTTTAAAATATCCCCGATTCGTTAGTTTTGAAATAGGTATGACTCGGGTCTAGTCTACGCCTACTATGCGAACTACGGACCCAACTATCAAGTCAATCGGCAGGGATATGGAAACCACCTAAATCTGAGTCGATATACATATAAATACACAATAGTCGGTGATCTCGCCTCAATAGTATCACGTACGATACAGTATATCATATGACATCCTCGAGTCATTAGTGCGGATCTAACATCAATATATGGCTAGTACGGTAATTCGTCGTACGGCATCCCAATAGCTGGGTACGGGTCAATATTACATTCATCTCATCGCATATCAGGTATCACTACCATCATATCACATAGTCTAGGGTACAAGTCTAAGTCTAGTACCATCGATACCATCTATATAAATATGAATGCGAGGTAAAACACATGCCCAAAGGCCCGCTAAAACCATCATGTCGCATCTCAAATACGAACTCTGTCATATCGCCGAATCTCACGGCCTCAATCAAACTTCATCGACTCATCTCAATCCCACGTATCATACTCAAATCCCGTATATGAACACATAGTCCCATACCCATGTGTAGATATACACACCTCCAAATGCGCACAGATAAAAGAAAGAATGTATGCAAGTATATGTGTATGTGTATGTGTGGGTGCAACCACTACTCTGGGGTTTCGCACTATACTAAACCAATACATCCTTATCATCAATAATTCCATTATTACCATCAATAATCTTAAACAACACATAATAAATATACGTGTGTATACGTATTTGTATACATCACCACGGACTGCGGGGGTGCTATACGCCATCTGTAGGGTTCCTTGGCACACTCAAGAGGTTCCACAAGGCATCAACTATGCCAAATTCAAATTTTCCGGTGCCGAGAAACCCTAAACTAGATCGATTACTAGAGGTAAGGCGAAAGAACATGCAAGTTAACGACTTAACTACAAGTGAAAGTGACTACAACTTTTGTAGATCCGGTCCTCCACTTCTTTAGCTCCGTGATGACGTCACTCCGCTGCGATCATCGGAATCCAGGACTCTAGCGTTGGTTTCGTCGGAGAAATAAGCGGGCTAGGTCGTTGACTTCGATGCCGAAGATGATCTACGTCGGGGAAACTCAAACTCAAGCTATTCCTTCACTTGGTCAAAAACTTTGTGAAGAGAACACCCTATACTACATGGCAAGTAGTAGAGGATGAAGAAATAGGAAGTGGGTTCACTTTAGAATTGGATTTCTCACTCTTTTTCCCATGGCACCATTGGAGCTAGCAAGCTTTTGTGGAGCTTGATGAAGAAGAAGAAGAAGAAGAAGAAGAAAAAGAATCATATGAATAATAAAATGAATCCAAATGAAACTTATCCTTTCAATTATGGTACCATGGTTGAGCTAAGCCATCATGCTTAACTCATGTAGAGAATTAACCAAAGCATTAGGTTAAAGGTTGGGTTAACTAATATCTTTAAACAAATGACAAAAGTGTTGACTTTGTCAATGTTTTTCAAGCTTCATGAAGCTTGATAACTTTGACCAAAGTCTCACTACTTTTGTTATTTGTTAGGAAATTAGTAAGCCCTAATTTAACCTTGATTTGGTATAGGTCTCATACACACAACTTGTTTGTATCATCAAGCATGATACAAACTTGTACACTTGCATATATCACATATAAACAATGTGCACAATGAAGTGAGAAAATCAATCTTAAGTGAACCAATACTAGTTAATGTAAAGTAATATATCAAATATATAATTATACATTAAATCATTAAATCAACATTTGATTTAACGATCCGGTCATATTGCATATAACCGACTAATATCAATAGTAACAACTTATCGAATCAACACTTGATCCGATAACCCTGCTATATCGCATACAACCGATTAATGTCATAAATCGCGAGAATAGAATACAGTATCACATACTGGTATTATTCTCGGTCCCGCACATATCTCATATGCGCTCCTATTTCGTTTCGCATGAGCCAGGAAACCCCTGTGTAGGACTCTAAAGACTCGTCAATACGCCGGCAGTTGGTGATGATCATATCAAACACCCACAAGCCGAAAGCGGTCTGCTAAACGTAACGGCCACCCGGGTATTGAGCGATCAGAAGATCAACGAGCAAGCCCGCTCACACTCCTGTGAATCCAACCAGTAACACTTACCGTACAGTCCGGTCTGTTCGTCTGATATGTCGCATATCTCGTCTAGGGATGGTAAACGTCAGACCCCAATAACTCGATAATTCGTGTCGATATGAGGCTCATAACGGGTCGAGAAACTACTGGTAACACTTACCAGTAAATCCCTAAAGCAGCCTTAGCCAACGACTTCCTGTTATAGCCAATCGAGCACAGCGCAACATCAACTCCCTATACCGGGAGAAACGAAACCCCTCCTATCGCTCATTGCCTCCATGTGATTCGGGACTGTACCCAAAAACCACCGTTTTGCATGCCCTCTTGGACGTGGTAAGGTGGAAATCAAAGCAAAGTGGGAATCACACAAGACTCTCTGACGATCTCGGGTATACAGACTAACCTGTACCAGTGTCACCAGAGAACTGCCATCTGACGTAAGGTATAATACCATCTGGGAGTTCTCGGCGAGTCCGTCCAGTGTACCCAGTCTCCACCGTGCACCCGTATATCATCTCTGATGTCAAACACCAATGGATATGGGATCACCCATCGCCCATCTGTATGGGTCGAGAAGGTATACGCTAGTCTACTCTGGTATATCGATGCCCCGTCTCGATACACCCACGACTAGGGACTTTGAAGGATGTACTTATAGACTACCATGTCCCCACTAGTATGATCCGAATCATAGTCCAGGTAGTCAAGTACACATCCTAACGGCTTTACCAACATGTAACAGAGAGACAATCAGTGTACACGTTAAAGTAAAGAGTAAGCAGATAGCATACTATCATATCGAGCAAGAAAGTCATCCCTATATATGTCCAAGCATCCACTACAATATACATCCTATGTATAGTAATGGCCTCTAGGGCATACATATAACTAACAATCTCCCACTTGCACTAGGGCCATCTGATAGCAGTGGTTGTAGTATCTCATACTCAACCATCCCATAAAAGTCTCTCTCTGGGAAAAGGCCTTTGTGAGTGGATCCGCCGTGTTGTCCTCTGAGTCTACTCTCCAAACCTCGATCCCCTGAAGATAAACCATCTCCACGATCAGGTGACACTGCCTTAGAATATGTCTGGATCACTGATGGGACGGGCGTTCCTTGGCATAAGCCACAACTCCATTGTCACACAATGGGAGGAACGAAGTTCATCTCATGAACTAATATACACGCAGACTGCCTCTTTGGTAGCATCTTTGGTAGCGATGTATCCAGTCTTTATCGTCTAGTATGCCACGGTATCTAGCTTGGAACTCTTCCAACATACCGTCCCTTTACTGAGGGTAAAGACAATGCCTGCGACTGACATTCAGTCGTCCTTATCACCCTGGATCTTTTCCAGTGATTCTCCCCAAGATCAATTGATACCATCTCACTACAACTAGTGAGTATCCTAACATCCAATTAGATCTATTTCATAGATCCAAAACCCAGGATTTAGGAGGTATCACTTTGATCCTTTATGGAGAATCCTTGTGATAAGCGGAGATTGACCGAGCGTAGCATAGGAAACTTCTTCCCTATCATGAGTATGTCATCCACGTACCCTACGAGGATCACCACCATACTCCCTACTTCCTTTATGTATATACAAGGTTCATCTACCATTTTGATGAAGTCAAACTCTTTGACTACCACATCAAAACAGATGTTCCAACTCCGCGATGCCTGCTTTATCACATAAAACATCTTGCACACGTTTCCGCTGCCCCCACTATCTACGAAGCCCTCTGACTGTGTACTTACAGACTCTCTCTTCTAAAACATCATTTAGAAAAGCAGTCATGACACCCAACCGCCAGATATCGTAGTCATGGTATGTAGCCGTGGCAAGTAGGATCTGGATGGACTTAAGCATAGCTACTTAGAAAAGGTTTCATCATAACCCATACCTGGTCAATGCTGCAAACCTTTAGTAAGTCTAGCTTTGAAAGTCTCAACTTTTTCATGTACACCAAGTAATCTTCTCAAGATATACTTGCTCCTGATGGGGATTTAACCCTTCAGATAAAGCAACCAAAGTCCATACTTTGTTGGTGTACAAGGATGCCATCTCAGATCAATAAGCAACCATCCATTCTTACAGAGTCCTACTCCTGATGGCCAGCTCGAAACTAGTTAGGTCATCATCCCATGATGCAATCCTTGCTCTCACTGTCATAGAGAAATCGAGGTATCTCTAAGGTGGGTGAGGAAACCTACTAGATCGGCGGAGAGGTTGAGGTTCGTTGGTTACTATTGAATCCTTTGGTTCTACCAAATCATCTGCTGCAGTTTGTATAGCTGGAACTGTTTCCAGTCCTACCTCATAACCAATAATTTCTTCACAAGAAATTCCCTTTCACAAAGGTGGCATGCTGAGAAACAAAACATTTTTGTTCCTCAGTTAGGTAGAAGATATTCCCTTGCGTATGCTTGGGATATCCAACAAACTTCCACAGATCTGACTTTGCCTCGAGCTTGTCCGGGTTATGCTTTTTAGACATAGGCCGGACAACCCCAAATCTTAACTGACTTAAGAGATGGGCTCTTCCCTTTCCATATCTCATATGATGTGATAGGCAACTGATTTGATCGGAACCCTATTCAATAGGTATGCAACTTCATAAGTGCATAACTCCCTAAAATGAAATAGGAAACTCAGTAGTACTCATCATAGAGCACACCATATCTAATAAGGTGTGATTGCTTTGCCCCGATACACCGAGGTGCTGTGGTGTATACAGATGAGTAATGCTGAGAGAGAAACTCATTCTTAGAATGGTCCAGGAATCCCGTGCTTAAGTATTCTCCTCCTTGATCACATCAAAGGACATATTACTTATACCCGTTTTTGGTTCTATACTTTTAACTTATATTCTGTGAATATCTCAAAAGGTTCGGACTTGTGTTTCAACAGGAACATATATCTGAATCTTGAGAGATCATCAGAGAAGGTAATGAAGTACAAAGAACCGGTCTTGGCATGTGTAGACAGGGGACCTTCATACATCAATATGTATTATCCCAAGAGTTCGCTAACTCTTTCTCTGTTTCCAATAAACAGAGCTATGGTTATCTTATCTCTGTGACATGACTGGCAAGTTTCACAAGATGTAAATTCAAACTAATTTAAATATGCATCTATATGTAACTTCAGCTAGTCGGGTCGCATTGATATGACCTAGTCTACAATACCTCAAGAAGGATTCGTTTATTTTTGAACTCTTCCTTTTGTGTGTGTTCTATATACTAAGAACTGTGGTTTGATTTAGAACGTCAATACTTTTAGATAACGTGCCTGAACCGATCAACTCTTGATATAGGAAATGTTCAAAACATTATCCAATCAATACAAAATTATATCCTTCTTTATCTAAATAAAGAGACTGATATGATTTTGTATATCAGGCTCGGTATCTAATAACATTTGTTCAGAATCAATGTATTCTGGTAATACAGGGTGACAGTGACCAACAGACTTGGCTGCAACACTTGCACCGTTTTCTGCCTCATGAAACTTATCACCCGTTCTCAGTTCCCTACCTTTCTGTAGCCCTATGTAATAGATTACATATCTGGGATCCCGATCCTGTATCAAATACCCAGGATGTAGAGGATACAGAGAAACAGTTCTTTTTAATGAACACACCCGAAGGAGATGCATCATATGCACTTTCTTCGTTTGGGCGGCATAGGAATTCTGGTATTCCTCTATTTCCTTCTCTGTCTTATAACAATTATAAGTTGGAGCGGGACCAACGTTCCCCAGCTCAGTATAACAAGCGGGTTCGGTCAATACATCCGTATTATTATCTTGATTAAGGCGCGACATGGTCGCTACCTGGAGAGAGAGAGAAGAAAACACTTTGCGTGCGCTCTTGCAAGATCAGATTGGTTATTATTTTATCTAATCAGGATGGCTCCCACTGTTTTTATCAAATCTTCCTTTAAACCCTAAAAGGAAAGACTAGCCGGGATTAATTACACGCTACAAGTTCGCCAATCTTTCAGCCAGGCCAGTGTCGGTACTTTGAGGGAGGTTCCCCGTGCTTTCGCACGGACCTAATTACAGTAAACCTCGTTTTCCCAGAGGCGTAACCCCGTTGACACCTTTCTAGACACCTACTTGATCGGCTAATTGTAATGTGTAAAACCCTCCCAGGAGTAACTCTTACTCACTGCGGGTATCGGGATCCAACTATCTCATAGAAGGTATGCAATCTCATTGCAAATTTCAATACTTGAAATTCCCAATAATATTTTGCCCCTAGCGTCCTATGACCTTGACAAAGGCCAACAAACCATAGGCTGCTAGTCAAGTTCAACCCGTCATTTCTTGATTGAATTAAACCCACCCGTACGGCCCTTAACAAAAGCCAACAAGGTCGCACGACTACCCTAATCCAATCTGCATCATATGCATAAGCAGATAAGTACTATTCAGCTACCGCACACTACGCCTTGACAAAGGCCAACAAACGCAGCACGAATACTAAACAGTCCTTATCTGAAATGACGGAGGGCTACGACAGGTTTTTCTGAAAACCTATTGCGTAATGATCTTGATATCGTTGTAGAATCAAATGATTTTAAAATGGAGTGTTTTTGAGGCTTTTCTAGTTTTGCTAAAGGGGTCACTCCCGGTGAATGGATCGTCGGCCCTTTCCTCATCGAATAAGGTGCAGGATATATCACATATACCACTGTGCAAAGCAAAAACAATAGAAGCAATCAAAAGACAAACCGAGGGTTGTAGCATCTTCCAGTCATTGCTAAAGGGGTCACTCCCGGTGAAGGGATCTTGGCCCTTTCCTTATCGAATAAGGTGCAGGATGTTCTACAAGGAACACCACGATGCAAAGCAAGAACTGTAGCTACCTATTTTTGAAAATTCGATTCCACAACATCTTTTAGGTTTCTTTTCTTTCATTAATCATATTAATGAAGTCTCATCATTTAAATCACCTAAACATCACAGATAAATACGACGTACACTTATGCCATCCGCATTCGCCTCGATGTCCCCTCGTGCACCATTAGGTTAGGTAACTAACGGCAGAGCAGGGCAAGGCTAGCGCGGGTGTAAAACATAAGTAACGTCTATATAATATATCAAATATACTATATATAGTATCTATCACAACATATCAAATGATCACATCACAGATATCGCAGCAGAAGAAACATATGAAATATTGGATATACTAGGACGTCCGTGTTTTCAATACGAGCCTGTATAAAACACGGATTCCACGGTCGCGATGAATAGCCAAACCCACACCCCTAGACCTCTACGAGAGCGGCAAGCAACCCTACCAATTCTAGAGTTAGGAGACCCGGACTCGATTCCTCAAGTTGGTCTCCCATTGGACTCCAGAACCCGGTTACTTGTGCTCTCCTCCTTGGGTCTATCCTAGTGCGGAAAAGTAAATAATATACAAATGGTGACATCAACCTCGTCCCGGAAGTGCCCCAATAAAAGAATATTACATACATTTTATTTTACATGAATGAAATAAAAACCCACATCTCACATAAAACCCCCGGCTATTCAAAACGCGACGATCCAATATAACATATCCAGCAACACATAACATCACATGTCATCAACGTAAGTAAATATGCGCATCCCAATTGTCGTTGACATATAGCAACGAAACCGGCGATATCACATATTACACTTACGGTCGCAGAAAAGAAAGTGTAAAACTACAACAGTTGGAATCCGCAATCTCCTTAGACATCGCATGCCTAATCAAATGAATTCCGTAGACATCGCATGCCTAACAATTATAAACCCCGTATTTTAGTCTCATTATCGAAAACACTTTTCAATACCAAGTCGGGCAATTCAACAAGATTCCCGACATCATGAACGAATGCTCGTCGTAAACTTTAGTAGACGGCCGCACCCCCGATACCATCGACGAAGTGCACCAAGGCGGAACACCGCTGCCGCGAGCACCCGGACGGATGCTTTAGGCGACGGGGTTCTCCTACAGTCACTTGGCCGGGGCTATGGGGCGTGGCTGTCCATTAAGTTTATCCGGCGAGAATTCGCGTACGCTACGTGATTGCGACGGACTTTTGATCACATCAAAATTCCGTGGCAACCGATCAAGTGAGACTAAACTGCTATGTTTATAACATCCAAATCGGTTATCTCATAACTACTTGTGGATTCCAAATATTGTATCACATTCCAGATAAATAGAAAATGTTAAACTTTCCGATCGAACAATCAAACATCCATGTTTTCCTGAAACTGCTCAACACATGAAATAAGTTTAAAAACATTCACTTCATGCCACAGTACCAACAGTCCAGCTGTAGAAGGGTCAAGCCAACACCTCACATGTGGCACGCCGTACTGCCCCAAACCCTAAGGTTCAAAGGGCAGTTCAAGACGGTCACATAATCGAGTTAAGGTTTGTTGTCTTCTAGAGGGTCCATCGCGTTACTTGCACTACTTAGAACGTTTTCAAACTACGGAAAAATCCAACTCTTGGAAATTTGTCGGCAGGGGAAAAATTGGGTATTTATATCCGGTCGAACTTTTTAACATGTTCTAAAATTATCCGGAAAAACTTAATAAACAAAGTTAAATAATCCGATCAAATTATCGAGTCCGCAATACACCCCAGAAAACTCAACTCTTGAGTGAAACAAAAAAATTCCCAGAAGAATCAACAAACACCAACTGAGGTTACTGTGCAAAAAGGATTCCCTGATCTTTACATACGACCGCGGAACCGCCGCCAATACCATGTTACGGCCACGGTTTCGCGGTGCTTTAGTCGTCTTACAGTCACGTACTTCACAGTAACCCTTGTAGTTGCCTGCTGATATTTTTGAGAATTTTTAATTTGGAAAAATCCACTGTTTTAAAATTTGTACAGATAGCGGTGTCGATTGGGGTTTTGGGGTTCGATCGGGTTTCTAACTTCGTCTACACTTTGCCTAAAGCTATAGCTAGGCTCTGATACCACTGTATGGTTCCTAAGCACACTCAAGCGGTTCCA
Source organism: Agapanthus africanus (assembly GCA_030015575.1). NCBI lineage: Eukaryota > Viridiplantae > Streptophyta > Magnoliopsida > Asparagales > Amaryllidaceae > Agapanthus > Agapanthus africanus. Next base: position 330,866,379 of record JASDDO010000022.1, read on the forward strand.
CAAGGCATCAACCATGCTAAATTCAAATTTTCCGGTGCCGAGAAACCCTAAACTAGATTGATTACTAGAGGTAAGGCGAAAGAACATGCAAGTTAACGACTTAACTACAAGTGAAAGTGACTACAACCTTTGTAGATCCGGTCCTCCACTTCTTTAGCTCCGTGATGACTTCCTCCGCTGCGATCATCGGAATCCCGGACTCTAGCGTTGGTTTTGTTGGATATATGTATGCCCTAGAGGCCATTATATGATAGTGGATGTATATGTACATGTATATATATATTCAGTGTACATTCTTGCTCGAAATGATAGTATGCTATCTGGTTCTACTTTATCTGATATGTTGATTTGATCATGCTTTTATTCATTCATACATGCTGATAAAGCCCTGAGGATATCGGCTTGACTACAGTGATTATGACAGAGATCATACTAGTGGGACATCTGTAATTTATAAGCATATCCTGAAATGTCCCTAGTAGGAGGTGTATCGATATACCAGAGTAGACTAGCGTATATGATACTAGACCCATGTGATGGGTGATGGATGTTCCCACATTCATCGATGTTTGACATCAAGATCATATACGGGTGCTCCGTGGTGACTGGGTACACTGGACGGACTCACCGAGAACTCCTATATGGAATTATATCTATCGTCGGATAGTGGTTCTCAGGTGACACTGGTACAGGTTAGTCTGTAGACCCGAGATCGTCATAGAGTCTTGTGTGCTCTCCCACTGTACTTTGGTTACCACCCTACCACGGTTCTACTGAGTCGTGCAAACAGGTAGCCGTTGGGTACAGTCCGGAGACACACGAAGGCGATGAGTGATAGGAGGGGTTTCGTCTCTCCCGGTATTGGGTGTTGATGTTGTGCTGTGCTCGACTGGTTATATCAGTAAGTCCCTGGCCAGGCCTGCTGAGATTTACTGATAAGTGTTATCAGTAGTTTCTCGATCTGTTATAGACCATTCACCGGCACGACTTATTGAGTTATTGGGGTCGACGTGACCATCCCTAGACTCGATATGCAGCATATCTGACGAAGAGACCGGTCTGTACGGTAGTGCTGCCGGTTGGCTCGACGGGAGTTGTAGTAGGTTCGCTTGTTTTCTTCTGATCGCTCAATACCCGGGTGGCCGTTACGTTTAGCTGACCGCTTGCGGCTTGGGGGTGCTTGATATGATCATCACCCACTGCCGGCGTATTGACGAGTCTTAGAGTCCCACAAAGGAGTTGCCTAGTCCAGGAGAAACGTTGTGGTGCGCGTATGCGATATGCGCATGGACCCGGTTAAAATGTGCGTTTGCGATACCGTATATTAATTGAGCGGCTTGCTTTTGGTCGGGCCGTATGTGATATGACCGGGTTGATAAATCAAGTGTTGATTTATCATTTAACCATTAGCTTCTCACTAGAAATCCTATCTTGTTTCTTTTGGATGTATGCATGCATGTATGCATTCATTCTTGTTCATGCACATATGGATGTGCATGCACACATGCATACATACATCATTCTATCATGGTTGCATATACATTGAAAATGGTGGCAATATAAGACTCACACCATGGGTTTTTATATGGATTATTATTGCATTTGTGTTAAAACAAAAAGGAAAAGAAAAAGGGTTAATTCATGGATTGTTTCTACACTCTTCTTCTTCTTACCATGCTCACCTACTTATTAACCCTTGGTTAATTTTTCTTTGGTGTTTTAAACTCAAATACAATAATATCTTTATAATTAACCATGGTTTGAGATGAGAAGTGGAAAATATATACACTTATATTTTTCATTTTCTCATTAGAGTTTATCTTCTCTTCTTCTTAAAAAGCCATCATCTTCTTCAACCTTGCACCTTTTGCTCTCTAGACTTTTCAAGTGAGCAAAATACTCAACAAGATAGGATTTTGAAGTGAGAAAGAGAACCACAACACCATTCTACACAAGTCTTGCCCACTTGTTTAGAGTGTTAGCTTCATTTCATTCTCTTGATAAAGTGATGTTGCAAGCTTGGACAAAGGAGCTTCGGGTGGATCGTCGTGGACGCTAGAAGACCTCAAGCTAACCGTTTTCCAACTCTCAAGTGTCCAAGGAGTCAAGAATTGGGAGCTACAATGGTTGTACTCTCAAAACCCTAGCCTTTGTGACTTGTATTGTTTTGAAACCCTAATTTTCTAGGATATATCCTTTGTATGCTTACTTAGCACCATAAAAATTTGATCTTTGTGACATGTGATGCTTCCAAACCTCTCATAGGGTGCTAGGTAAACCCAACATTGGTATCAGAGCCGACCTAGAACATTAGGCGATACTTTAGCGAAGTATAAACTCCGATCGAACCGAAATACGAAATTACGTGACACTCTCTGGACATTTTTTGAAAACTAATATTTTTCAGAATTAAAAATATGCAAAAAATTCTGCAGGTAAATATAAGAAACACTGTTAAAAACGATGCAGTGAACAGTCCTTCTTGTCGCGGAAACGCGGCCAAAGCTTGCTTGGGCCGCGGTTCCGCGGTCGTACACATGAATCAGTGCATGATTTTTATACAGTAATGCTTATGTCTGCTTGTATATTTGTTGGGGTATTTTTAATCTGAATTTAGTACTGTTAGTTCTGGAGATTGTTATGAGTTCATTGATTCGATCGGAATTTTAACTTCTTGTCTTTCGGGATAACTAGAAAGTATTGAATTGTTCGAACGAGTGTCGTTTGCTCACTTTTCACAAGGTTTAAATCTTTCGGATATATGTGCAAGTTCTGTGGTGGACCCTCTAGAAGACAACAAACCTTAACTCGATTATGTGACCGTCTTGAACTGCTTTTTGAACTTTAGGGTTTGTGGCAGTACGGCGTGCCACATGTGAGGCGTTGGCTTGACCCTTCTACGGCTGGACCGCTACTACTGTGACACACTCAGGATTTTTTGAACTCCGCTCAAGTGTTGAGCTTTAGGGAAGTTTGGGTATTTGATCATTCGGTCGAAAACTTTAATACTGTCTATTTATCTGGAATGTGATACAATATGTGGAATTCATATAGTTTAGGCATGAAATACGAAGTATGTGATATTTCGCATTTATGATGTCTAAAGAGAATATGGATTCCAAATATTGTAGTTTTACACTTTCTTTTCTGTGACCGTAAGTGTAGTATGTTCGATATCGCTGGTTTCGTTGCTATACATCAACGACAATTGGGGTACGCATATTTACTTACGTTGATGATTTATGATATTATGCGTTGCTGAGATATGATGTGCAGGATTGTCGCGATCGAATAGCCGGGTTTTTTTTTTATGTGAGATGAGAGTTTTATATTTTCATTCATGTAAATTCAAATGTAATGTAATATTCTTTTATTTGGGGAACTTCCGGGTAGAGGTTGATGTCACCAGTGTTGTATATTATTTACTTTTCCGCATTAGGATAGACCCAAGGAGGGGAGCACAAGTGACCGGGTTCTGGAGTTCAGTGGGAGGCCATCTCGAGGAGTCGAGACCGGGTCTCCTAAACTCCAGGATTGGTAGGGTCGCTTGCCGCTCTCATAGGGGTCTAGGGGTGTGGGCTTGGCTATTCATCGCGACTGTGGAATCCGTATTTTCTATTATTGGCTAAATACTAAATACGGACGTCCTAGTATATCCCACATTATATACATGTTTATGCTGCCTGTGTTCTGTGATATCTGAGACGAATGAAATATTATATATGAGATATATAATAGACGTTGCTTATGTTTTACACCGGCGCTAGTCCCGTCCTGGTATGCCGTTAGTTAAGTAACCTAACGGTGCATAACGGAACATTGCGGCGAATGCGGATGGCATAAGCGTACGTGTTATTTTCGTTTCTTTTTCTGTGATTGGCTTAAGGACTTAAATGATGGGATTACATTAATATGATTAAAGTAAAGAAAATAAACCTAAATAGATGTTGTAGAATCTGATTTGAAAACCACTCGGCTCTTTATGAAAAAGCTCTATTTTAAAACTGCGGAGCATAAGCCACTCCTTTTGAAAACCATTTGATTCTACGACGATATCAAGTTCAAAGCGTTAAAGATTTTCTTAAAAATCATCCGCAACCCTCCGTCATTTTAGGAAGTAGAGTACTTAGTATTCGTGCTACGTTTGTTGACTTTAGTTAAGGCGTAGTGTACGGTAGCTATGTGATGTCTTCCTACACTGCATATGATGCAGATTAATTAGGACATTCATGCCACTTTGTTGACCATAGTTAAGGGTCATATGGGTGGGTCTAATTGATCAAGAAATGACGGATAGAACTTGACTGGTACATATGATTTGTTGACCATAGTTAAGTTCGTAAGTACTAGGGGTAAAAATCACATCGGGAATTTCAAGTGTTGAGATTTGCAATGAGATTGCATACCTTCCATATAATGGTTGGATCCCGATCCCACTGTGGGCAATAGTTGCTCCTAGGAGAGTTTTGCAGTTTACAATTAGCTAACTCATTATAGGTCTAGAAAGGTGTTAACGGGGCTACGCCTCTGGGAAAACGAGGTTTACTTTAATTAGGTCCGTGCGAAAGCACGGGGAACCTCCCTCAAGTACCGACACTGGCCTAGCTGAACGGTTAGCGAAGCTGTAGACTGTAATTAATCCTGGCTAGTTTTCTTTTTAAGGTTTGAAAGAAAAACTTGATTAAAGCAGTGGGAGACATCGATTAGACAAGATAATAACCAATCTAATCTATGCAAGAGCTTTCGCTGAGTGTATTCTTTTTTCTCTCTTAATGGCAGATACCAATGACTGGACTCAAGGTTTTACTAGATAAAAACAAACTGAATGGGACCAATTATAAAGACTGGCTGAGGAATCTCAAAATAGCCTTGACTTATGATAAAGTATCATATGTCCTCACGGCTTCAGCCCCGCCCACCCCAGGACCAAAATCCTCAGTTGTGGACATTGAAGTCCGCAAGACATGGGACGCTGACTGTGCCACGACCAAATGCCTCGCGCTTGCATCGATGGACAATACACATCAAAAGCAGCACGAGAATATGGACATTCAAACCATATTCCTCTATACAAAAGAGTTGTATGGAGAGCAATCCCGCATATTACGATACGAAGCATCAAAGAAATTGTTTCAGATGCGAATGGCCCCTGGCACACCGGTAGGAGACCATGTTCTGAAGATGATAGCTCTAATAGAAGAGCTTGATGACCTAGGATGGACAATGGACAATGAACAATATATGAATATTATTCTGCAGTCCCTCCCCTCCACCTTTGCTCAGTTCATAGTCAGCTTCAACATGCACGGCATGGAGAAGGAGCTACCTGAACTCCTTAATATGTTAAGGAGTGCAGAGAGTACTATGAAATAAATGAAAACTCCCGTTATGACTATTGGGCAATCTTCTTCTTCTCGCCCAAAAGCTAAGGCCAAAGGAAAGAAAAAGAAGAAGCCCACCAATCCTAAGGGTGGAGTTAAAAAGGTGAAGGGAAAGGAATAGTCCAAAGCTGGAGACTTGGGGAAAGGTGAATGTTTTCATTGCCACAAGACAGGACATTGGAAGCGCAACTGTACGGAGTACTTGAACCTCAAGAAGAAGCATGGGGATGCTTCCGCTTCAGGTGTGTTTGTGACAGAAAACTGTTTTTCAATAAACTCTGCTTCCTGGGTATTAGATACCGGTTCAGGCTCTCACATTTGCAATTCTATGCAGGGACTGAGAAATAGCAAAGTTTTGAAGACAGGTGACCATACTCTCCGCGTTGGAAATGGTTCCAATGTACATACAGTCGCAGTGGGAGAGTATACTTGGGGTTGCCATCTGGGTGTATATTGGTTTTGAACCCATGTTATTTTGTACCAAGTATGCTATGTAATATAATATCTGTTTCTTTGTTAGACAATGAAGGATATAATTTTGTATTGCAGAACAATGTTATGAACATTCACCTAAATCAAATGTTGGTTGGGTATGGTACACTTAATAACGGGATATACGTCCTAAATCAACACACAGTTTTCAGTATACAACACACTAAGAAAAGAAAACTTTCAGAATTAAATGAAGCTTTTCTTTGGCATTGTAGACTTGGTCATATTAACGAAACAAGACTAAACAAGTTACATAAAGATGGATATTTAAACCCTTTTGAATATAAATCTTATGCGACTAGCCAGTCTTGTATCAAGGGTAAAATGACCAAAACTCCGTTTACCGGACACGGAGAAAGAGCTACCGAGATCCTAGGACTCATACATAGTGATGTATGTGGTCCAATGTCTACACAGGCTAGAGGTGGGTTTTCATACTTCATTACGTTCACTGATGATTTCTCAAGATTCGGTCATGTATTTTTATTAAAGCACAAGTCCGAAGCTTTCGAGAAATTCATTGAATATAAACAAGAAGTAGAAAAACAAACCGGCTTGAGTATCAAGATGCTTCGATCAGATCGAGGTGGGGAATACCTTAGTACAGAATTTGCAAACTTCCTAAAAGAGAATGGGATTCTCTCTCAGCTCACTCCTCCTTACACACCACAGCACAACGGTGTGTCTGAACGACGGAATAGGACCCTATTAGATATGGTCCGATCCATGATGAGTGATGCTGTGTTACCCGTCTCATTTTGGGGGCATGCATTGGAGACTGCAGCGTTTCTACAGAACAGGGTTCCAACCAAAACCGTATCTACCACGCCATATGAGATATGGCATGGGAAGAGACCATCTCTTAAGAGAATTAAGATTTGGGGTTGCCCGGCCTATGTTAAAAAGAAGAATCCGGACAAACTCGAGACACGGTCAGTCATGTGTAATTTTGTGGGGTATCCAAAGAATTCTTATGGATATCTATTCTACCACAAAGAGGAACAAAAGGTGTTTATTTCTTAGTATGCCACATTCTTGGAAAAAGAATTTTTCATAGATAAAGATGATGGCAAAGTGGTGGATCTAGAAGAGGTTCTAGAGACACAAACTACAAATGACGATTTGGTTGAACCGACTGTTGCAATAGAAACTGAGGAACCTCGGCCACTCCGAAGGTCTGGTAGGACTTCTCACCCACCGGAGAGGTACTACGGTTTCCTCATTGATGGTGACGGAGAAGACTGCATCATGGATGATGATGATCCTACCAGTTTTCAGCAAGCTATCACGAGTGGAGACTCTGTGAAGTGGCTGGATGCCAGGAGATCCGAAATGGAGTCTATGTACACCAACAAAGTATGGACTTTGGACATTGTACCCCCTGGGGTAAAACCTGTGGGATGCAAATGGATCTTTAAAAGAAAGATTAGTGTAGATGGGCAGGTAGAGACCTATAAGGCAAGACTTATGGCGAAAGGTTTTCGTCAAAGACCAGGTTTGGACTATAACGAAATTTTTTCGCCCGTAACCATGCTTAAATCCATTCGGATCCTACTTGCTATTGCTGCTCACTACGACTATGAAATCTGGCAGATGGACGTTAAAACAGCATTTCTAAATGGAGATTTAGAAGAATGCGTTTATATGGATCAGCCAGAGGGCTTCATTGACAGTGGGAGCATCGGGAAAGCATGTAGATTGCTTAAATCCATATATGGGTTAAAGCAGGTATCTCGGAGTTGGAACATCTGTTTCGATGATGTTATCAAAGAGTTTGATTTCATCAAAAATCCAGATGAACCTTATGTTTATAAGAAGGCTGTAGGAAGAGCTGTCACATTCCTCGTATTGTACGTGGATGACATTCTTCTGATAGGAAATGATATTCCTATGCTACAGTCGGTCAGATCTTTCTTATCACTAAGGTTCTCCATGAAGGACCTGGGTGATCCCACATACATCCTGGGCATAAGGATCTATAGGGATAGATCCAAAAAGTTATTGGGATTGTCCCAAACAAGGTACATTAACACCATCCTAAAAAGGTTTAGTATGGAAGACTCCAAGCGGGGTGCCTTACCCGCTTGCCATGGAGTCACTCTCTCCAAGGATTCTTGTCCAAAGACCGATGAAGAGAGAGCTCGCATGAGCATTATACCCTATACTTCGGCAGTAGGATCTATAATGTATGCGATGTTATGTAAACGCCCAGATATAGCTTATGCACTTAGTGTTGTAAGCAGGTATCAATCCAACCCTGGGGAGAATCACTGGACAGCTGTGAAGAACATTCTTAAGTACTTACGAAGGACTAAAGAATTGTTCTTGGTGTATGGTAATGCAGATCTCCAAATGGAGGCCTTTACCGATTCGAGCTTCCAGAGTGATAAGGACGACAACAAATCTATCTCAGGGTTTGTATTTACCCTCAATGGAGGGGCGGTAAGTTGGAAGAGTTCCAAACAGGATACCGTTGCAGACTCTACGATGGAGGCTGAGTACATTGCTGCAAATGATGCCGTAAAGGAAGCCGTCTGGATGAAGAAGTTCGTCTCGGAGCTAGGAGTAGTTCCAACCATTATTGATCCAATACCATTGTATTGTGAGAATAATGGGGCTATGGCGTTAGCCAAGGAGCCCAGGTCCCATCAGCGGTCCAGACACATCCTGAGGCGCTTTCATTTGATCCGGGAGATTGTAGATCGCCGCGAGATCGAGATTAAGAGAGTAGACACAAAGAATAACGCCGCGGATCCACTCACCAAGGCCCTCCCTCAGCCGCAACATGAGCGACTTTTTGAGATGTTGAGTATGAGATACGCCAATAACTGGCCTTAGTGCAAGTGGGATATTATTGGATATATGTATGCCCTAGAGGCCATTATATGATAGTGGATGTATCTGTACATGTATATATATATTCAGTGTACATTCTTGCTCGACATGATAGTATGCTATCTGGTTCTACTTTATCTGACATGTTGATTTGATCATGCTTTTATTCATTTATATATGCTGATAAAGCCCTGAGGATATCGGCTTGACTACAGTGATTATGATAGAGATCATACTAGTTGGACATCTGTAGTTTCTAAGCATATCCTGAAATGTCCCTAGTCGGAGGTGTATCGAGACGGGGCATCGATATACCAGAGTAGACTAGCGTATATGATACTAGACCCATGTGATGGGCGATGGATGTTCCCACATTCATCGAAGTTTGACATCAAGATCATATACGGGTGCTCAGTGGTGACTGGGTACACTGGACGAACTCGCCGAGAACTCCTATATGGAATTATATCTATCGTCGGATAGTGGTTCTCAGGTGACACTGGTACAGGTTAGTCTGTAGACCCGAAATCGTCATAGAGTCTTGTGTGCTCTCCCACTGTACTTTGATTACCAACCTACCACGGCTCTACTGAGTTGTGCAAACAGGTGGCCGTTGGGTACAGTCCTGAGACACATGAAGGCGATGAGCGATAGGAGGGGTTTCGTCTCTCCCGGTATTGGGAGTTGATGCTGTGTTGTGTTCGACTGGTTATATCACTAAGTCCCTGCCCAGAGCTGCTGAAATTTACTGATAAGTGTTATCAGTAGTTTCTCGATCTGTTATAGACCATTCACCGGCACGACTTATTGAGTTATTGGGGTCGACGTGACCATCCCTAGACTCGATATGCACCATATCTGACGAAAAGACCGGACTGTACGATAGTGTTGCCGGTTGGCTCGACGGGAGTTGTAGCAGGTTCGCTTGTTTTCTTCTGATCGCTCAATACCCGGGTGGCCATTACGTTTAGCTTACCGCTTGCGGCTTGGGGGTGCTTGATATGATCATCACCCACTGCCGGCGTATTGACGAGTCTTAGAGTCCCACAAAGGAGTTTCCTAGTCCAGGCGAAACGTTGTGGTGCGCTTATGCGATATGCGCATGGACCCGGTTAAAATGCGCGTATGAGATACCGTATATTAATTGGTCAGGTCGTATGTGATATGACCGGGTTGATAAATCAAGAGTTGATTTATCATTTAACCATTAGCTTCTCACTAGAAATCCTATCTTGTTTCTTTTGGATGTACGCATGCATGTATGCATTCATTCTTGTTCATGCACATATGGATGTGTATGCACACATGCATACATACATCATTCTATCATGGTTGCATATACATTGAAAATGGTGGCAATATAAGACTCACACCATGGGTTTTTATATGGATTATTATTGCATTTGTGTTAAAACAAAAAGGAAAAGAAAAAGGGTTAATTCATGGATTGTTTCTACACTCTTCTTCTTCTTACCATGCTTACCTAATTATTAACCCTTGGTTAATTTTTCTTTGGTGTTTTAAACTCAAATACAATAATATCTTTATAATTAACCATGGTTTGAGATGAGAAGTGGAAAATATATATACTTATATTTTTCATTTTCTCATTAGAGTTTATCTTCTCTTCTTCTTAAAAAGCCATCATCTTCTTCAACCTTGCACCTTTTGCTGTCACGACCCGAAAGTACGGAACATGACCGGCACTTAGACTACGAACGTCTCAAGGCGTATGTAATCGAAGTAAGCCGAAACCCAGAAATCCAAACCAAGAAAAGTAGTAGAGTGTAGGAAGAACCATCGAATCAACCTGTGTGCAACACAATATACAACGCCTAAAGGCGAGGATCACAACAGAAAGGAACTCCAAACAACAAGAAACCCAGAGAAATATAACACGCGACTCTAAGGTCGAAAGAATAAACATCACCGGTCTCTATCTCAAATTAGTACATGTTTGGTTGATGGAACTTCTAGATACAACTGAATATAATATACGATGTATATTGATGGGTATGATACAAATAACCCACCTACTAGTAAGTCACCTGAAGGAAGCTGTGCCCGCAAAGCCGTAATGAAACCCGTACGGCAACACCTGCAAGAAACTGGGGCACAACGGGGGTGAGTTGCAAACTCGTGAGTAGAAAAAGATCTACAAACAGAAATCGCAAGTATGACGCAATCTTAGGTCATACGATCATAACATATAATCCTCAAATATATAACCAACAATCTACAACAAGACTAGGGTAAATATCTAACCCAAGTGTAATCCCATATGACCGTGTCAATGTCTCAGGTAGCATTGTATAAATGGATGATGCATGAAAAGTATGATGAAGTTTTTAAAATGATACCAATACACATATATTAGCGTCCGATTCCACTAATATTGGTGTAAGGGTATATATAACAGCGCCCTCATACCCTGTTATATATACAAATGAAGTATAATCAGTGTAATCATGCTTGTAAATATGAGGATATAGTCAAAATCATGGAAAAACATCATGAAACCTGTGCCCAGCATCGGCACAAAACATAAATCCCAATATCTCGATATCTCTGTATCCCAATCTCTGTACCTCAATATCTCAAATCTCAATGTCTCAATCATAAAAATCCAGGGCGCCGTCAGTCCAGATCGGCCCCTACCATCCATCTCATGACTACGACGGTATCCTCCGGATATCCGACGTGTCGGGTAAAATCACCGGTCGGTAGTGCTCCCCTACACAGGCACAACGCCATCATCTGCGATCCTCTTTCCCCGGGGTACCGCACCTGGCCCACCATGTATCCGAAACGGTTCATCCGCCTCCTCGAATCGGGTCTCGAAATCCATCAGCAAAACTCATTGTGGACGACTCATACATCATGGGAAAACCGCATTTTTATTAAAAAGAAAAAGCAGTTTATATATATGTTTTGCGGTTTTTCCTCCAAATCCAGAAAATCTCATGGAAACCCGAATCCAAATCATCAATAGCATGTGAAATCATGAATATAAGCATGAGAATCCATGAATGCAGCATATAATGAATAACAGTATGCATGAAGTGACAAGTAATAACTACAATGTCAAGCTGGCATATAAGGCAAGCATACTAATATCATGTCACTACTAGCTAACAAGCTAAATCAAGCAATAATATTTTCTAAGTGTTCGTGACATGGAAATTACCGATGAAGATGTGTGTGAACTGGCAAGAAAGTGTACGTGGTACATAGTTTCCAGTTTTCTATCAGCCGTCTTTTAACATTCTGTTAAAGACGGATTTATCTTTTCTTCAGATGGAGTGAGTCATCATTCTAGAAGCTTCTAGAAGTGATGAAGTGGCTTCATGACTCATTAGGCATTAATGGTGTCATTATTGTTTTTGATGACTAGCCTAATGACTCATGCTTTGTTATTAGTGGTTTTGTTTTCCTTAGGATATTTGTTATGATAATATCTTTTGCTTGTGGTCACCCCCCCTCTCCTACGGTCACCCCCCTCTTCATATAAGGTGGCCGGCCCCTCTCTCTCTCTCTCGCTTGATCGATCTCATTTTTCACTTGAGGTTTCATTTCGGTTAGAAAAGATATGATAGTTTTGGGGTGTATGGAATTCACAGTTCATTTCATTCCATCACCCGATTTCCACGGCAACTTCATTAACCGATCGTTCACGGATTTGGACGAAGTGAGACAAAGTCATCTACTCATTCTCTACATCATTCTTGGTCGTCTCTTTTAGCAAATTTGACGATCGAGTTGCCTCGAGTCAGAGGCGGGAGCCCGTTTAAAGAACCAATCATGTGGTGCCACCTCGACGAGGAGATCGGCGATCAGATCGGAGCAGCCGCAACGGAGCGTGGGATGATGGTTGAAGAACGAAGGACTCGGATCGTTCGGTATAACCATTCTACACTCTTTACAGTTTGTTAGTTTAGCAATAATGGCAGATCCGGGTTAAAGTATACGATAGCACCAGTTAAAAAGTTTTTGTTCCGCATTTGGCGTCTGTAGACTGCCGGGGTGCTAGCGTAGACTTACAGTGGTATCAGAGCCTAACCATTTTGCTATACTAACTTGTGCTAACGCGTTTAAAACATCGATCCGACCGGAAATCGAAAATTGCAAAATCCATGCCCGACAGTTTCTGTTAATTTTAAATGGTCTCAAAATTCAATTCTACATGTCTCAGAAATGTGTGCAGGCTTTTTTAAGAACCACGACGAAATTTGGGCACGTGTCTTCACCAAAGCGCCGCGGAAACGCGGCCAAACCCATGGTTTGGCCGCCCTTCCGCGGCCACGTGGGGAGCTCGTGCTCCCAAATTTTGTCAGTGGGTTCTCTGTTGGATTTTGGGGTTTTTGGTAAATATCGTTTTGGCCCAGATTTTGTTACTGTTCACCAGTAAGCTGTGGGGCCCACTTTTTGATATTTGGTCTTTGGTCGATCGAAATTTAAACTTGTTAGTTTACAGTGCTTACATTATATCTCCGAACGGGAATGTCATTTGATCGGTAAACCGCGTCTGATTGCTATAGTTCTTTTAGACGGGTTTGCGAACGTGACATTCGCGTTGATGTTCTGTGTTGTGCTGTAATGTTGCAGTTTTGTCGTGGTGGATAGCAGTGTGCAATAGTAGTACAGTTTGAGTTTATTTGTACATTTGATATTGCGGGGCGAGCGTCCAACTTGTGGACTGCCGTCACTGCCTGTTGTATAATATTCTTTTTGGGGCACGACCAGGTTGCGGTCGATGTACCTATTGTACTATTTTTCATTACTGTACTAGGTTTTGCCCCGAGACGGAGTGCACGGATAGCCGGATTCTGGAGGGCAACGGGTCCGCATCTCATGGCTTTGGGAGGCAGAGGGGCCCCACTCTAAAATTGGCAGACTATTCGCCGCACTCGTAGGGGGTACAGGTTGACCCAAGGAGGGGTGCTCAATTTACCGGATTCCGTGAAGTGCCGGGTGTTCCATTCACTATGCTGTGGGGACTACCTCGCTTCAGGTTTTGGCGGGTAACTTGCCGCACCCGTAGGGGTCTAGGTTTCATTGCACAGGCTATCCACACGACAGGGGAACGTCGAGTTTCAGCAGCGGCTCTGTGAAACTCGGGGATCCCAGATTATCTGTATTGTTCTGTGATGCTTATTACTTTTCTGTAATGTTGCATACTATCACGCCTGGAGCGATTATTGTATATTGGTTTATATACTATTATATGTTGTATATGTTTTACACCCGCGCTAGTCCAGTCCCCGCTCTGTCGTTAGTTAAGTAACCTAACGGGTGATGACGGGACCCAGTGACGAATGCGGATGGCATATACGTACATTTTATTTTCGTTCTTTTCTGGTGTGATTGAATGATGGGACTGCGTTGATTCTGATCAATGCAAAGTAAAACAAACCTGTTTGAGTTGTTGGAACAATTTAAAAAGTGTTATTGCAAAGACGTTTCCTTTTGTTATGCATAGCGGTATTCAGTGGAATATCCTGCACCTCATTCGACGAGGCAAGGGCTGATATCCCTTCACCGGGAAAGACCCCTTGGACAGAAGTTTGCGTCAGGGTAATAACTTTACCATAGTCGATTACAAGTTGCTTTGCATCGAGGTATTCAGTGGAATATCCTGCACCTCATTCCACGAGGAAAGAGACTAGATCCCTTTACCGGGAGTGACCTCTTTAGCAAAAGGTTTTCGCCACTATATTTTTATAAAAAGCTATCAGGTTCCTTCAGCGATATCAAGTTCACTACGTTAAAGGTTTTTCGCCAAAAACCAGTCGTAGCCCTCCGTCGTTTCTTATGGATGGTCAGTAGTATTCAAGCTATGTTTGTTGGCTTTCGTCAAGGCATAGTGTTTGGTAGCTGCTGGGTATTCATTTGTTGCATAGATAGATGAGTTAGTTTGGGACAGTCGTATTACCTTGTTGGCTTTCGTCAAGGGTATGTACGGATGGATTCAAATTAACAAGATAATGACGGGCAGAACTTGACATGTGACTTATGATTTGTTGACTTTCGCCAAGGTCATAAGAGCATGGGGCAAGAAAATGATATCGGGAGTTTCTAAAGAAACTGAAACTTGCCAAGTATGCGCATACCTTCTGGAGTATGAATAACGTGGATGCATTCCATCACGTTAACATGCGATGAGAGTTGGATCCTGATTCCCACTGATGAGTTGGTTTACTCTTCGGGTGATCCCGATTGATTCTTCTTTAGGTTTGGAGGAGAATTTGACAGGACAGTGGGAGGTTTCTGGATTAGATAAAGTGATGACCATTCTGATCTAGGTTAGAGTGCACGCAGAGTGTTTCTTTTCTCTCTCTCTCTTTGGCAGCGACCTTTGACCGACCCTAGACTATGACTCAGTGACCAAGTTGACCGAACCTTCTTAAAATACTGGCTTTTGGATTGTCTAAGTTGCATAAGTCATTGCCACTCCTTATTTTACCCTTTGTATTTCTCAGAACACCCGTATTACTACGGATATCCACTTCCATTGGATAGAGCCATCGTATGGTTATATACGAACTCGAAGGGACTTCTTCGGGGATGGATCCAGGTTCAGGAGAAATAGAATTGGTTTATTCAGTTGTCTTTTATTATCACCTTCTCTCAGGTTGCGAGAGCTCCTTGGTTTAGGAGAGTACACCTATTACGCTTATTGGATAGTCTTATTCCAAACCATAGGCTGGTGCCGAAAGGTAGGGAATGAAGAAAACCAATTAGCATAAGTAGGGTGTGCAGAAGGTAATATGTAAAGACAAAATAAAGGGATTAGAAAGAGGGCAAAGTAAATTGCGACTGATATCATTCACGACCAAAACCGCGTACTTCATCGCCGCTCCTATTTCACCTTTAAAAGAATAAGGTATTATTCAGTTGTCTTTTATCATCACCTTCTCTCAGTTGTGAGTACTCCTTGGTTTAGGAGGGTACACCTATTATGCTTACTGGATAGTCTTCTTCCAAACCATAGGCTGGTGCCGAACGGTAGGGAAGGAAGAAAACCATTTAGCCTAACGATGGTGTACAGAAGGTAACGACTAAAGACAAATAAAGGGATTTGGAGAGATGGCAATAAAATATACGGTTGAAGTCATGAATTGGATTATGGAAGAGGCATTGCTATGAATACCAGGATACCCCTACGAAACATTTTCATGTTTCAGTGCATTGTTAAAGGAAAAACTGTTTTCCCGATTAGACACTTACTCCAAGGGTATGTATTTACCAGGTTTCATTCTCATATCTGTATGGTTTTACAGATGATGAGTGGGAGTAAGATATTGGGAATTAGGTGATCATCCTCATTATATCGGAATTCGTTGAAATTGGTGATATTTGAGGAAATCGCCAGGGTACAGTTTTCCACCTACAACGCACAGGTTTTGAGTTGTTTAACTCAGCGGACTTATACAGAGTATTGTATGTTGTCCAGTGTCCATCAGGACACAGGGGTAGGTCCTCGTACTATGTTCTGTTTACTTATAACTTCTCTAGTATTTAGACAAGTGTTTCGTAGAAATACAAGGTCTAAGTTTTGAGAAGTTGTGGGTATAAGAATAAAGTGGAGAACCAGGTGTCACAAGTATCGGGATTCTTCAAAGAGATCGAAGATGTAGATTCTTGTGATTGGTATTCAGATGATAGTGATGGTTTTGAGAAACGTGTTTCTCTTTCAGGTTACTCATAATTGGATGGATTCCTAAGTTGAGTAATGCTGATTAGCCTCTTTCCATTAAGTTGATATGCACTGGAGACAGCTGCATGATTTGAATCTTGGTTCCAATTAAATTAGTGCCAAAGTTTCTGTATTGGATATGGAATAGTTCGTACTTTAAAAGATATTAAGGTACGGGGAGTTGTCCAGCTTATGCTTAAAACCAGACTCTGGATAACTCAGGGCACGTTTCTATAGTGGCTGTTTGTGGGTTGACCCTGACTATGACGAGGGTTGATATTCTACCATTTGGAAGATCAATAGTGATATTGTTCTTGACTCGCCACAGTTTTAGTAAAATGGATCTTTTTCAGAAAACAGTAGTGGGAGTATGGTAGAACTGGAAGTGATTCCAGAACCGCGAACGATTACGGAAAATTTAATAGGACCCATATATTCAATCAGGTTTGACATTCCAATAGCCACTCCGCAGGTATGGTAGGTAACCTCAGACGCCCGAGAGGTACTTCGGTAGCCTCAGAGACGGTGACAGGGAGGTTCTTATCTACCAAGACTTGACACTACTGTTGTTCCATGATATGAGACCCGGTAGGAGGGTTGTCGTAGTCAGTGGGAGCATCGGAAACATAGTGGGCAAGTAGCTTATATCTATTTATAGACTTGAGCAGTTATAGCGGAGATAGATCATCTAATTTTGATGTGACAGTCATGGGTTTGACTTCAATCAGAATAAGGGATGGATCAGTTAAGAAGGTAGTAGGGTGTGATGTCATGGTATCTGGATGACATACACAGAGTAGGAAGTAAAATTCCTATACTACGTTCGGTTGAACTGTGGTCGTCACACAGTTGTTTCTCCAGACAGGATATGGATATAATATTTGACATTTTGGTTTCTAGATCTATGGTTTTAGATCTGGATTTGGGTAGTTTCCCAATGTGGGTACTTTGACAGATATTCTAATGGTTTTTGGAATAGTTGACTCCTAGCATGGTGGTGTACCTGCAGGTGATGGAGTCACCCTCTCTAAAGGTGTCTTACAGACTAAAGAGGAGAGGGATGTGCATGATTGGCAGATCACTTGCTTAGGCAATTGAGTCAATCATGAGATGTCAAGTACCACACCAAATGTTGGTTTTGCACTAGATGCAATAAGTTTGTATTAATCCAATCCTGAAGAAATATAAGGAAGCAGTTTTAGAACATAAGTACATGTTCTACGGATTTGATGACGGCAGCCTCCTTCGGGAGACGGTTATCATTCCAGGCTTCAAAGGTGACATGGTTGACAGAGTGATTGTCAGAGTTGTAGTTTTTCCCTCTGACGAAGAGGGACAGTATTATGGACAGGTGGTCCAAGAGGATACTGTGGGAAGCAAGGTGCCCGATACTGATTAGGTTCAGTGATCGATTCAGTCTAAGAAGTTTGGATATGGAGTTCATTTATGAACTAAGGTCCCATCAGATATCCAGACATGTTCTAAAACAGGTATTACTCAATTCGGGAGATGGCTTTCTCCGCGAACTTGAGATTTAGAGAGATATTGAAAGATACTTCTAGGCGGATCCACTCACCGAGGCTATTTCTCGAACACAATAGTTTTACAAACGGGCTTTGTGAAACTGATTAGTAGAGGAGTTGGATGTTCGGTTTCACACGGGCTGTGAGTAGTCGACATCGCAATATTAGCCTTGAGTGCAAGTGGGAGATTGTTGGAGATAGTGCCCTCATAGTCAATTATTGGATCGCAGGTACGTGATTGCAATGATTGCGGAGGACCTATCCCGGTAGGACAGTCTTACTCGAAATGATAGTATGCTATCTGGTTTGACTTTATCAGTCGTGTACATGATCAGGTGACTGATTGCATGTTACACTTTGATAGAGCCCTTAGGATCTTGCTTTACTACCAACAGTATGAGGGCGATCATATACGTGAGAGTTGGGTAGTTTATATGCATATCCTTAATTTTGGTCCCTAGTCGTGGGAGCTTCGAGACAGGGCATCGATACTCCGGAGTAGACTAGTGTGTACAGTCGAGACCCCGACGAGGGGCGGTGGCCGGTCTCACAAGCCACTGGTGTATGTTGGATCACCTAAGATGTATACAGGTGCTCATTGGGTTATGAGTACACCGGACAGGACTCGCCGGGAATCTGCTAGTTAGTATTATATCTATCGTCAGATAGCAGTTCCCTGGTGACATGTGTACAGGTTAGTTCATCGACCTGAGGTCGTCATTTGTCTCGTATGAGTTCCCACTGTGCTTTGATTTCTACCCTACCACGGCTCAAAGGAGTCGTGCAAACAGGTAGCTTTTGGGTACAGTCCCGAGCCATATGGAGGCACGTGAGCGGATCGGCAGGGGATTCGTCTCTCCCGGTATTGGGGGCGAGGTCGTGCTGTGTCTAGGAGAGCCATTACACAAAGTCCATGGCCATGGCAGGAGATTTACTGGTAGGTACTCCAGTAGTATCTCAGGGTGTTATTGGGCTTCACTCCGACACGACTTATACTGCTATTGGGGGTCTGACGTTGCTAGCCCCCTAGGCGGATATGCGATACTCATTGACGAACGGACCGGACTTTATATACATTGTCACTGTTAGGCTCAGTAGGGTTTTCGGAGGAGTTCGCTCATCGGTCTCCCTTGAGTTCGCTCCTCGGCCACCCTTGAGGTCAGTCCATGGGCAGCCGTTATGCATAGCTAGTGCCGCTGACGGTTTGTGGTTAAACCCACTGCCAGGGTACTGACGAGTCATTAGAGTTCCCCACAGGCAGTTTCCCAAGTTCGGGCGAAACGTTGTAGAGGCCGTATGGTTTTATGGCAGGGTTCGGAAAATGCACGTGCGTTTACGCACGTGTCGATTTTCGGACAGATGATACTGGTCGGCTTTAGTTTAAGCCGGATCTGAGTATTATATTGAGTAGGTATAATATCTTTGTCTCAGTTGCATTTGTATTCGGTCGTAATACAAATGCGGGTATATTTATACAGTTTCGGGGTTATCCTGAAAGTCGTTTCAGGATTACTTTTGGAAGTTGCCAGTTTCCAGTTTTCTATCAGCCGTCTTTTAACATTCTGTTAAAGACGGATTTATCTTTTCTTCAGATGGAGTGAGTCATCATTCTAGAAGCTTCTAGAAGTGATGAAGTGGCTTCATGACTCATTAGGCATTAATGGTGTCATTATTGTTTTTGATGACTAGCCTAATGACTCATGCTTTGTTATTAGTGGTTTTGTTTTCCTTAGGATATTTGTTATGATAATATCTTTTGCTTGTGGTCACCCCCCCTATCCTACGGTCACCCCCCTCTTCATATAAAGTGGCCGGCCCCTCTCTCTCTCTCTCGCTTGATCGATCTCATTTTTCACTTGAGGTTTCATTTCGGTTAGAAAAGATATGATAGTTTTGGGGTGTATGGAATTCACAGTTCATTTCATTCCATCACCCGATTTCCACGGCAACTTCATTAACCGATCGTTCACGGATTTGGACGAAGTGAGACAAAGTCATCTACTCATTCTCTACATCATTCTTGGTCGTCTCTTTTAGCAAATTTGACGATCGAGTTGCCTCGAGTCAGAGGCGGGAGCCCGTTTAAAGAACCGATCATGTGGTGCCACCTCGACGAGGAGATCGGCGATCAGATCGGAGCAGCCGCAACGGAGCGTGGGATGATGGTTGAAGAACGAAGGACTCGGATCGTTCGGTATAACCATTCTACACTCTTTACAGTTTGTTAGTTTAGCAATAATGGCAGATCCGGGTTAAAGTATACGATAGCACCAGTTAAAAAGTTTTTGTTCCGCATTTGGCGTCTGTAGACTGCCGGGGTGCTAGCGTAGACTTACATACGCATCATCGGTAATGGTGCTGGTGTCCTAACAGCATGATATCAACAATAGAATATGAATCACAATAAGTATGTAATGCGGAGCAACAATGATAATATGCGGGAGATGAAATAATGAACACCATGATCGCTAACCTGCATCTAATGTCATAAGAGTCATATAGCTATACCACTATAAGGATGAGCTAAAGCTAACAGTAGGTAAGGGAAACCGCCTAACCTCTGAGTCGATACGTATATATACATATATAGTCGGTGATCCCGCCTCGATAATATCACATCTGATACCATATCTCTATAATCAGTTATTCCCAACTTAAGAGTGCGGATCAAACATCAATTTATAGCTCGTACGTGAATCCGTCGTACGGCATCCCCAAATCTGGGTTCGGGTCAATATCACATCCGTCATATCATTCATCTAGTATTCTCTTTATCAAGATCATAATCTGGGGTACTGACCTACGCCTAGTACAATGCTGATGTCATCATTATGACCAAGATCTGACTACTGATCGACAGTCCAGTATGAATCGATATTATCATCATATATCATCACAAAGAGTATACATCGCCCAAGGCGGCCTATCACAAATATCTTGTCATATCATATCATATCATATCTCATAACATAATCGCATGTCGATCACGTAATATATATGTCACCATTCCTATGGCATCATCATCCCCAAAATCTTCTAAATCATCAAACGTATCTCAAGTATGAGTTTTACCGTATCACCGATATCATAATCTCAGATCATATATCATCGGCTCATCTCAATCCCATATATCTTGCTCCAATCCGTATGTGAACACGTGGTCCCATACCCATGTGATCACATATCTATACAGAATCCCGTCTATGCACATATGAAGTAAGGATGTATGCAAGTATGTATGGGAGTGTATATGTGTGGTGCACCCACTATTCTAGGTTCTCGCGATACTAAATCATCCAAGTCCACCAATTATCCATCCTAAACATCAATAATATCCAAACAACATAAAATAAATCGTAGGTGTGTATACGCATCCGTATACATCACCACGGACAGCGGGGGTGCTATACGCCATCCACCCGACTTCTCCCCGTAGATATAAATCTACTCACCTTGTTTATGTGTGCCGGTGCCGATGTCGCCATTTGCATCTCAATGCCTCGTCGCCACGTGGCGTACCTACAAAGATATCACACGCTAAAACACATGAAAATCACATCGGAACCCAAAATGGTGCACGCTACGCCCATAGGTAAAAACCTATGACCTTGTGTGCAAACACTGCCAATATCCTCTGTCGTTGACGTCCAAACGCCACCCGGCAGAACGAATCATCGAATACCAAAACCCATACGAAAATAAGTCGTAAATCATACGCCAACTCACGAAAATCATCCCAGATTTTACCCTAACTGGAATCAGTCAAAACTAGACATACCAGGGGTCAAGTTTACATGAAATAGGGCCGTGCACGCAAAACGAGACAGTTTCACCCAGGTCTGGCCGCAAATTGCGGCCAGAAGGAATTAAATGGCGGCCCAAAAATGGTGGTTGGGGCTAGGGTTTTGGGTGTTGGTTCCTATCTACCTGCACGTCTCACTGCCAAGTCAATTTTATTTTAAGAGGTCCGGGTTGATAGCAGTTTCCAGAAAGCCACAAAGTCGACAAAAATGCTGAATTACGCCAAGTATAACCAATCTGGTATTTTGGTGAAATCTGGAACAAATCTTGGTCACAATGGTCTCAAATACACCTAATAGGGTTATACCAACCATCAAAACCAACACTTGGTCAAGTCTCACTCAAATTTGCCTAAACTAGCACTAAACCACGTAATAAACACGAGATTTCAGCGATGTAGCCATAACTGAGCAAGACAAGAGTTGGGTTGCAAGATTTTACCTCAGGGGGTCCTAGAATGAAGGAGAAGGGAGGATGAAGGAAGGAGGAGTGGGTGGTTGCTGGTGTGGTGATGTTCCTTCAGCTAGCCTGCTCCCCTTTTTGTTCCTGATGCAGTGGCTGCAGCTGCTGCTTGTAATT
The DNA here is from genome assembly GCA_030015575.1 of Agapanthus africanus. Classification (NCBI taxonomy): domain Eukaryota; kingdom Viridiplantae; phylum Streptophyta; class Magnoliopsida; order Asparagales; family Amaryllidaceae; genus Agapanthus; species Agapanthus africanus. The sequence continues at coordinate 330,888,686 of JASDDO010000022.1, forward strand.
TCTCTTATTTGATTTCCTTGTGTGTGTTGCAGCAACTGCTATGCTGTGGGTGTTGGTTTGTGGTGAAGTGTGGTATGAGGAGGGTGTGGGTTGTAGTAAATGATGTTGGGTTGATGTTGATGATATTGGGGCTGTTCTTGCTGCTGTTGCAGCTGATGTATGTCAGGTGGCTGAAGGTGTTGATGGAGGGGGGCTGAAGTGTGCTGATGGTTTGATATGGGGGCAGAAAAGTGTTGATGGGAGGGTGTAGGTGTGGGCTATGGTGCTAGGGGCTGGTGTAGGGCTTCTGAATATTGTTGCTGATGTAAATGGGGGCTGAAGTTATATGTTGGGGCTGTTGTATTGTGTGGTGTAGCAGCTGCTGATGCTGCCTTAGCTGGTGAATAATGGTGTGGTGTTGTGTTATGGGGACAGATGTGAGAGTGGGAGATGTGGGGGTAGGATGTGAGTGATGAGAGGGAGTGATATGAGTGAGAGGGGGTGTGAAGAGCACAAAGGGTAATGAAGAAGGAGTTGGATCATGGCACACCCTAGCCATCTCTTTCTCTCTCTCTCTTGAAACATGTTAGCACCTACAAGCCATCATGGCTCACTCTCTCCCTACACAAGGTCAACTAACCCTAATCACCCTTAAACAAGGCCAAATCCCTTAGGTTAAAACTAATTAACCTAACCAAATGGTTCAACCCACCATGGTCATCTTACATGGTCCAACCCTAGGACACCATGAGTCCAAAACATGAAACAAGTGTAACAAGTGTAGAAAATGTCATGTGCACATTTTTTCCCAAAAAGCCAAAAATCCAATTAGCGATTTTTAATCGCGATTAACATTAAAATAGCACATAATCCATCATAAAAACTGTAAAATGGCATATTTCCACAAAATAACGTATTTTAGAATTTCTAAAATTTTCTCCGGAATTTTCACCATTTATCGGTATCTAATTATACCGACTATTAAAATATTCATTAAAAATTAATATTAAATTATGAAAATTCCCAAAAATAATATTTTATTTTTTTGAAATGTTACAGTCTTCCCCCCTTAAAGAAATTCGATTCCCGAATTTAAATTTAAACCCCCAAATTCTAAAACATTTCAATAAAATGTCCACGTCAACGGGGCTCCGAAATCATCAATACATAAGACGCATCGTAGCGCAATACATGCGCATGCGTAACGAGCAGATAACTCGTAAACAAAACTCCGTCAAGCATCCCGCAATCATCGGAGTCAAGGTGAAAATACGAATGCTAAATCCAAGGCAAAACCGATATGCTAGAAATCGGAACTATGCATGTAAATATATGAAGGAAATGCATGCCAAATTCTTTAAAGTCGATGTACAATGCGCCTAGCACTGCACAGTGGCGGACGTCTCTATAAGAAAATAGCCATATACGTTTATATCTTTTTGTTTAATATGTATGTCCCGCCATTTTGAAAATAATTTAGAAGGGTTTTCTCGTTTTAAACGTTTCGTGTCGTATCGGATACGTAGGTAAATAATGAGACTATAGCTCGCTTTTGGAAATCCCTTTGAAATCTATCAATGCATGCAAAATATACCCAGGCACTGTCATCTGACTAGTCCGGCTCAGTACGAAAACACATAGCAAATATCATAAAAATGTACTGCTCCATAGAAATCAATTCCCAAAATGCATATGAAAACCCTGTGCGTCCGGTGTGCACGGAAATCAAAATCCATACATGTGCCAAGCAGGTGCACAGAAACAACATCAAGGTGCAACGGTTGTGCACACAACATTGGTCATAGGCAACGTGCGTGCCTGACCGCAAACTCAGGTGCATCCGACATGCACGAAAAATCCCGATTTAGTGCATCCGGTGTGCACCAAATCGCATCTCCTAGCCTGCGCCCAACATGCGCTAAATGTCCAAATCTGGTGCATCCATTATGCACGAAATCATGAGATCCAATATCAAGTGTCGAACATGTGCAAAATCCAATCAGGTGCATAAAGTACACAAAACAAATGTCGAGCATCACCCTCGAAATCGAAATCCAGTGCATCCAAGTGCACAAAAAAAACATGTCACCGCACTGCAAGCATATATAAACTATACAGAGTGCAGGAACCAAATCGTGTGCGTGCATATGCACAAAATCAACTCAAATGTCTAAACCCCATAAATCACAAACATGTGAAACCAAGGCACGAAAACGATATCAAGTGCAACAACTGGGTGAAAATCGTAAATACTCAATAGGTGCAACCATGGTGCATGAAAACACATATCATGAAACCCAATCATCAAAACCAAATCATGCGAATAAAACGCCCAAAATACCGAAATCAAGTATGGAGGAATAGTCCCGCTCAAGCGCATCCTCCAAGAATCTCTGGCCAACTGTCGTGGTTACTCATAGCATATCTCGTCGACGATCCTGAACTCTGGCCTGCTGGTGTGCGTAACATAACCACTCCTGGGTCCAAGTCTTCTCGTGATTTATTCCAGAAGGTCCTCGTCTTCCCTGTAGGTTATCAATCTCACGATCCATCGGCTCATCGGCCCTGTCAGGTGTGCTAACGGGGACGATTCCGTTTTGGCACTTCTCTGGTCATCTCTCGGTCAATCATCGCGACTACTCGTAAGCAGCATGTCACTGGCGTCGGCCTCCGACTCTCTGAATGTACATGACATATCTGATCCTGGGTGCAAGTATCATTGCAGCAGTGTCCTGGAAGGTATCCTGCCCAAGGTCTGCTCCAAGTCTCATATCTGCCAATGGTCCGAAAGTCATCGTCCTTTACTATATCTGCTTCTGCTCCGAAACGACTGCAGACTCATCGCGTCTCTTTCTGGAAGGTATACCCAGTGCTATGCCTCGGCATACGTATCGCATCTCTGATGGAGACGGAGTGGAACATCATCATATCCATGTCTTGTACGAACCTCTTACTCCACTTTTCTCTAATGTCGACTGCTTCGGCCTCGCCTCGTCGTGGCTGCGTGGACTGAGCTCCAACGGCTATCCTCGTATCCGGAGTCTCCCAAGAAGTGCATCTCACCATCTAGCATCCGAATTAGTCGAGCCATCCGATCGATTTGTCAAGACCTCAAATCCCCCGAGAGCGCATCATCTTGGGTACAGTATAATAGTATTGAGTACATACCACAGCATCGGTGGTCCAGCTGTAGAAGGGCAAACCCAAGCCTCACTAATGGCGCCGCAGAACTGCCGCAAACCCTAAGGTTCAAAGGCTTTTATACGATCATTAAGTCGAGTTAGGGTTTCATTCTTCTAGAGGGACCATAGAATTGCCTGCATGTCTTTCCGAATACTTTAAACTTGGAATAATAGGTTTCGGACATTCGATCGTCTCTGTCGACTCTCAATGTCTCCGTGTGAAGCCGTCTCTAGCTGGAATCAATCTATCTGATGACCTCGCATCGGGGTAGCGAACAAACCACATGTCCTAGTCATTCACCCTTGGTGACTAGTGACCTTCTATAATCTCTTAGTACGATCTCGTACTGCAATAATTCCAACATCTGGGGCGATATCTCGTCGTTCGCAGCAATAACGAGCTCACTCGCCTGCACGCTGAACCGTACCTCAATTGTCATGAATAATCCATACATCAACGGTCATCAAAATCTGGCTGGCCTCTATCAGTGGCTCAATCCTCCGGTGCCAATCCGCACGTCTGAGTAATCTCATACAGCGATCCTTCCATGCTCGTGGCGTGAAACACAGTAAAAAGACACTTCTCTACAATCGTGTGTCACCCGAAATCACGCCTCGGTCAGTCCTCGTTCGTAACGAGCTCATGCGGACCGCAACTCTAGCCGTAGCTCTCCCTGCCCGTAATCATGGAAGCAAAATCATACCGGTACCGATGAGGCTGGATCAGGAAGGGATATAATACTGAACAAGGAAATGTACATCCTAAGGCTTCTTATGTGGAGTGGCGTGTCGTAAATATGCCGCGGAACATACCAACGGTACGTCACTCTACTTTAGTCACCTATTCCATCAACCAAGGGTCATCCTATGCTCCGAAGGTAAAACCTAACGCTCTGATACCAACTTTGTCCCGACCCGAAAGTACGGAACATGACCGGCACTTAGATTATGAACGTCTCAAGGCGTACGTAATCGAAGTAAGCCGCAACCCAGAAATCCAAACCAAGAAAAGTAGTGGAGAGTAGGAAGAACCATCGAATCAACCAGTGTGCAACACAATATACAACTCCTAAAGGCGAGGATCACAACAGAAAGGAACTCCAAACAACAAGAAACCCATAGAAATATAACACGCGACTCTAAGGTCGAAAGAATAAACATCACCGGTCTCTATCTCAAATTAGTACATATTTGGTTGATGGAACTTCTAGATACAACTGAATATAATATACGATGTATATTGATGGGTATGATACAAATAACCCACCTACTAGTATGTCACCTGAAGGAAGCTGTGCCCGCAAAGCCGTAATGAAACCCGTACGGCAACACCTGCAAGAAACTGGGGCACAACGGGGGTGAGTTGCCAACTCGTGAGTAGAAAAAGATCTACAAACAGAAATCGCAAGTATGACGCAATCATAGGTCATACGATAATAACATATAATCCACAAATATATAACCAGCAATCTACAACAAAACTAGGGTAAATATCTAACCCAAGTGTAATCCCATATGACCGTGTCAATGTCTCAGGTATCATTGTATAAATGGATGATGCATGAAAAGTATGATGAAGTTTTTAAAATGATATCAAAACACATATATTAGCGTCCCATTCCACTAATATTGGTGTAAGGGTATATATAACAGCGCCCTCATAACCTGTTATATATACAAATGAAGTATAATCAGTGTAATCATGCATGTAAATATGAGGATATAGTCAAAATCATGGAAAAACATCATGAAACCTGTGCCCAGCATCGGCACAAAACATAAATCCCAATATCTCGATATCTCTGTATCCCAATCTCTGTACCTCAATATCTCAAATCTCAATGTCTCAATCATAAAAATCCAGGGAGCCGTCAGTCCAGATCGGCCCCAACCATCCATCTCATGACTACGACGGTATCCTCCGGATATCCGACGTGTCGGGTAAAATCACCGGTCGGTAGTGCTCCCCTTCACAGGCTCAACGCCATCATCTGCGATCCTCTTGCCTCGGGGTACCGAACCGGGCCCACCATGTACCCGAAACGGTTCATCCGCCTCCTCGAATCGGGTCTCGAAATCCATCAGCAAAACTCATGGTGGACGACTCATACGTCATGGGAAAACCGCATTTTTATTAAAAAGAAAAAGCAGTTTATATATATGTTTTGCGGTTTTTCCTCCAAATCCAGAAAATCTCATGGAAACCCGAATCCAAATCATCAATAGCATGTGAAATCATGAATATAAGCATGAGAATCCATGAATGCAGCATATAATGAATAACAGTATGCATGAAGTGACAAGTAATAACTACAATGTCAAGCTGGCATATAAGGCAAGCATACTAATATCATGTCACTACTAACTAACAAGATAAATCAAGCAATAATATTTTCTAAGTGTTCGTGACATGGCAATTACCGATGATAATGTGTGTGAACTGGCAAAAAGTGTATGTGGTACATACGCATTATCGGTAATGGTGCTGGTGTCCTAACAGCATGATATCAATAATAGAATATGAATCATAATAAATATGTAATGCGGAGCAACAATAATAATATGCGGGAGCTGAAATAATGAACACCATGATCGCTAACCTGCATCTAATGTCATAAGAGTCATATAGCTATACCACTATAGGGCTGAGCTAAAGCTAACAGTAGGTAAGGTAAACCGCCTAACCTCTAAGTCGATACATATATATACATATATAGTCGGTGATCCCGCCTCGATAATATCACATCCTATACCATATCTCTATAATCAGTTATTCCCAACTTAAGAGTGCGGATCAAACATCAATTTATAGCTCGTACGTGAATCCGTCGTACGGCATCCCCAAATCTGGGTACGGGTCAATATCACATCCGTCATATCATTCATCTAGTATTCTCTTTATCAAGATCATAATCTGGGGTACTGACCTACGCCTAGTACAATGCTGATGTCATCATTATGACCAAGATCTGACTACTGATCGACAGTCTAGTATGAATCGATATTATCATCATATATCATCACAAAGAGTATACATCGCCCAAGGCGGCCTATCACAAATATCCTGTCATATCATATCATATCATATCTCATAACATAATCGCATGTCGATCACTTAATATATATGTCACCATTCCTATGGCATCATCATCCCCAAAATCCTCTAAATCATCAAACGTATCTCAAGTATGAGTTTTACCGTATCACCGATATCATAATCTCAGATCATATATCATCGGCTCATCTCAATCACATATATCATGCTCCAATCCGTATGTAAACACGTGGTCCCATACCCATGTGATCACATATCTATATAGAATCCCGTCTATGCACATATGAAGTAAGGATGTTTGCAAGTATGTATGGGAGTGTATATGTGTGGTGCACCCACTATTCTAGGTTCTCGCGATACTAAATTATCCAAGTCCACCAATTATCCATCCTAAAAATCAATAATATCCAAACAACATAAAATAAATCGTAGGTGTGTATACGCATCCGTATACATCACCACGGACTGCGGGGGTGCTATACGCCATCCACTCGACTTCTCCCCGTAGATATAAATCTACTCACCTTGTTTATGTGTGCCGATGCCGAGGTCGCCATTTGCATCTCAATGCCTCGTCGCCACGTGGCGTACCAACAAAGATATCACACGCTAAAACACATGAAAATCACATCGGAACCCAGAATGGTGCACGCTACGCCCATTGGTAAAAACCTGTGACCTTGTGTGCAAACACTGCCAATATCCTCTGTCGTTGACGTCCAAACGCCACCCGACAGAACGAATCATCGAATACCAAAACCCATACGAAAACAAGTCGTAAATCATACGCCAACTCACGAAAATCAACCCAGATTTTACCCTAACTGGAATCAGTCAAAACTATACAAACCAGGGGTCAAGTTTACATGAAATAGGGCCGTGCACGCAAAACGAGACAGTTTCACCCAGGTCTGGCCGCAAATTGCGGCCAGAAGAAATTAAATGGCGGCCCAAAAATGGTGGTTGGGGCTAGGGTTTTGGGTGTTGGTTCCTATCTACCTGCACGTCTCACTGCCAAGTCAATTTTATTTTAGGAGGTCCGGATTGATAGCAGTTTCCAGAAAGCCACAAAGTCGACAAAAATGCTGATTACGCCAAGTATAACCAATCTGGTATTTTGGTCCAATCTGGAACAAATCTTGGTCACAATGGTCTCAAATACACCTAATAGGGTTATACCAACCATCAAAACCAACACTTGGTCAAGTTTCACTCAAATTTGCCTAAACTAGCACTAAACCACATAATAAACACGAGATTTTAGCAATCTAGCCATAACTGAGCAAGACAAGAGTTGGGTTGCAAGATTTTACCTCAGGGGGTCCTAGAATGAAGGAGAAGGGAGGATGAAGGAAGGAGGAGTGGGTGGCTGCTAGTGTGGTGCTGTTCCTTCAGCTAGCCTGCTCCCCTTTTTATTGCTGATGCAGTGGCTGCAGCTGCTGCTTGCAATTTCTCTTATTTGATTTCCTTGTGTGTGTTGCAGCAGCTGCTATGCTGGGGGCGTTGGTTTGTGGTGAAGTGTGGTATGAGGAGGGTGTGGGTTGTAGTATATGATGTTTGGTTGATGTTGATGATATTGGGGCTGTTCTTGCTGCTGTTGCAGCTGATGTATGTCAGGTGGCTGAAAGGTGTTGATGGAGGGGGACTGAAGTGTGCTGATGGTTTGATATGGGGGCTGAAAAGTGTTGATGCGAGGGTATAGGTGTGGGCTATGGTGCTAGGGGCTGGTGTAGGGCTGCTGAATATTGTTGCTGATGCAAATGGGGGCTGAAGTTATATGTTGGGGCTGTTGTATTGAGTGGTGTAGCAGCTGCTGATGCTGCCTTAGCTGGTGAATAATGGTGTGGTGTTGTGTTATGGGGATAAATGTGAGAGTGGGAGATGTGGGGGTAGGATGTGAGTGATGAGAGGGAGTGATATGAGTGAGAGGGGGTGTGAAGAGCACAAAGGGTAATGAAGAAGGAGTTGGATCATGGCACACCCTAGCCATCTCTCTCTCTCTCTCTCTCTCTCTTGAAACATGTTAGCACCTACAAGCCATCATGGCTCACTCTCTCCCTACACAAGGTCAACTAACCCAAATCACCCTTAAACAACGCCAAATCCCTTAGGTTAGAACTAATTGACCTAACCAAATGGTTCAACCCACCATGGTCATCTAACATGGTCCAACCCTAGGCCACCATGAGTCCAAAACATGAAACAAGTGTAACAAGTGTAGAAAATGTCATGTGCACATTTTTGCCCAAAAAGCCAAATATCCAATTAGCGATTTTTAATCACGATTAACATTAAAATAGCAAATAATCCATCATAAAAACTGTAAAATGGCATATTTCCACAAAATAACCTATTTTTGAATTTCCAAAATTTTCTCCGAAATTTTCACCATTTATCGGTATCTAATTATACCGACTATTAAAATATTCAATAAAAATTAATATTAAATTATGAAAATTGCCAAAAATAATATTTTATTTTTTTGAAATATTACATTTGCTCTCTAGACTTTTCAAGTGAGCAAAATACTCAACAAGATAGGATTTTGAAGTGAGAAAGAGAACCACAACACCATTCTACACAAGTCTTACCCACTTGTTTAGAGTGTTAGCTTTATTTCATTCTCTTGATAAAGTGAAGTTGCAATCTTGGACCAAGGAGCTTCGGGTGGATCGTCGTGGACGCTAGATGACCTCAAGCTAACCGTTTTCCAACTCTCAAGTGGCCAAGAAGTCAAGAATAGGGAGCTACAAAGGTTGTACTCTCAAAACCCTAGCCTTTGTGACTTGTATTGTTTTGAAACCCTAATTTTCTTGGATAGATCCTTTGTATGCTTACTTAGCACCAGAAAAATTTGATCTTTGTGACATGTGATGCTTCCAAACCTCTCATAGGGTGCTAGGTAAACCCAACAGGTTTCGTCGGAGAAATAAGCGGGCTAAGTCGTTGACTTCGATGCCGAAGATGATCTACGTCGGGGAGACTCAAACTCAAGCTATTCCTTCACTTGGTCAAAAACTTTGTGAAGAGAACACCCTATACTACATGGCAAGTAGTAGAGGATGAAGAAATAGGAAATGGGTTCACTTTAGAATTGGATTTCTCACTCTTTTTCCCATGGCACCAATGGATCTAGCAAGCTTTTGTAGAGCTTGATGAAGAAGAAGAAAAAGAAAAAGAATCATATGAATAATAAAATGAATCCAAATGAAACTTATCCTTTCAATTATGGCACCATGGTTAAGTTAAGACCTCATGCTTAACTCATGTAGAGAATTAACCAAAACATTAGGTTAAAGGTTGGGTTAACTAATATCTTTAAACAAATGACAAAAGAGTTGACTTTGTCAATGTTTATCAAGCTTCATGAAGCTTGATAACTTTGACCAAAGTCTCACTACTTTTGTTATTTGTTAGGAAATTAGTAAACCCTAATTTAACCTTGATTTGGTATAGGTCTCATACACACAACTTGTTCGTATCATCAAGCATGATACAAACTTGTACACTTGCATATATCACATATAAACAATGTGCACAATCATGTGAGAAAATCAATCTTAAGTGAACCAATACTAGTTAATGTAAAGTAATATATCAAATATATAATTTTACATTAAATCATTAAATCAACACTTGATTTAACGATCCGGTCATATTTCATATAACCGACTAATATCAATAGTAACAACTTATCGAATCAACACTTGATCCGATAACCCGGCTATATCGCATAAAACCGATTAATGTCACAAATCATGAGAATAGAATACAGTATCATATACTGGTATTATTCTCGGTCCCGCACATATCTCATATGCGCTCCTATTTCGTTTCGCTTGAGCCAGGAAACCCCTGTGTAGGACTCTAAAGACTCGTCAATACGCCGGCAGTAGGTGATGATCGTATCAAACACCCAAAAGCCGCAAGCGGTCTGCTAAACGTAACGGCCACCCGGGTATTGAGCGATCAGAAGATCAACGAGCAAGCCCGCTCACACTTCTGTGAATCCAACCAGAAACACTTACCTTATAGTCCGGTCTGTTCGTCTGATATGTCGCATGTCTCGTCTAGGGGTGGTAAACGTCAGACCCCAATAACTCGATAAGTCGTGTCGATACGAGGCTCATAACGGGTCGAGAAACTACTGGTAACACTTACCAGTAAATCCCTAAAGCAGCCTTGGCCAAGGACTTCCTGTTATAGCCAATCGAGCACAGCGCAACATTAACTCCCTATACCGGGAGAGACGAAACCCCTCCTATCGCTCATTGCCTCCATGTGATTCGGGACTGCACCCAAAAACCACCGTTTTGCATGCCCTCCTTGATGTGGTAAGGTGGAAATCAAAGCACAGTGGGAATCACACAAGACTCTATGACGATCTCGGGTATACAGACTAACCTGTACCAGTGTCACCAGAGAACTGCCATCTGACGTAAGGTATAATACCATCTGGGAGTTCTCGGCGAGTCCGTCCAGTGTACCCAGTCTCCACTGAGCACCCGTATATCATCTCTGATGTCAAACACCAATGGATATGGGATCATCCATCGCCCATCTGTATGGGTCGAGAAGGTATACGCTAGTCTACTCCGGTATATCGATGCCCCGTCTCGATACACCCACGACTACGGACTTTGAAGGATGTACTTATGGACTACCATGTCCCCACTAGTATGATCCGCATCATAGTCCAGGTAGTCAAGTACACATCCTAAGAGCTTTACTAACATGTAACAGAGAAACAATCAGTGTACACGTTAAAGTAAAGTGTAACCAGATAGCATACTATCATATCGAGCAAGAAAGTCATCCCTATATATGTCCAAGCATCCACTACAATATACATCCTATGTATAGTAATGGCCTCTAGGGCATACATATAACTAACACCATCTACCCGACTTCTCCCCGTAGATATAAATCTACTCACCTTGCTTCTCATGTGCCGATGCCGATGTCGCCATCTTCATCTTCTTCGCCTCAACATCACGTAGGGTACCTACAAGTATATCACAACGCTAAAGCGCATGAAAATCATATCGGAAAACCAAAACCGCACACGCTACTCGCATAGGTAAAAACCCATCGTCTCGCATGTAAACAAGATCAATATCCATGTGTCGTTGACGTCCAAACGCCACCCGACAGAAACGAATCACCAAATACCAGAATCCATGCTAAAACAAGTCGTAAATCATGCGCCAACATAGGAAAATCAACCCAGATTTTACCCTGATTGGAACCAGACAAAATTGCACATACCAAGGGTCAAGTTAACTGGAAATAGGGCCATGCACCAAAAACGAGGCCAAACCCCCCTTCTCTGGCCGCAATTTGCGGCCATATTGGATTTATCTGTGGCCGGGAATTGGAGTTGGGTGCTAGGGTTTGGTGTGGTGGTTCCAGGGTGCCTGCACATCACACTGTCAACTCAATTTTATTTTAGGGGTCCCGGGGAGATAGCAGATTCCAAAACACACTCGCAGAAATACAGTTTTCCCCGATATCGATTCACTAAATCCGTATTCTGGTTTTATCTCTCAGGTCTGGTCCAAAGTAACATCAATAACAGGATTCTAAGGTCACAACAAGTCTCAATTTCACTTAACAACTCAAATTTACCCTAATCCTCTCTAGGGCTGTCCAAAGTGCACAAAACTTCGTCGAAACGACATCAAACTTTAAAAGAGGCTTAATCTCTAGAAATGATACAACAATTGTGATGGAATTACCTCCAGAGACTCATGAATTCTCAACAGCGCCAAATCACAAACTTTCTTGGTACAAATGGTTGCTTGAGGGCTTGTGCACATTTTTATTGAAGGGAAGATGGGGTTTTGGAGTGATTTTTGTGTTGTTTTGGATCTTGGAGAGGGGAGGAGATTGTGGGCAGCAGCTGCAGCAACACTTGAAGGGGGAGAGAGGAAATGGTGGAGGAAATGGAGAAGGGCCAAGTCAAAAAAGACACCATACTCTCTCTCTCTCTCTATACCTACTACCATATTCTAATCAAATCTATTTTTCTTTTCTTTTTTCTAAACCTCTCAAAAACCTTCTTCCAAGAATAGTGAACCCAAAACAAAGCCATGGTAAGAATAATGTAACACAAGTCCAAATGATATGTGCATGTTTTGTACAAAAATGCCAAAAATCCGATTAGCGATTTTTAATCGCGATTAGCACTAAATTAGCATATAACTAATCATAAAAACTTTAAAATGGTATAATTCCATAAAATACCCTATTTTAGAATTTTCCATATTTTTTCCAACTTTTTCTCCATTTATCGATACTTAATTATACCGAAATATTAAAATATTCATTAAAATAATATTAAAAAATAAAAATCCCCAAAAATAATATTTGATTATTTGGAAATGTTACAATCTACCCCCCTTAAATAAATTCGGTCCCCGAATTTAAATTTAAACCCATATATACTAAAACATTTCGATACAAATCCAGATCGTCGGGGCTCCGAAATCATCAATACATAAAACATCATAGCGCAATGCATGTGCATGAGTACTGAGCAGATAACTCAAAAGCAAACTCCGTCAAGCATCCCGAAATCATTGGAGTCATGGTAAAGACACAAATGTCAAATCCAAAACAAAATCCATATGATATAGATCAGAACTATACATGTAGACATCCAATCTATACATGTGAATAGCTGATGTAAATGAATGCCAAATCTTTTTAAGTCGCGGTGCGAAGCGCATAACACTGCACAGTGGCGGACGTTTTTCATAAGAAAATAACCATATAAGTATATATCTTTTGTTTACTATGTACGTTCCGCCGTTTTGAAAACAATTTAGAAGAGGTTCCTTGTTTTTAAAACGTTTCGTGTCATATCGGACACGTAGTTATATATGCCGAGACTATAGCTCGCTTTTTGGAAATCCCTTCGGTGACTATCAATGCATGCAAAATATATCCAGGTACTGTCCTTTGACCAGTCCTGCTCAGTACGGAAACACATAGCAAATATCATAAAAACATACTTCTCCATAAGAATCAATCCCAAAAGGTATATAAGAATACCCTATGCGTCTGGTGCGCACGGAAATCAAAATCCATATATGTGTCATAGAGTGCACAAAACAACCTCTAGGTGCAACGGGTGTGCACGAAGCATCTGTCGTAGGCAACGTGTGTGCCTGACAGCCAAAACAGGTGCATCTGACATGCACGAAGAATCTCGATTTAGTGCATCTGGTGTGCACCCAAAATCGTATCTCAAAACATGCGCCCCACATGCGCGAAAATCCAAATCGGTGCATCCATCGAGCACGAATGAAAATCTAAACCCTGCGCACTCAACATGCACGGAATCACGAAATCAAAATAGCAACGCCGAACATGCGTAAGTCCAATCAAAAGCACGGAGTGCAAGAATCAATCATCAATATCAGGGTCAAAACCGACGATATATAATGCGGCTCAATCAAAATCAAGTGGACCGCGATGGAAAATCTCACAACCGTGTGCATCAACGTGCACAAATCAAATCAAAACACTAAAAGTGCATGAAAACTATGGTGGAAGCGTAAATCAAATCACCGGCATAAAATAGACATGAAATCACAATCAATACATCAAGAGTAATAACTATGTGCCAGGTATAAAGTACCAAGTAGGTGCAACCATGGTGTACAAAATCAAATACCATGGAACTCAGTCATCAAGACTAAATCATGCGAATAGATCGCCCAAAATACCGAAATCCAAGGTGACGGATACGTGATAGTCAAATCACAAAATCACAAATCATAAATACCGTCGTCGGTATATCCTCCTTCAAAGTCGAGAAGGTGCCGGTACATCCAATGCTAGCGGCGCAAGATATCTACTTGCCTCTTGCTCGCGGCTGGCGTCCTCTGCCTCTGGTTCCTTATCTTCCCTGTGGATTACTAATCTGGCAATCCATCGGCTCATCGGCCCTGTCAGGTGTGCTAACGGGAACGATTCCATTCTGGCACTTCTCTGGTCATCTCTCGGTCAATCCTCATGACCGCTCGTAAAGAAGCATATCTCTGGCTCCGACCTCTGGTCCTCTGAATGCACAACACTCATCGGCTCCTGGTGCAAATCTTATTGCAGTAGTGTACTGGAAGGAATCCTGCTCAAGGTCTCTTCTGATCTCGCCTAAGCCAAACTGTACGGTGGCTGGTACTCTGGCGTAATCTTTTCTCGTTCTCTGTACATCCACGTCCTTAGTACAACATCTACTCGGAAGCTGGTCGCATCCCTGCGCCTCTGTATGCAAATCCGGCCTTTAATCTTAACGGGGTGTAATAACAGCTCATCTGCATCTCGCATGAACTTCTTGTCCCGCTTGTCTGTATCATCGACCATTTCGACGTCGCGTCTCTATTTACGCACTGCAATGCCCTCCGCTACGGTCTATCCGAAGTCCCTCACACGGACTCGAAATCACGAACTCGAAATCACGAACTCGGTATCTTCATCACTCAGTAGAAGATATCTAGTCGAACACGTCCTCAGCGTGCATATCGCATCTCTGATGTCAGCGGAGTGGAACGTCATCTCGTCGAAATCTCGTGCGAACTCTTTACTCCACCTGTTCCAAGGTCGACTAATTCGGACTCATCTCATCGTGGCTAGGCGGACTGCGCTCCAACGGCTATACTCGTATCTGGAGTCTCCCAAGCAGTGTCCCATCACAATATCTGAAAGATGTCGAACCATCTGATCGACTCGTCAGAACCTCGTAATCCCCCAAGAGATCAACATCTTGAGTACAATTTAATAGTATCGAGTACATACCACAGCATCGGTGGTCCAACCGTAGAAGGGCAAGCCCAAGCTTCACTAATGGCGTCGCGGAACTGCCACAAACCCTAAGGTTTAAAGGCTTTCACACGGTCATTATGTCGAGTTAGGGTTTCATTCTTCTAGAGGGTCCATAGAATCGCTTGCATGTCTTTCCGAATACTTTAAACTTGGAAAATGGGTTCCTGACATTCGATCGTCTCACTCGACTCTCAACGAATCTGCGTGAAGTCGTCTCTATCTGGAATCAATCTACCTGATGACCTCGCATCGGGGTAAGCGAACGAACCACATGTCCTAGTCATTCATCCTCGGTGACTAGCGACTCACTATCATATCTCTAAGTATATGCTCAAGCTGCAGTAGCTCCAACATCTGGGGCGATATCTCGTCATTCGCAGCAACAACTGGCTCATCCGTCCGTACGCTGAACAGCGCCTCAATCGTCATGAATAAGCGACCTATCAATAGTCATCACATCCTGGCTGGCCTCTATCAATGGCTTAATCCTCTGGTACCGATCGGTACGCCCGAGATATCTCGTAAAAGCGATCAGTCCAATGCTCATGGCGTGAAAACACAATAAGACTACGCCTCTATATGCAATCGTATGTCTCTAGAAATACGCCCTGGTCAGTTCTCATCCACGACGAGCTCATGCTGACGCAACTCGAGCCATAGCTCACTCTGCCCGTGCAATCGTGGCAGCAAAACCATAACCAGTCTCGATAAGGATAGATCATAGGAAGGAATATAATACTGTGTAAGGAAATGTACATCCTAAGGTTTTTTAAGCGGAGTGGCGTGTCGTAAGTATGCCGCGGAACATACGTACGGTACGTCCCTCTACTCAAGCTACCTATTCCATCAACCAAGGGTCATCCGATGCGACGAAAGTTCGGGTATAATACCCCCTCGACTAAGTCTAAGTTTCGTAAGGTCAAGCCTAAGTTCCGTATATATATAAATGCCCTAGGGTCCACATTGTCAAACATAGACTCGAACCAAGGTTAACCTAGCGCTCTGATACCAACTTTGTCACGACCCGAAAGAGCACGTGACTGGCCCTTGAACCATATGAAGTCTATAGGACCCCATCTGATCCAAGTAAGCCAAAAGCCCAGAAATATAAAACCATTTTAAGGAGTAAATAAGGAAAACTGGTTTTAAGAAGTAAATAAATCATGTTTTCAAAATCAAAGTTTTTAAATAACTAGCCGAGTATGCATTTTTAAAATGTGTAACCTTTCCTGAAAATTTCGGCAGAGTTTATTTTGTAAAAACTGGCCCCGAACGGGGTACAACAAGAATAATATATATGAAATGATAAAAGGCATCCCCAAGCGGGAGCTAGCTCTTCGTCAATCGATGGTCACAACCACGCAAGCAATAATAATATACAACGCCAAAGGGCGAGGATCAAAACCCAAAAAGAAACTCAAACAGCCAGAAAACCATAATACTACTAGCGCGACTCTAAGGTCGAAATAATACATCATTGTCTCTAAGTCTGAAACAATATACAAGTTTTGGTTGATGGAATGACTAGATACAACTGAAAGTACATGTACAAGGGTGGTTCTGATGCAAAAGAACCCACCTACCAACGCAAGTCACCCATATGGAAGCAGTGTACCAGAAATGCCGCTATGGAATCTGTACGGCAAAAACCTGCAAGAACTGTGGCACCACGGGGGTGAGTTGCCAACTCGTGAATAGAAAATATCTACACGCAGAAATCGAATGTATGACCCATCGTAGGTCAATACGATCAGATATATATATATATATATATATATATATATATATATATAAACCTCAATATGAACAAGTCTGAAGCATGCTAAACTGGAAATGTAATTTCTATACATGAGTGTAGTGCCAAGTGCTCGTTCAAGTGCCTCAGGTAATAGCATATCATAAATGTGTGGTATGATCAATGAAATCAATCTGCATGTACGTGGATCCCGTCCACTCGTCACCCAATGACAATAACCATCATGTATGTAAGTATCATCAGCATATGCATGGAAATATGAGGATATAAACCACCTGTGTCCCTCGCGACACGTCAAAATCATGGAACCGGAGTGCCCAGCATCGACACTCGAAAACATCATGAAAACTGTGCCCAGCATCGGCACGTAAATCCTCATATATCGGGCTCCGTCAGTCCGGACCAGCCCACGGGCTCCTTCTGCGAAATCGGCCCTTGGCTCCAGCAGTACGCCCATATCCATCTATCGACTCCGGTCGGTATCCTCCGGATAACCGCTAGGTCCAACCAATCACCGGTAGGTACTCGCCCGCCTCCAGGCTCAATCGGCAAAGTCCTTCGATCATCTTGCCGAGGGGAACCATACCGGGTCCACCATGTACCCGCAATCGGCTCGTCCACTCCTCGAATCGGGTTTCACATGTCGCTCTCAGCACCGAGAAAACACATGGTAGACTCACTGAAATATCATATCAAGGGTAACCGGGTTTTTTAAGCAATGACATATTCTCTTTTGAAATACCCACGGTTCCCAAATCCAGAAATATCATGGAAATAGCAACTCTCAATGCGTATAATCAGAAGACATGATGTATGTGACATGTAAAAGAAATGTAAGCATATCAGTCTGTCATGCAAGAATCATATCCTGAATGCAATAGTACTACAGTGTAGTGACATGGCAATTATCGATGATGAAGTGTGTGAGCCGGCAAACAGTGTACGTGGAACATACGCATCATTGATAATGGTGTTGGTGTCCTAGCAGCATGACTATAATATATCAACAACACAAGCGATGCAATGCAAATAGCATGAAAATGCGGAATCGAATAATCAACGCAACAGTAAAGAATCTACCTCAAAAACTATATCATGCAGCCTTGCCTTTTGAAATAAGACGAATAAGGGTTTTTGGTAAAATAAGGGCTACGGTGTTTTAAAAACAGATGCTACTTTTGAAAATATCCGTAGAATCCATTTTTGCCTATCTTTAAAATATCCCCGATTCGTTAGTTTTGAAATAGGTATGACTCGGGTCTAGTCTACGCCTACTATGCGAACTACGGACCCAACTATCAAGTCAATCGGCAGGGGTATGGAAACCACCAAAATCTGAGTCGATATACATATATATACACAATAGTCGGTGATCTCGCCTCAATAGTATCACGTATGATACAGTATATGATATGACATCCTCGAGTCATGAGTGCGGATCTAATATCAATATAAGGCTAGTACGGTAATTCGTCGTACGACATCCCAATAGCTGGGTACGGGTCAATATTACATTCATCTCATCGCATATCAGGTATCACTACCATCATATCACATAGTCTAGGGTACAAGTCTAAGTCTAGTACCATCGATACCATCTATATAAATATGAATGCGGGGTAAAACACATGCCCAAAGGCCCGCTAAAACCATCATGTCGCATCTCAAATACGAACTCTGTCATATCGCCGAATCTCACGGCCTCAATCAAACCTCATCGACTCATCTCAATCCCACGTATCATACTCAAATCCCGTATATGAACACATAGTCCCATACCGATGTGTAGGTATACACACCTCCAAATGCGCACAGATAAAAGAAAGAATGTATGCAAGTATATGTGTACGTGTATGTGTGGGTGCAACCACTACTCTCGGGTTTCGCACTATACTAAACCAATACATCCTTATCATCAATAATTCCATTATTACCATCAATAATCATAAACAACACATAATAAATATACGTGTGTATACGTATTTGTATACATCACCACGGACTGCGGGGGTGCTAGACGCCATCCACCCGACTTCTCCCCGTAGATATAAATCTACTCACCTTGCTTCTCATGTGCCAATGCCGATGTCGTCATCTTCATCTTCTTCGCCTCAACATCACGTAGGGTACCTACAAGTATGTCATAATGCTAAAGCACATGAAAATCATATCGGAAAACCAAAACAGCACATGCTACTCGCATAGGTAAAAACCCATCGTCTCGCATGTAAACACGATCAATATCCACGTGTCGTTGACGTCCAAACACCACCCGACAGAAACGAATCAGCAAATACCAGAATCCATGCTAAAACAAGTCATAAATCATGCGCCAACATAGGAAAATCAACCCAGATTTTACCCTGATTGGAACCAGACAAAATTGCACATACCAAGGGTCAAGTTAACTGGAAATAGGGCCATGCACCAAAAACGAGGCCAAACCCCCCTGCTCTGAAAGCAATTTGCGGCCAGATTGGATTTATCTACGGCCAGGAATTGGAGTTGGGTGCAAGGGTTTGGTGTGGTGGTTCCAGGGTGCCTGCAGATCTCACTGTCAACTCAATTTTATTTTAGGGGTCCCGGGGTGATAGCAGATTCCAAAACACACTCGCAGAAATACAGTTTTCCCCGATATCGATTCACTAAATCCGTATTCTGGGTTTAGCTCTCAGGTCAGGTCCAAAGTAACATCACTAACAGGATTCTAAGGTCACAACAAGTCTCAATTTCACTTAACAACTGAAATTTACCCTAATCCTCTCTCGGGTTTTCCAAAGTGCACAAAACTTCGTCGAAACGACATCAAACTTTAAAAGAGGCTTAATCACTGGAAATGATACAACAATCGTGAAGGAATTACCTCCAGAGACTCATGAATCCTAAACAGCGACAAATCACAAACTTTCTTGGTCCAAATGGTTGCTTGAGGGCTTGTGCACATTTTTATTGAAGGGGAGATGGGGTTTTGGATTGATTTTTGTGTTGTTTTGGAGGCTTGGAGAGGGGAGGGGATTGTGGGGAGCAGCTGCAGCAACACTTGAAGGGGGAGAGAGGAAATGGTGGAGGAAACGGATAAGAGCCAAGTCAAAGAAGACCCCATACTCTCTCTCTCTCTCTACCTACTACCATATTCTAATCAAATCTCTCTTTCTTTTCTTTTTTCTAAACCTCTCAAAAACCTTCTCCCAAGAATAGTGAACCCAAAACAAAGCCATGGTAAGAATAATGTAACACAAGTCCAAATGATATGTGCATGTTTTGCAAAAAAATGCCAAAAATCCGATTAGCGATTTTTAATCGCGATTAGCACTAAATTAGCATATAACTAATCATAAAAACTTTAAAATTGCATAACTCCATAAAATACCCTATTTTAGAATTTTCCATATTTTTTCCAACTTTTTCTCCATTTATCGATACTTAATTATACTGAAATATTAAAATATTCATTAAAATAATATTAAAATATTAAAATTCCAAAAAATAATATTTGATTATTTGGAAATGTTACAACAACATCAACTTCCTATACCGGGAGAGACGAATCCCCTCCTATCGCTCATTGCCTCCATGTGATTCGGGACTGTACCCAAAAGCCACCGTTTTGCATGCCCTCTTGGACGTGGTAAGGTGGAAATCAAAGCACAGTGGGAATCACACAAGACTCTATGATGATCTCGGGTCCACAGACTACCCTATACCAGTGTCACCAGAGAACTGCCATCTGACGTATGGTATATCACCATCTGGGAGTTCTCGGCGAGTCCGTCCAGTGTACCCAGTCACCACTGAGCACCCGTACACCATCTTTGATGTCGAACACCGATGGATATGGGATCATCCATCGCCCATCATATGGTTCAAGATGCGTATACGCTAGTCTACTCTGGTGTATCGATGTCCTGTCTCGATATACCCTTGACTAGGAACAGTTATAGGATGTACTCATCGACTACCGTGGCCCCACTAGTATGATCTCATCATAGCCCTAGTAGTCGAGTACAGATCCTAAGGGCTTTATCAACATGTGAGGGAAAGACAGTAATCCAATACAAGTCAACATGTTAAGATAAAGTGAAACCAAATAGCATACTATCATGACGAGCAAGAAAGTCCTCTCTGTATATATCCAAGCATCCATTATAATATACATCAAATGTACAACAATGGCCTCTAGGGCATATGCATAACTAACAATCTCCCACTTGCACTAAAGCCAGCTGCTGTAGTATCTCATACCTAGCATCCCGAATAATCTCTCAAACTGTATCTGGGGTATGGCCTTCGTGAGTGGATTCGCAGTGTTGTCCTTCGTATCTACTCTCCTGACCTCAATCTCCCGGCGATCAACTATATCCCTGATCAGGTGATACCGCCTCAGAATATGTATGGACTTCTGATGGGACCTGGGTTCCTTGGCCAAAGCCACAGCTCTATTGTTATCGCAATACAGAGGTATTGGATGCTCAATGGATGGAACCACACTAAGTTCACTAATGAACTTGTTCATCCAGACAACCTTTTTGGCTGAATCGTTAGCAGCGATGTATTCAGCTTCCATTGTCGAGTCTGCAACGGTATCCTGTTTGGAACTCTTCCAACATACCGCCCTCCCATTGAGGGTAAAGACAAATCCCGAGTGCGACTTAGAGTCGTCCTTATTACTTTGGAAGCTGGAATCGGTAAAGGACTCCACCCGGAGTTCTCCGTTACCATACACCAAGAACATGTCTCTAGTCCTTCGTAAGTACTTGAGAATGTTCTTCACAGCTGTCCAGTGACTCTCTCCAGGATGTGCTTGATACCGACTCACTATACTTAGTAAGTATGCTACATCGGGTCTGGTACATAGCATCGCATACATGATAGAGCCCACTGCCGAAGCATAGGGTATCCCTTGCATGCTAGCTCTCTCCAAATCAGTCTTGGGAGACATCTCTTTGGAGAGAGTGAGTCCAGAGATCATGGCTCGGTTCCCACGCTTGGATTCTTCCATACTAAACCTCTTTAGTATGGTGTCAATGTACCTGGATTGGGACAATCCCAGTATCCTTTTGGATCTATCTCTGTAGATCCTAATCCCCAATATGCAGGAGGCATTACCTAGATTTTTCATTGAGAATCTTTGTGATAAGAAGAGCTTGACTGATTGCAGCATAGGTATATCATTTCCTATCAAGAGTATGTCATCCACGTATAATACGAGGTAGACAACCTTACTCTCTGCTACCTACTTATAGATACGAGGTTCATCTATGTTTTTGATGAAGTCAAACTCTTTGACTACTACATCAAAACAGATGTTCCAACTCCGCGATGCTTGCATTAACCCATAAATGGATTTAAGCAGTTTGCACACCTTTCCGCTGCTCCCACTATCTACGAAGCCCTCTGGCTGAGTCTTGTACACGCACTCTTCTAAATCACCATTTAGAAAGACGGTCTTAACATCCAATTGCCAGATTTCATAGTCATGGTATGCAGCAATGGCAAGTAAGATCCGGATGGACTTAAGCATAGCCACTGGAGAAAAGGTTTCTTGATAATCCACACCTGGTCGTTGACGAAAACCCTTTGCTACAAGTCTAGCTTTGAAAGTCTCAACTTTTCATCTACACCAAATTTCTTTTTAAAAATCCACTTGCTCCCAATGGGTTTTACCCCTTCAGGAGCATTTTCCAAAGTCCATACTTTATTTGTGTACATGGATTCCATCTCAGATCGCATTGCATCTAGCCATTTCACAGAGTCACCACTCGTGATGGCCTGCTCGAAACTAGTTCGGTCATCATCTTCCATGATGCAATCCTCACTTCCACCATCAATGAGAAAACCGTAGTATCTCTCAGGTGGACGAGAAACCCTACTAGATCGGCGGAGAGGCTGGGGTTCGTCGGGTACTACTGAATCTTCTGGTTCCAACAAATCATTAGTTGCGGTTTCTGGTGCTGGAACCTCTTCCATCTCTACCTCTTTGCCACTAATTTCTTTTGCAAGAAATTCCTTTTCCAAAAAGGTGGCATGTTGAGCAACAAACATATTTTGTTCCTCAGCGTGGTAGAAAAAATATCCTTGAGAATTCTTTGGATATCCCACAAATTTGCAAAGAACTGATCGTGCCTCGAGTTTGTCCGGATTTTGTCTTTTGACATAGGCCGGACAACCCCATATCTTAACTCGTTTAAAATATGGTCTCTTCCCACTCCATATCTCATATGGTGTGGTAGGTACAGATTTAGACGGAACTAGATTCAATATGTATATGGCTGTCTCAAGCGCATACCCGCAGAAGGAAATAGGTAACTCAGCTTCGCTCATCATAGATCGCACAATATCTAATTGGGTCTGATTCCTTCGTTCCGATACACCGTTGTGCTGTGGTGTATATGGAGGAGTAAGCTGAGAGAGAATCCCATTCTCTTTTAGATAATCCAGAAAATCATTGCTCAAGTATTCTCCTCCTCGATCAGATCGAAGGATCTTAATACTTTTGCCTGTTTGGTTCTCTACTTCGTGCTTATATTCTCTGAATTTCTCAAAAGCTTCAGACTTGTGTTTCAACAGGAACACATGCCCGTATCTAGAGAGATCGTCAGTGAATGTAATGAAGTAGGAAGAACCGTTCCTGTCATGCGTAGACATGGGACCGCATACATCACTATGTACCAGTCCTAAAAGTTCGGTAACTCTTTCTCCGTGTCCACTAAACGGAGCTTTGGTCATTTTTCCTTTGAGACATGAATGGCAAGTATCATAAGATGAAAATTCGAATGAATTCAAATATCCATTTTTATGTAACTTAGCTAGCCGTGTCTCATTGATATGGCCAAGTCTACAATGCCACAAGAAGGATTCGTTCATTTCTGAACTTTTCCTCTTGTGTGAGTTTTGTATATTGAGGACTGCATTCTGATTTAGAATGAATATGCTATTATGTAACGAGCCTGATGCAATCAACTTTTGATCTAGGAATATGTTCATAACATTATCCTTTACTACAAAATTATATCCTTCTTTACATAATAAAGAAACTGATATAATGTTGCACATCATGTTCGGTATATAATAGCACTCATTTAGAATCAGTGTATTACGACTTGGCAATACTAGGTGATATTCGCCAACTTCTTTGGCTGCAATACTTGCACCGTTCTATATTTGAACGGAATGATCACCTTTTCCCAGTTCTCTACCTTTACGTAGCCCATGTAACAATTTACATATGTGGGATCCTGATCCGGTATCTAATAACCAGGACGTAGGGTGAACTGAGAAACAGTTTTCAATAACTAACACACCTGAAGAAGATGCATCAACATGCATGTTCTTTTGGGCGGCGTGAGAATCCAGATATTCTCCTATTCCCTGTTCAGTCTTATAACTCTTATAAGAAAGAACGGGACCAATGTTCCCCTGCTCAGTATAATAAGCGGGTTCAGTCAATACATCCATATTATTATCTTGATTATGGCCTGACATGGTCGCTACCTGGAGAGAGAGAGAAGAAAACACTTTAGCGTATGCTCTTGCAAGATTAGATTGGTTATTATCTTATCTAATCAGGATGTCTCCCACTGTTTTTATCAAATATTCCTTCAAACCCTAAAAGGTAAGATTAGCCGGGATTAATTACACCCTACAATTTCGTCAATCTTTCAGCCAGATCAGTGTCGGTACTTGAGGGAGGTTCCCCGTGCTTTCGCACGGACCTAATTAAAGTAAACCGCGTTTTCCCTGATGCGTAACACCGTTAACACTTTTCTAGACACCTACTTGATAGGCTAATTGTCCTGTGTAAAACTCTCCCAGGAGTAACACTTACTCGCAGTGGGTATCGGGATCCAACTATCTCATAGGAGGTTTGCAATCTCATTGCAAATTTCAACACTTGAAATTCCCGATAATATTTTGCCCCTAGCGATCTATGACCTTGACTAAGTCAACAAACCATAAATCGCAAGTCAAGTTCAACACGTACATTTCCCGATTGAATTAAACCCACCCGTACGACCCTTGACTGAGTCAACAAGGCCGTGCGAATACCCTAATCCAATCACATCTCATGTTTTAGCAGATAAACACTACTTAGCTACCGTACACTACGCCTTGACTAAGTCAACAAACATAGCACGAATACTAAATAATATCTATCTGAAATGACGGAGGGCTACGCAGGTTTTTCTGAAAACCTTTTGCGTAATGAACTTGATATCGTCGTAGAATCAAGTGAAATTTTGAAATGGAGTGTTTTTTAGGCTTCCATTAGTTTTGCTAAAGTGGTCACTCCCGGTGAAGGGATCTCGGCTCTTTCCTCATCGAATAAGGTGCAGGACATATCATATATATCACTGTGCAAAGCAAAACTCTACAAGCAATCAAAAGACAAACCGAGTTTTGTAGCATCTGTCAGTTTCGCTAAAGAGGTCACTCCCGGTGAAGGGATCTCGGCTCTTTCCTCATCGAATAAGGTGCAGGGTATATCATATAAACCGCTATGCAAAGCAAAACTGTAGCTACCCCTTTTTATAAAGTTTTGATTCTACAACATCTTTTAGGTTTCTTTTATTTTTATTAATCTCATTAATAAAATCCCATCAGCTTATGCTTCCTAAGCATCACAGAACAAACGAAAGCAGTAATATTTATATATCAGCATATATATATATATATATATATATATATATATATAGTATAAGCATTCGTCTCAGGCAGTAATATGATCTCATCACAGAACATTGCGGCAGAAGAACATATATGAAATATTGGATATACTAGGATGTCCGTGTTTTCAATACGAGCCGGTATAAAACACGGATTCCACGATCGCAATGAATAGCCAATCCCACATCCCTAGACCCCTACGAGAGCGGCAAGTAACACTGCCAATTCTAGGGTTAGGAGACCCGGTCTCGACTCCTCGAGATGGCCTCCCACTGGACCTTAGAACCCTGTTACTTGTGCTCCCCTCCTTGGGTCTACCTAATGCGGAAAAGTAAATAATATATAAGGGTGACATCAACCTCATCCCGGAAGTGCCCCAATAAAAGAATATTACATACAAATGAATTTTACATGAATGAAAATAAAAAACCCTCATCTCACATAAAACCCCCGGCTATTCAGAACACGACGATCCAATATAACATATCACAGCAACACATAATATCACATATCATCAACGTAAGTAAGTATGCATACACCGATCGTCGTTGTCGTATAGCAACGAAAACCGGCAATACAACTACATACTACATTTACGGTCACAGAAAAGAAATTGTAAAACTACAATATTTGGAATCCACAATCACTTTAGACATCGTATATCCGAAATATCACATACTTCGCATTTCATGCCTAACTCTATGAATTCCACATATTGTATCGTATTCCAGATAAATAGACAGTATTAAACTTTTCGAACAGATAATCAAATACCTAAAATTTGCTAAAGTGCTCAACAATTGAGCGGAGTTCAAAAAATCCCAGAATATGTCACAGTACCAGTGATCCAGCCGTAGAAGGGTCAAGCCAACGCCTCACATGTGGCACGCCGTACTGCCCTAAACCCGAAGGTTCAAAAGGCAGTTCAAGACGGTCACATAATCGAGTTAAGGTTTGTTGTCTTCTAGATGGTCCACCGTGTTACTTGCACATTTTTCCGAAAGATTTAAACCCGATAAAAGTTCAACACTTGAATGTTTTTCGTGCCGGGAAAAATTGAGTTAATGATATCCGTTCGAACATTTTAACAGTTTCTAAATATCCGGAAAAAATAACGAATTTAAATGTTCCGATCGAATCTACGATTACAAAATAAACCCCAGAACACTCAACACTTGAGTCAATTTAAAAATACCCAAAATAAATAACTAACAGAATTAGAAATTACTGTGCAAACAGACAGGCAAACAACAACTTTACGGCTGCGGATCCGCGGCCCAAGCAAGGATTGGCCGCGGTTCCGCGGTGGTCCGTACACATTACACTGTCGTTTTGCACCATAATTCCTATAATTTCCTGGTGTTATTTTTAGATATTTTTAATTCAGAAAAAACACAGTTTTTGAAAAATATCCAGAGAGGGGGTTAACTTTGTCGGTTCGGGTTCGATCGGAGTTTTAACATCGTAAACACGTCGCCTAATGCTCTAGCTAGGCTCTGATACCACCGTAGGGTTCCCAGGCACTCTTGTGAAGGTTTATAAAGCATCAATCATGCCCAAATATAATTTTAGATGTGCCGAACAACCCAAAGACGGGATCTTTGCTAGATTATTAGGGTTTAACATGCAAGATAACATCTTTAAACCTAAGTGTGAGGGATTACAACCTTTGTAGTCCACTCCTTCACTTCACAAGCTCCGAGTAGAAGTCCCTTCACCGCGATCCACGATCTCCCGGACTGAAGAGAGGCTCCACGACTCGAACGATCCTTGCTAGCTTGTATTGTTCCGCTTCTCCGATGATCTACGTCGAAGTTGCTATAACCCAAGCTCTCTCACTCTAATGAGGTGAACACCCTAATCTAATGGGCTAGATTAGATGAGGATGATGGAGTAGTATTTATGCTATCTTTTTAATTCACTTTCTCACAAGAAATCATCACAAAAGGAATTTCTAGTGAGCTCTCTCAAAAACTCAAGAGAGAAGAAGATGAAAAATAATGAGATAATTCCTTTTGTGATGAATAGTAGATAAGAATATATGATTGATATGGAACCATGGTCAAGGATGATAGGCTTAACCTTTGTAGAGAATAAACTAGAGCTAGGGTTTGGTTAGGTTTAGGATAAGTATCAACCATAATATCTTAACCAAGAAAAAAAGGAAACCCTTCTAGAATAATCAAGAAAGAGCTAACCCTAATCAAACCCTAATCTCTTTTTATCATCCTTAAACATGTTTCATAATAAATCATATCATGTCACAATAATATATATGACATATATATTATATATTTTCAACAAAAGAAAATAATACAATTAACATATATCGCATATATATCAATATATTAATCCGGTGAGAAAATGAAATAATAAAGCGAGCCAATATTAGATAATGTAATACAATATATCATATATATCATTATACATTAAATCATCGAATCAACACTTGATCCGACGATCCGGCTATATCGAATATAACCGACTAATATATCCTGTACCGCTTCATCGAATCAACACTTGATCCGATGTCCCGGTTCATATCTAAATATCGCGAGAATATAATACGGTATCTCATATCGCATTATCCTCGGTCCTGCACATATCTCATATGTGCCTCTACTCCGTTTTGCCTGAGCCAAGAAACCTCTGTGTAGGACTCTAAAGAATCGTCAATACGCCGGTAGCAGGTGATGATCATATCAAACACCCACAAGCTGCAAGCGGTCAGCTAAACGTAACAGCCAACCGGGTATTGAGCGATCAGAAGATCAACAAGCTAGCCTGTCCGTTCTCCTGTGAATCCAATCAGTAACACTCCCGTACAGTCCGGTCTGTTCGTCTGATATGTCGCATATCAAGTCTAGGGGTGGTATATGTCAGACCCTAGTAAACGATAAGTCGTATCGATGTGAGGCTCATAACAGGTCGAGAAACTACTGGTAACACTTACCAGTATATCTCTATATCAGCCCTGGCCAGGGACTTCCAGTTATAGCCAATCGAATACAGCACAACATCAACTCCCTATACCGGGAGAGACGAATCCCCTCCTATCGCTCATTGCCTCCATGTGATTCGGGACTGTACCCAAAAGCCACCGTTTTGCACGCCCTCTTGGATGTGGTAAGGTGGAAATCAAAGCACAGCGGGAATCACACAAGACTCTATGACGATCTTGGGTCCACAGACTACCCTGTACCAGTGTCACCGGAGAACTGCCATCTGACGTGTGGTATATCACCATCTGGGAGTTCTCGGCGAGTACGTCCAGTGTACCCAGTCACCACCGAGCACCCATACACCATCTCTGATGTCAAACACCGATGGATATGGGATCATCCATCGCCCATCATATGGGTCAAGATGCGTATACGCTAGTTTACTCTGGTGTATCGATGCCCTATCTCGATATACCCTCGACTAGGAACAGTTATAGGATGTATTCATCGACTACCGTGGCCCCACTACTATGATCTCATCATAGTCCCTGTAGTCGAGTACAGATCCTAAGGGCTTTATCAACATGTGAGAGAAAGACAGTAATCCAATACAAGTCAACATGTTAAGATAAAGTGAAACCAAATAGCATACTATCATGACGAGCAAGAAAGTCTTCTCTGTATATATCCAAGCATCCATTATAATATGTAAGCCTACGGTAGCGCCCCGGCCGTCTACGGACGCCAAATGCGGAACAAAAACTTTTTAACTGGCACTATCGTATACTTTAACCCGGATCTGCTATTATTGCTAAAATAACAAACTGTAAAGAGAGTAGAAAGGTTATACTGAACGGTCCGAGTCCTTCGTCCTTTAACCATCATCCCACGCTCCGTTGCGGCTGCTCCGTTCTCGTCGATCTCCGATCTCCTCGTCCAGGTGGCACCACGTCAACGATTCTTTAAACGGGCTCCCGCCTCTGACTCAAGGCAACTCGGTCATCAAGTTTGCTAAAAGAGAAGACCAAGATTGATGTAGAGAATGAGTAGAAGACTTTGTCTCGTTCCGTCCAAAGCTATGGATGAACGGTTAATGAAGTTGCCAATTGATTCGGGTGATGGAATGAAATGAGCAATGAAATTTCCATACACTCCAAAAACTATCATAATCTTTTCACAACCATTTTCTTTTAGTGAGAGTGAGGAGGAGGCCGGCCATATATAGGAATGGGAGGGTGAGTGTAGGAGGGAAGAGGGTGACCACAAGAGAAAAATATCAAGTGTGAACACAAGAAAATATCTAGTGTGAACACAAAGTGTGAACACAATAAATGCAACCAATGAAACAACAACACCATTCAACCTAGTCACCTCTTCTAGAAACTTCTAGAAGCATGACTCACCCTCATCCAAGAAAAGATAAATCCGTCTTTAACCGAATGTTAAAAGACGGTTGATAGAAAACTGGAAACTGGCAACTTCCAAAAGTGATCCCGAAACGAATTTCAGGATAACCCCGTAACTGTATAAATATACCCGGATTTGTATTACAACCGAATACAAATGCAACTGAGACAAAGATATTATATCTACTCAACATAATACTCGGATCCGGCTTAAACCAAAGCCCACCAGTATTATCTGCCCGAAAAATAACACGTGCGTAAACGCACGTGCATTTTCCGAACCCTGCCATAAAACCATACGGCCTCTACAACATTTCGCCTGAACTTGGGAAACTGTCTGTGGGGGACTCTAATGACTCGTCAGTACCCTGGCAGTGGGTTTAACTACAAACCGTCATCGGCACTAGCTATGCGTAACAGCTGCCCATGGACTGACCTCAAGAGAGGCCGATGAGCGAACTCATCCGGAAACCCTACTGAGCCTAACAGTGACAATGTATATACAGTCCGGTCCGTTCGTCTATGAGTATTGCATATCTGCCTAGGGGGCTAGTAACGTCAGACCCCCAATAGCAGTATAAGTCGTGTCGGAGTGTAGCCCAATAACACCCTGAGATACTACTGGAGTACCTACCAGTAAATCTCCTGCCACGGCCGTGGGCTTTGTGTAATGGCTCTCCTAGACACAGCACGATCTCACCCCCAATACCGGGAGAGACGAATCACCTGCCGATCCGCTCACGTGCATCCATGTGGCTCGGGACTGTATGACGACCTCAGGTCGATGAACTAACCTGTACACATGTCACCAGGGAACTGCTATCTGACGATAGGTATAGTACCAACTAGCAGATTCCCGGCGAGTCCTGTCTGGTGTACTCATAACCCAATGAGCACCTGTATACATCTTAGGTGATCCAACTGACACCAATGGCTTGTGAGACCGGCCACCGCCCCTCGTCGGGGTCTCGACTGTATACACTAGTCTACTCCGGAGTATCAATGCCCTGTCTCGAAACTCCCACGACTAGGGACCACAATTAAGGATATGCGTATAAACCACCCAACTCTCACGTATATGATCGCCATCATACTGTTGGTAGTAAAGCAAGATCCGAAGGGCTCTATCAAAGTGTAACATGTAATCAGTCACCTGAACATGTACACGACTGATAAAGGCAAACCAGATAGCATACTATCATCTCGAGTAAGACTGTCCTACCGGTATAGGTCCTCCGCAATCATCGCAATCACGTACCTGTGATCCAATAA
Source organism: Agapanthus africanus (assembly GCA_030015575.1). Classification (NCBI taxonomy): domain Eukaryota; kingdom Viridiplantae; phylum Streptophyta; class Magnoliopsida; order Asparagales; family Amaryllidaceae; genus Agapanthus; species Agapanthus africanus. The sequence goes on from JASDDO010000022.1 coordinate 330,919,771, forward strand.
TTGACTCTGAGGGCACTATCTCCAACAATCTCCCACTTGCACTTAAAGCTAATTATTGCGATGTCGACTACTCACAGCTCGTGTGAAACCGAACATCCAACTCCTCTACTAATCAGTTTCACAAAGCCCGTTTGTAAAACTATTGTGTTCGAGAAATAGCCTCAGTGAGTGGATCCGCCTAGACGTTTCTTTCTATATCTCTCTTAATCTCAAGTTCGCAGAAAAAGCCATCTCCCGAATTGAGTAATACCTATCTTAGAATATGTCTAGATATCTGATGGGACCTAGTTCATAAATGAACTCCAAATCCAAACTTCTTAGACTGTATCGATCACTGAACCTAATCAGTATCCTGCACCATGCCTCCCACAGTATCCTCTTGGACCAACTGTCCATAATACTGCCCCCTTCGTCAGAGGGAAAACTATAACTCTGACAGTCACTCTGTCAACCATGTCACCTTTGAAGCCTGGAATGATAATCGTCTCCCGAAGAAGGCTGCCGTCATCAAATCCGTAGAACATGCACTTATGTTCTAAAACTGCATCCTTATATTTCTCCAGGATTGGATTAATACAAACTTATTGCATCTAGTGCAAAAACAACATCTGGTGTGGTACTTGACATCTCACGATTGACTCAATTGCCTAAGCAAGTGATCTGCCAATCATGCACATCCCTCTCCTCTTTAGTCTGTAAGACACCTTTAGAGAGGGTGACTCCATCACCAGCAGTTACACCACCATGCCAGGAGTCATCTATTCTAAAAACCTTTAGAATACTGTCAAAGTACCCACATTGGGAAACTACCCAAATCCAGATCTAAAATCATAGATCTAGAAACCAGAATGTCAAATATTATATCCATATCCTGTCTGGAGAAACAATTGTGTGACGACCACAGTACAACCAATCGTAGTATAGGAATTTTACTTCCTACTCTGTGTATGTCATCCAAATACCATGACATTACACCCTACTATCATCTTAACAGATCCATCCCCTATTCTGATGAAGTCAAACCTATGACTGTCACATCAAAATTAGATGATCTATCTCCGCTATAACTGCTCAAGTCTATAAATAGACATAAGCATCTTACCCACTATGCTTCCGCTGCTCCTACTGACTACGACAACCCTCCTACCGGGTCTCATAGCCTAGAACAACAGTAGTGTCAAGTCTGGGTAGATAAGAACCTCCCTGTCACCGTCCTTGAGGCTACCGGAGTACCTCTCGGGTGTCTGAGGTTACCCACCATATCTGCGGAGTGGCTATTGGAATGTCAAACCTTATTGAATATATAGGTCCTATTAAATTTTCCGTAATCGTTCGCGGTTCTGGAATCACTTCCAGTTCTACCATACTCCCACTACTGTTTTCTGAAAAAGATCCATTTTACTAAAACTGTGGAGAGTCAAGAACAATATCACTATTGATCTTCCATATGGTAGAATATCAACCCTCGTCATAGCCAGGGTCAACCCACAAACAGCCATTACAGAAACGTGCCCTGAGTTATCCAGAGTCTAGTTTTAAGCATAAGCTGGACAACTTCCCGTACCTTAACATCTTTTAAGGTATGAACCATTCTATATCCAATATAGAAACTTTGGCAATTTATTTAATTGGAACCAGATTCAAATCATGCAGCTGTCTCCAGTGCATATCAACTTAATGAAAAGAGGCTAATCAGCATTACTCAACTTAGGAATCCATCCAATTATGAGTAACCCGAAAGAGAAACAAGTTTCTCAAAAACCATTACTATCATCTGAATACCAATCACAAGAATCTACATCTTCGATCACTTTGAAGAATCCCGATACTTGTGACACCTGGTTCTCTACTTTATTCTTATACCCACAACTTCTCAAAACTTAGACCTTGTATTTCTACGAAACACTTGTCTAAATACTAGAGAAGTCATAAGTAAACAGAACATAGTACGAGGACCTACCCCTTTGTCCTGATGGACACCGGACAGTATACAATACTCTGTATAAGTCCGCTGAGTTGAGCAACTCATAACCTGTGAGTCGTAGGTTGAAAACTGTACCCAGGCGATTTCCTCAAATATCACCAATTACAACGAATTCCGATATAATGAGGATAATTACCTAATTCCCAATAACTTACTCCCACTCATCATCTGTAAAACCATACAGATATGAGAATGAAACCTGGTAAATACATACCCTTGGAGTAAGTATCTAATCGGGAAAACAGTTTTCCTTTAACAATGCACTGAAACATGAAAATGTTTCGTAGGGGTATCCTGGTATTCATAGCAATGCCTCTTCCATAATCCAATTCATGACTATAACCGTATATTTCTTTGTCCTCTCTCCAAATCCCTTTATTTGTCTTTAGTCATTACCTTCTGTACACCATTGTTAGGCTAAATGGTTTTCTTCCTTCCCTACCGTTCGGCACCAGCCTATGGTTTGGAAGAAGACTATCCAGTAAGCATAATAGGTTTACCCTCCTAAACCAAGGAGTGCTCGCATCTTGAGAGAAGGTGATGATAAAAGACAATTGAATAATACCTTATTCTTTTAAAGGTGAAATAGGAGTGGCGACGATGTACGCGGTTTGGTCGTGAATGATATCAGTCGCAATTTACTTTGCCCTCTTTCTAATCCCTTTATTTTGTCTTTACATATTACCTTCTGCACACCCTACTTAGGCTAATTGGTTTTCTTCATTCCCTACCTTTCGGCACCTGCCTATGGTTTGGAATAAGACTATCCAATAAGCGTAATAGGTGTACTCTCCTAAACCAAGGAGCCCTCGCAACCTGAGAGAAGGTGATAATAAAAGACAACTGAATAAACCAATTCTATTTCTCCTGAACCTGGATCCATCCTCGAAGAAGTCCCTTCGAGTTCGTATAGAATCATACGATGGATCTATCCAATGGAAGTGGATGTCCGTAGTAATACGGGTGTTCTGAGAAATACAAAGGGTAAAAGAAGGAGTGTCAATGACTTATGCAACTTAGACAATCCAAAAGGCAGTATTTTAAGAAGGTTCGGTCAACTTGGTCACTGAGTTATAGTCTAGGGTCGGTCAAATGTCGCTGCCAAAGAGAGAGAGAAAAGAAACACTCTGCGTGCACTCTAACCTAGATCAGAATGGTTGTCACATTATCTAATCCGGAAACCTCCCATTGTCCTGTCAAATTCTCCTTCAAACCTAAAAGAAGAATCAATCGGGATCACCCGAAGAGTAAACCAACTCATCAGTAAAAATCGGGATCCAACTCTCATCGCATGATAACGTGATGGAATGCATCCACGTTATTCATACTCCAGAAGGTATGCGCATACTTGGCAAGTTTCAGTTTCTTTAGAAACTCCCGATATGATTTTTGCCCCATGCTCTTATTGTTAGTGTATATGCCCTAGAGGACATTACTGTATCATACTAGTTTGTATATTACTTGATGGAAGCTTGGGATATTCACAGTTGTATATACAATCTTGCTCGAAATGGTAGTAAGCTACTTGGTTTGTCTCTGGTTTAATATGTGCATGTGTTTCTTTTAGCATATCGCTGATATACATATTAGTAGAGCCCTTAGGATTTTTGCTTGATTACCAGCGTTGTGATGGCGCTCACACTCGTGGGGCTTGGTAATCCATAAGCAAATCCTTATACAGGTCCCTGGTCGTTGGACTATCGAGACAGGGCATCGATACTCCGGAGTAGACTAGCGTATGCGCTTCTCATCACAGTGTGGGAGACGGTCTTTCCCATAGCCGTCAGTACGTCGTACTTGAGATAGTATACGAGTGCTCGTTAGGTTACGAGTACACTAGACAGGACTCGTCGGGAACTGTTGGTTGGTATTATACCTATCGTCAGTTATCAATTCCCAGGTGACATGAGTACAGCTTAGTCCGCTGACTTGACACTGTCACTTCGCCTCGAGTGTGTTCCCACTGCACTTTGATTACTACCCTACCACGGCTCAATGGAGTCGTGCAAACAGGTAGTTTTTGGGTGCAGTCCCGAAGCACTTGGAGGCAGTGACGGTTAGACAGGATTCGTCTCTCCCGGTATTAGGGGTTGACATCGCGCTATGTCCAGGAGAGCCATTACACAAGTAGTCCCTGGCCAGGGCAAGCGAGATATACTGGTAGGTTTCCATTGTTATCTCAGGGTGTTCTGGGCTACACTCCGACACGACTTTTATCGCTATTAGGGGACTGACGTTCACCGCCCCCTAGGCCCGCCATGCGATGTATCAGACGAACAGACCGGACTGTACGGAGACTGTCACATACAGGCTCAATAGGATTTCAGATGGGGTCACCTCGTAAGTCTTCTTATCGGCATCTACCTGGGGACCGTTACGTACAGCTAGTGCCGCTTGCGATCTGTGGTTAAACCCACTGGCAGCGTAGTGTCGAGTCTTTAGAGTCCCACACAGAGAGCTATTCGCCTTTAGGCAAAATGAGTAGAGGTCGCATGGTTTTGCGACAGGGTTCGTTCACATCCGCGCACTTGTGCACGTTTGTTGTCCGGACAGCTTATACTAGCGGGCTTTGGTTTAAGCCAGATCCTAGTATATGATTTGGGATTGGTTTTATCTCTTTGTATTCGTGTTCCTCGGATCACGAATACGGGTGTGTATGCACAGTTGATTGAGACAGAGGAAGAGGACTTTGATTAGGGTTAATGACCATTGTCATTTTATTAACCCTAATATTTATGTGTGTATTATAATTAATAGATATTGGATATATATATAATTGTGCATGGTTAGGATTATTGACATTTTGACCATACTTGACTTGTTGACCGTAGTTGACATGTTGACCATCATCATTGCATATAAAAGATGCTTTTTGATCCTTGCAATTAGCATTAAATATGAAATGATAATGGTCATGTCTTGATTAACCATGACAATTATCTAGCTAATTATCTATTTTTATAATTCACACATATATGTGAGAATGGCTTATTATTCTCTCATTCTATCATTTACTTTCTCTCTCTTGCACTTCCTCTTCCTCAAGCACTCCCCTCTCATGTGTTGAGAAACACTTGAGCTTGAGAGAAAACCTCTTCTACAAAATCTTTACTCTCATCTAGGGTTCTAGGATTAGCACTTCTAGCACCCTAGTTACTTCTAGCTTGGAGTTGAAGCCAAAGGTTGAGGCTTTCGGGTGGATCCTTCTTCGACGTGAGAAGACGACAAAGGTGAACCCTTTCTACTACTCCAAGGAGCAAGGGGAGAAGGACATAAAGCCCTAGGTATAACCATTCTAATCTTTAGCTAGTTTCTAGTTAGCTTTAGATTGTTTTTATTTAGCAAAGATCCTCCTTTGTCTAGTCCATGTTGCCTAGCATGATAAAAATCCGATTTTTATTCCGTTTTCGCCTCCCCGTAAGCACCGGGATGGGCAACGTGGACTTACAGTGGTATCAGAGCCTAACTAAACATAAACTAGCTAGGTAGTAAAGTGTATGGAAGTTCAATCGGAAAAATCGCAAAACCGAGTTTACAAAAACCCTAACTTTCTGTTATTTTTTTTTCTGTTCAAAATAAAATAAATCGTACGTCAAAAATCATCTCAGGGTTTTGTGAAGAAAGCCACCAAAAACGATCCAGTGAATCGTTCAAAGCGCCGCGGTTGCGCGGCAATAGCAAGCTATTGCCGCGCAACCACGGCCGTTTTGACTCGGTTCTGGGTCGAGTTTGGTGCAGTGTTCTTCTGGCTTGGTTTTGGGATTTTTAAGATGGTTTATTTGTGCCCGGGTTTTCCAGAAAAGAAATTTATTTTTGGGGGCCCATAAATCCGTATTTTTTTTATCGAACTTCACTACACTTTGACTAAAGGGTTATATCTGTGATGTTTATATGTATTGAACGTCGGCTAATCGCTATATGTCTATTAGTGGGGGTTATACATATCTGTGATTTGTGTTTGATGCTGGTATGTGTATATGAATGCATTGGATTGTCGCGGGTGAATTGCCGGGGTGGATGTGAGATGAGTGTTTCTTTTTCTTTCATTCATTGTAATATGTAAATTGATGTAATAATATTTGTATGGCCGCACAACCGGGTCGGGGTTGTAGCCGTCATTGTATATTTCTTTTTACTGTTTTTTGCTCCTAGGATAGACCCATGGAGGGGGTGCACAAACTACCGGGTATCTCGAAGTGCCGAGTGGCCTACTCATGGTGTTGAGGGAGGTTGCTTCGCTTCGGGTACTTGGCGGGTAGTTTTCCGCACCCGTAGGGGTCTTGGGTGGGGTATTTGGCTATTCACTGCGACCGTGTAATCCGCTTTTCGTTGCAGGCTCGAACGGATTGCGGATTCCTAGTCTATCCAATGTATTCATCTGTGATCTGTAATGTCTATCATTGCTATATATTTATATATTATAACTATTTAGGCGTTGCTTATGTTTTACATCCGTGCTAGCCCAGCCCCCGCTCTGTCGTTAGTTAAGTAACCTAACGGGTGATGACGGGCCCCGTGGCTAATGCGAATGGCATAAGCGTACGTCATATTTTAGTTGTTTTCTGCAATGGTAGGATTAAATGATGGGACGCATTAAAAGAACTAATGCAAGAAAATAAACCAAGTAAAAGTCGATCGGAACACATTGAAAACCACTCGGTTCTTTTCAAAACTAAACTTTTAAACGCGGAGCTTGAACCTCTCCTTTTAAAAGCTATCTCGTTCCATCGATTATATCAAGTTCACTACGTTCACGGTTTCGCCAAAACCATTCGTAGCCCTCCGTCATTCTACATGAATGGTCAAAAAGTATTCAAGCTATGTATTTTGGCCAAATTCAAGGCATAGTGATTGGTAGCTATTGGGTATTCATATGCAGCATAGATAGATGCGTTGGTTTGGGACAGTCGTGCTGCCATTTTGGCCAAAGTCAAGGGTAGGTACGGGTGGGTCCAAATTAACCAGGAGAATAACGGGTAGAACTTGACATGTGACTTATGATATTTTGGCCAAAGTCAAGGTCATAAGAGCATGGGGCAAAAATCCACATCGGGAGTTTCATAAGCACTGAAACTTGCTGGCGCTGCATACCATTTGGAGTGTGATAATTCTGGTAGGATTCCTTCGGTTTTATCACGCGATGATATTTGGATCCCGATCCTACTGTGAGTATATGCTACTCCTCGGGAAAACTCTCACTTAACGATCAATGCTATAAACCTAGTAGGTGTCTAGAAAGGTGTTAGCGGGGCTACGCCCACAGGGAAAAGAGGTTACTTAATTAAGGAACTTCGCGAAAGCGTTGGAAAACCTCCCTCGAAGTACCGACACTGGCCTGGCTGAACGGTTAAGCAAGTATTGTACGGTGGGATTGATCCTGACTAATCCTTTCTTTACGGTTTGAGAAGGGATTCGAGAGACAGTGGGAGCCATCCAGTTTAGACAAATTGAAAACCACTCTAAACTTCCAAGAGCATCATGCTAAAGTGTTTCTTTTCTCTCTCCTAATTGCAGCGACCATTCAACATGACCGGACATAAATTATTACTGGATATAAACATACTGATAGGGCCAAACTACAACGATTGGCTCAGGAATATCAAGATGGCAATCATTTAAGACAAGTTGGGGTATGTCCTTACCACCAAAGCTCCCCCTGTCCCAGGTCCCACCTCCAGCGTCGCGGATAAAGAAATCCGTAAGACATGGAAGATCGATTGCGCGAAGGCCAAATGCCTCGTGCTTGCCTCGATGGACAACGAACATCAGAGGAGGCATGAGAATATGGACCTAGAGTCCATATTTTTCCATACAAAAGAACTGTATGGAGAGCAGTCTCGTATCGCAAGATACGAAGTGTCGAAGAAGCTATTTTCGGCAAGATTGGCCGTCGGATCATCGGTAGCGGAACACGTGCTTAAGATGATTGGCTACATAGAGGAGCTCGCGGACCTTGGGACCACGTTGGAGAATGAACTCTATACTGATTTGATTCTCCAGTCCCTTCCTTCCACTTACGCCCAGTTTATCCTAAACTTCAACATGCAAGGAAAGGAGGTTGAACTTTCCGAACTTCTGAACATGTTAAGGAGTGCTGAGGGCATCCTACAGAAGGGTAGGGAGACATCCACTTTGTTTGTAGGAGGATCTTCCTCTTCTAGATCCAGGGCGAAAGCTAATGGTAAGAAGAAGAAAGCCCCCTCCAAACCAAGAGGCGGTGTCAGTAAAGTGGATACGAAAGGAAAAAGGAAAGGCAACAAAGGTAGCGGGAAAGCTAGTGGGGAAGGAAGAATGCTTCTACTGTCATAAAAGTGGTCACTGGAAACAGGATTGCAAGGCTTGGAAGGCCAGAACACAGGATTTGAAGCGAGTTGCGGCTTCAGCTTCAGGTGTGTATGTTATTGAAAACTGTCTATCAATAAACTCTACATCCTGGGTATTGGATACCAGATCAGGATCTCATATCTGTAATTCTTTGCAGGCGTTGAGAAAGCGTAGAGTTTTGAAGGCAGGTGACATGACCCTCAGAGTTGCAAACGGTGCTAGCATGGATGCTGAGGCCGTGGGGGACTATCACCTGGGATTATCGAATGGACACTTTTTGGTTTTGCGTAGTTGTTATTATGTACCGAATGCAACCTGTAATATCATTTCTGTATCTTTATTATCTAAAGAAGGTTATGAATTTTGATTTGTAAGTAATGTAGTGAACATTCACCTTAATCAAGTTTTGATTGGGTCAGGTACATTGAACAACGGTATACACATATTAAACCAACCACATATTTTCAATGTCCAGAATACACAAAAAAGAATGTCTCCAGAAATCAATAAAACTTTCTTATGGCATTGTAGACTGGGTCACATCAATAAGAGAAGGTTGACTAAGTTACATACAGAAGGATATTTGGATCCGTTCGAATATCAATCGTATGCAACTTGTCAATCCTGTCTCAAAGGAAAGATGACAAAGACTCCGTTCACTGGACACGGAGTAAGAGCGAGCGAGCTCTTGGGACTCGTACACAGCGACGTGTGCGGTCCAATGTCTACACATGCGCGAAGCGGTTATTCTTACTTCATTACTTTTACGGATGACTTTTCAAGGTACGGTTATGTCTTCTTAATGAAACATAAATCCGAGGATTTTGAAAAATTCCAGGAATATAAGAATGAAGTAGAAAACCAAACAGGCAAAAGTATCAAGGCACTGAGATCTGATCGAGGTGGTGAATACTTGAGTGCCGAGTTCCTGGGTTACTTAAAAGAATTCTCTCTCAGCTTACTCCTCCATACACTCCGCAACACAACGGTGTATCGGAGAGACGGAACCGAACCCTATTGGATATAGTACGGTCCATGATGAGTAACGCTGAGTTGCCGCGATCGTTCTGGGGATATGCGCTAGAATCAGCTGCATACCTTTTGAACCGAGTTCCTACTAAGACTGTGTTTACTACACCATATCCGATGTGGTGTGGGAAGAGACCCTATCTTAATCACATTAAGACATGGGGATGTCCAGCTTTTGTAAAAAAGCAGCATGCGGATAAGCTCGAGGCACGCTCAGTACAGTGCAAGTTTGTGGGATATCCAAAGAACTCCAAGGGATATTTCTTCTATTGCGAAGAGGAACAAAAGGTCTTTGTTTCTCGCCATGCCCACTTTCTAGAACACCAGTTCATAGAAAAAGAAATAAGTGGGAGCGCAATAAAACTGGATGAAATTCCGGAACCACGAGCTATTACTAAAAGCTTAGTAGAACCAGAGGGTTCGAAAGATCAGGACATTCCCACGCCACTCCGCAGAAGTAGTAGGCAGTCTCATCCGCCCGAGAGATACTACGGTTTTCTTATTGACGGGGATAGAGAAGATTGCATCATAGATTGTGATGAGCCTACTAGCTTCCAGCAAGCCATTCAGAGCGTCGACTCGGTAAAATGGCTGGATGCAATGCGGACCGAAATGGAGTCCATGTACACCAACAAAGTATGGACGTTGGACATTGCTCCAGATGGGGTAAAACCCGTAGGATGCAAGTGGATCTTCAAAAGGAAGATTGGTGTAGATGGACAGGTTGAGACCTATAAAGCTAGACTGGTTGAAAAGGGTTTTCGTCAAAGACCTGGTTTGGACTATGACGAAACCTTTTCTCTAGTAGCTATGCTGAAATCCATTCGGATCCTTCTTGCCATTGCTGCCTTCCACGACTATGAGATTTGGCAGATGGACGTAAAGACAGCCTTTCTAAATGGACATTTAGAGGAGTGTGTCTATATGGACCAGCCAGAGGGTTTCATTCAGAGTGGGAGCAGCGGAAAGGTGTGCAAGTTGCTTAAGTCCATTTATGGACTCAAGCAGGCATCGCGGAGTTGGAACATCTGTTTTGATGAGACGGTCAAGGAATTTGGCTTTATCAAAAATCCAGATGAACCATGCATCTATTGTAGATTTGTAGCGAGAACTGTAGTATTCCTCGTTTTATACGTGGATGACATTCTCTTAATAGGAAATGACATTCCTATGCTACAATCTGTCAAGGGGTTCTTGTCACACAGGTTCTCCATGAAAGACCTGGGTGATGCCTCATACATTCTGGGTATCTGGATCTACCGTGACAGATCCAAGAGGATATTAGGACTTTCACAGTCCAGGTACATCAACGCCATACTGAAGAGATTCAGTATGGAAGATTCCAAGCGCGGTAATCTACCGGCTTGTCACGGGATCACCCTCTCCAAAGAGATGTCTCCCAAGACTGATTTGGAGAGGGATCGCATGTCTATTATACCCTACGCTTCTGCGGTAGGCTCTATAATGTATGCGATGTTGTGTACCAGACCGGATGTGGCTTATGCACTGAGTGTGTTAAGCAGGTATCAGTCAAACTCTGGGGAGAAACATTGGATAGCGGTAAAGAACATTCTCAAGTACCTGAGAAGGACTAAGGAGATGTTCTTGGTGTATGGCGGAAAAGACCTCCAGATTGAGGCCTTCGCTGACTCCAGCTTCCAGAATGACAAGGATGATTCCAAGTCCATGTCGGGTTTTGTCTTCACCCTCAATGGAGGGGCGGTGTGTTGGAAGAGCTCCAAACAGGAAATCGTTGCTGACTCGACTATGGAAGCGGAATACATCGCTGCATCTGATGCCGCAAAAGAAGCTGTCTGGATGAGGAAGTTCTTGAAATAACTTCAGGTGGTTCCGTCCATTGTTGACCCAATACCTCTGTATTGCGACAATAACGGGGCTATAGCTTTAGAGAAGGAACCCAGGTCCCATCATAAATCCAGACACATCTTAAGGCGGTATCACCTGATCAGGGAGATCGTGGATCGCCAGGAGATCGAGGTTCGGATGGTTGCTTCAGAAGATAACACTGCCGATCCATTCACCAAGGCCTTGCCCCAGACTCAGTTCGAGCGGCTGATCGAGATGATAGGTCTTCGATACGCCAGTACATGGCCTTAGTGCAAGTGGGAGATTGTTAGTGTATATGCCCTAGAGGCCATTACTGTATCATACTAGTTTGTATATTACTTGATGGAAGCTTGGGATATTCACAGTTGTATATACAATCTTGCTCGAAATGGTAGTATGCTACTTGGTTTGTCTTTGCTTTAATATGTGCATGTGTTTCTTTTAGCATATCGCTGATATACATATTAGTAGAGCCCTTAGGATTTTTGCTTGATTACCGGCGTTGTGATGGCGCTCACACTCGTGGGGCTGGGTAATCCATAAGCACATCCTTATACAGGTCCCTTGTCGTTCGACTATCGAGACAGGGCATCGATACTCCGGAGTAGACTAGCGTATGCGCTTCTCATCCCAGTGTGGGAGACGGTCTGTCCCACAGCCGTCAGTACGTCGTACTTGAGATAGTATACGGGTGCTCGTTAGGTTACGAGTACACTGGACAGGACTCGTCGGGAACTGTTGGTTGGTATTATACCTATCGTCAGTTATCAGTTCCCAGGTGACATGAGTACAGCTTAGTCCGCTGACTTGACACTGTCACTTCGCCTCGAGTGTGTTCCCACTGCACTTTGATTACTACCCTACCACGGCTCAAAGGAGTCGTGCAAACAGGTAGTTTTTGGGTGCAGTCCCGAAGCACTTGGAGGCAGTGATGGTTAGACAGGATTCGCCTCTCACGGTATTGGGGGTTGACATCGCGCTGTGTCCAGGAGAGCCATTACACAAGTAGTCCCTGGCCCGGGCAAGCGAGATATACTGGTAGGTTTCCAGTGTTATCTCAGGGTGTTCTGGGCTACACTCTGACACGACTTATACCGCTATTAGGGGACTGACGTTCACCGCCCCCTAGGCCCGCCATGCGATGTATCAGACGAACAGACCGGACTGTACGGAGACTGTCACATACAGGCTCAGTAGGAGTTCAGATGGGGTCACCTCGTCAGTCTTCTTATCGGCATCTACCTGAGGACCGTTACATACAGCTAGTGCTGCTTGCGGTCTGTGGTTAAACCCACAGCCAGCGTAGTGTCGAGTCTTTAGAGTCCCACACAGAGAGCTATTCGCCTTTAGGCAAAATGAGTAGAGGTCGCATGGTTTTGCGACAGGGTTCGTTCACATCCGCGCACTTGTGCACGTTTGTTGTCCGGACAGCTTATACTAGCGGGCTTTGGTTTAAGCCAGATCCTAGTATATGATTTGGGATTGGTTTTATCTCTTTGTATTCGTGTTCCTCGGATCACGAATACGGGTGCGTATGCACAGTTGATTGAGACAGAGGAAGAGGACTTTGATTAGGGTTAATGACCATTGCCATTTTATTAACCCTAATGTTTATGTGTGTATTATAATTAATGGATATTGGCTATATATATAATTGTGCATGGTTAGGATTGTTGACATTTTGACCATACTTGACTTGTTGACCTTAGTTGACATGTTGACCATCATCATTCCATATAAAAGATGCTTTTTGATCCTTGCAATTAGCATTAATATGAAATGATAATGGTCATGTCTTGATTAACCATGACAATTATCTAGCTAATTATCTATTTTTATAATTCATACATATATGTGAGAATGGCTTATTATTCTCTCATTCTATCGTTTACTTTCTCTCTCTTGCTCTTCCTCTTCCTCAAGCTCTCCCCTCTCATGTGTTGAGAAACACTTGAGCTTGAGAGAAAAGCTCTTCTAGATAATCTTTACTCTCATCTAGGGTTCTAGGATTAGCACTTCTAGCACCCTAGTTACTTCTAGCTTGGAGTTGAAGCCAAAGGTTGAGGCTTTCGGGTGGATCCTTCTTCGACGTGAGAAGACGACAAAGGTGATCCCTTTCTACTACTCCAAGGAGCAAGGAGAGAAGGACATAAAGCCCTAGGTATAACCATTCTAACCTTTAGCTAGTTTCTAGTTAGCTTTAGCTTGTTTTTGTTTAGCAAAGATCCTCCTTTGTCTAGTCCATGTTGCCTAGCATGATAAAAATCCGATTTTTATTCCGTTTTCCGCCTCCCCGTAAGCACCGGGATGGGCAACGTGAACTTACACTTACAACCTTGGCTTTGGTCAAAATGTCATAAGTCACATGCCAAGTTCTTCCCGTCACTATCTTGTCAATTTGAACCCACCCGCACATGCCCCTGGCTTTGGCCAAATAGCAGAACGACTGTCCCAAACCAACTCATCTATCTATGCAACAAATGAATACCCAGCAGCTACCAAACACTATGCCTTAACTTTGGCTAAAATGAATAGCTTGAATACTACTGAATACACAAAAGAAATGACGGAGGGCTACGGCTGGTTTTTGGCGAAAAAACCTTTAACGTAACGAACTTGATATCGCTGAAGGAACCTTATAGCTTTTTTAAAATTTAGTGGCGAAAACCTTTTGCTAAAGAGGTCACTCCCGATGAAGGGATCTCGGCTCTTTCCTCGTGGAATGAGGTGTAGGATATTCCACTGAATACCGCGTTGCAAAGCAACTTGTAATCGACTATAGTGAAGTTATTACCCTGACGCAAACTTCTGCCCAAGGGGTCAGTCCCGGTGAAGGGATATCGGCCCTTGCCCCGTCGAATGAGGTGCAGGATATTCCAACCGAATATCACTATTCAAAACAAAAGGAAACATCTTTGTAATAACACTTTTTAAATTTGTTCCAACAACTTCCAAATAGGTTTGTTTTACTTTGCATTGATCAGAATCAACGCAGTCCCATCAATTAATCACACCAGAAAAGAACGAAAATAAAATGTACGTATATGCCATCCGCATTCGTCACTTGGTCCCGTCATCACCCGTTAGGTTACTTAACTAACGACAGAGCGGGGACTGGACTAGAGCAGGTGTAAAACATATACAACATCTAATAGTATATATACCAATATACAATAATCGCTCCAGGCGTGATAATATGCAACTTTACAGAAAAGTAATAAGCATCACAGAACAATACAGATAATCTGGGATCCCCGAGTTTCACAGAGCCGCTGCTGAAACCCGACGTTCCCCTGGTCGTGTGGATAGCCTGTGCAATGAAACCTAGACCCCTACGGGTGCGGCAAGTTACCCGCCAAAACCTGAAGCGAGGCAGCCCCCTACAGCAAAGTGAATGGACCACCCTGCACTTCACGGAATCCGGTAGCTTGAGCACCCCTCCTTGGGTCAACCTGTATCCCCTACGAGTGCGGCGAATAGTCTGCCAATTCTAGAGTGAGGCCCCTGTGCCTCTCAAAGCCATGAGATGCGGACCCGTTGCCCTTCAGAACCCGGCTATCCGTGCACTCCGTCGCGGGGTAAAACTAGTACAGAAATGAAAAAAATGTATAATGGGTACATCGACCTCGACCCGGTCGTGCCCAAAAGAATATTATACAACAGGTAGTGACGGCAGTCCACATGTTGGACGCTCGCCCCGCAATATCAAATGTACAAATAAATCCAAACTGCACTACCATTGCACACTGCTATCCACCACGACAAATCCACAACATCACAGCACAACACAGAACATCAACACGAATGTCACGTTCGCAAACCCGTCTAAAAGAACTATAGCAATCAGACGCGGTTTACCGATCAAATGACATTCCCGGTCGGAGATATAATGTAAGCACTGTAAACTAACATGTTTAAATTTCGATCGACTAAATATCACGAAGTGGGCCCCACGAACATCTGTTGAACAGTAACAAAATCTGGTCCCAAACGATATATACCAAAAACCCCAAATTCCAGAGAAGAAGACACTGTCCAAATTTGGGGGCATGATCACACAGAATGGCCGCGGATGCGCGGTCAAACCATAGGTTTGACCGCGATTCCGCGGCAGGCTAGTCGAATCATGTGCCCAAATTTGTATGGTGTTCTTAGAAAACCCTGCACAGATTTCTGTGATATGTAGAATAATTTTTGGAACCCTTTAAAAATCAACAAAAACTGTAAACTTGAAATTTTGCACTTTTTTATATTCGGTCCGATCGATATTTTAAACGCGTTAGCACAAGTTAGTAAAGCAAAATGGTGAGGCTCTGATACCACTGTAAGTCTACGGTAGCGCCCCGGCCGTCTACAGACGCCAAATGCGGAACAAAAACTTTTTAACTGGCGCTATCGTATACTTTAACCCGGATCTGCCATTATTGCTAAACTAACAAACTGTAAAGAGAGTAGAAAGGTTATACTGAATGATCCGAGTCCTTCGTTCTTTAACCATCATCCCACGCTCCGTTGCGGCTGCTCCGTTCTTGTCGATCTCCGATCTCCTCGTCCAGGTGGCACCATGTCAACGATTCTTTAAACGGGCTCCCGCCTCTGACTCGAGGCAACTCGGTCGTCAAGTTTGCTAAAAGAGACGACCAAGATTGATGTAGAGAATGAGTAGAAGACTTTGTCTCGTTCCGTCCAAAGCTATGGACGAACGGTTAATGAAGTTGCCAATTGATTCGGGTGATGGAATGAAATGAGCAATGAAATTTCCATACACCCCAAAACTATCATAATCTTTTCACAACCATTTTCTTTTAGTGAGAGTGAGGAGGGGGCCAGCCATATATTGGAATGGGGGGTGAGTGTAGGAGGGAAGAGGGTGGCCACAAGAGAAAAATATCAAGTGTGAACACAAGAAAATATCTAGTGTGTGTTGCGCCACGGCAGCGCCCTGGCCGTCATACCGAGGCCAAAATGCGGAATCAAAATTTTTCCTTACTCGGAAACCGGCGCTACCGCGGACAAAGAAAACCCGGATCGTAAACCATTAACCTATACTAGCTAACTAGAGATGGGGTGAGAGATATACCAAGCGATCCGTGTCCTTCGGTCTTCGTCTCCACTCCGATCTCCCGCGGAATCTCCGTCACCTCCTCGCTCGTCGGAAAGGGCACCACGTAGCCGGAATCTTTTACGGGCTCCCGCCTCTTGACCGAGGCAACTCGGGCGCGAAGTTGGCTAGCCGACGCGTCCAAGGCTTGCTATAGAAATAGTGTAGAAGGTTATCTCTTTGGGGTTTCTTGAAGTTGCCTTGATGTCTAGGAGGAGAAAAAGACTTTGGAGAAAGAAGAATGGTGCTCTCAATTTTTCTAAGGAAAATGAGATAACAAAATCACACACCAAAAATGAAGCTCTCTCTCTTGAATAGTGGCCGGCCCCTCTTCACATGAATGAGATTGGAGAGAGAAAAAGAATGGTACCTCCTTTTGTATATCATAATAGAATGGAAAAACAATATCTTAAAGAAAATGGTCACCACCATTTCCTTTCACAAACCATCAAATGAAAAGCCATCAAATGGACAAGAATGGAATATCATCATGAAGCAAGTCTCATCATAATCCATAAATGCAAGAAAACCCTCCACTAGATGTTAATTGCAAACTTGCAATTAACACCCTCCATCAAGAAAGTCCGACCGAGAAGGAATGAAGGAAAACCGGCCGGAACGGAATGCAAACTGGCAACTTCAGAAAACAGATCCTGTAATAAAATACGGGAAAACCCCACTACTGCAAATACATGCCCGCATTTGTATTCCCACTGAACACAAATGCAAAGAGACAATACTACACTATCAAATACTAGAATCCGGCTTAAGCCAAAGCCGGCTAGTAAAAACTGTCCGATCACGATCCGTGCAATACAGCACGTATCTGATCGAACCCTGCCATATCTCCATACGGCCTCTACAGCATTTCGCCCGAAACCTGAGTAACTGAGTGTGGTGGACTCTAAAGACTCGTCAATACCTTGGCTGTGGATTTAACCACTAGCACGTCAGAGGTATAAGCCAATACGTGACGGGCCACCAGGTATTGACCAAATGGGACGTCGATGAGGAAGCTCACCCCGTCACCCAACTGAGCCTGTCAGTGACAATATCCGTACAGTCCGGTCCGTTCGTCTATGAGTATCGCATGGCGGGCCTAGGGGGTTGGTAAAAGTCAGACCCCCAAAAGCGGTACAAGTCGTGTCGGAGCGTAGCCCAGAACACCCTGAGATACTACTGGAATACCTACCAGTAAATCTCCTGCCTCGGCCGAGGGCTTTGTGTAATGGCTCTCCTAGACACAGCGCGACCTCACCCCCAATACCGGGAGAGACGAACCCCTGCAGATCCGCTCACTGCCTCCATGTGGCTCGGGACTGTACCCAACTAAAACCTGTTTACACGACTCCTTTGAGCCGTGGTAGGGTAGTAATCAAAGCACAGTGGGAACTCACACGAGACAAATGATGATCTCAGGTCGATGAACTAACCTGTACACATGTCACCAGGGAACTGCTATCTGACATCTGGTATAAGACCAACTAGCAGGTTCCCGGCGAGTCCTGTCCGGTGTACTCATAACCCAATGAGCACCTGTATACATCATAGGTGAACCAACTGACACCAGAGGCTTGTGAGACCGGCCACCGCCCCTCGTCGGGGTCTCGACTGTATACACTAGTCTACTAATGGAGTATCGATGCCCTGTCTCGGAACTCCTACGACTAGGAACCTTTTAAGGATGTGCTTATAGACCACCAGCTCTCACGTATATGATCGCCATCATACTGTCGGAAGTCAAGCAAGAATCCTAGGGGCTTTATCAACGTGTAATAGTGACATGTCAGGTCACCTAAAGCAGTACACGATGATAAAGATAAACCAGATAGCATACTATCATCTCGAGTAAGACTGTCCTACCGGGATAGGTCCTCCCTCAATCATTGCAATCACGTGCCTGTGATCCAATAATTGACTCTGAGGGCACTATCTCCAACAGTGTGAACACAAAGTATGAACACAATAAATGCAACCAATGAAACAACAACACCATTCAACCTAGTCACCTCTTCTAGAAACTTCTAGAAGCATGACTCACCCTCATCCAAGAAAAGATAAATTTGTATTTAACCGAATGTTAAAAGACGGCCGATAGAAAACTGGAAACTGGCAACTTCCAAAAGTGATCCCGAAACGAATTTCAGGATAACCCCGTAACAGTATAATTATACCCGCATTTGTATTACAACCGAATACAAATGCAACTGAGACAAAGATATTATATCTACTCAACATAATACTCGGATCCGGCTTAAACCAAAGCCCACCAGTATTATCTGCTCGAAAAATAACACGTGCGTAAACGCACGTGCATTTTCCGAACCCTGCCATAAAACCATACGGCCTCTACAACGTTTCGCCCGAACTTGGGAAACTGTCTGTGGGGGACTCTAATGACTCGTCAGTACCTTGGCAGTGGGTTTAACCACAAACCGTCAGCGGCACTAGCTATGCGTAACGGCTGCCCATGGACTGACCTCAAGGGAGGCCGATGAGCGAACTCATCCGGAAACCCTACTGAGCCTAACAGTGACAATGTATATACAGTCCGGTCTGTTCGTCTATGAGTATCGCATATCTGCCTAGGGGGCTAGTAACGTCAGACCCCCAATAGCAGTATAAGTCATGTCGGAGTGTAGCCCAATAACACCCTGAGATACTACTGGAGTACCTACCATTAAATCTCCTGCCACGGCCGTGGGCTTTGTGTAATGGCTCTCCAAGACACAGCACGATCTTACCCCCAATACCGGGAGAGACGAATCTCCTGCCGATCCGCTCACGTGCTTCCATGTGGCTCGGGACTGTACCCAAAAACTACCTGTTTGCACGACTCCTTTGAGCCGTGGTAGGGTAGAAATCAAAGCACAGTGGGAACTCACATGAGACAAATGACGACCTCAGGTCGATGAACTAACCTGTACACATGTCACCAGGGAACTGCTATCTGACGATAGGTAAGTACCAACTAGCAGATTCCCGGCGAGTCCTGTCCGGTGTACTCATAACCCAATGAGCACCTGTATACATCTTAAGTGATCCAACTGACACCAATGGCTTGTGAGACCGGCCACCGCCCCTCGTCGGGGTCTCGACTGTATACACTAGTCTACTCCGGAGTATCGATGCCCTGTCTCGAAACTCCCACGACTAGGGACCACAATTAAGGATATGCGTATAAACCACCCAACTCTCACGTATTTGATCGCCATCATACTGTTGGTAGTAAAGCAAGATCCTAAGGGCTCTATCAAAGTGTAACATGTAATCAGTCACCTGAACATGTACACGACTGATAAAGGCAAACCAGATAGCATACTATCATCTCGAGTAAGACTGTCCTACCGGTATTGGTCCTCCGCAATCATTGCAATCACGTACCTGCGATCCAATAATTGACTCTGAGGGCACTATCTCCAACATAATATACATCAAATGTACAACAATGGCCTCTATGGCATATTCATAACTAACATATAGTTGGCCAGGGATCTTTAGAGGATGTGCCAGAGTGGGACTATTTCCATCATTTTGGATTTCGGTATTTTGGGCAATTTATTTGCATGATTGGGTTTTCGTGCACCACAGTTGCACTCGATTTCGATTTGATATCATTCTAGATGTTGATTTTGATTTCATACCTATGGTATGTATGCGTTTTGGCTTGTGCCTTCGGTGTAGATTTCATGCATTTCAGTATTTGCACTCGATTTTGTGCACGCTGATGCACGTAGTTGTGAGATTATATACCACGGTATATGTGACTTTGATTGAGATGTGTTGTATACCGTCGATTTCGATTGTGATATTCGATATTTATCTCCGTGCACCATGTGCACTTGAGTTGGATTTTTGCGCATACTTGGTGCTTGAGGCGATTTTGGTGCACACCAGATGCACTAAATCGGGATTCTTCGTGCATATCGGATGCACCTGATACTGCTGTCAGGCACACCCGTTTCCCTTGTCGGGTGTTTTCATGCACACCCGTTGTACTTAGATTTTTGTTTCTATGCACATGTATGGTACATCCATTGATTTTGATTTCCGTACGCATCAGACGCATGTGGCATTCTTATACACATTTTGAGTACGATTTCTCTTGAGCAGTATGTTTTATGATATTTACTATTTGGTATAGTGGCTGAGCAGGACTAGTCAGAGGACAGTACCTGAATATGTTTTTGGCATGCATTGTTAGTTATCGAAGAGATTTCCAAAAAGGAGCTATAGTCTCGGTATTTACCTATGTATCCGAGATGACACGAGACATTTAACAAAGGAAACCCTTCTAAATTATTTTTTCAAACGGTGGGACGTGTATGTTAAACTAAGGGTATGTATATAGTTATTTTCTTACAATAGACGTCCGCAACTATGCCGTGATACGCGCATTGCACAACGACTTGAAAAGGTTTGGCATGCATTTATTTCAGATGTTTTGACGAATTAACAACGATGCTTACATGTATAGTTTGATGTATATCAGGTTGGTTTTCGTATCAGGCTTTGACATTGGTGTCTTCAACATAACTCCGATGATTGCGGGATGCTTGAAGGAGTTTTGATTTTTAGTTTATATACTCGTTTTTCATGCGCATGCATTGCGCTACGATGTGTTTTATTTATTTATGATTTCGGAGCTCCGACGACTTGATCATTTTACTGAAATGTTTTAGTATTTGAGAGATTTAAATTTAAATTCGGGGGCCGAATTTATTTAAGGGGGGAAGATTGTAACATTTCAGAAAATAAAATATTATTTTTTGGAATTTATATAATTAAATAATAAATATTATGAATATTTTAATGATGCGGTATAATTATATACCGATAAATTGCGAAATATTTGGAAATTTATAAGAATTACTGAAATGAAGGTGTTTTATATGATATGAGCATTTATAGATTTTTAAATACTCATTTAAAATAGGGTTAAGTGCTAAAATCGATTTATTTTCACTAATCACGCATTTAACTTGATTAGGCTTCATGACATGCACCATGTCACATTTTCTAAAATTACTTGTTACATTTCTTTTCTACCATGACTTTTTATTTTTCCAAGCATGGCTTTGTTTTTGAAAATGAAAATGAAATAAAAATGAAAAGATAAAGAAAAGAAAAGAAAAGTGAATAAAGTATTGAGGTATGGGCAAAAGAGAGAAAGGTGAGGGGTCTTTGACCTAGGTCTCATTCCTAGATTCCCTCCATTTTATCTTTATCATTCTCTCTCCCTATCAACCCCATGGCTGCCCTCCTCCCTCCACCACCTCAACCCCTCATAACACCACCAAAAATAAATCAAAACACTTCACCCTCTTCACTAAAAACATGCACAAGCTCACTACAAGAATGGGAGATTAAGAAAAATTGGATTTTGAAGACTTAGGGCAACTCAAAAAAATTCTTGAGTTGCCAAATGAGATAATTCCATAACCATTAGTATAGTATTTCATCCACTTTAGCAACCATACATGTTTAGAAGTGTTTAAGTGAGGATTGGTGGTCTTTGAAAATTCCTAGATGAAGGTTAGGGATCTAATTGAGTTGAGATGGTGCAATTAAGGTTTGGTAGTGATCTTAAACCCTTTTAGTGTTTGAATTCTGGACAAAACTAGAGATTAAAGCCCCAGGAAACACACTTAGAAATCCCCGATATCGTATTTTGTGGAAATTATGATGGGAAATTGAAATCTGCTATGACCCGGGGCACCTAAAAATTTTATAGCGATCACAGTGAGTCATGCAGGTAATCTAAAAGCTACCCTAGAGCCCCGAGACCCTAACTCCCATCCATGGAAGAAAATTTATTCCTTCTGGCCGCAAATTGCCACTAGTGTAGTGGTGTTGGAATCCATGTTTGGTCCATGGCTTTAGCTTCAGTAAATTAGACCCTCCACATATGCAAAATTGGCTAATTTCACCTAGGGTAAAATATGGATGTGTTATACATCGTTTCTGATTTCGGTTTTGCGAATTCTGTAACTTGAATTTGGGTATTTATGTGTTTTCTCAATCGATTGGAATTTGTACGTCGATATCGGGATTTGTTTGGTTATTCTTGCATGTTTAGACCATAGGTTTAACCTATGTGTGATTCGTGTGCTTTTTTGGTTTTCGTGCGTGATTTCTGTTTACGATGCTATGTGTGTATATATGTTGGTACCCTCAAGTGGACTTTAAACAACAAGGATGAGCATGGCGTCATCGACTTCGGCAAGCAAGGATCAAGATGAGTAGATATATATTTACGGAGGAAGTCGGGTGGATGGCGTATAACACCCCCGCAGTTTCGTAGCGTAAAATCCGAATACGTTATATTTATATAAATATGTGTTTTATGAGACTAAATGATTATCAAGATAGGTTTTAGGTGTTCATGGGTTAGTTTTAGTGTAATTAAAAGTAACTTACTTTATATTCTTACTCGCGAAACCCTAGAGTAAAGATTTGCACACACGCTATACACACACACATAGATTTGTTTTACTTGTGCATATATAGGGATATATACACATATATATATATACATATATGTATGTGAGTATGTACGTGTATATATATATATATATATATATATATATATGTATACATATACATGGATGATGAGGATAGTATATGGTACTTGGAGAAGGGTCGATGTGATTGGGCATGATGCCACGATATCGGTGATGTGACTTGGTTCGTATTATGAGATACGACATGATATTATAGCGGATATTTAGGCGATGTGTTTTCATACACATGTATATATATATATATGTTGATGGTATCGGAGTGTACTAGACTTTAGGTCAGTACCCTGATTTAGGATATGATGATAAGGATACCAGAGGAATAATGAGATAAATGTGATATTCGACTCGTACCCAGATTTGGAATGCCGTACGATGGATTTACCGTACGAGATATAATTATGAAGATAGATCCGTACTCTTGACTCGGGGATGTCATATTGCATATTGTATCCTACGTGATACTATTGAGGCGGGATCACCGACTACTATATATATATATATATATATATATATATATATATATATATATATATATATATATATATATATATATCGACTCAGACTTAGGTGGTTTTCCTTACCCTTCGAGTAGTATGTTAGTTTAGTCCTGTAGTTTATTTAGTATATGTTAGGCTAGGACCGAGTCATACTTATTTCCAAAACTAACGAATCGTGAGTATTTTAAAGACAGGCCAAGGGATACTACAGATATTTCAAAGGACGTACCTTTTCTTAAAAACACCGTAGCCCTAATTTATAAACACACGATTCACGTTATTTCAAATGTCAAAATTGTATGACTCGCATATAGAATTGTATATTCCTTATTGTCGTGTTTACTATTCATACTCCGTTCATTCATGTTGTTATCATCGCATTGCATATTTAATGTGTACTTTAGTGATTATGAAACCATGATGTCAGGACACCAGCACCATTACTAATGATGTGTATGCTACACGTACACATGCTTGCCGGTTCACACACATCATCATCGGTAATTGCCATGTTACGTACACTCTAGAGAATATGAATTCATTGATATCGCTTGCTAGCCGATAGTTTTGATATATCATTACTGTGCTAGATTAGATATTGCATTTATTACTGAGATACTTCATGCATTTATACATTCGTTTGTCATGAAATATTATGGGGCTTTATGCCAGTATTCATTGTCTTTTGACATCGTGATTTTGAGATTTCGGATTTCCATGAGATTTATGGACTTGGAGAAACCGCAAGGATTTTATAAACTGATTATCATTTCTAAATATAGAAATTTGCAGTTTTCTCATGATATGATATGAGATATGTCCACCATGAATTTTCTTGGCTCTTGAGCGGTATCATACACCCGATTCAAGGAGGAAGAGGAACCGTCTATGGGTGCATGGTGGCCCCGGTGCGGAACCCCGGGGCAAGATAGTCGCAGATGATGGCGTTGAGCTTGGCAGGGGAGCACTACCGACCGATTATTTATGACGCGGCGGATATCCGGAGGATACCGACGTAGTCGTGAGATTTGATGATTTGGGCCAGTCCGGATTGCCGGAGCCCATGGCCTGTCCGGATTGCCGGAGCCCGAGATATTGCGAAATTGAGATACCAAGACTTTATAATATGTGTCACTCCGGATTGCCGGAGCCCGAGATATTTAAATATTGAGACATATGTTTTGTGTCGATATTTGACACGGATTTCTCTGTTGATTTCATTGATGATACTCGGTTTTTATATAGAAATCTCACCGAGAGATGAAAAAAGTTTTCTCATTTAGATGTATTCTGTTTTCATGCATTCATACATCATATATATGATATGTTGTTACCTGAGACACTGACACGTGCATTTGATATTACACTTTTGTGTAGATGTTTTGGGTTATATTTTTTGAGGATATATTATGGTATGACCTAGGATAAAGTCATACATGCGATTTCTGTTCGGTGATGTTTTCTACTCACGAGTTAGCAACTCACCCCCATTGTGCCACAGTTTTCTTGCAGGTTTTGCCGTACAGGTTTCGTTGCAGTTGCTGGCACACCGTTTTCTTCCGGGTGATTGCTTTGGTAGGTGAGTTCACTCGCATCGTGACAACCATTGTACCTTATTTATTTTCAGTTGTATCAAGTAACTCCATAAACCAGACTTGTATATTTAATAGACTTAGAAATCCAGTATGTTTATTCTTTTGACCTTAGAGTCGCTCTTGTATTATTATGGTTTTCTGGTCGATATTGGTTTTCTTTTGAGTTTTGATCCTCACCCTACGGCGTTCTATACTATATTGCTTGCATGGTTGTGACCGCCAATTGGCGAAGAGATAACTCCCGCTTGGGGATGCCTTTATGCATTATTCATATATTTTCCTGTTTGTACCCGTTTGGGGCCTGTTTTTATAAAGGGGACTCTGCCGAAATTTTCGGGAAAATATGACGTTGCTTTTAAATGTTTAAGGCCACTTATTTATTAGAACTACTTAGTTTAAAACCAATTTTCTCCACTTCTTCTTTAAAATAGTTTAGATTTCTGGTCATTTGGGTCACTTGAATTAGACGGGGTCCTATCGACTTCACATGATTCAAGTGCCAGTCAGGTGCTATTTCGGGTCGTGACAGTAGTGGATGCTTGGACACATATAGGGAGGACTTTCTTGCTCGACATGATAGTATGCTATCTGGTTGCTCTTTATCTCAACATGTCACTGATTGTCTCTATATTACATGATGATAAAACCCTTAGGATGAGTACTTGACTACCAGGATTATGATGCATATAATAATAGTGTGGACAGAGTAGTCGATAAGTACATCCTTCAAATGTTCCTAGTCGTAGGTGTATCGAGACAGGGCATCGATATACCAGAGTAGACTAGCGTATAGCTTCTCGACCCATGTAGATGGGCGATGGATGATCCCATATCCATTGGTATTTGACATCAGAGACAGTATACGGGTTCTCAGTGGAGACTGGGTACACTGGACGGACTCGCTGAGAACTCCCAGATGGTATTATACCTTACGTCAGATGGCAGTTCTCTGGTGACACTGGTACAGGTTAGTCTGTAGACCCGAGATCGTCATAGAGTCTTGTGTGATTCCCACTGTGCTTTGATTTCCACCTTACCACGTTCAAGAGAACGTGCAAAACGGTGGCTTTTGGTTACAGTCCCGAATCACATGGAGGCAATGAGCGATAGGAGGGGTTTCGTCTCTCCCGGTATTGGGAGTTGATGTTGCGCTGTGCTCGATTGGCTATAACAGGAAGTCCCTGGCCAGGCCTGCTTCAGAGATATACTGGTAAGTGTTATCAGTAGTTTCTCGACCCTTTATGAGCCTCATATCGGCACGACTTATTGAGTTACTGGGGTCTGACGTTTACCACCCCTAGACGAGATATGCGACATATCAGATGAAGTGACCGGACTGTATGGTATTGTTACTGATTGGATTCGCAGGAGTATGAGCAGTCTTGGTTGTTGATCTTCTGATCGCTCAATACCTGGGTGGCCGCTACGTTTAGCAGACCGCTTGGGGCTTGTGGGTGTTTGATATGATCAACACCTACTGCCGGCGTATTGATGAGTCTTTAGAGTCTTACACAGGGGTTTCCTGGCTCAAGAGAAACGGAGTAGGAGCACATATGTGATATGTACGGGACCGAGATTATTACGATATGTGATACCATATTCTATTCTCGTGATTTGTGACATCGGTCGGTTATATCCGATATAGCCGGGTTATCGGATCAAGTGTTGATTCGATAAGTTGTTACATAAGATATTAGTCGGTTATATATGATATAGCCGGATTATTAAATCAAGAGTTAATTTGATAATATAATGTATAATTATATATTTGATATATTAATTTGCATTAACTAGTATTAGCTCACATTAAGATTTATTTTCTCACTTGTATTGTGCACATTGTATATATGTGATATATGAAAGTGTACATTATTTTTGTGTCATGCTTGATGATACATGGACATGGGTGTGTGTATGACTTACACCATGCTTATTTAAATCCTAGGGTTTTTAATGGATTAAGTAATTCTAAAACTAAATGATTTTTTCATGGCACATAAGCTTGTAGAAGCTTGTAGATCATTGACTAGGTCTTCAAGTTTTGTTTTACCTAAGATATTTGTTAACCCTACCAATTAACCTAGCCTTGGTTAAGTCTCTACAAAGGTTAAGTATATGATACTTAACTTACCCATGGTTGCTTCACTCTCTCATGAGTTCATTCTTATTCTTCTTCCTCAAAGCTTTCTAGCTTTAATGGACCTGTGAGAAAAAATGTGAGAAAATTAATTCTAAAGTAAGCCCACTTCCTACTTCATCATCCTCTACTACTTGCCATTTAGTATAGGGTGTTTGCTTCTCTAATTCTATAATTAGTGAAGAGATAGTTTGGGTTAGTGTCTCATCGACGTAGATCTTCTTAGGCATCGAAGTCTTCTAGCAAGCTTGATCCGTATATCTTGTGGAGCCTCTCTTTAGTCTGGGAGTTCATGATCACAGCGAAGGGATGACTACACGGAGCTAATGAAGTGAAGAACGGGTCTACAAAGGTTGTATTCCTTCTTCACTTTACTTGAAAAGTCGTTTGCATTTTATTCCGTCGGATTTCTAGTATACGATTCTAGGGTTAGGGTTAGCTAGAACGGCAAAATTTTAATGTGGCATGATAGATGGCTCCCGAAACCTTGCTGCCGTGCTAGGGAACCCTGAACACTAGAGGATTGGGCCACTGATAGAGGCCGGCTAGAACGTGATGACCATTAATGCACTGTTATTCTTGATGATTGAGGCATTATTTAGCGTGCGGATGAATGAGCCAGTTGTTGCTGCGACTGACAAGATATCGCCCCAGATGTTTGAAGCTATTGCATCACGAGTTGTACATAGAGATGTGATAGAAGATCGCTAGTCACCCATGGACGAATGACTAGGACATATGGCACGTTTTCATACCCCGATGTGAGGTCGTCAGATTGATTGATTTCGGCTAGAGGAGACTTCACACAGGTACATTGAGAGTCGATAGAAACGATCGAATGTCAGAAACCCATTTTTCCAAGTTTAAGGTATTCGGAAAAACATGTAAGTAATTCTGTGGACCCTCTAGAAGAATGAAACCCTAACTCGACATAATGACCATGGGAACGATTTTGAACCTTAAGGTTTGCGGCAGTTCCGTGGTGCCATTAATGAGGCTTGGATTTGCCCTTCTACAGCTGGTCCATAGGTACCGTGGCATGTACTGGAGATTATTAAGCTGTGCTCAAGTGTTGAGCTCTCGGGGAATTATGGGACTTTGATGAATCGATCGAAAAGTTCGACGTCGTCTGGATATCATGTGATGGGATACATTACTTGGGAGACTCTAGGTATGAGTATGGTCGTTGTAGCGCAGTCCATACAGCTACGAAGAGACGAGTCCGAATCAGTCGACATTAGAGAAAAGTGTACTAAGAGGTTCGTATAAAATTTTGACGAGATGGCGTTCCACGCTATTGACATCAGAGACGTGATACGCATGCTTAGGCATTGAAGGTGGATATATCTTTCAGAAGGAGTCGTGATGAGTATGCAGCCATTCCGGAACAAGAAATAGATTTAGTAAAGTGTGATAACTTCCGGGCAGTTCAGGAAAAACAAGATTGGAAGAAACCCCGACAAGATTTTCTGGAAATACAAAACGAGGAGACTTGGACCCAGGATCGGTCGTATTACGCACACCCAGTAGGCCAGAGTTCGGCATCGTCGACGAGACATGTTATGAGGGTCCATGATAGTTGGCCAGAGATTTTTTTGATGATGTGCCAGAGCGGAACTG
Source organism: Agapanthus africanus (assembly GCA_030015575.1). Lineage (NCBI taxonomy): Eukaryota > Viridiplantae > Streptophyta > Magnoliopsida > Asparagales > Amaryllidaceae > Agapanthus > Agapanthus africanus. Next base: position 330,948,430 of record JASDDO010000022.1, read on the forward strand.
TTTCCGTCATCGTTTCCATATTGGGTCATTGAGCCGAGGAGTTATGTAATTGGCCATCTACAGTGAGAGACAAGAGCCTAAGGGCAAAAGGCGACAGACCATGAATAGGAGGCAAGTAGATATCTTGCTCTGCTATCTCTGGATGCACCGACACCTTCTCTACTTTGAAGGAAGGACATATCGAAGACAGTGTTTATCAGTTGTGATTTGGTGATTCGAATATCACGTATCCGTCATTTTAGATTTCGGTAATTTGTGCGATTTATTTGCATGATTGAGTTTTTGTGCACCACAGTTGCACTCGGTTTCGATTTGATATCATTCGAGATGTTTGATTTTGACTTCATGCCTCTGGTATGTATGTGATTTGACTTTCGCATTTAGTGTAGTTTCATGCACTTTTATTACTTTGATTCGATTTTGTGCACGCTGATGCACGTAGTTGTGAGATTTTATACCACGGTATACCTGAATTAGGTTGAGATATGTTGTATACCGTCGATTTTGATATTTGTTTTCGTGCACCTTGTGCACTTGAGTTGGATTTTGCGCATACTTGGCGCGTTTGATGCGATTTTGGTGCATACCAGATGCACTAAATCGGGATTCTTTGTGCATATCGGATGCACCTGATATTGTTGTCAGGCACACTCGTTGCCCTTGACAGGTGTTTTCGTGTGCACCCGTTGCACTTAGATTTTGTTTATGTGCACATGTATGGCATATTTATGGATTTCGATTTCTGTACACACCAGACGCACGTGGCATTGTTACATGTACTATTGAGTATGATTCTTTTTAGCAGTACGTTTTATTGATATTTACTATTTGATATAGTAACCGAGCAGGACTAGTTAGAGGACAGTACCTAAATATGTTTTTGCATCCATCGATAGTTACCGAAGGGATTTCCAAAAGCGGAGCTATAGTCTCAGTATTTACCTACGTTTCCGAGATGACATGAAACATTTTTTTCAAAGGAAACCCTTCTGGATTATTTTCAAGACGGCGGGACGTGTATGTTAAACAAAGGATATATATATAGTCATTTTCTTATAATAAATGTCTGCTACTTGTGCCGTGATACGCGCATCGCACAGCGATTTGAAAAAGGTTTGGCATGCATTTCTTTCAGATGTTTTGACGAGTTTACAATGATGCGTACTATGTACATGTTATAGTTTTGGTGTATATCATGTTGGTTTTCGTATTGGACTTTGACATTGGTGTCCTCACCATAACTCCGATGATTGCGGGATGCTTGACGAAGTTCTGATTTTTGAGTTATATATTCGTTTTTCATGCGCATGCATTGCGCTACGATATATTTTATGTATGTATGATTTCGGAGCCCCGACGACGTGATCATTTTACTGAAATGTTTTAGTATTTGAGGGGTTTAAATTTAAATTCGGGGACCGAATTTATTTAGGGGGGGGAAGACTATAACATTTCAGAAAAATAAAATATTATTTTTGGGAATTTAGATAATTAAATAATAAATATTATGAATATTTTAATGTATGGAAAAATTGTTTTAAAGGTTGTGGTATAATTAAATACCGATAAATTGGGAAATATTTGGAAATTTATGTAATTATTGATTTTGAGAGAGATTATAAGAATGGAGCATTCATAGATTTCTTATAATTAATTATATTCTATATTAATGCTAAACTCGATTAAATTTCACAAATATTGCATTTAAGCTTGGTTATGCATTATGACATGAACCATTGCATGTTACAAATCTTATTACATTTTTTTGTGACCATGGTTTCATTTGTAAAGAAATGGAGTATGAATTTTGTTTTAAGGAAAAGAAAATGAATAAACAAATAAGTATGGGCATGAGAGAGAAGAAAGAGAGGTGAGGGGTCTTTGACTTGGATTCATTCATCATCCCCTTCATTATTTTACCTCCTTCTTCCTCCCATGGCTGCCCTCCATTCTCCACCTCCTCTACCCTCTCATATCAACCCAAAAAATGCATCAAAACCTTACACCCTCTTCACAAAAAATGTGCACAAGCTCACTACTAGCATAGGAGATTAAGAAAAATTGGATTTTGAGCTCTAAGGGATTCTAGGGTTTGCCAAATAAGGTATTTCTTTCACCAATAGTGTAGTATTTCATTTACCTTATCATCTATTTGAGTTTAGAATCGATTTAGTGGAGTTTAGCGATCTTGGAAAATTCCTAGAAGAGGTTTTGAGGAATTCTTGAACTGAGTTGGTGAACTTGAGCGTAATTATGAATACAACCCCCCTTTAGTGTTAAACACATGGATTAAAACAGAGCCTAGACCATGCATTTGGATTTAGATATCTAAATATCGGTTTTGTGAGAATTTGAGACCTACAGGGAATCGAGAGTGATCCGAGGCCATTACTGGAAAAACTAGCAACCCCAGAGACCTAGTTTGCACACTAGGAGGCCACCCTTCAAATACGAACTCATTCTGAGCATCCAAAACCGAGCTCACCTATTTCTGGGGCAATGTGTCCAGCTAAGTTGTGGAGGTTGGTGCTAGGATTTGTTCTATAACTCATATACCCACTATACAATATCCCAGTACTGTTTGTTTAACCTAATTTCACCTGAACTAAAATCTGGGACTAGTTTTCTTAGTTGTTGTGTATGTTTTGTGGATTTTAATGACTTAAGTTTTGATATTTGTATTTTTTATCTGTCACTTGAAGTTTGTACGTCGATATCGGGTGTTGTTTGGTTGATTTGCATGAGTAGACCATAGGTTTTAACCTATGTGTGATTCGCTGGACATTTTGGTTTTGAATTGGACGTTTTGATGTGATACGATCTATATGATATGTAGGTACCCTCACGTGGACTCGGGATGATGAAGAAGAGGATGGCGACATCGACTTCGGCAAGCAAGGATCAAGGTAAGTAGATATATATCTATGGGGAAGTCGGGTGGATGGCGTATAACACCCCCACAATTTCGTAGTGTAGTATACGAATACGTTATATATGTATATAAATATGTGTATTTTGACACGTGGATGATTATAAAGATAGGTTTTAGGTGTTCGCGGGTTAAATTTAGTGTAATAGTAAGATAGTGCTTAGTATGATTTCTTAGTCGTGAAACCCTAAGATAAAGGTATACACACACACATGCACACACGTGATATGTTTTGGTGTATATGATATATGCATATATATATGGATGTGTTGCTACACACACACACACACACACATACGTATACACCTATAATGAAGAAAGTATATGATATTTGGAGATGAGTCGATGTGATTGGCATGATGCCCTGAGATCGGTGATGTGAATTAGGTCGTGTTATGAAATACTACATGATAGTATAGTGGATCGATGGGCGATGTGTTTTATTCACACGCGGATATTTGTTTGGTGGTATCGGAATGTACAAGACTGTAGATCAGTACCCCTAATTCAGGATATCTTGATAATGATACCAGATATAGTGAGTTATATGTGATATTTGACCCGTACCCCGATTTGGGATGCCGTACGATGGATTCTTACCGTACGATGTATAATGTTGATGATTGATCCGCAGTCTCGACTCGAGGATGTCTTATTATATATGTTATCGTACGTGACGCTATTGAGGCGGGATCACCGACTACTAGATATATCGACTCGGACATAGGGGGATTTCCTTACCCTTTTGATTAGTCTCTTAACTTTGTTATGTTGTTTACATAGTATATGTTAGATTGGGCTCGAGTCATACTTATTTCCAAACTAATGAATCGTGAGTATTTTGAAGACAGGCCGAGGGATACAATGGATATTTCAAAGGACGTTCATTTTCATAAAAACGCCGTAGTCCCTATTTTTTAAACACCACGATTCACGCTATTTCATATGCCAAAACAGTATAACTCGTATATATAGTCTTTATTCTTTACTGTTGCGTTTACTATTCATTTTCCGTATATTCTTGCTATTCGCATCGCATCGCTTTCTTAAATGTGTTTTCGTTGTTATTATAAAACCCTGTTGTCAGGACACCAACACCATTACCGATGATGCGTATGCTCCACGTACACTCAGTTGCCGGCTTACACAAATCATGATCGGTAATTTTCTTGTCACGTACACATTAGAAAACACTACTTCATTAGTATAAATTGCTAGCTGATAGTTTCGACCTGGTACTAGTGCGATTGTTTTCATATGCTAGCTTAGACATTGCATTTATTACTGTGATATCTCATGCATGTTTATATTCCTTTGTCATGCAATATTATGGGGCTTATTGCCGATATTCACTGTTTATTGACTTCTGATTACGGAATTCAGATTTTCTATGAGATTTATGGATTTGGAGAAACCGCAAGGATTTTATAAACTTATTATCATTTTCAAAAGATAGAAATTGCGGTTTTCTCGTGATATGATGTGAGATATGTTAACCATGAGTTTTCTCGGCCCTTGAGCAGTATCATACACCCGATTCGAGGAAGAGGAGGAACCGTCTACGGTTGCATGGTGGACCCGGCGTGGCACCCCGGGATAAGATGGTCGCAGATGATGGCGTTGAGCCTGGTAGGGAAGCACTATCGACCGGTTATTTGTGACACGGCGGATATCCGGAGGATACCGACGTAGTCATGAGATTATATGATAGGGGCCACTCCGGATTACCGGAGCCCGAGATATTGAGATTGATTATATGGGCCAGTCCGGATTGCCGGAGCCCGAGATATTGATGTTTGTTTTATGTATGCCCTAAAGGCCATTATTGTACATACGATGTATATTGTAGTGGATGCTTGGAAACATATATGGAGGACTTTCTTTCTCGACATGATAGTATGCTATCTGGTTGCTCTTTATCTTAACATGTATATCGATTGTCTCTATATTACATGTTGATAAAGCCCTTAGGATGAGTACTTGACTACCAGGCCTATGATGCAGATCATACTAGTGGGGACAGAGTAGTCGTTAAATACATCCTTCAAATGTTCCTAGTCGTGGGTGTATCGAGACAGGGCATCGATATAGCAGAGTAGACTAGCGTATAGCACCTCGACTCATGTAGATGCGCGATGGATGATCCCATATCCATTGGTGTTTGACATCAGCGACAGTATACGGGTGATCAGTGGAGACTGGGTACACTGGACGGACTCGCCGAGAACACCAAGATGGTGTTATACCTCACATCAGATGGAAATTCTCTAATGACACTTGTACATGTTAGTCTGTAGACTCGAGATCGTCATAGAGTCTTTTGTGATTCCCACTATGCTTTGATTTCCACCTTACCATGTTCAAGAGAACATGCAAAATGGTGGCTTTTGGGTACAGTCCCGATTCACATGGTGGCATTGAGCGATAGGAGGGGTTTCGCCTCTCCCGGTATTGGGAGTTGATGGCGATGTGCTCGATTGGCTATAACAGGAAGACCCTGGCCAGGGCTCCTTCAGAGATATACTGGTAAGTGTTATCAGTAGTTTCTTGACCCGTTATGAGCCTCACATCGGCACGACTTATCGAGTTACTGTGGTCTGACGTTTACCACCCCTAGACGAGATATGCGACATATCAGACGAAGAGACCAGACTGTACGGTAGTTACTGATTGGATTCGCAGGAGTACGAGCAGGCTTGCTAGTTGATCTTTTCATCGCTCAATACCCGGTTGGCCGTTACGTTTAGCAGACCGCTTGGTGCTTGCCGGTGTTTTATATGATCATCACCTACTGCAGTCGTATTGACGAGTCTTTAGATTCCTACACACAGGTTTCCTGGCTCAAGAGAAACAGAGTAGGAGCACATATGTGATATGTGTGGAACCAAGATTGATACGAGTATATGATACCGTATTGTATTCTCACGATATGTGATATCGGACGGGTATATGTGATATAGCCGTGTTATCGAATCAAGTGTTGATTCGGTAAATTGATATTATTGATATTAGTCGGTTATGTGTGATATAGCCGGAATATTAAATCAAGTGTTGATCTAATAATTTAATGTATAATTATATATTTGATATATTACATTATATTAACTAATATTAAGCTCACTTATGATTTCTTTTTCTCACTTGATGTGCACATTGTATATATGTGATATATATATATATATATATATATATATTTGTGTACATGTATTTTTCATGCTAGGTTACACTTGCAACATAGTTGTGTGAGGCTTACACCATGCTAGGGTTAGGTTAAGGTTTTATTTATTATTAAGTAAATTCAAAAATGGTGGAATTAGTCATGGTTAGGGTTTGTAGAAACTTGTAGAACCATTGACTTTCTCCACCTCTTTTGTTTTACTTAAAGATATTTATTAACCTAACCATTAACCCTTAGCCATAGTTTAGTATCTACAAGGGTTAGTGTATGTGATACACTCACCATGGTTGCATTTCTAAACTCACTTGATTATTCTTCACTTGTGAATTATCATGAGAGTTTCTTCTTCTTCTTCTTCCTCAAAGCATTCTTTCTTCAATGGAGATGTGAGGAAATGTGAGAAAAACAATTCTCAAGTGAGCCCACTTCCTACTTCATCATCCTCTACTACTTTCCATTTAGTTTAGGGTGTTTGCTTCACTAATTCCATAATTAATGAAGAGATAGCTTGGGTTAGTGTCTCCTCGATGTAGATCATCTTCGGCCTCGAAGACTTCGATGCAAGCATGTTCATTTCTTCATGGGAGCCTCTCTAGAGTCCAGGACTTTATGATCGCAGCGAAGGGACTACTAGATGGAGCTATTTGAGCGAAGGACTTGTCTATAATGGTTGTATTCCTTGCTCACTTCTTATGCAAAGTTGTTTGCATTTCATTCCGTCGCTTTTTCTAGTAGACGATTCTAGGGTTTGGGTTAGCTAGAATGGCAAAATTTGAATTTGGTATGGACGATGCCTCCCGAAACCTTGCTGCTATCCTGGGGAACCCTGCATTGGTATCAGAGCCATGCTAGAAAATTAGACAGATTTTGTTAAGATTACGAAACCGAAATACTCCGAAACTTGCAACGCCAAAAACTGGTTTCTGTCGATTCTAAAAACTTGTCAATTTTTTTTAAAACTAGTACAGAATGTTATATGGGATATAACATGAACCCAGAACAAATTCGAGGCCATTTGCTCGGAAAATGGCCGAGCGCTTTTACCTAAAAAGCGGCCTGCTCGGGTCTACAGTGGATTCTGGACTTCGAAATTTTTCTGTGTTCAAGTGATTGGGTTTTGGTGTTTCAGGTGTTGTTTGTTTTTCCTAATTTTTCATGTGATGAGATCTTACACTATAAGCAATTCGGAGTGTTTCGTATTCGTAGTTTTAACAATATTTCGGGTCATTCGCATGTTGTCCAGGCGAAGCTAAAAATTTCGATCGAATGTCAAAAACCCATTTTCCAAGTTTAACGTATCCGGAAAATCATGAAAGTAATTCTGTGAACCCTCTAGAAGAATGAAACCCCTACTCGACTTTTTGGATCGCGGAACCGTAGCCATAGCCTAGGGTTTGCCACAGTTCTATGGCGACATGAGTGAGGCTTGGGTCTGCCCTTCTACGGCTGGTGCATAGGTACTGTGGCATGTTCTGGGTATTATTAAACTGTGCTCAAGTGTTGAGTTGTCGAGGAATTGTGGGAATTTGATGAATCGATCGAAAAGTTTAACGTCGTCCGGGTATCATGTGATTGCATACAATATTTGGAATCCACAAAAGTAGTTATGAGATAACTAATTTGAATGTTATAAATCTAGAAATTTTGTCTCATTTGATCGGTTGCCACGGGATTTTGATGTGATCAAAATTCCGTCGCAATCACGTAGCGTACGCGGATACTCACCGGGTAACCTTATTAGATAGCCATGCCCCATAGCCCCGACCAAGTGATTGTAGGAGAACCCCGTCGCCAAAAGCATCCATTCGGGTGCTCGCGACAGCGGTGTTCTGCCTTAGTACACTTCGTCGACGGCATCGGGGGGTGCAGCCGTCTACTAAAGTTTCTGACGAGCATTCGATCAGGATGTAGGGAATCTTGTTGAATTGCCCGACTAGATATTGAAAAGTGTTTTGGAGATCGATACTAAAATGCGGGATTTATAATTGTTAGGGATGCGATGTCTAAAGAATTCATTTGGTTAGGCATGAAATTCGGAATATGAGATATTTCGGGTTTATGATGTCTAAGGTGGTTGCGGATTCCAATTGTTGTAGTTTTTCTCTTTCTTTTCTGCGACCGTAAGTGTAATATGTGGTGTATCACCGATTTCGGTGCTATATGTCAACGACAATTGGGATACGCATATTTACTTACGTTGATGACATGTGATGTTATGTGTTGCTGTGATATGTTATATTGGATCGTCGTGTTTTGAATAGCCGGGGGTTTTATGTGAGATGAGAATTTTTCATTTTCATTCATCTAAAATTAATTGTATGTATTATTCTTTTATTGGGGAACTTCCGGGTTGAGAATGATGTCACCATTGTATATTATTTACTTTTCCGCATTAGGACAGACCCAAAGCGGGGAGCACAAGTAACCGGGTTCTAGGGTCCAGTGGGAGACCATCTCAAGGAGTTGAGACCGGGTCTCCTAACTCTAGAATTGGTAGGGTTACTTGCCGCTCTCATAGGGGTCTAGGGATGTGGGTTTGGCTATTAATCGCGGCCGTGGAATCTGTGTTTTATACAGACTTAATTTAAAACACGAAATCCTAGTATATCCAATATTTCATATGTTATCTTCCGCTGCTCTGTGATGTGATCACTGTGATATGTTCGGACAAATGCCTATATTATATATATGAGATATAATTAATATTGCTTCTTTCGTTTCATATGCAATGCTTGGGAAGCATAATAAATGGGACTTCCTTAATGAGATTAATGAGAAACCTAAAGATGTTGTAGAAACTTGTCTCGAAAACTGGTAGCTCTAGTTCTTGCTTTGAATAGTGATATTCCTTGTAGAATATCCAACACCTTATTCGATAAGGAAAGAGCCGAGATCCCTTCACCGGGAGTGACCTCTTTAGCAATAACTGGCAGATGCTTCAACCCTCGGTTGGTCTTTTGATTGCTTCTATAGTTTTTGCTTTGCATAGTGGTATTTGTGAAATATCCTGCACCTTATTCGATAATGAAAGAGCTGAGATCCTTTCACCGGGAGTGACCTCTTAAGCAAAAGTAGTAAAAGCCTCAAAAACAATCCTTTTAAAAATCACTCGATTCTACAACGAGATCATGTTCATTACGCAAAGGGTTTTCTTAAAAACCTGTCGTAGCCCTCCGTCATTTCAGATAAGTACTACTTAGTATTCGTGCTACGTTTGTTGGCCTGCGTCAAGGCGTAGTGTGCGGTAGCTAACTAGTGCTTATCTGCTGCATACAATGCGATTGGATTAGGGTAGTCGTGCGACTTTGTTGGCCTGCATCAAAGGGTCGTGCGGGTGGGTTTACTTCAATCAGGAAATGTACGGGTTGAACTTGATTAGCGGACTATGGTTTGTTGGCCTGCGTCAAGGTCATCGGACGCTAGGGACAAAATATTATCGGGAATTTTAAGTGTTGAAATTTGCAATGAGATTGCATACCTTCTATGAGATAGTTGGATCCCGATACCCACTGCGAGTAAGAGTTACTCCTGGAAGAGTTTTACATATCATAATTAGCCGATCAAGTAGGTTTCTAGAAAGGTGTTAACGAGGTTATGCCCGTGGGAAAATGAGGTTTATTTTAATTAGGTCAGTACGAAACCACAGGGAACCTCCCTCAAAGTACCTACACTGGCCTGGCCGAACGATTAGCGAACTTGTAAGGTGTAATTAATCCCGGCTAGTCTTTCCTTTTAAGGTTTGAAGGAAGATTTAACTAAAACAGTGGGAGCCATCCTGATTAGATAAAATTATAACCAATATGATCTTGCAAGAGCATACGTAGAGTGTTTTCTTCTCTCTCTCCAGGTAGCGACCATGTCACGTCTTAATCAAGATAATAATACGGATGTATTGACCGAACCCACTTATTATACTGAGATGGGGAACGTTGGTCCCGCTCCAACTTATAATTGTTATAAGACCGAGCAGGAAATAGGGGATTACCAGGATTCCCATGCCGCCCAAACAAAGAAAGTGCATGATGATGCAACTTCTTCGGGTGTGTTCATTGCCGAGAACTGTTTCTCAGTATCCTTTACGTCCTGGGTATGAGATACCGGATCAGGATCCCACAAATGTAATCTGTTACATGGGCTACAGCTAGGTAGAGAACTGAGAACTTGTGATAAGTTTCAAGAGTTGGAAACGGTGCAATTGTTGCAGCCAAAGCAGTTGGCAGTTATCATCCTGTATTACCAAATACATTGATTCTGAACGAATGTTATTAGATACCGAACCTGATATACAACATCATATTAGTCTCTTTATTAAGTAAAGAAGGATATAATTTTGTATTGTTGGATAATTTTTTGAACATTTCCTATATCAAGAGTTGATCGGTTCAGGCACGTTATCTAAAAGCATATACGTCCTAAATCAAACCACAGTTCTTAACATACAAAACACACACAAGTGGAATGAGTTCAGAAATGAACGAATCCTTCTTGAGGCATTGTAGACTAGGTCATATCAATGCGACCCGACTAGCTATGTTACATAAAGATGCATGTTTAAATCATCTTGAATTTACATCTTGTGAAACTTGCCAGTAATGTCACAAAGTTAAGATGACCATAGCTCCGTTTATTGGAAACATAAAAAGAGTTAATGAACTCTTGGGATTGATACATGATGATGTATGCAGGTCCCCTGTCTATACATGCCAGGAATGGTTCTTTGTACTTCATTACATTCATTGATAATCTCTCAAGATTCGGACATATGTTCCTGTTGAAACACAAGGCTGAAGCTTTTGAGAAATTCAAAGAATATAAGTTAGAAGTAGAGAACCAAAACCGGTATAAGTATTATGTCCTTTGATGAGATCAGGGAGGAGAATACTTGAGCACGGAATTCCTGGACTATTCTAAAGAAGAATGAGACTCTCTCTTAGCATTACTCCTCCGTATACACCACAACACGTCGGTGTATCGGGGCGGAGCAATCGCACCCTATTAGATATGGTGTGCTCAATGATGAGTACTACTGAGTTGCCTATTTCCTTATGGGGGTTATGCACTTAAGAAGTTGCATACCTATTAAATAGGGTTCCAACCAAATCAGATGCCTACCACTCCATATGCGATATGGTATGGGAAAAGCCCATCTCTTAAGTAAGTTATGATTTGGGGTTTTCCGACCTATGTCTAAAAGAAAAATCCGGACAAGCTCGAGGCAAGGTCAGTTCTGTGGAAGTTTGCTGGATATCCCAAGCATTCGCAAGTAAATTTCTTCTACCACACCGAGAAACAATAAGTGTTCTGTTTCTCATCATGCCACCTTTGGGAAAGGGAATTTCTTGTGAAGAAATTAGTGGTCGTGAGGTAGAACTGGACGGAGTTCCAGCTATACAAACTGCAGCTGATGATTTGGTAGAACCGTAGAATTCAATAGTTCCCGACGAAGCTCAGCCTCTCTACCGATCTGGTAGGGTTCCTCATCCACTTGAGAAATACTTAGGTTTTCTCAATGACAGTGGGAGCGAGGATTGCATCATGAGATGATGACCCAACTAGTTTCGAGCAGGCCATCAAGAGTGGTGACTCTGTGAGAATGGCTAGATGCTAAGCGATCTAAGATGGAATCCATATACACCAGCAAAGTATGGACTTTGGTTGCTATATCTGAAGGGTTAAATCCCCAACAGGACCAAGTATATCTTGAGAAGATTACTTGGTGTACATGGAAAAGTTGAGACATTCAAAACTAAGGCTTGGTGCAAAAGGTTCTCGTCTTTGACCAGGTGTGGATTATGATGAAAACTTTTCTCCGGTAACTATGCTTAAGTCCATCCGGATCCAACTTGCCATTGCTACATACCATGACTACGATATCTGGCGGTTGGGTGTTATGACTACTTTTCTAAATAGTGATTTAGAAGAGAGCGTCTATAAGTACACAGCCAGAGGGCTTGATGGGAATTCACCCATGCGCGCAAACGCGTATGTTATGGAAATAGAGTTATGGTTTTAATGAAACAGGATGCGCACGCGAGATCGTTCTCGTTTTAATATTTATAAACTGCAAGTGCACGACGCGTTGTAGCGAGCCGGCAAGCGCGGGTCGATCCGCAGGAAATTGTGTATTACATATTGTTGTTTAAGGTTAACAAATCAATGAATTAGGGTTTGTCACAAAAGATATAAAAGAATATGAAAATAAGAAAAGCAAGAAAGCAAGCAAGTTAAGAATGGTTATGGTTTGGCTTGGAAGCTTGAATCGCGACGTTAACCACTACTCTCCCTTAGTCATGAGTTGTCCGACCGTACCTTGATCCCGGCATGAAGCACGACTTGTCAACGCGGTTGCGGAGCACAAACCGCCAAAGTCCGATATTCGCCGCAAAGCACGAAATGAGTCCTTTTGGTCACTTACCGTTTGTATGTCCACGCTTGGGGTATCAACACTAAGCATAAGGGTTAGAAAACATACCGCAACAACAAAAACACAAAGTGGTTAATGAGAACAAATGATTTTGGTGTTGAGTTTGCTAAGTGTTTGTGATGGTATATCGTATATGAAATTAAGAGATTTGTCAAGTCCTTAATCACAAGATACAATATCCAAGCTTAGAAAACTTAACACCAAATGGATTTTAACTTAAACATTGAAAATGGGGAAAGGGAATGAATACGGTATATGAGGAGGTTACAAGTAACCATCTGTCAAAATACCGTATCATATCAATACATTAGCAATATTTAGGTTAGAATCATAAGTTAAGCATATTACACTTAATCAGGAGGTGGAGGAGGCAAAGCCTTTCATCTCACTTCCTCACCCACACCACAACCAAAATGAAAGATTTGTTAAGCATGAATAAAAAGCAAGTAAAGAAAGAAAGTATAAAAAGAAAGCAACAATTTATTAATCACTTGAAGAATTGAGATACAAGATTATGGTAGCTTGTTCAACCTCCTTAATGAAGCTCTTCAGAGAGCGCTTCAAAAGGGAAGAAGAAGAAGAAACCAAATGAAGATCACTCACCCTCAAGCTAAACCAAAAAGAAAGAAAAGCAAGAAATATACAATGTATGATAGAATATGAGAGAGGCCTTCCCTTTCCACTAATTGTAACGTTTTAGAAATCGTTTTGCGAATTTTCCGTTTTTAGGTAAAATAAATTGTATTTTTCCGTAAAAACATAGAAGCGATCTTTTTGCATTATAGAATTCACTACACCTAGTTTAGCTAGGAAATTGCTAGTTTGCGGGTTTTTGTAAGCCACTGGTAATTTTTGTGCATTTTAATATTTTTCCATAATTAAAATATTATTTTAATGCTTTATTTGTGCACTTTATTAGTGGTAATTACATTTTTGTTGGGTTAATTACTACTAATGTGAATATATGCTTAGTTAATCACTAGGTTATGTTTTTAACTTTCTCACCTAAATAACTAGATATTTGTGGGTATTTATGTGTTTTTTTAAATAAAGAAAAGAACAGAAAAGGTGGCATAATTGCATTAATAAGCATTTATTGTTTTTTTTGCTAGAACTTTCTTCACTTTTGCACAAAACACCCCCCCCACTCATTTGGCCGAGCCCCTTAGTCTGCCCACTTCATTTGCTTCACTCATTTCATCATCATCAAGCTCTCTAATTACATCAAAATCCATGAATAAATCCATAAAAAACAAAACATAACCCTTTATTCGCCATCATTAATCAAGCTTGGATCTTCACTAAAGACTTCATTTTGGATGATAAAGTTTGGGTTTTTGTTGCAAATTGTGACCTAGTTGTGAGGTATAATCCTAACCCTAAACTCTAATTGTTGCTTAATATTTTAAACTAGCTTAATTAGATGTTAATTTAAAGCTTTAATATGCATGTTTTGTAATTCAAGAAATGGTTTTTGGATAATCAATTAGGGTTTTGATTAGTGAATAGGTTAATTGTTAAGTTATGCTTGAAGAAAACTTAACCTTGTTTGCTAGTTTGTTAAATGTTTTTTTCCCTAATTATCTAATTAGCTTAATTAAAAACTAGGCTTTTACTAAATCCTAATTAAATGTAATTTAAATTATAGTAAGGGTTTGTTTGGTTTAATCTTGTTATATTGTGATGTTTGTAAATTCTAGTTTTGGTAAAAACTTGTAGTTTTGTGCTAAAATGATATATGTTGCTTACTAGATTTTCGGATAATTTAGGCGTAAGTTTCTTTTGACGTTGCGACATTATTTATATTAATTCCACGCTATATCTTGTGTTGTGAATGCGCGATCGGTACGATCAGGGTCTAGGCTTGGCAGTTGTGTCGCTTTGCGTTCCTAGCTAGGGTCGTGCCGATGTCATTTGTGTCTTTGTATAGATTTTGCTCTTGAGTTGGTTTCATAGTGTTGCTACGCGCGTTCACCACTTGATGAACACTTGAGAGTACGCTTGGAGTTGGTGCGTCGTTCAAACGTAATTTGTATATGTTATTGGTCGATTGCTAATATATACTGTTATATTGTTATATGCTTTCAGGATCGCATGCGGGGACTTCGGGCGCTGCGAAGAAGGAAAAGCAAGTAGTTGGTTTTACTTAGCCAGGATTGTTGTGAGTAGATTTAACATCTACATGGGATCGCCCGCATGGCGTTATGCATCTGGGATAGATTAAATGATATGACTATTAGTTAGATGTATTCGGATATTGATTGTGCATGTGTACCTTTGTTGCATATCTCATTTACTATTGTGCATGGACATAGTATTAATGAGACACAACAGTATTATTGATGGCTCATGTTTCATGAGCACTAATTTTATGCTACACACACACCGTCGATAATTGCCATGACACGCACAACACCTATACATATATGATACTGTATTTCTTAAGGACATTGAGACATGATCCTTATTTTCCGTTGTGCATATGACATATAGCATACCTGTATTCCTACATGCTTACACATATGCCTTTTTATGCACACATACTTACATGTACACCGTGCATACATACTTGCATGTATACTCACTTACCTAGTTAGGGCTACACATAACTATGTGGTACTGTTTTGTCATTGACGTAGGGTCATAGATTCTTATGCGTTGGCGCATATGATAGGTAGTATACCTTGACATGCATACATGCTAGTTATCCATATACCTATATGGTATTGTACCATTAGTGATAGGTATATAGACATATGAGACATAGCTACATATACATCCTGCATACTTATGTATATACCTGGAGGGTATTACATCATTACTGATAGGTAGATACATATACCTTGCTATACCTACATGTTTACACATATATCTGACTATAGCTACATGCTCACATTTATTTGATGTTATATGGACTTGGAGAAATTAGGAACCGCATGATATAAATATTAACTTGTTGCGGTTAAATAGCGACTTTTCCTTTATATGCTCATATTACAGTTTTATGTTGCATATATTATATTCATGGATTTTCGCATCAAGATATGGATTTTTTATGATGTTTTCTCGATTTGAGGACCGTGGTAGTTTCATGAAATTATGCATTATTTGAAAAACCCGGTTTCTCTTAATATGATATTTCAGCATCCACCATGAGATTTATCGGTTCTGATATATATATATACCCCACGCGAGGAACGGAGGGAGCCGTGTGCGGGTACATGGTGGGGCCCGGAGGTATCCTGGGTTAAGAATTTCGTGGAGTAGACGATGAGTTAGTGGGGGAACCATACCTACCGGTGACAATACTTATAACTCGGCGGTTATCGTGGGGATACCAACCGGAGTCATGTACGTATGGATACGTTGAATTTCGAGTGTCAGAGCTAGGCACTCAAGTTTTCGGGATAGCGTATGATACGTACCTATCAGGAGGGCCAGCCGTGGTGACAGTGCCTGATAGATCAGTATTTATGTGTCGATATTAGACACTTGTTTTCATGATATTTTTACTCCTAAGTATATAACAGTAGAATGGGACACTGTTATATATGCGCATATATATATATATATATATATATATATATATTAGTAGAATGGGACACTAATATATATGTATACATATTTAATTTATATACATCATCATAATGATCTTGCAATATACTCACTCAGGATATATGAGATTTACTTGATATTGGATACTGGTAATATGAGATTTACTTGGTATTGGACACTCAGGATATATGAGATTTACTTGATATTGGAAACTGGTAATATGGGATTTACTTGGTATTGGACACTCAGGATATATGATCTTACAGGATATGAGAGCTAATTTGGGGGCTGAATAGATGGAATTTGGGATTTAGACTGTCTTGATAGATTTTGGTCCTACCACGAGGTCAGAATTCCATGAGGATGACATGTTTTATCCCATACTCCGCATTTATTGTTCATGTATTAGTAGTATCTGATAGAGTACCTTACATGACCGTTGCATACATATTGCCATTTATTGTTCATATATTAGTAGTACCTGATAGAGTACCTTACATGACTGTTGCATACATATTGCCATTTATTGCTATCATCTTGCATGCATTAGATTCGCTCTGTACGTGCATACTTGCGATTACCTGCATATGTTATTTACTATTCATGAGTTGGCAACTCACCCCCATTGTGCCACAATGTTTTGCAGGTAGTCCCTCAGGGGCAGTCGCGGCGGGCTTTTCATCTTTCGTATCATCTTTTGCAGCGGATACCGCTTCGGCTGACTGTGCGCAGTTTTTCTATAGATGGGTTTTGCGGCTATCCGATATTGTTTATTGTTATCTTTGTACTATGTAATCTCCATCTACCACTTTCATGTATGGCTTAGAGAATTGATGTGAGGACGATATTGTATGTTATTTTGTCACTTGGAGGTCTTTTATGCAGTTTTTATTTATATCGTCTTTTATTTCTTCGCTACGGCGTCGTATATCTTTTGTGGTGGTTGTTTCCGCCTTTGGGCGTAGATTTTTCTCCCATTGGGGATGCTTTACTTATTTTTATGTTGTACCCATTTTGGGGTTAGTTTTTACAAAGGAGGTGCTGCCAAAATTTTAAAGAAACTAAATTGGACTTTAAAGAATTTGTTCTCGAAATTTTCAAATGTTTTAACATTCTTCTTATCACTTACTACTTTTGATGGTTTAGATTGCTGGGTTTTTGGCTTACTTAAATTGCGTTATGCCTGTAGACGTTGCATAGTTTAAGGGCCGTCACGTGACAATTTCTGGTCGTGACACTGATCTTTTACTTATAGGCTCAAAAGAAAAATAAATAAACAATGAAAACAAGCCTACATGGCAACAAGGGAGGGCCCATAAAAATTTGGTGCACTTTGGGGCAAGAGGGGCCGAGCTCACCGGTTTTGGTAAGCATGTGCTCGGCCAAATTCCGAGGAGAGTGGCTCATCTTGATGTGGTAGGTATATGTGTTCCCCCATATCACTCTTGTGCGGTTTGTTTGGTTTAAAATAACCTGGTTTGTATGCAGAGAATTGGAGGGAACACAATGCCACACATCACATCAAATCTTTTTGCATTTATTAGCTATGTCCCCTATGTGCCCACTTCATCATATCTTGTGCCATGGGCAGCCCCCTCCTAGGTCTAATCTATGTGCACACATGTATGTGTTGGACCATTCTTGGCAAAAAGTGTGTACACATGCATTATTTCCAAAAGAGCTATTGGGAAAGTGATCAGTTTTCTGTTCTGTTTGCAGTGTCGGCTCCGAGATGTTATATCCGTGATTTTGAGTATGTTTTCCAGTATTTGTCACGGATACCTGTAAACTGTAATTACTGAGCAGACACTGATTAATAGTACCGATAAATAGCAAACGAGATAATGAATGAATGGTATTAAAATGCAGTTTTCAGTGGTGAACAGGGCTTCGTAGACAGTGGGGGCAGCGGAAACGTGTGCAAGTTGCTTTATGGGTTAAAGCAGGCATCGTGGAGTTGGAATATATGTTTTGATATGGTAGTCAAAGAGTTTGAATTTATCAAAATGGTAGATGAACCTTGTACATATATAAAGGTAGTAGGGAGTATGGTGGTGATCCTCTTATTGTACGTGGATGACATACTCTTGATAGGAAAGGAGTTTCCTATGCTACACTCGGTCAATCTCCTCTTATCACAAGGATTCCCCATATAAGATCAAGGTGATACCTCATAAATCCTTGGTTTTGGATCTATCAGATAGATCTAATTGGATATTAGGATTCTCACTAGGTGTAGTGAGATGGTATCAATCGATCCTGAGGAGAATCACTGGATAGCTTCCAGGGTGGTAAGGTCGACTGAATGTCAGTCACAGGTATTGTCTTTACCCTCAGTGGAAGGACGGTATGTTGGAAGGGTTCCAAGCTAGATACCGTGACAAACTAGACGATAAAGGTTGGATACATTGCTACCAAGGATACTACCAAAGAGGTATTCTGTATGTACACAAGTTTATGAGATGAACTTCATTCCTACCATTGTGTAACAATGGAGTTGTGGTTTAGGCCTAGGAACCCCCATCCCATCAGAGATCCAGACATATTCTAAGGTAGTATCACCTGATCATGGAGATGGTTGATCTCCAGGGAGATCGAGGATAGGAGAGTAGACACAGAGGAGAACATGGCGGATCCACTCACAAAGGCCTATTCCCTGGAGAGACTTTATGGGTTGGTTGAGTATGAGATACTACAACCACTGCTGATTGTTGGGTATGGGATACTACAACAGATGGCCCTAGTGCAAGTGGGAGATTGTTAGTTATATGTATGCCCTAGAGGCCATTATTGTACATACGATGTATATTGTAGTGGATGCTTGGACCCATATAGGGAGAACTTTCTTGCTCGACATGATAGTATGCTATCTGGTTGCTTTTATCTTAACATGTACACTAATTGTCTCTATATTACATGTTGATAAAGCCCTTAGGATGAGTACTTGACTACCAATACTATGATGTAGATAATACTAGTGGGGACAACGTAGTCGTTAAGTACATCCTCCAAATGTTCCTAGTCATGGGTGTATCGAGACAAGGAATCAATATACCAGAGTAGACTAGCGTATAGCTTCTCGACCCATGTAGATGGGCAATGGATGATCCCATATCCATTGGTGTTTGACATCAGAGACAGTATACGGGTGCTCAGTGGAAACTGGGTACACTGGAAGGACTCGCCGAGAACACCCAGTTGGTATTATACCTCACGTCAGATGGCAGTTCTCTGGAGACACTGGTACAGGTTAGTCTGTAGTCCCGAGATCGTCATAGTGTCTTGTGTGATTCCCACTTTGCTTTGATTTCCACCTTACCACGTTCAAGATAACATGCAAAACGATGGCTTTTGGGTACAGTCCCGAATCACATAGAGGCAATGAGCGATAGGAGGGGTTTCGGCTCTCCCGGTATGGGGAGTTGATGTTACGTTGTGCTTGATTGGCTATAACCGGAAGCCCCTGGCCAGGGCTGCTTCAGAAATATACTGGTAAGTGTTATCAGTTGTTTCTGGACCCGTTATGAGCTCACATCGGCACGATTTATCGAGTTACTAGGGTCTGACGTTTACCATCCCTAGACTGTTGGGATTCCTAAGCACCTAGCCTAGGGTTTGCAAGCATCACTCATGCCACAACAAAAATTAAAGGGGGTGCTAAGCAAACAATCTAAAGATCATACTAGAAAATTAGGGGAACAAAACAAGTAATCCAACATTACAAAGAGATGTGAATGAAAATACAACCTTTGTAGACCCAGTCCTTCACTTCTAAAGCTCCGTGTTGACGTCCCTTCGCTGGGATCATCGAGATCCCGGACTCTAGTGATGGTTTCCTCCGAGAAATGAACGGGCTAGCTCGTTGACTTCGAGACCGAAGATGATCTACGTCGAGGAGACTCAAACTCAAGCTCCCTCTTCACTTAGGTCAAGAACTTTGTGAAGAGAACACCCTAAACTAAATGGCAAGCAGTAGAGGATGATGAAATAGGAAATGAGTTCACTTTAGATTTTGATTTCTCACTTTATTTCTTCACTTAGAAAAATCAAGCATGGTTTTCTTCTTGATTAAGAAGAAGAAGAAGAAAAAGAAAGAATAATGAGAAAAGAATAATAAGTGAAGATAATCATCATAATGCAACCATGGGTGAGTTAGTTTTATCCACTAACCTGTGTAGAGACTAAACCATGGTTTAAGTTAATGGTTTGGTTAATAAATATCTTATGCAAAACAAAGTGAGTGGACTTTGTCAAAGATGTTTAAAGCTTCATGAAGCTTCAAGTTAAGACAAAGAAAGCCACCATTTTGAATTACAAAGATAAATAAAAACCCTAACCAATATCTTAAATATGGTGTAAGTCATACATACACCCAAGTTTGCATGTATTATCAAGCATGATACAATCATGTACACAAACATATATCACATATATATTATGTGCACATCAAGTGAGAAAATCAATCTTAAGTGAACAAATACTAGTTAATGTTAAGTAATATATCAAATATATAATTATACATTAAATCATTAAATCAACACTTGATTTAATGATCCGGTCATATCGTATATAACTGACTAATATCTAGTGTATCAATATATCAAATCAACACTTGATTCGGTAACACAGCTATATCACATATAACCGACCGATGATACAAATCGCGAGAATAGAATACAGTATCACATACTGGTATTATTCTCGGTCTCGCACATATCTCATTTGCGCTCCTATTTCGTTTCGCTTGAGCTAGGAAACCTCTGTGTAGGACTTTAATGACTCGTCAATACGCCGGTAGTAGGTAGTTATCATATCAGTCACCCACAAGCCGCAAGCGGTCTGCTAAACGTAACGGCCACCCAGGTATTGAGCGATCAGAAGATCAACGAGCAAGCCTGCTCACACTCCTGTGAATCCAATCAGTAACACATATCGCACAGTCCGGTCTGTTCATCTGATATGTCGCATATCTTGCCTAGGGGTGGTAAACGTCAGACACCAATAGCTTGATAAGTCATGCCGATGTAAGGTCCATATCTTTCATGAAACTCCTGATAACACTTACGAGTAAATCACAGCAACCCTGGCCAGGGATTTCCAGGTATGGCCAATCGAACATAGCGCAATTGTTAGTTAATGTAAACTAGTATATCACATATACAATTATACACTAAATTATTAAATCAACACTTGACTTAATAATCCGGTTATATCACATATAACCGACTAACACAAAATATTGGTTCACTTAAGCATTTATTTTTCTCACTTGTGCACAACTTAATATATATGTGATATATATTTTTTTGTGTACATTTTGTATCATGGTTGTTGATACAACTATCATGGGTGTATAAGACATATACCATACTAATTATATTTGTTAGGTTTTTATATTTAAAGTAATTCTAAAACAAATGGATAATGAGCTCGCATGCATGAAGCTTCATGAAGCTTATGGTTGCATTGACTTAGTCCACTATTTTTGTTTTACTTAAGATATTAATTAACCTAATAAATATAATTAGCCATGGTAATGTCTCTACATGAGTTAGTATATGATACCGACTCAGCCATGGTTAGCTAACTTTCTCTTGATTAGTTTTCATTTCTCATTTTGAGCTCATCTTCTTCCTCCTTCATATTCTTGCTAGGGTTTGAAAAAGAGAGAGATACAATGTGAGAAAAGAAATTCTAAAGTGTACCCATTTTCTATTTCATCATCCTCTACTAGACTAGCACTTTAGTTTAGGGTGTTTGCTTCACTAATTCTCTAGTTAGTGAAGTAGAAGCTTGAGTTCGTATTCCCTCGACATAGATCTTCTTCGGCCTAGAAGACTTCAAGAAATACCGTTGCAATTTTCTCATGGAGCCGTCCGAGAGTCTGGGAGTTCGATGATCGCAGCGAAGGGACTACAACAAGGAGCTTTAGAAGTGAAGGACCGATCTACAAAGGTTGTATTCCGTATTCACTTAGTGATAATTGTTATTTACTAGCATGTGTTACCCTAATCATCTAGCAAGAATCTTGTTTAGAGTTATTTGGCACGGCTAAAATTTTAATCGGGCATGGTTGATGCCTTGTAGAACCTTCTTAGAGTGCCTAGTAACCCTACAGTGGTTTCAGAGACTAGCTAGAGCATTAGGCGACGTGTATACGAAGTTAAAACTCCGAACGAACCATGAAACGGCAAAGTAAACCCCTCTCTGGAAAAATTTTCAAAACATGGATTTTTCTGTATTAAAAATGCTTTAAAAAATCAGCAGGGAAATATAAGAATTTTAGTGAAAAACGAGATCATGTTCCGTACAAACCGCCGCGGAACCGCGGCCGTACCGCGCTTGGGCCGCGGATCCGCGGCAGTAGAGAGGATATATGCCCTCATTTTTGCACAGTAATTTCTATTTCCCTGATTTATATTTTATGGGTATTTTTAATCTGACTCAAGTGTTGAGCATTCTGGGGTTTATTTTGTAATCGTTGATTCGATCGAAATATTTAATTTCGTTGTGTTATTCGGGATAATTTTTAGAACGTGCTAAAAAGTTCGAACGGATATCAATAACTCACTTTTTCCCATGCCGGAAAATTTCCAAGTGTTGGATTTTTCCGTTGTTTAAGAACGTCCAAATCGTGCAAGTTATGCAATGGACCCTCTAGAAGACAACAAAACTTAACTCGATTATGTGACCGTCTTGAACTTCCTTTTAAACCTTAGGGTTTGGAGCAGTACGACGTTGACTCATGTGAGGCGTTGGCTTGACCCTTCTACGGCTGGACTATTGGTACTGTGGCATGTGATGGATGTTTTTAAACTCCCCTCAAGTGTTGAGATATATTTGGGAAAACTTGGGTGTTTGATCATTCGATCGGAAAGTTTAACATTGTCTATTTATTTGGAATGTGATACAATATTTGGAATCCACAAGTACTTATGAGATAACTAATTTGAATGTTATAAACATAGCAGTTTAGTCTGAAATGATCGGTTGCTACGGAATTTTGATGCGATCAAAAGTCCGTCGCAATCACGTAGCGTACGCGGATACTCGCCGGGTAAACTTAATAGACAGCTATGCCCCATAGCCCCGACCAAATGACTGTAGGAGAACCCTGTCGCCAAAAGCATCCGTTCGGGTGCTCGCGGCAGTGGTGTTCCGCCTTAGTGCACTTCGTCGACGGAATCGGGGGTGTGGCCGTCTACTAAAGATTGCGACGAGCATTCGATCAAAATATCGAGAATCTTGTTGAATTGACCGAGTTGGTATTGAAAAGTGTTTTCGATATAGAGACTAAAATGCGGGGTTTATAATTGTTAGGCATGTGATGTCTATGGAGGTTGCTGATTCCAACTGTTGTAGTTTTACACTTTCTTTTCTGTGACCGTAAGTGTAATATGTGTTATCGCCGGTTTCGTTGCTATATGTCAACGACAATTGGGATGCGCATATTTACTTACGTTGATGACATGAGATGTTATGTGTTGCTGGATATGTTATATTGGATCATCGCATTTTGAATAGCCGGGGGTTTTATGTAAGATGAGGGTTTTTATTTTCATTCATGTAAAATTAAATGTATGTAATATTCTTTTATTGGGGCACTTCCGGGATGAGGTCGATGTCACCATTTGTATATTATTTACTTTTCCGCACTATAATAGACCCAAGGAGGATAGCACAAGTAACCAGGTTTTAGAGTCCGGTAGGAGACCAACTCGAGGAGTCGTGTCCGGGTCTCCTAACTCTAGAATTGGTAGGGTTGCTTGCCGCTCTCGTAGGGGTCTAGGGGTGTGGGTTTGGCTATTCATCGCGACCGTGGAATACGTGTTTTATAGAGGCTCAAAATAAAACACGGACGTCCTAGTATATCCAATGTTTCATATGTTTCTTCTGCTGCGATATCTGTGATGTGATCATTTGATATGTTGTGATAAATATTGTATATATTATATATGATATATTATATAGACGTTACTTAGGTTTTACACCCGCGCTAGCCCTGCCCTCTCTGCCGTTAGTCACCTAACCTAATGGTGCATGAGGGGACATCGAGGCAAATGCGGATGGCATAAGTGTACGTCGTATTTATCTGTGATGTTTAGGTGTTTAAATGATGGGAATTCATTAATATGATTAATGAAAGAAAAGAAACGTAAAAGATGTTGTGGAATCGAATTTTCAAAAACAGGTAGCTACAGTTGTTGCTTTGCATCGCGGTGTTCCATGTAGAACATCCTGCACCTTATTCGATAAGGAAAGGGCCGAGATCCCTTCACCGGGAGTGACCCCTTTAGCAATGACTGGCAGATGCTACACCCCTCGGTTTGTCTTTTGATTGCTTTTGGAGTTTTTGCTTTGTACAGTGATATATATGATATATCCTGCACCTCATGTAGGACTACGGTAGCGCCCCGGCCGTCTATCCGAGACCAAATGCGGAAACGAAATTTTTTCATTACTTTAAAACCGGCACTACCGCATCCTAAAAACCCGGATCGTAACCATTAACCTAATGCTAGCTAACATGAGAATGGGTAGAAAGCTATACCGAGCGATCCGTGTCCTTCGGTCTTCGGCCTCCACTCCGATCTCCTCGCGGAATCTCCGGTCTTCAGCTCCTCGTCGGAACGGGCACCACATCGCCGTGTTCTTTTACGGGCTCCCACCTCTGGACCGCGGCAACTCGCGCACGAAGTTGGCAAGCCGACGTGCCCAAGAAATGCTGTAGATGAAGTGTAGTAGCTTTGTCTCATGGGGTATGAAGTTGCCACTTTGATGGAGGTGAAGAATGGAAATGAGCTTAGGATTTTTGGTGTAATCTAAAATGATATGAAAATGAACATTTTGCCACCACCAAAAATGAACCTTTCACTCTATCTCCTAAAATGTGGCCGGCCAAATATGAGGGGTGAAAGCAACAAGGGAGGTGAGTGTAGGGATAGCAAATGGTAACCATAAGCCATGTGAAGATAATGTGGAATAAAGGTCACATCCATATCAAGATCAACTCTAATCTCATAAAGCTATGAAATGATGCATGAAAAGAAAAGATGATATCATAATCTTTCCATATCCAAATAAAACCTCCACAATTGCTAATTTGTAAATATGCAAATTAGCCCCTCCATCAGAAAAATCCGGCCAAGAAGGAACAAAGGAAAACTGGCCGGAACGGAAAGCAAACTGGCAACTTCAGAAAACTGATCCCGTAATAAATTAAACCCCGCGACTGCATATACATGCCCCCATTTGTATTCCCACTGAATACAAATGCAAAGAGACAAAATCTACACTGTACAATACTAGAATCCGGCTTAAACCAAAGCCCGCTAGTATTATCCGTCCGATCATAATCCGTGCAATACCGCATGTATCTGATCGAACCCTGCCATATCTTCATACGGCCTCTACAGCGTTTCGCCCGAAACTTGAGAAACTGATCTGTGGGGAACTCTAAAGACTCGTCAATACTTTGGTTGTGGATTTAACCACTAGCACTTCAGAGGTATTAGCCTATACGTAACGGGCTACCAGGTATTGACCAAAAGGGACGTCGATGAGAGAACTCATCCTGACACCCTACCGAGCCTGTTAGTGACAATATCCGTACAGTCCAGTCTGTTCGTCTATGAGTATCGCATGGCGGGCCTAGGGGGTTGGTAAAAGTCAGACCCCCAAAAGCGTTACAAGTCGTGTCGGAGTGTAGCCCAGAACACCCTGAGACACTACTGGAATACCTACCAGTAAATCTCCTGCCTCGGCCGAGGACTTTGTGTAATGGCTCTCCTAAACACAGCGTGACCTCACCCCCAATACCGGGAGAGACGAACCCCTGCAGATCCGCTCACTGTCTCCATGTGGCTTGGGACTGTACCCAACTAAAACCTGTTTGCACGACTCCTTTGAGCCATGGTAGGGAAGTAATCAAAGCACAGTGGGAACTCACACGAGACAAATGACGATCTCAGGTCGATGAACTATCCTGTACACATGTCACCAGGGAACTGCTATCTGACGTCTGGTATAATCCCAACTAGCATGTTCCCGGCGAGTCATGTCCTGTGTACTCATAACCCAATGAGCACCTATATACATCTTAGATGAACCAACTGACACCAGTGTCTTGTGAGACCGGCCACCGCCCCTCGTCGGGGTCTCGACTGTATACACTAGTCTACTCTGGAGTATCGATGCCCTGTCTCGAAAACTCCCACGACTAGGGACCTTTTAAGGATGTGCTTATAGACTCCAGCTCCCACGTATATGATCGCCATCAAACTGCTGGCCGTCAAGCAAGAATCCTAAGGGCTCTATCAACGTGCAATAGTGACCTGTAAGGTCACCTGAAGCCGTACACGATGATAAAGATAAACCAGATAGCATACTATCATCTTGAGTAAGACTGTCCTAACGGTATAGGTCCTCCCTCAATCATTGCAATCACGTGCCTGTGATCCAATAATTGACACTGAGGGCACTATCTCCAACAATCTCCCACTTGCACTCAAGGCTAATTATTGCGATGTCGCATACTCACAGCCCGTGTGATACCGAACACCCAACTACTCTACTAGTCAGTCTCACAAAGCTCGTTTGTGAAACTATTGCATTTGAGGAATAGCCTCAGTGAGTTCACCCGCTGTGATGTATCTTTCTTTGTCTCTCTTTATCTCAAGTTCGCGGAGAAACCCATCTCCCGAAATGAGCAATACCTGTCTTAGAATATGTTTGGATATCTGATGGGACCTGGTTCATAAATGAACTCCAAATCCAAACTTCTTAGACTGTATCATCAACTGAAACCAATTAGTATCCTGCGCCATGCCTCCCTCAGTATCCGCTTGGACCTCCTGTCCAAACTAATGCCCCTCGTCAGAGGAAAAACTATAACTCTGACAGCCACTCTGCCATCCAGGTCACCTTGGAAGCCTAGAATGATAATTGTCTCCCGAAGGAGGATGCCATTATCATATCCTTAGAACATCCACTTATGTTCTAAAACTGCTTCCGATCGTTTCTCCAGGATTGGATTAATATCAACTTATTGCATCTCCTGCAAAAACAACATCTGGTGTGGTACTTGACATCTTATGATTGACTTAATTGCCTAAGCAAGTGATCTGCCAATCATGCACATCCCTCTCCCCTTTAGTCTGTAAGACACCTTTAGAGAGGATGACTCCATCACCTGCAGATATACTACCGTGCCAGGAGTCGTCCATTCTAAAACACCTTTAGAATGCTGTCTAAGTACCCAGATTGGGAAACTACCCAAATCTAGATCTAAAACCATAGACCTAGTAACCAGAATGTCTGATATAATATCTAAGTCCTTTGTGGAGAAACCACTGAGTGACAACTAAAGTATAACCGATCGTAGTATAAGAATTTTACTTCCTACTCTGTGTATGTCATCCAAATACCAGGACATCACACCCTACTACCTTCTTAACAGATCCATCCCCTATTCTGATGAAGTCAAACCTATGACTGTCACATCAGAAATAGATGATCTATCTCCGCTATATCTGCTTTAGTCTATAAATAGACATAAGCCACTTGTCTACCAATGCTTCCACTGCTCTCGCTGACTACGACAACCCTCTGGCAGAGTCATATACACGTGCACTTCTAAAGCTAGTTTAGAACGACGCTATACTCATCCTCCTGCCGGGTCTCACAGTCTGGAACAACAGCAATGGAAAGTCTGGGTAAACAAGAACCTCCCTGCCACCGTCCTTGAGCATACCGAAGTACTTCTCGAGCGCCTGAAGTTACCCACCATATCTGCGGAGTGGCTAATGGAATGTCAAATCAGAATGAATCTTTAGGTTCTTATCAAATTTTCAGTCATCGTCTGCAGTTCTGGAATCACTTCCAGTTCTACCATACTCCCACTACTGTTTTCTAAAAAAATCCATTTTTTTTAAAACTGTGGCGAGTCAAGAACAATATCACTATTGATCTTCCTGATGGTAGAAAGTCAACCCTCGTCATAGCCTGGGTCAACCCACAAATAGCCATTACAGAAACTTGCCTTGAGTTATCCAGAGTCTGGTTTTAAGCATAAGCCAGGCAACTCCCCGTACCTTAACATCGTTAATATATGAACTGTTCTGTATCCAATACAGAAACAGAGGCACTGATTTAATTGAACCAGATTCAAAACATGCAGCTGTCTCCAGTGCATGTCAACTAAATGGAAGGAGGCCGATCAGCGTTACTCAACTTAGGAACGCTTCCAATTATGAGTAACCTGAAAGAGAAGCAAGTTCTCTTAATCATTACTATCAACTAAATACCATACACAAGTATCTACATCTTCGATCACCTTGAAGAATCCTGATACTTGCAATACCTGGTCCTCTACTTAATTCATATACCTATAACTTCTCAAAACTTCGACCTTGTGCTTCTACGAAACACATGTCTAAGAACTAGAGAAGTCACAAGTAAACAGAATATAGTACGAGTACCAACCCCTCCGTCCTAACGGACACTGGACAACATGCAATACTCTGTATAAGTCCCCTGAGTCTAGTGACTCATTCACTGTGTGTCGTAGGTTAAAAACTGTACTTATGGTTAAGAAGAATTACGCCGCTGTTTAATGCTCCTTACCTAACCATCTACTGATATAGGTAAATGTCACAGACATAATTTCAAAAATTCATATCTCACTCTATAAAAATAGACGTACAGATATATCAATTTGAAATTGGTGCATAACAACGGATATTCAAAACCAAATATTTGCCGTCCGGCAAACAACCCAGGTGATTTCCTCAAATATCACCAATTACAACGAATCCCGATATAATGAGGATGATCACCTAATTCCCAATAACTTACTCCCACTCATCATCTGTAAAACCATACAGATGTGAGAATCAAACCTGGTAAATACATACCCTGGAGCAAGTGTCTAATTGGGAAATCAGTTTTCTTTTAACAGTACATAGTGAAACTGAAAAATTGAAATGTTTCGATAGGGTATCCCGGTATTCCTAGTAATGCCTCTTCCATTATCCAGATTTACAACTGTAACCGTATATTTCTTTGCTATCTCTCCAAATCATTTTATATGTCTTTAGTCATTACCTTCTGTACACCCTCTTAGGCTGTAACGTTTCGAAAATCGCTTTGGTGAAATTTCGGAAAATTGGTAAAATAAGGGGGTTTTCCGTAAAAAGTCAAAATGTAAATATCTTTAATATAAAATTAAATATACATATTCTAGCTATGTAATTATTAGTATTTTGTATTTAATGAGCCACTGGTAAAATTTCTAATTTTCTGAAATTTTTTCTGAAATTAATTATTTTAATATTATTTTAAGCCGTCACTAATACATTTAATTAGGGAAAATTACAAACTGGATTGAGTTGAAACGAATTTTGTGCATCATAACACATTAAACAAAATTTTATCATGTGGTTTTTGAAATGAAATGAAGTTGTTAAACGGTGTTAGAAAATATTGAAGAAAAAGGCTTATTTTGTGAAAATAATTAAGAAATGAGTTAATGGGTGTTTTAATTGGGGGGCATTTCTTTACTTGATCTCACACACTACACTAATTCCCTTACTTGGCAGAATTTTCAGCAGCCTACCATTTCCCCAAGTCCCTGTTAGTTATGTATATGCCCTAGAGGATATTGTTGTACATATGATGTATATTATGATGGATGCTTAGATATATACAGAGAGGACTTTCTTGCTCGTCATGATAGTATGCTATTTGGTTTCACTTTATCTTAACATGTTGACTTGTATTGGTTTACTGTTTTTCTGTCACATGTTGATGAAGCCCTTAGGATCTGTACTCGACTACTGGGATTATGATGAGATCATACTAGTGGGTCCATAGTAGTCGATGAGTACATCCTATAACTGTTCCTAGTCGAGGGTATATCGAGACAGGGCATCGATACACCAGAGTAGACTAGCGTATACGCATCTTGACCCATATGATGGGCGATGGATGATCCCATATCCATCGGTGTTTGACATCAGAGATGGTGTACGGGTGCTCATTGGAGACTGGGTACACTGGACGGACTCGCCGAGAACTCCCAGATGGTGATATACCACACGTCAGATGGCAGTTCTCTGGTGACACTGGTACAGGGTAGTCTGTAGACCCGAGATCGTCATAGAGTCTTGTGTGATTCCCACTGTGCTTTGATTTCCACCTTACCACGTCCAAGAGGGCGTGCAAAACGGTGTCTTTTGGGTACAGTCCCGAATCACATGGAGGCAATGAGCGATAGGAGGGGATTCGTCTCTCCCGGTATAGGGTGTTGATGTTGTGCTGTGTTCGATTGGCTATAACTGGAAGTCGCTGGCCAGGGCTGATATAGAGATTTACTGGTATGTGTTACTAGTAGTTTCTCGACCCTTTATGAGCCACACATCGACACGACTTATCGGTTATTGGGGTCTGACGTTTACTACCCCTAGACTTGATATGCGACATATCAGACGAACAACCGGACTGTACAGGAGTGTTACTGATTGGATTCACAGGAGAACGCACAGGCTAGCTTGTTGATATTCTGATCGCTCAATACCTGGGTGGCTGTTACGTTTAGCTGACCGCTTGCAGCTTGTCGGTGTTTGATATGATCATCACCTGCTACCGGCGTATTGACGATTCTTTAGAGTCCTACACAGAGGTTTCTTGGCTTAGGCGAAACGGAGTAGAGGCGCATATGTGATATGTGCAGGACCGAGGATAATGCGATATGAGATACCGTATTATATTCTCGCGATATTTAGATATGAACCGGGACATCGGATTAAGTGTTGATTCGATGAATCGGTACATGATATATTAGTCGGTAATATTCGATATAGCCGGATCGTCGGATCAAGTGTTGATTCGATGATTTAATGTATAATAATATATATAATATATTGTATTACATTATCTAATATTGGCTCGCTTTATTATTTCATTTTCTCACTGGATGATACATTGATATATATGCGATATATGTTCATTGTATTATTTTCTTTTGTTGCAAATATATAATATATATGTGATATATATTATTGTGACATGATATGATTTATTATTAAACATGTTTAAGGATGATTAAAAGGGATTAGGGTTTGATTAGGGTTAGCTTTTTCTTGCACCTTCTAGAAGCTTTTTCTTTTGTCATGCTTAAGATATTATGGTTGATATTTTTGCATGACTCATAACTTAACCTAACCAAACCCTAACTCTAGTTTATTCTCTACAAACTATTAGCCACTCATCCTTGACCATGGTTGATACATCAATCATACACTTTTATTTCTATTCATCACAAAAGGAATTATCATTATCTTTTCCATTATCATCTTCTTCTCTCTCTTGATTTTGAGCTTACTAGAAATTCCATTTGTGATGATAAATTGCGAGAAAGTGAATTAAAAAGAAAGCATAAATACTACTCCTTCATCCTCATCTCATCTAGCCCATGAGATTAGTGTGTTCATCTCTTTAGAGTGAGAAAGCCTGAGTTATTGAAACTTCGACGTAGATCATCGGAGATTTGGAACACTTCAAGCTAGCATGGATCGTTCGAGTCGTGGAGCCTCTCTTGAGTCCGGGAGATCGAGGATCGCGGCGAAGGGTCTTCTACTCGGAGCTTGTGAAGCGAAGGAGCGGACAACAAAGGTTGTAATCCCTCACACTTAGATAAAAAGTTGTTATCTTGCATGCTTAACCCTAATAATCTAGCAAAGATCCTGTCTTTGGGTTGTTCGGCACGTCCAAAATTTTATCCGGGCATGTTTGATGCCTTATGAACCTTCACAAGAGTGCCTTGGAACCCTACAGTGGTATCAGAGCCTAGCTAGAGCATTAGGCGATGTGTTTACGAAGTTAAAACTCCGATCGAACCCGAACCGACAAAGTTAACCCCCTCTCTGGAAATTTTTTAAAATCTAGATTTTTTCTTAATTAAAAATACCTGAAAAATACAGCAGATAAAAATAAGAATTACTGTGAATTTCGAGCCACTGATCCGTACACACGACCGCGGAATCGCGGCAATTCCCTGCTTGTGCCGCGGTTCCGCGGCCGTACTGTTCGATTTGACATTTTTTGTTTTACAGTAATTCGTTATTTGTGCTTTTATAGTTTCTGGTATTTTTATATTGACTCAAAGGTTGAGTGATCTGGGGTTTGCTTTGTAATCGTAGATTCGATCGGAATATTTAAATTCGTTTTTATTTCCGGATATTTAGAAACTGTTAAACTGTTTGAACGGATATCATTAACTCACTTTTTCCTGGCACTACAAACATTCAAGTGTTGAATTTTTATCGGGTTTAAATCTTTCGGAAAAATTGTACAAGTTAAGCGGTGGACCCTCTAGAAGACAACAAACCTTAACTCGATTATGTGACCATCTTGAACTGCCTTTCGAACCTTCGGGTTTGGGGCAGTACGGCATGCCACATGTGAGGCGTTGGCTTGACCCTTCTACGGCTGGATCACCGGTACTGTGACATATTCTGGGATTAATTGAACTCCGCTCAAGTGTTGAGCACTTTAGGAAATTTTGGGTATTTGATTATCTGTTCGAAAAGTTTAATACTGTCTATTTATCTGGAATGTGATACAATATGTGGAATTCATAGAGTTAGGCATGAAATGCGGAGTATGTGATATTTCGGATTTATAATGTCTAAAGTGATTGTGAATTCCAAATATTGTAGTTTTACACTTTCTTTTCTGTGACCGTAAGTGTAATATGTGATATCGCCGGTTTCGTTGCTATATGTCAACGACAATTGGGATGCGCATATTTACTTACGTTGATGATACGTGATATTATGTGTTGCTGTGAAATGTTATATTGGATCGTCGCGTTCTGAATAGTCGGGGGTTTTATGTGAGATGAGGGTTTTTATTTTCATTCATGTAAAATTCATTTGTAATGTAATATTCTTTTATTTGGGGCACTTCCAGGTTGAGATTGATGTCACCCTTGTATATTATTTACTTTTCTGCATTAGGTAGACCCAAGGTGGGGAGCACAAGTAACCGGGTTCTAGGTTCCAGTGGGAGATCATCTCGAGGAGTCGAGACCGGGTCTCCTAACCCTAGAATTGGCAGAGTTACTTGCCGCTCTCGTAGGGGTCTTGGGATGTGGGTTTGGCTATTCGTCGCGACCGTGGAATCCGTCTTTTATACAGGCTCGCATGGAAAACACGGACGTCCTAGTATATCCAATATTTCATATATATTCTTCTGCTGCAATGTTCTTTGATGAGATCATATTACTGCCTGGGACGAATGCTTATACTATAATATATATGCTAATATATAAATATTACTGCTTTCGTTTCTTCTGTGATGCTTAGGAAGCATAAGCTGATGGGATTTTATTAATGAGATTAATAAAAAGAAAAGAAACCTAAAGATGTTGTAGAATCAAAACTTTATAAAAAAGGGTAGCTACAGTTTTGCTTTGCACAGTGATATATATGATATATCCTGCACCTTATTCGATGGGGAAAGAGCCGAGATCCCTTCACCGGGAGTGACCTCTTTAGCGAAACCGACAGATGCTACAAAACCCGGTTTGTGTTTTGATTGCTTTTAGAGTTTTGCTTTGCACAGCGGTATATATGATATATCCTGCACCTTATTCAATGAGGAAAGGGCCGACGATCCCTTCACCGGGAGTGACCCCTTTAGCAAAACGAGAAAAGCCTAAAAAACACTCCTTTTCAAAATCACTCGATTCTACGACGATATCAAGTTCATTACGCTCAGGGTTTTCTGAAAAACCTGCGTGACCCACCGTCATTTCAGATAGAGACTAGTTAGTATTCGTGTTGCGTTTGATGACCTTAGCCAAGGCATGGTGTACGGTAGCTAATTAGTATTTATCTGCTAAAACATGAGGTGTGATTGAGTTAGGGTAGTCGTACGACTTTGTTGACCTTAGCCAAGGGTCGTACGGGTGGGTTTAATTCAATCAGGAAATGACGGGTTGAACTTGACTAGCACTTATGATTTGTTGACCTTAGCCAAGGTCATAAGTTGCTAGGGGTAAAATCATTATCGGGAATTTCAAGTGTTGAAATTTGCAATGAGATTGCATACCTCCTATGAGATAGTTGGATCCCGATACCCACTGCGAGTAAGAGTTACTCCAGGGAGAGTTTTACACAGGACAATTAGTCACTCAAGTAGGTGTCTAGAAAAGTGTTAACGGGGTTACGCCTCTGGGAAAACGAGGTTTACTTTAATTAGGTCCGTGCGAAAGCACGGGGAACCTCCCTCAAAGTACCGACACTGATCTGGCTGAAAGATTGACGAAATTGTAGGGTGTAATTAATCCCGGCTAATCTTACCTTTTTAGGGTTTGAAGGTAGATTTGATAAAAACAGTGGGAGACATCCTGATTAGATAAGATAATAACCAATCTAATCTTGCAAGAGCATACGCTAAAGTGTTTTCTTCTCTCTCTCTCCAGGTAGCGACCATGTCAGGCCATAATCAAGATAATAATATGGATGTATTGACTGAACCCGCTTATTATACTGAGCAGGGGAACGTTGGACCCGTTCTTTCTTATAAGAGTTATAAGACTGAACAGGGAATAGAAGAATATCTAGATTCTCAAGCCGCCCAAAAGAACATGCATGTTGATGCAT
Source organism: Agapanthus africanus (assembly GCA_030015575.1). Lineage (NCBI taxonomy): Eukaryota > Viridiplantae > Streptophyta > Magnoliopsida > Asparagales > Amaryllidaceae > Agapanthus > Agapanthus africanus. The sequence goes on from JASDDO010000022.1 coordinate 330,983,184, forward strand.
CTTCTTCAGGTGTGTTAGTTATTGAGAACTGTTTTTCAGTTCATCCTACGTCCTGGGTATTAGATACCGGATCAGGATCCCACATATGTAAATTGTTACATGGGCTACGTAAAGGTAGAGAACTGGGAAAAGGTGATCATTCTGTTCAAGTAGGGAACGGTGCAAGTATTGCAGCCAAATCAGTTGGCGAATATCACCTTGTATTGCCAAGTCGTAATACACTGATTCTAAATGAGTGCTATTATATACCGAACATGATGTGCAACATTATATCAGTTTCTTTATTAAGTAAAGAAGGATATAATTTTGTAGTAAAGGATAATGTTATGAACATATTCCTAGATCAAAAGTTGATTGCATCAGGCTCGTTACATAATGGCATATTCATTCTAAATCAGAATACAGACCTCAATATACAAAACACACATAAGAGGAAAAGTTCAGAAATGAACGAATCCTTCTTGTGGCATTGTAGACTTGGTCATATCAATGCGACACGACTGGCTAAGTTACATAAAGATGGTTATTTGAATTCGTTCGAATTATCATCTTATGATACTTGCCATTCATGTCTCAAAGGAAAAATGACCAAAGCTCCGTTTAGTGGACACGGAGAAAGAGTTACCGAACTCTTAGGACTGGTACATAGTGATTTATGCGGTCCCTTGTCTACTCATGCCATGAACGGTTCTTCCTACTTCATTACATTCACCGACGATCTCTCAAGATTCGGATATGTGTTCCTGATGAAACACAAGTCTGAAGCTTTTGAGAAATTCATAGAATATAAGCACGAAGTAGAGAATCAAACGGGCAAAAGTATTAAGATTCTTCGATCTGATCGAGGAGGTGAATACTTAAGCAATGAGTTCCTAGATTATCTAAAAGAGAATGGGATTCTCTCTCAGCTTACTCCTCCTTATACACCACAGCACAACGGTGTATCGGAGCGGAG